>WFKH01011581.1:55903371-55951363 GCA_016163765.1 Magallana hongkongensis | reverse complement strand
AAAATAATCTATACAATTTTATCATCCGTAAACTTCAAAGCATGTTATTAGAAAGAAGTGAAGTGGCACGAGGAGGAGGATGGGAGGAAGGGGGGGGGGGCTAGCTCAAGCAGACCACCCACTATTTTTCATGAATCATTTGTTAGGAAACCCCAAAGTTATCGAAAATCAATAGTTGCTTACTCATCTATAACAGACTCCATCTACAGATAAACACTCAATGCTAACTATACAATTTCACTGTTCTGAGGAACGAGAAGTTAATTAGGTTATTGTTTTACTCATCTTTGATACAGATTGCGTAATATTGGCTGTATATATTTACTAACAAATTATCGCTCTCATTTTATCGTTTCTATAACGTTCAGCCAGTATTTCATATTGTCGGGAGTAATAAAGAGGGGGCTTTTCGGTATCCTCCGCAAGTAAAC
Organism: Magallana hongkongensis; assembly: GCA_016163765.1. NCBI lineage: Eukaryota > Metazoa > Mollusca > Bivalvia > Ostreida > Ostreidae > Magallana > Magallana hongkongensis. Next base: position 55,950,932 of record WFKH01011581.1, on the reverse strand, counting down.
AGTAACTTGAATATCACAGTGTGATCTTTGTATGGAATATTGTTATGACAAAGGAGAAAAGAAAAATCCCAGATTGCTTTTGATGCGGGGCAGCACTAGTGAAAATCAGCAAACCGCTGGGCTAATGAATGCAGAGGAGAAGCGCGAACCGCGATGCAGACGTCTTTTGACAAAGCTGCTCTAGTAATGGATTGCCTGTGTACTTCATTAAAGACCAACGAATAATTTTCGTATAAGAATTGGCGATTTTATCATTGAACAGGGTCATCATGAACGGATACACGACAGTGATCAACAATAAGGACTCTACAAAGGCAATTAATATTAATAAACAGGAACCAAAAATTGGACTTCACAAAAACGACTGTAACTTGGATATACCCGAGTCGGACAGCGGGGACGACTCGGAGAATACATACAGACATTACAGCGACAACGTGGACACTGATGTCAGCAACACCCAGGACGAGGGGGACCCTCCGTCCCCGCCCGTCCCCCGGGCAGCCGACAGGTGCTTGTTGAATAACCTGAACATTGTAAGTAGTGTTATCAGTAGTGACTCGGATAGCTGCACGGAGGGGGAGTTTATCTTGGACCGGGGCGGGCAGACGACAGACGAAACCAGCACGTCCTCGGAATCTGATGAAACACAGATGTAAGTAGAAGGGTCAAACGGAAAGTAAATTGGTTTACAAGATTTTTCAAAGGCTTACAAATTTAACGCTAATGGTTTACTAACTCTGTCAAGATGTGTTTTAATATAAAACTATTAAGCGCAAAATATTGTATGTAACTATTTTCATACACAAGAGTATAAAGTTCATCTGGACTGTAAACTGAATTGTCTGTAAGCATTGGTCTCAATATTCTTGAAAAAAAAAACTTCCTGAAAAAAAAGATAAATTGATTTGTTCGCGCCTTATGTGATAAGTTGCGTAAAGATGCATCGAACACTCTCTTCAAACATGAGCGAATTTATTTACGATGTAGTTTTAATGAACATGTATTCATAAAAACATTAAAACAAGAATAACAAACGATGAACAGATGTTGGCTCTAACTAAGACCGCGCTCTCAGGAGGAGAAAGTGCTACCAAAATGATTCAAATACTTGGAATGCAATGAGTTCGTAACAACAAATGTTTCAGTGAAATGGATTCGGTACAATTAAATGTTAATGTTGATTGAGGGTTATCTCGTTTTGTTTTATGTTGATTCCGTTACGACACTAATTGATTCGGTATTTTAGGGCAATTACCCAGAAAAGCTTTCTCTGGTTTTGTCTGCGAGGGATGGTGAATTTGAGAAATCCCGACGGAGTGCAAAAGTCATTGACCATCGGTCGCTATTGTTAGGGCCTGTCTAAACCCTGATTGAAAAATAACCCCCTTTAAATGAGAGAGAGAGAGAGAGATCGAGAGATCTTTCAGAATTCTACAAAGATGTTCCGTTATCCTGCCCAGTAATTCGCAACTGCACGCATTTTAAAAATAGTCGATTAAGGTGTGGAATCGCAGAAAACTCTTCGACGCTATCCATTATCACGGTGGATTCTGTGTCGTAGCCCAGGGCTTTTACGGTATGTCATCCTCACCTCCCGGTGTGAACTCCTGACAGAACGAAGGGACCAGACATAGAGGTGGCGAAGAAAATCCCAGCGGATCCCTCGGTCGATAGCACTCACTAGATTAATACGCTGCATTTTGTGACAAGATTGAAGATTATTGGCTTATAATATGATTGAGTGAAAAGTTTTATAGTTCTGACAAGAAAGATTAACATAGTGGACAGTTCATTTAGGAAACTCGATGTTAATGTTAAGATTTCCTCGGTGCATCAGATAACGGGCGCTTTGAATTAAAAAAATATATGATTTTACGATGGTTTTGGTCAAATACATTCAGTTCAATGGATTTTCAATTAAAGTAGTTTGAAATAGTTAAATAATAAGATTTTGTCAAGTTTATCCATTCAGACAACGAATTGTATTTTATTCTATATTTCAAGCTCATTTCATTCTAGACTCGTTATCAATTTTTTTTTTAAATTATGGTCCTCTTCTATCACATCCAACCCTACATCTCGTTTTTGGGTTTGGTTGTTTAATCATGTCATTGAAAAGACCTTGCTGCAGGAACATGAAACTTGGCCCAGTGATTTCCAGCCGAGACTTTGTGACATACATTTCAGCTTTGACATCTGTTTGGGGAACCCCGCGTGAAATTTGAATAAAATTTTATAACTACTAACACATGGTTTTACCATTTATTTCTCAATTGACTTTTTCACAATTTGTTTGACAAGGAATTCCTTAACATGGCTAAAAGGTTTGAGCTAAAATCAAGAAACAGTTGAATCATACTCTTCGCTATTTCTCTTTTACAATAGATTCTATTAAGATGTTCGTTTTGTTAAATTGTGTACACCTATCCGATTTACCAAATATACAGTATCTATTTTAAATAAGTCGCATTTAGACTATCTTCTGCAAATCTTGAATTTGAGACAGGGCACCATAACAATCTACTATTACTTAATACAGATGCTGGTTTATAATTGTTTTAAGATGACAAAGGGGACGAATACCACTTTCTACTGGTTTGTCCTCACTTTAGAAAGTATCATAAAAAGTATGTCAACATCTGTTTTCGGCGAAGGGCGTTTGTTTTTTAATTTGTATGATTTTTTGTTTTAAAGATGTTCGCTTTTGTTTAGGGGTTTTTGAATTAAGTTGTGAGTAAAGTTTCTCAAAAAGTTATTCTCCGTCAAAATACTTGATAGATTGTAGCATATCCCAATCTTGTATTTGTATATCGGAATACAATAAGTGCTTTTTTGTATCATATATGATAAATATTATAGATGGTGTATTTTTATCCTTCGTTAGAGCGACATTATTAGTGTACTTTTTGTAATTTTTTGATGAGTTTTCGTAAATTCGCTGCATGAAGTCATGTGTAGAAGTTCACACAAAACCCATATTCATGAAGCAAACCATGTGCATTTATACTGGCATTGAGAAGCGCCTGACTTTCTTCTATGAAGAAGACAATCGGATACAAATCGATGCTGCTGTTTCCATTTTATGACAGAGTAATATAACTTGAACTATGTATACCATGATAAGTACTAACATTATTCATATCTCTATGTACCTTTTGCACAGTTAAGTCAATTAAGATTACGAACGAATCTTTCAAACAATTTACTGTCCCATTGTGAAATTAATTTCACAACCTTCAGTTTTATCCAAATTACAGTTACTAGTATGCCAAGCTTTTCAGCTTTTCAGCTTGCTCTTCAGTTGTATAATTTTCTTTGTTTCAGATGGGTGGGGAACAGGACTCGAACCAGTGGTAGTGTCTCTACGCCTCCTCTCCCCAGCCTGACCAGCTCAAACGCTAGCGACAGTCGCGTGCAGAGTCCAAGCCACAGGAATAATACAATACCCAGGTATTCTTCGCGGGAAGTGTCCTCGTCCGGAAACGCGTCAGTTGTGACGTCACTAGCGGGCACCGGCGATGAGGCGAACATTGCTCGGGACCGGAGCCACTCTTGGCACGAACTTCCGAGTGACGTAGAATGTCAGATCCAGAGGAGGTCGTCCCGAAATATCAGCCTGTTGCGACATAATCCTAGAACCGGAAACACCGAAACCATCGTGATTGAAACTCACCCTAATGGAGATTCAGGTACCTCTAAATACACCGTTTTATTAAAAAGATGTTCAAAGGTTTAATGATGCTCAACAAATTACTCATCAGATCTACATAAGAATTGTATCTCTATGATTTCCTTAGTCATAAACTGTTATATTTCGTTAAAAATGTATTTTTTAGGTTTAACATTGAATATTTTCCTATTAAACAAAACTCCACTTCTAAAGGAGATTGATATAGTCTAAAAATGGCCACGGCCATCCGGCCCTCCTTTAACGTAATTCGTTAGTTTTAAATGTAAAGGAAAAGGAACAAATTAGAGCAACTTGAGAATTCTTTTCCTGAATAATTAATTGAAGTACATGCTGCTTTATTGCATGGATATTTTAATTACATTAATATTATGTACTTAACGCAATTTCAAAATTCCATTTTTATTATATAGATGCATATTGTTAAGAGATTGGTGCGTTTTATGCATCGTATTAAAATGTCTGTATTATTTTTCATACGACTTTGTCAGCTTTCTAGTTCACTTATGGTTGAAGCCTGACCTTATTTTATAAGAAAAGAAAAGAAAAAAACGCCGGGCTGTCAATATAAATAGTTTTTTAGATTAAAATAGGATCGGGTGATTCACTGGAGGAAAACTCGGGTACATATTGACCTTCAGTCGACCGTAGATTAATACACCCGCTTTAAAGCCACAATGGCGATTAACGACATCAATGATATCACCCCAAACATCTCTTGGGGGTGTCATGTGTGTGACACCCTGAAATACTGACATAGAGACATAGATTTCCGTATACCTCTCTTTTTATAAACATTAAATGTCACTGTATTAAAATATCTACCTGGCGATTTAATGAATGAGAATACTGCACGTACGCCGTTTTGTGAATAAGCAAGACTTAATCTTATTGTCAGAGAAGTTACAGATGCAAAATGGATTTAATGTGAATTGAAGTTATGAAAATGAACTTAAATATTAGAATAGACATGGACGGCTCTAACCATGGGAATATTGACTTTGATTCTTATGGTGAAGGTAGGAATATATTTTATGGTTTAAAAAAAATTGAAACGTTGGTATTGTTCTAAATGTAAAATAGGCGTGTCATGTTGTTAGTTTTGAATCAACCGGGTGGCAGTAAATACAACATTATTTTACTCAGTACATGTCAACTTGTTGTTTGAAAGGTTGATTTGGAAAACACCAAAGCATAAAAGCATGTTTCAAATTAATGTCCATATTATTTTTAATAGAATAGATTAACAATTTTTTGCGTTACGTTAACAGTTTAAATTCAAAGCACTCTGGATTTTTATAATTTAAAACAAAGGATGTACAGCCATACCCTGATAGTACTAGTACGGATGGTATTTTTAGTAGAACACAAAGGATACCATACCAGGTTAGCCCCATATTCACACCTAAAACTAAAACAAACTCAACAAAACGATTAACGAATAGAAAAAGTATAAAAATCAGAAAACTAACCATAACTTTTTGCATTTTAAATCAAATTATTGAATGATTTGTATTCATCTTTTCTTTAGTCAACTTTACAACCCCAAAACTATGCTGGCTTAAGACCAGTTCCTGCCAAGTACCATCTCTCGCCAGTGCATTGTTACGTTATTTTATCAACACATAAAATTATATGCCGAAAATGGTACTTGGCGAGAATATCACAGAAAATGAAAGGCTATCTGGCTTTATAACAAAAAACTGACACAAAATATAAGTGCTATTAAACCTTATTCTAAATATCACTAAAAACAAAAATGTTTGTCAAAATCTGCACATGGATTACTGAAAAAAATATACCGTGTCCAGCTATTGTGCATTGAGAAAACCAACTATCCATAAAAAACCAAGCGGCCTACACAAATTATTCTGAAACATAATACCGTACTAAATGGATTTTCAGACTTTTTACTGGCCTGAACAAAAAAATATGCACGATTCTTCTCTCCTCAAACGAGGTCGTAATCATGCACAAAGGAGTGTTTTCTTTATTATTGATTTGGCTTCTTATCATTTTGATATTGTATTTTTTTTTAATAGACAAAATAATAATAATAATAATAATAATAATAATAATAATAATAATAATAATTTCAATTAAAAAAAACTCTCCACATACAGTATTTTGTAGATAAATGCATAAATTAAAGCAATTTGCATTTGCCAATAATGAATCCGTAAACAATTTTCATTGTTACTTTGATAATCATTCATCCGATATCAACTGATATCTCTCACGCAAGACGATGTTTATATTTTGAAAAAATGTGTCAAGTGAGTCATTTATTCTCTCCATTTTACTATCATTTATAAACATTAACCGGGTCTGGTTTCCAAATCCAATAATTAAATGCAACCCGTTTATGACCTTATACATCACCTCTTGAAGATTTTCTATTATTTATCATTTGTGTCGAAACCCACAATTTGTAATTACAGGACTCGGCCATGATGTCCATTCAACTTCGGAGGAACTTTTTTATCCGGATTCGCCATCTAATGCATCATGGTCAATTCTGAAGAAGAAAAATGGCCGATATAATGACGTCAATATTCCAGTTGACTCCACTCTCATGTAAGTATTTAGACGATTACGAAATGATACGAACTGATTCTTGAGGGTAATTTATCGAAAAATAAAATTAATCTCATCTAACAAACCTCTCTTTAAAGCAACATGAGCTGCAATTTTTATTGTGAATTTAATCATAAATACAAAAAAGGTTATGGTTTACCCCTAAACTTTTTATTACTCATATATTTATGGGAAAATCTATTTAGAGGCTCTGGTTGAAGCAAAATTACACCATTAATTTATCGTCGCCTTGTACAAAAATTAAGTTGCTTTAATTTCAAACTAAAGCAGGTTTTTGTAACAAAATAAAATCCTAAAAAATCTAAAAATACAGCTTATATTGCTTTAAAGAGGTTCGCTCCTCAGGTTTTGGGTAGCTATTTTGGGTCACCTCTAATCTGAAAATTCTGCATCACATATTAATTCTAGTAGTATATTTATATTTTACAATGCCAAATAAACTTTACTGAATAAAATTGTTTCAAAAAAATTTCATTTTTACAGAGTTTAGTAAGGGACTATATTTTGTGGCGGAAGGTTTTCAAGAAAGAAATGAACAATTTTCATAACTCATTAGTTTTAGAGTGCTGTTACTTTAGCTTCCTAATTTTCAGCACAGACCAAACTTCTGGATTGTTTGTGTATTATGATATATTCATGATGTTCTAATAAACATATTTAAACATTATTTTAATATTTCTATCGATATATTTTGACATATTTAGCTCATATTTCATTGAGAAAAAATTAACTCCAATTTTGGCCTGAAATTAGCTTATTTCATGCTATATCTCAAATTTTTGACATGTGACCCCTACTTGTTTTACTTTTAAATGAGACAATAAATGTATGTCTATTTGTATGCAAAGTTTTGGAAAGATGACATTACTATAATTTATTTTATTAGCGTTATAATTTGATTACTCCAAAATTTTGTAACATCTGTTGTTGTGTTCTTTATGTACTGGCCTTTGAAGCCATCAGTAGAGCAAGAATTTTTAAACTTTGACTTAGATTTTACTTTTATAGTCACTACATGTGTTCAACCTCATACTGTATAAAAATCATAACTAAATAATAGTTCAAACTATAAATATTTGTTTGATTTCTTCAAATTATCAATTTAAATGTCAAATTTTTAGCAAAAATTTCAGGAAAATTATCATTTCTGTTTGAAGCCCAATATTTCCAAAAAATGGCATGTGACATGGGTGACATTACTATTATTTCAGGTGCCAACCTCCTTAAAGAGGCTCGGGGCTTTCGGCCATTTTATTGTACTTTTCTACCTCACAAAAAAAGTCCTATGAATTATAACATTTTCCAGTGTCTTTGTCTGTAATAACACTACGAATCGATTTTGTAATGTACAATGTATTGTCCAATACATTTGATCAAAAACTATTTTAATATTTAATTCTACAATTGCTGCAAATTATATAAATATAAGTAATAAGGAATCATTCCTTGAATATTATGAAATGATCAAATACCTCATAATACTCAAAGAGTGATTCCTTATTTCTCGAAATATATGTTGTGAAAATTAATCTACAATATAGCATATTACCACCGAAAACCACTGTGGCAATGTGTCAAATTTATAATATAATAAGTGAAAACTTTACGTTTAAAGATTATCCTATTGACCAACTATTGACCTCTCAGTCTCCCCTAGCAAAATTTACTATTAAAAATATGACATGAATATAATTCTTAAAATTAAATGTGATTTAACATTTGAGTAATCGAAATAAAGCTGCGTTTTGGTCATTTTTATCACCATCTCTAATATAACAATACAATAATAATAACAATAATATATTATTATAATCATAAATAATTCCCATTGTTTACCAGGGACAGTATGTTCACCAGCATCAGCGGCCTTTACGCCATGGCGATCGTGGTCCTTGGCTGCGTTATTCCAATATCAGAGATCTTCTCCAACGAAACTTTCAACTTCTCCTTCCTCTTTGATGTACGTCTGTGTTCATTACAATTTATTCATCACTCATGTCTGCGATGGCGTGTGAAAACACTCCTCCGGTGGATACTTAGAGTTTTATTGCATTCATCTTTAATAACAAAAATTAATTCTATCTATAAAAACACTATGTAATATAGACTTCAGTGAAAGCACATTGAGAATGAATTGATTAATTGTTTGTTTTATCTCCGTGAGAAACCTGATAAAATATTTTTCAGTGTTCCAAAATCGGTCGGGGGTGGGGGAGGGTGTTCTGTACTGACAGAAGTGTACGAGCTGTATGAATGAATGTATTTATGTAATGACATTTGGAACAATCTTGCAAATATTCAGTTAACATTACGGTCATAGGCTTTTATTTACAATTGATTTGAAATTTACATGCCTAATAGGTTATGCATCGATTTTTTGCAGGGATTTTACATCTACATTTACACAGTCAGTATAATTTTCCTTATTTATGCGTATGTCTACCTCCTCCAAAACAAATCCCTCAAACTTCGACGAAACCTCCGCAGGAATCAGTACAGCTCACCATCTTCCGGTTCTCGTAGCAACTTGAAACGGAAGTACTCCTTTGATGATTCCCGGACCTATCATACCGGAAGCTTTTATCTGAGATTAGGTGCCGTAGGTAGGCAGTTATCTTACTGCATATTTATTTTAGTATATAAAAGTTATGTCAGAAAAATATATTATTTTATTTTATTTCTATATCAAAATACGTGTATTTGTGGAGTTTTAGGTTGTATTCGATGTATTTCAACATTAGTAAGATTCTCTAATGGTTTATTTTCTAATTTTAAAATTTACTTAAGGTTTCGGAATCGGTAGCATGATTCAGAGTGGTCTTCAGTTTGGGGAGGTGTTTGACACGGATACCGACCCCCTGCCCCACCCCTGTAAAAGCATTGCCCAGGGGGCAAGGCCCATTATCCATCTCATCTTTACTTTTGTGCAGCTCTATTTTGTCTTCTTGAATTCAAAGGTGAGATTGGTTTATTATTATAATTAAAAGGATACATGTATACGGGCTTTGAATATATTATATATTATATAACTGATGCGGAAAATATGGTTTGTAGCGCTATCTGAAATATCTGAGGAATATTATTGGTTTTCAACGAGTATATGAATTAGTACCTATATAAAACCTGTATTGTCTTTTATATAGATTGACTTTTTTCGAGATTTACCTTAAAATTTTATGGGTTTTTTTTATAATGATCACTGTTTTTTTTATAACATAAACCATAACCTTTTGTTTGATATTACGGTTTTGATTAGATTTGAAGTGTATTTTTAAGCATATTTAAATTATTAAAAATACTGTGAAAAAATTCTTGTTATTCTTGTTAAGGTTTATTGAAAAAAAAAAACCCAACCCAACATCTAACAACACTCGAACCATAACTTACAAAAATTACAAGCTGGCGCTCTTTTTTTGTATCATTAATTATCTACATTATTGAAAATATATTTATGTTTTATCTGTTAATTTATTTTGTGAAAATTAATTTACACGCTAACTCATTACAACAACGTGACTTACAGTTTGATTTAGGATCTGGTTCTTTTTTACAGTTCTTAATTATCACCCCCCCCCCAAAAAAAAAATCAAAAAAAAAAATCCCGTAAAAAACCAACAACAAACAAAACAATAAACAAATCAAACTAAATTACAAAACAAATTCTGGCATTTTCCTGTTGAAATGTTAATCAGTATAACAAGTACAAATATCATCAATATACAAGTAAGAATACATGTCCATATTGAATAAAGAGCGAGTTTCGATGGGTGTATCCAACCACCTGTACTCAAACAACTGCCGTTGTTCGCTTCTTCTGAGATAAACTGTAAATCTGTCCAGATCCCATAGACAACATCATATATGATATATTATTTACAGAAAGGGCCTATCTTTTTTGTTGAGGTGTTGTTTAGATATCTAGTAAAGCACACCCGATGCCGTGGCATTTCTGTTAACATGGCACTGGTACATTTATACCGACAGTTAGACAAACCATCTGGCGATAATACGGCCATTCTGTAACCCGTCTGGAGAAAGCAACATCAAAGCTCTTGATCACTAAAGTATCGGGGGGAGCATCGCAGGGGTTAAACTAACGTCGACCAAGACCTGTTTTAATTTTCACTGGGTCGTAAATTTTTTTATCATATGCTACTCAGATTTTTTTTTTGATCAGATGATAAAAGGAACATTGCAAACTCGAATAGAAACATACTCAATTAGTTTTTATTAGCTTTATAACATTAATATCTTGAATTTCAGTTAAAGCAATTTACTATAGAAGAGGTCTTATCAAGACGACTTAATAAGAATGCAAAATATATTTGCTCGAATATCTGAAAATATTTTATAGTATTTTTGTGAATGTGTTTATGGTCAAAATACCACTTCCATTGGTCCTATAGAAATTATTTACATTGGAAGAGATCGTAGTGTCCATCCCTCCTCTTTTATTAAAATTTGTTTTTAATTTCTTTAATGTAAATATTAAAATACACTCAGTTTTTTTTTTCAATTAATCACTTTCTGTAGTTGACAAAATAATCAACATTTGCGGAGGATGCGTTCTATGTTGTTTTGTTGTTCTTGAATTTTAAAATTTATTTTTAACCACTCTCTAGATACTGAAATATTTCAATCATATAAATTGTTGTTTACTAGGTACATTACAGTATGGTTTGGCAAAAAATGAACCAAATATCTAATGACCGTGTAAATTAGCCATATGAGTTAAAAAAATATTCTATATAACAATCAGCCAATGTACAAACGCTGTATTAATTTATAATTCTTAAAACCGTGTAGATCTGTGATAGAATCACGTTTTTATATCGTAAACTTCAGTCCTAATTGCATGCGTTACAAGGTTGGAGCAGATTGTTTTAAGTGTTTTCATGCCATAAATTTTTCAGATGTGCGTACACCGGTATAAAACTATAGCGAGATTCGGGATGATGCATATGGTGGCTACAAACCTTTGTGTGTGGACCCAGAATATTGTCCAGGAGACCCTCCGTGAAATAAGACATCTGCATCAACCCGACAGAGGCAGCAACGAAAGCTCCGATAAAGAGATAAGTAAGTAGACAGAACACAGTAGCGATTAATTCAACACATTTATTAATAGCGAAACCCTTCTAATCCGACATCTGTTATTATCAATACAACAAAGGGTTCATTCAGATTTCTTGTACATTAACACCTCAATCCTTTACAGTGTTCGATGTAAACCTATCGTAATTGAGGAAAGAATATGAACATATGTTACTTTAATTTAATCTTGAATTAAGAGAATCATTTGATTACCCCAGTTTTGCCTCTGTTTAATTATATTTTCAAAACCTACTTTAAGTTAACTTGCTTATTCTTACTCTATCCTAAAAGGCTTGGTTTCATCAAGAAATCTCACAAAATACCGTCTCGGATGTCACATGAATTCTTTGATGTCTGACGTTGTGGAAACTTCCAGTTCCTATCTCTACCCATGCACCATAGAATACAGTCTCATATGTGCAGGTAAATACACACCAAACGGTCTAAAATAGGCCGCAAAAAATAAAAACAAGATTTATCTGAAAGCTATTTCTCTTGTCCCTAACAGTAACTACATTTGATCTTTGCAATCTCAAATCTTTTCATATAGGAATTCTGTACGTGATGTGGAGAAATATCGGCAAACGTGGGAAGGTGCCCGAGGAAGTGACAAACGAGGAGGAAAGCAAGGCCAAATCTCAGCGGATGACGGTGGACTGTTCCCGCTCTAGTCGTGGCCTCTTCCTGGGTATCTTCATTCTCGTGGGGACAGTGATCACCATGATAACGTTCTTTGTTCTGATACGGTCCAATAGTTACCTGTCCACGGCGGTCAAACTGGAACATTTATCCGCCGTAGTGATATACGTCGTGACGTCAATTGCCGTTGTGCTAGCGTTTCACAGAATGCAGATGTTACGAATAAATTCGGAGAGAGAAATAGATTTGGAGGAGTCGCTTCTTCTCTTGGGGTTGGGGGGCTTGTATGTGTATGCCTTTCTCAGTATTATTTCTGCCACATTAAAGGAGGGACCGTTAGATTATTTAGTCGTTTTATCCAGTGTGTTCCGTGTGTTCCAAGGATCATTACAAACGGTCTTTCTTTTGAGTGGAATGCGCAAATCATCATGGCGACGAGAGCAAGAGAGACAAAAGCCGGGGCGGGAATACGTCACATTTCTTCTGGTCAGTAACATCGCCATGTGGGGCTTGAACACTTTTGAAATTCAGCGATCTCATGCTAACCCAGTGCAGCTGGAGTTCTTTGGACCAGTGGCGTGGACCATTTTCAATCACCTATCGGTTCCTCTGACCATCTTCTTTCGGTTTCACTCCACCGTGTGTTTGTCTAACATTTGGAAGAGCGCTTGGAAGCGACGCATGCCCGCCGTCTAAGTCCACTTATCTTTCGAGAATTTCCAATTTAGCCTACCACAAATTATATTCATATTCTTGAAAAATACATCAGTTTTTTTTTTTTTGTGTGTGTATGTACTAGTATAATACAATTTGTTAAGCTGGTATATTTTCACATGTATATAGTTCGTTTTTCCTTTCATTGTTATTTCATATCAGCATCTCTATGGATCAGAGATACATTATTTTTCTTAGTGATCTGAAAACTTTTCGACAAGTGCTTAGTACTTAAGTGCAAGTGCTGAAAAACTTCTCGACGAATAGAGAGTGTTCACTTTAAAAAAAAAATGAAACAGTCATGTATATATCATATTATTTGTGTCATTTGATGAATCAAGATTAAAAATGTCAATATACCGGTATTATTATTTTCATTTCAGTCGGTTGTAGAAGTTATAAAACCCACATTTACACCAGAAAAAAAAAATTAAGTGCAAAGTTTCCACAAACAAGGCCTATCCCATGACATATTTTCTTATTAATGGATCGATTCTCAAATGTAGACAATAATATAAAAACATATGAATGTTATGTAAATAAAAATATCAAGGAAGAAAAGAACTAATTTGAATTTCAAATTCGTCTGGTCAAAGCAGATAATAAAACTCTACAAATATTCAGAATGTGTCAAAGAAATATGAGCCCAGACATGCGGCTTCTGTAATGGCAATCAATGGTGTGCATTTTTACAATAAACTTATCACCACAATCGGAATTTCAAGGCACATATACCTGTAAAGTATTTAGGTATATGGACAACCCTTATTTCTCGGGTAGTGGTAATGTGACGCCCTTTCATTGTGACGTGTACACAAGTACGTACGTGCCACTCGACAGGTATAAAAGGAAGGATTCCAAATGTGACCTTGGGCATCTTGCTTCCACCTTGGGAAAATTATATCATAATACATGTATTATATTTTAAATTAAAGTGTCGTATTGATAACACAAACTACGTTGAAAGTAAATTGAAAAAAAAAAATTGATATGGAAATATGAAAAGAGCAGGGTTTTCTCATCCATGTCATATAGATTTAGATTACGAAAATAAAGTTGGATGACACAAGTGTTTTAATATAATAAATGCTTGCTGAATTTGAGAAGTTAACATAAATTTGGATTATCAGAAAATATGATAAAGCTTGGTATTCAGTGGTGTTGCATCATTGTAGCACGGATAACACGTACTTGCAAATATTTTTGGTATTTTTCAAAGCAAAATTTGCGTCCATACCGAAACCTTTTCTAAAGCATTTCAGACTTGCTCCTATATACTGTAAGAAATATTAAATGCATCATTAATACATAATCTGTTTAATTATTAATTCTCCGAGTCGGTTAGTAAACGCCCAATTTTGAAATATTCAGTATCACGTGATGTCGTAAGCTTGTATGTTCATAAATATGCATAAAAATGCCGTTTCTCCCGACACTGAACAGCCTTAATATTTTTGTCGGGTTTCCGATATTGCAAAATTTGTTTAATGCGGCATATATGTCTGGAAGTATTTGTAGTCGGAAAATGGGGTTACCATGTACCGTTTGAATTTTTTTTATAGTTATATTACGCTTTTGTTAGGGGCCCTATAAACGACTGGGTTAATTTGACTACTTTATCGATACGCAATTTTGGGCAGCTGGACAAAGCAAGTGTCTTGATATAAGCAGAAATGTTATTCCAAGTGTTTAAAACATGAGCGAATATTGCTTTTAACTTTTAAATAACTCTTCTTCTACCAATTTATGGAAGGAGTCTCCGATTTTTAGGGGAGGGGAGCCAATTTTGATCCCTTCATGTTTATTTAACTTTAAATCACAGAGGTCCCATTACATCTCAGTAAATCTTATAATGGGGTCCCATAATTAATGCACTTCATTTAACATTCTTTAGCACATGCATGTTAGTTAGTAGGTTGAAAGGTGGGGGTCTTTTAGATAAGACCTGGATTTTTTTGGTATGTTTATTCCTTTATATCTTTCAAATATTGCTCTGCAAGTTGAGTATATACATGTACTTGAAACTGTGTGCATTTCTATTAAACTCTTAAACTCTATATGAGTGAAAAGACAGATGATTATCCTTAAACAACAAAATGATAGTACAGTAGCTACAAATTATTTGACCAAATCCCCCCCCCCCCCCCACCTCCAAAATAAATTTCAATCCATCCGCATGCTCCCTTAGCCTGAGTTTCTGTATCATAGTACAGTGTATGCTGAATATCCAATACATGTAATACTGCCCAAGAGGTATAAGACTTTGTTTCAAACGTTCTCTATTTTCACTGGTTTTCTTTACATCTTCCCTATGAAATGGTCAGGTATGAATGACAGAGGATCTCTGACCAAAAAGCAGTAAGAAAAGCAGTAAAAAAGCAAAAATAACATAATATAAATTAATTAGCATAAATTTTCCTAGTCTTATATATAAGGTTAGTACATAATTGAAACATTAAATGTCATCTTATTTTTACTAAAACACCTAATGCTTCAATATTGCTTTAGAATAGCTCCAACAGCTAAGTTTATCCTGTTAAATCAAATTTATGTGACAGAAACTTTAATACAATATCAATTTTGCAAAGTCAACAATTTTTGGTAATAACACCTGCTGCCAGGTACATTGCCCATTTTTATCACCCTGGAGGATGAAACTTATTTTTATCAATTATGTTTCTCTACCAACCATGTTAAATTGAAAAAGTTATGGTGTATTTAAATTATACAGCTATATGTGTAAAGGGATATTCTGACAGTTCCATGAAATAGAAGAGTTTAAGAAAATTGCTTCTTTTTTAAATTTAATGCAATGAATCTGTCACTCTGCATGTCAGTTAACATAATATTCTTGTAAATGTGTCATGAACCAAATACTCTTAGCTAAAAATTAAAAAAATCTTGTACATCTGCATAAAAAACTTAGCTGTCAAATCAAAACTGTCCTGACATCTAAAGTCCTGTCAAATGTACATAGTACCAATCCAACAAAAACAGGTAGCAAAATAAAAAGGTCTCAATGAGGAGATGCATAGGACAAAAAGGATCACAAAACTGGAATATCTCATAAATGGCACAGACTTGAGGGAGTTTGGAATCCTTGATACATATCCTGGTTAAGTTTCACTGGAATCTGGTAAACCATTGGAATTGATGTCACACATTCTTTACATTTTTTCTTCCTTGACTAGATGTTGTAACATGTGGAGACTTTTCTATATCCCAGTTTCCTTAATCAAAGGGGCTCCAAATCTACATGTCTTAGTCTTATGTGGTATTTCGCTTCAAATTCAGCCTGAAATATATAAGATAATATATATATAAAACACTAAGATGGAAATGTTGAACATAAATGCCCCCGTTTGAGGCACCAAGTTGTGATGTGAACAATAGTTTATGGACATATTACATGTACATGTATATCAAGTTGGATAAACAAAAAAGATTGGTCTACATGTACATGAAAGTCTACAGAGTTATGGGTCTGTAGATAGGTTGGTCTGCAGGATACGGGTCTAGAATATTTGTTCCAGCAACATGTAAATGCATTGGATTGGAAATGTCATAAGGCTGTGTACATAACAACGTAAAGTTGTGAAGTACATGTGCCTGTTCAATAAAAAATTCTGGTTAGTTGAGTGGCATAATCAAACGTTGTCATACACAAAGTTACTTTATAAACCTACCCTCATTTGTCTCTCTATCCGGTCCACTTCTCTGCCCTGTATATTTTGAAGTTCATCTGCAAATTTTTTCATATACTCAATTGCTTCTGGCTCCTTTTTAACCTTCTTGAAACCCTAAAATATCAGTGTTTACATATTTTTTTAAAGTACTGACTTTAACAATTAAATTTTTAGTGAAAAAGTTTTTGAGGAGAAGCTTTTAAAAATGTTCTAATACTTTCATGCACCTAGACAGATAAAATAAGATAGTGACAGACAATATGAGTCATTCAGGTAACCCAGTAAATCTCCTGTCTTATTAGATAGTCATTCAAGCATTTTGTGTAATAAAACTTCAGGTACATTCAAACTATAAAACATACCGGTATTTTAAGCAGCATTTAAAGTTCATTATTCATTAAAATATGATACAGACCATAGGGTGCAAAGAGGTTTTAAATTGCAGAACATCAATTAAGATTACAGACTACAATATAAAAGCATATCGGTACATAAAATATTAAATTTCAGGACATTTGAAATGTCCAATATCTAGAACATGAATTTTTAATTCTAATAAAAATACTATACTGATATGGACATGGGTTTATAAAAAAGGGGTACATAAAAAAGGAATAAAAGAGTATGAAATATCAAAAAAGAATCTAACAACTTCTCAAATTTCCACATTTCAACAAAATGAAGAATCATATTACAGCCTGCACCTATCAAATTAAAAGTTATTTATATTAATTCTATTTATTTGCCCACCTCTAAAATGTCCATGCCCTCCTTGGATTCAAATAGAAGCTGGGCCAGTTCCTTGCCATCAAAAGCCACCTCAGCCTTGAAGCGCACCTCATGCCCAATCTCAACAGCTTTAACATCAGACACATACCTGTATCAATTACAGAACAAAATTAACAGAATGCTTTGTTACCGTTCTAATGCCTTATGTCACCAAAAACACACAGCAGTGATATAGCAATGGTCTCAAAATTAAATTTATTTATTTTCGTTAACAATTTCAAGAAGTATTGAATGTACAATTAATCACTGACTGACCCACGTAACCTGAGGAGGACATTTGGAATTGCATACATGTAAAGAATGATAGATATGGTAATACAATGCACAGTGAAATCTGCCTGAAGTCACCTGCCTTAGGAAGGTGGTTTTTATGTCTCTGAATTGACAAGTGGTCAGATGTCGGTCAATGAAATATACTTTAATTGCAGTCGGAATGCAGTGAAAGGATTTAAACTAATGTTCTCTTTTTTTAAGATTTCATTGCACTTAACATTATGAAAAGTTTATTACACATAGAACCTTCCTACACTTCCTAAATACAGCAAATACCAATTGTTATGATTTTATAATTTTAAAAAATTATGTGTGCTTTATATACATGTAAATCTAATGTGCATCAGCTTACTTGACAATTCTATCTCTCTGCAAAAAGTCAGCCATATCTTTTCTTTCCTCCTCTGGAATTGACCTGATTACAAAAAAGAGGTAAAAGTTATATATTTATATAAATGTATTAATAGTTTAACGTTTTCACAAATAATTTGCTTTTGTAAGGATAAGAATATTCAAAAATTTAAAAATTTAATAAAAGAAACTTTAAATTTGAAGTGAGTCTAAAAAAAGGCCTTGCCAAGCCGTAAGACTCAAGAAATCAAACAAACTCATATTAGAAAAATTGTGCAAGTGAATACCTTTCAATCTTAATTTTCATGCCCCATGCAACAATACATAACATTTTGTACACACAAATGAAACATTCATATCTCTCTCTCTCTCCATAGTGTCACTTACTTTCCAACCAGGGACGGAATATTGGATTTGATAAGGTAAGCAGCTACAATTCCCATCAGGCCTGCTACACAGCCTGAAGCTGCTGTGTCCCAGAATGGCTGGGCGTAGAGGTGTGACAGGGTCATCCCCGCGGAGGCAATCAGGACCCCGGTCACTGCTGCCATGTCCTCCATAAACACAACCACCACATTGGGGTCAAACCCTCTCCTTACTGTGTAAGAGAAAGAAACTGATAAAAAACTGAAACTTCATTTCATTTTTGTTTATCTCTAGCATTACTTTATCTAGAACCTCATTATACAATTAAAGTAAACCATTGAGGGAGTCAGCAAGATTCCAGTTCCCTAAGAGCAAGTCTATTTCCAGAGATGAAGCCAAGGAAAATAGCTTGCTTGAGGGGAACTGGAATCTTGCTGACTCGATCCCTCAATGGTATACTTTAACTGTTTTATTATATGGATACAAACAATCAATCAGAAAAAGTTTGAATTAATATAATTTTAATTCTTCATGTATCCAACAAGTTTAACGTCAAAATAAATCAAATTGCACAAGCGTCATATTGTGACATAGGCAAGCTATGTTATACAATATAGATGAATTAGTATAGCCAATCAAAAAGGATGTTGCAACTAGAATTAAATTATATGATTATGAATATTCATGATTTTATTTGGAGCATATTGGAATTTTTCCTTTTAATAAAAGGAATTACTAAGTGTTATGAATAGGTGTGTATCAGTTCATTAAACTGACGCACCTTTTTGCAGGGAATCAGTCTGTTTACGGTGATTTTCAGGGAATCAGTGAAATATATCGAATTACTCTTATATAGTGAAAAATAAGTAGAGGTATAATAATGTTAACTAAAAGATGTTTCCAACTTCAAACAGTAGAAATGCAAGTGGAATATCATGTTTTGTTATAAAGAGATTATTCATTTTCAAATTTATTTTCTCCTTTTTGAAAGTTAAACAAAAATTGTGCAATTTTAATTACAACATTGTAAAAAACAAGAGAAAAACTGTCAATGTGGTATGTCAACAGCTGGTATTTTACGCAAAAACTACCAAAAATTAAAATCCAAGTAATATGCACATCTCTGATATATGTACAATTGATCTGCAAAACAAAAACTTGCTATCTTGAAAACTGTAGGAGGAGTTATCCGTACTATAGGGGTAGCCTTTTGGCAGCCGCCAACCTCCATTTTCACCATTTCAATAACCAGATTTTTCCTTTGGAAAACCCGGTTAATAACACCAGCAAGTACTAATAAAATTTATCTTCAATGATAGTATACTCTTGGAAGAAAATTACTTTAAAGATGATAAAGGTGAATCCCAATTAAAGAAACTTTTTAGAAAACCATGCTTATATACAATACTTCTGAATCAGATCTTTTTCTTCAATCAAACAAAACAAAACAAAAAAACTTACTATACGGAAACAGTTTCATATTCCTCTTCTTCGCTTTTCTTTTGAGTTCTCTGGTAGCAAAATACAAGGAAACTGCAATAATAATAGCAATGTTAGTCTGAAGTATCTATTATTGATGAAATGTAACAGCCAAATCACAAATTTTGCATTGTAAAATTCTTCTCATTACTGTACCTCCTTCCATTAGAAAAGTTATATACATTACTCCTAGATGACTCTGAAAAGAATAATAATCGATAATAATGGATTAAAATCTGGTAAATTTAAGGTGGTATGGGACACTTCCATATTGTGACGTACTTCCTATCGAAAGATGAGGGTTGTTCAGAAATTATTGAGACAACACAAATATTTCCCTTTCTAAGTGACGAATTTTAGTGAAGATTGGCATAAACATTGTAGAAACACAAACAAATAATTGAACAAAGTAATATTAAAAAATATTTTATATTTTGTTTACGACGGTACATAAACAAGTCGGTGGTCAGGGTACCCGGCGCAGGCATAAACTCAGAGATTAAAGAACTTAAACAACTACTTTCTAAATGTTGGTAGACCATCAATTAATAATAAAGGAATTCAAATTATATTTTTCATTTTGCTATTTATTGTGACTAACTTTTGTGCAAGTTTCACTAGTGTTCGAGTTGAAATATGGAGATAGTACAAATATATTTACCATACAATAGAAATCTGACCACGACGTTTATTGAATTTTGACGTCAAGGCGGTGCAGCGAATTTACATCAAATTGGTGGGAATCTCGGAAGAAGACCTTTTCAGGCCAAGCAATTGCTTAACCAAAAACTATAGAATGTAAAGGGGTAAAGAGCTTCATTTTATGGGTTTTTTTTTACTTATCGTTTAACTAGAATTAAAACAAAGGGACTAAATACCTACTACTTTTTACACAAAAACTGATGTCAACAGTTCTTAAATATGTACAAAATGAATGTAAGAGACGTTTCACAGAAAGTTGACTTTTGGGTAGAAATAACTCGTCGATTTTTTTTCACAAACAAATCTAGAATGGAGAGAAGGTATCTTAAAATGAAAACAAAAGATGAGAAATGAAGAATAATTCATGTTTTCCGTTTTTTTGTATTGAGGCATTTAAAAACAAAGGAGGAAGAAACACGTTAAAATGACGTTGCGATAAGTTTGGGGGTGCTCCCGGTCACTGGACATAAGCAAGTTTGTCATCTTACCAGGAATGATCTAATGATGTCTTTGACTGGAAAATTTTCACATAAATGACCGGTATCCTGGTTTACTTTTTGATGAAATTTCAATGGTTTACCTCTTTTTCCAAGGGAGTAAAAGTAAATGTCTCAATAATTTCTGAAAAACCCTCGTAAACAACAAAATCAGGTATATTGTAATTTTATAATTTTTTTCTTTCCCAAAATTCTTACCTAACACCATAGCCCAATGGTTTAGAGTGTTAACTACGAATCTGTAAGTCATGAGTTTGAATCTCGCTGAGGCTTTTATAATTTTTACCATTCCAAAAAATTTTTAAAACATATTTTTTGGTCAAAAATTGTAAAATTTAAAAGTATTTTAATTATAATATACTGTTATCCACATCAATATCGACAGGTGTCCAATACCACCTTCAATACAATATTTTCAACACAGATAGGAGGTTTTATTTCTACTGAATTCTAAAATTAAATAATTCATCATTTAAAATTTGGACTTACAAGTGATAGTGTTGTTTCAGCTCCATAGAAAAAATAGAAATTCATAATAGAAGAGAGTAGAAATCCAAAGACAAAGAAGGAGAATCCACTACAAAGGGAAGTAATATTCTGAAAGCTGGCATAGCCATACCTGAAATAAACAATGACAGTATTGTTAACTACATGTATTTTCTAGTCCACATTATTATTATGCTACTTATAAAACAGATGTATGTCATTGCTGCAGAACAGATAAGAGTTCAACTTTTTTTTCTTGTAGATCAAGTATTTCTAGTTATACCAAGATTTTTCAAATTTTTAACACCTTAAGTTTTTAACTACATGTTTGTTTAACTTATGAATTAATGTTCCTTCTTCCTAAAAAAAAAATCTACAGGTCTATCAAAGTGTACATCTTTTTGATTCCTTGTTATGCATGTTCTTACTTGACTTATTAATCTATAGCATCCCAGGGGAGAAATAGGGCGACAAGCATGTACATGTACACAGACTGTAATTATGTACTTACGGATGATGCTTATCCGGTGCTTTCTTCGAAACATACAGGCCCCAGTAAATCATTCCCTGTCACAAAACAAGTTAAAAAATCCCATGAAATAGTTGCTACACATCTATCTCCATCAAAAAATAAAACACCTAATGATTAAAACTGCATTTACATGTATTTACTACCTACCTGGTTAGCAGTGTCCAGCATTGAGTGAAGAAACTCAGCCAGCATGCTGGGAGACATGGAAACAGCATAGACTACCATCTTCATCATGCACACTGTGAAATTCCTATCAACAAGAAAAAATCAAATCAATCAAACTGTAGATTTGTGGTAAGAATTTTAATGATACACTCTTAAAAATAAATATTTACATTCCACATATTTTTTGCATGTAAAGTGTGTGGAAAGCTACTGCAGTTATAACACTGTAACACACACAGGGTACTGAAAGGTTAAATGATGAGTTTTGTTATGACGTCACAAACGTTGAACGCTGTTAAAGTACAACGTCACAAGCAAGAATCAAAGTTCACGCTTGTGGCTGTTACAGTGGCTCTTCCATTAATTTAAACTTACCCACAGGATAATACAGTGATTTTGAGGTATATTTCAAATTTCAGACAAGGCAAGAAGTTAAAAAAATGTAAATATAAGCATTAAATTCTTATTTTTGGATATTGTTGGTTCTATAACACACCAGGCCATGCAGACAAATTATCATATCGCACTAATGCACGGTATTCATTTTGTCTGCATGACCTGGTGTGTTATAGGACCGACAATATCCAAAAATAAGCATTCAATGATTAAATACAGTATATAGAAAGATACTTAATAATTCAAATTTCTTGTGTTGAATAAAGAAAAGGTGTAAACAAATGTGAGGGGCAAATCATTTTGATCACCAATGTCAGATAGCTCAGTTTATAGAGCACCTGAATAGAGATTCAGGGGGCCCAGGTTTAATCTCAGTCTGGTTCATCATTATTTCTCCCATCCCATTACAGCTGGTGTCTTGACCACTCCTGCCAGGGGAAAGAAACTGGGAAGGTGATCATTGAGGGCAAAGATAATTTTTAACGGGGAGAGGAAGGTGATGCATGGTCAGACTTGTTCAATCGCTGGCACCAGATAGATGGTAGAGTAACTAACTAGAGATTCAGGGGGCCTGGGTTTGAATTCTGGTCTGGTCCATTATTATTTCTCCCATCCCATAACACAATGATAATCAATGCGAAAAATAACTTACACAACAAGAGCTACAGAAATGACTCTTCCTTGTCTGTCTTTGAATCCAAAAGAAAAAATATCATAGTTCTGAAAAAAAAAAACCAATG
Organism: Magallana hongkongensis; assembly: GCA_016163765.1. Taxonomy (NCBI): domain Eukaryota; kingdom Metazoa; phylum Mollusca; class Bivalvia; order Ostreida; family Ostreidae; genus Magallana; species Magallana hongkongensis. The sequence goes on along the minus strand of WFKH01011581.1, from coordinate 55,927,734 downwards.
AAAAAATTAAATTACATGGGACATTTTGTAAATAAACCATGAAATATTTACACCATAAATAAACTTCATGTTGTTATTCCAAGTTGAGCATTTAATCAAACCCATAATACAAAGGCTTAAAAAGCCATTTGACAAAGAGATTATACACAATCAAAATCTAGACAATTTAACATTAAAAAAATACCTTTTGTTCATTTTCAAACTCCTCTGCAAAAGAATAATCCAACGAGTTAGAATTTACCAATTATTCTTAATATTATCAAATCCATATGATTTCTATATTTCACTTGTTTTACATATTTTTACACTATTTACATGTAACTATGTCTATCAACACAGTAAAACGCCAGTATTTAAAGTACAGAATTTCGGAGTTATGGTACTTTTTCTTTCTCTGAGAAAAATATATTTGGATCTAATCTTAAGCTTGGCATAATAAAAATCTATACATTGAAAGCTTAAATCTACAAAATTTACATAGCAATATTGTTTATGCATGTTTATGCATCTTTTAAAACTATACTAACTTTTGAAGATATTCTAGTATTCTGAGGCAATTTATTGCCAGATTTTTAATATTTCATTTAACATTTCAAAAACATAGTCTTAAACAGAATTCTGTGCACAGTAACTCCGAAATTCTGTACTTTGAATCCTGGTGTTTTTAAGACTTGCATTTAATGAGTTTCAGATATTCCTACCTTTTTTATCCATTTCTATTTTTATGATCAGTCTTCGTAATTTGATGGCCTCTTCTGAACCCCATTTTTGTAATGCACTGTAGATACAAAATTTTACAATTTTAAGTACATGTACCATAATAAATCAAAAGTCTAATGAACCTTCAAGCTGAACAGTTATATTTCAATCGTTAACATTAAAGTAGCCTGATGATGCAGCAAAACAAGTTATCAGTATTCCCTGACGTTAAACCTTGAGTCAAGACCACAACACATTATTAGAACACAAGCAATCTTTGTGTAAACTATCAGCTTCCAATCAAAATATGTTCATGACAGGAATGAACAGGTATATATCTCTGCTGAAAAATTTGAATTAGCCCAATACATTGAGTGAACTCTGTGAAGAAAAAACTTCCAATGTCTCTCTATTAGAATGATATGATCTGGTCAAGATTGCCTCCGGAGACAGATGGTTGAATGGACAAGGTGATTCCAATATACCCCCGAACTTAGTTTGCAAGGTGTATTAAAACCTCATACTAGTAAATAAGGATGTAAATTTATTTCCCTTCAAAGAGTGGAAAGAAAAATTACAAGTAAATAATGACATACATGTACCGTACTATAAAGAGCAAAAAATATTACGTGGAGTGCACAAGATGTTTTCGGTAGCCATATTTGATATCTTCTGTTTGATTTAAGGACCATCCACTTCTCATCTTCTCTCTAGGTAAGTTTTCAACATCTCTGGAAATCATATAAATATTTTTCAAGTTATAGTTTTACATAATGTAAACTGACTTTATTAATTGAAAGCATGAATTTATTTTAAGTTTGTTCACTGTAACCATGGTTTACTGTTCCTACTGTTTAATATACATGTTACATGTATCCATAAACAAACAAGTATAAACAAATATATCCACATATAATACACAAGAATCTTGAGAAGGAGCTGCAATGGAAATGCAATAATGATGGCAGTTGTATGTCTGGGTTTGAGAAAATTTAATTTGAAGGTAATGCTGTCAATGTTTCCTATAATTATAACTTAACAAGGATGGCTCTCTATAGCAGAAACTATGGTTCAAAATCTCAAAAGCTGGATTTTTGTATGCAAAACACAAAGACAAGATCAGAGACTTGTCTGAAGCTACAAACATGCATACTTTTGTGTCAGTCCATATTCTCTGTACAGATCCTCTTCATAGATGATAGTATTCTCCATCTTTTCTGAAAAAAAGAAAAGAAAAACAAACTAATACAAGTATGTGTACATCCTAAATTTCCAGAATATGAAAATATTATTTACCACAATAGCACCGAAACTCATTTTTATACTAAAATATAAACAAATTTGCTTTTGGAAAATGTACTTGAATGTACTTTTACAGTCATATTCTTAGCTGATCTTCATAATGATCAACTAAGCTTTTAAGATATATGCCAGTGCGGGAATACAAAAACAGCAAAGAACATCAAATTTTCTAATGCAGAAAACTTGAGCATATCTAAAGTAAGAAATTTCAAAGTTAATATCTGTACCAAAACACTACTTGTTCATACCATAGATAGGCTCTCTTTTAAATAGATAAACCCCCTCATCCTTCGGTGTCTTTGCTTTTCCATCATGCTGTAATCTCTTGGCCATAAGTTGCCTGTATGAAATAACAAAATTACTACTATTAACTAATCAATTATAACACAATTATATGTATCAAATCAGGAAGGGGGAGGGGACTTTTACCAACTATAAAGAAAATTTTCAAATCAATGCAATGCATACTGTATTTATTTTCATCCTGTATTATTTTCACTCAGTCCCAATTGTAAACAATTTGCCAAATTTTATATCTGCCACAACAAAGTTCCACATGAAACGATATATCATACCCTTTACAATCAGCAAACAGTGTGCATGTTTAAATATGCTAAATGACAATGAGGGCAATAATATATAGGTAAATGGGATGAAGATTTCCAAGTAGACAATGTCAACATCAATAATCACTTACCAGTCTAATCTACTCATCAATTCACATTCTGAAAAAAAAACAACCCAGAGAAGCCTGACAACTCATTTATAGAATATATAGATACAGAATATTCATTTAATGTCACAGTGATTTTTACCCTTATTCACAACCAAACATACCTGCTTGACGAAAAACAGCATCATCCACCTTTTTGCTAGAATTAGATATGCGTCTTTCACAACAAGAGATGCATGGCTTGACTGGATCCAATAAATAAATTTTAGGATTGTATAAAGAGATATGCAATTTCCTGAAGCTGGTCTGTTCAGCTGTAAAAAAAAAAGGGGGATGTGTGATCAAAGTGTACATCTAGAGGTCCATTATATAACTAATGGATAGTGATTAATAAAAATACATGTATTACATAAAATTCAACACTTTATGTCTTATCTGTGAGAAAGTTTTAGCTACATGTAGATTCATCAAAACAGCACATTTTTCAGAAAAATAGAATGATATGCAAGCAGATCATATTGTTTGAAAGATAAATGAATGACCAAAAACCAAGGGAGATCCTAAATGCAAAGTCTAATTTATGAATTCCAATTTTTTTTCTACAAATATATACATTTTATGTAACATAGACACATTGCCTTTATGGTTTGAGTCTGGGTCCTCTGGTATTCATATCCAGCACTCTACCAATCGAGCTAAAAGGATAGCTAGCCAGAGTAGGAATGCCATATAACCGACTCTATCACTTTTATAAATTTAAGAAGTGATGAAATAATATAAAACATAACATTTTTACCTGCTTTAATCCATGAACCAGTCAATACATGATGCTGTTGTTTTCTGAGAAAATTTGCAGGACGTTGTAGTAGATGTTTTTGTAGCAATAACTTTCCATCATGAAGAACAAGCTTAAATAACATGACCTGTAATTATTACAATAAAAAAAAGTTAAGAAACAAATATAAATGTTGGATACTTAAAATTGTACTGGCATAAAACCAATTCTTGCCAAAGACCATTTCTCGCCACTGCATTGTTAAGTCATTCTATCAACACATAAAATTATATATGAAAAATGATGTAACAATGCACTGGCAAGAAATGGTCCTTGGCGAGAATTGGTTGTATGCCAGTAAAGATATATTTCAAATAAGTGCATTAAAAACTGGGACTACCTTCCTCTTCCACCGATATAAATTTTAAGCAAATTTAGAGCCAAACTTCTGTATTCATTTTTATCACAAATAATCAAATACTTCAATTATTAATTCTTATACAGACAGCAATAACATTATAGTAATAGAAGAGCTTCATTCAATTTGGTAAATAACACTTTCATACATTAAATATGTTAAAATAATTACTCAGTTACAAACTTTGGAAAAAAATTTTTTGATAATTAACAAATCATAAAAGTATGTATAATATAAGATAATAAAATCAATTAAAATTCAATTTAAAATTACGGGAAAACATGCAAAATTTGGACATCAGCTGTTTTGGTAGGTGTGATAAAATCCTGCAATTTCATTGGTCACTGAACAATGAAAGCCGAAATAGAGGGGCAAATTCATTAAAAGTCTTTTTAAAAAAATATTTTTCCGATTGTAACATCTAAAAAGAAGAGGAGTCTAGCTCAAAACAACCTGCACATCAGCTTTTAGAAACATGTAAACAATCGGATCGACGGATGTACATATACACTGTGCTTTCCTCGGTTGACCTTATTATCATGCTAAAACTCACTGCAAAACGTTATCCATAAAATATGGTTTATAAGTTATTAAAGGTATATGTTATTGCGTCTAATCATCATAACATTCCAAGTTCAGACAACAGCATTAATTTTTTTCATGACAAGTGGCTTTTACAACTCTGCCTTTTATTGGTAAGTTGTACACTAAATGATTCGTAAGTACAGAATCTCTCAAGTAAATCAAATGTAATTCTTTGTCAGTAAATAAACAGGACCTAGCTGATATGAAAAAAAATATAGATTCGAAAAGTTTTGGTGGTATTTCATCCATAATATTTACATTGTGAACTGTAACTAGGTACGAGCTATTTTGTACTTAAAAAAAATATAAACAAACAAAAAAGGCTAGCCCTTTAACAAGCTTGTTAATGTTGATGATTTCTATACTATTACATAATGACAAGTGTTGCAAACTGATCTCTTTGGTTAAGACAATCTTTTGGACTTATTATCTCATTATCAGGACATCAGCGCCGTTTGACAGTCTAAATGGTGCATGCTTAATTGAAAGAATACGCTTATAAGCTGAAAAGTGTAGTTACATTAAATGGTATACGTTTATAGGACCCCGATTCATCACTTGTTAATGTTTTACACTCTATGACTATCGTAAAACTAATATCGATTGTAGATAACTAATGTCATGATTTGAGACTTAAAAATGCTTTATTTTTTTTTATTGAATTTGTTTGAAAAAACATGAGGATTAATATAAGATGTGTAACAGACTTAAAAGAACTAGCATGCAGTAATAGTGGACTTAAGACTTGTGCAGTGTTAAGGAGATTATCTACTCTTAGTCTAGACAGCTTCACAGATAGCAAGGACACTCTCTCAAAAGTTAGTATGATGTCGTGCTTCTTAAGGTAAATCTGAATAAATAATTGCGTACATGCATGCAGTCGAACGTCTTTATCACAGTAATTTGGATATTTGATAATTTGAATTTAAGAACTTTTAGCTATTTTTTCCCAAATATTTTTAATGGCTTATCAGTTAAGAAATGTTTTCTACAAATTGATCGTGTTGCACGGAAGTTTATGCACAATTTTAAGTGGAGTGGACATCATTCTGTTTTAATTCTAATTTACAGCACGTACTTTAATAATGCTTTTAAAATTAAGGTAAAAAGGATGGAGATAAATGGGCTTCCTATTATCCACCATGATGGCTATGTTTGTGAATTCCCCATGAAGCATAGATTCGCCATGAGGAAATTTCATGGAGTTTTGAGATTTTTAAAGACTGACAATGTTATATCCATGAAGCAAATTCTAAAGCCATCTGCTATAGATCCTGATTTTCTGAAGCTGGTGCACACTCCTGATTATGTAGACCGCTTTCTCAGTGGAAACACGTCTGTTGAAGAGCAGAGGCTCACAGGCTTTCAGTGGAGTACTGGAATTGTATCACGTTGCAGGCTTGAAACAGGTTTTTACATTTATCTTACCTCCTGCTACTTTATAAGAACCATGTATATTCCATACACAGTCAGTACAAGATAAATTATCTCCCCTTGAGTATTATGACTTCATTCATAGTGTATACCCTAATGACATCATGTAGTTATTGTACAACTCAAATAAGGTACAAATAAGAATCTGCAGGGAGTATAGTGAAAAATTGATCGATAAAGGTTAATCATGAACTTTTAAAGTTGCCTTTAAATTTGATTATTTAGGAGGAACCCTGCTGGCTGGTCAGTTAGCAATGGAGCATGGGATAGCTTGCAGCACAGGGGGAGGAACCCACCACGCCTTCCCGAGTCATGGGGCTGGGTACTGCCTTTTAAATGACCTTGCCGTAACAGCTGCCGTATTGTTCAAAGAATGCCAAGTCAAAAAGGTTCTCATCATAGATCTGGATGTTCATCAGGTTTTTATGTTTATGCATTTGTTTACAAATAATATTTGTTTAGTTACTAATTAAAACTGAATTTCTAAATGCTTCCTCAACTCCTCTTCAATTTTCACACTAACAATAGGCATATATCATTGTATATGATTGGTGGTCATAAGGAGAATGAGAATTTTAGTCCATATGGGTTAAAAAGGAGGACCTTAAAGCTGAAGTGTAGTTCCTTTGCAAAATGGTACGTTAAGTCTAATAATAAGCAGTACTAATAAGGTTTGGTTGTCAACATTTGGTTGACAGCATTTTGAACTTTACCCCTTTTCCAATCTACATTTACATGCATGTATATGAATTTACTTTTTAATCAAACATTGTTCATTTGATCTCGTTTCTTTAATATATGTAATTGGGAATCATTGTTTTGTTACTCACTGACTGCTTACAGAGTTGATACATGTATACTTTTATTCTTACTTTATCCTTACTTTACATAACTATAAGGTACATGATTGCAGGTACGTAGCATCGTTTTTGAAAGTGGGGGGGGGGGGGGGGGGCAGACTCATCCAAAAAATCTTGACAAGCCAAGAAAAAGAAATAAAAAAAAGACAACTTCCCAAAATCATGAAAATCCTAATCTGTGGGGTGGGGGGTTAGCGTATTATATCTATAACTTCAATTTCACTCTTAATTTCCTTATTTTCATTTCAATTTTTTACATACTCCCCAAAAAGTGGGGGGCCAACTCCATGACACTTCAATTTTTTATATGTAAATTTAAGAAAAATGTTTACTGCGAGAAAAAGTGGGGGGGGGGGGGGGGCAGGCCCTTGATGCTACCTGCCTGGATTGTACAACACCATCTCGTAATATTAAAATTATTCTCAACAGGGTGATGGAACAGCCTGCATATTCAGCGACAATTGTGCAGTCTTCACATTTTCTATGCACTGTGAGAAAAATTATCCCCTGAAGAAGCAGATGAGTGATATGGATGTTGGTCTTGTCACAGGAATAACTGTAAGAACCCCATAAATTCCATTACATGTATCACATTAGTAGTAACAAAACACAAAGAACAATCTTAAAGCTGAACACCGCTCGTAAATAGGCACCGTCACACAGATACCTGGTACATAAACCCTTCGATTTCGTTACACCCGATTGCACACCTGAAACTCGTGGCCGAAGTGTAGTATTCCTTTCGTGTTCTTTGGATTTTATGCATTTATTTCTTATTCTATGTGCATATTCTGTTAGTAAATAATGCATTGACCAATTTATTTGATGTAAGTATTCTCATGGCTTGAAAAAAGTGCGTAAAACTTGAGAATTTCATCGCGACCGAGTAACACGGCGAGGCGAGATGTACGTCCACACAGGTGAGGCCTCTACAGCAAAGTACTTTGAACTGTTTAGAGGTCTTCGCCTTATATAGGGGTTCTAGGGACAGTTTATATAGGGGTTCTAGGGACAGTAGTATTGAAAGAGAAATATGGCGGACAGTGCCTATTTACGAACGGTGTTCAGCTTTAAAGTGAAAATGCCAACTAAGCAAATGAAACCAACCATAGTTAAGGCCCTGCTCTGCGGGAACCCTATTGTAATCAGTCCATCTGTCTGTCTATCCAAGATCACTTGTCTGGAGCATATCTTCTCTACCCTTGGCCCAATCTGGCTCATACTTCACTCACAGAGTGCTTTTGGGTAAAGGGTGTGCAGTGACCTTGAACCAAGTTTATAGGTCAAAGGTTAAGGTCATAGCAGAATTATGTGAAAAATCCTTGTTCAGATCATATATTCTCTCCCCTTGGTTCAAACTTCACCCACATAATTCTTTTTCGTTCATCTCAGATCTGTTTATTTCTAAACTTAAATCAAAAGGAATACCATATGCTTAAAAAAATACAGGGGTTTTATTCAATGGTTGCAGCAAATTTTGCCTTTTTGGAAGGTTGTTATGTGGGTTTAGATTGTATCAGTTGGATTAGGACATCTTTATTTGGCCTATACCTTTGCTTACTGACAGGACAAGGATTACTTAGCCCATCTGCATTCCTATCTTCCTTGGTTGTTGGAAAGTTTCAGACCAGACATTGTCCTCTACGACGCCGGGGTGGACCCACACGAAAAAGACGAACTGGGTAAACTTAACCTCACAGATAATGGTAAGATGTCTTCAGTTAGTGTTTCTCGGACAATGCCTTTCTAAAAAAATAATTTTAAAAAAAATTATTTCAGCCCCAAAAATTTTAAAACGAGAAATTTAAATCAAAATCTTTCCAGAATTCAGCATGTGTGTACATGTATATATAAATGAATTTATCTTAATATTATTTTTTTTTCATAATTAGAAATGATAGCAGTAGTGTTTAGATAAGATGCATGATAAAATAGTTATAGAATTTAAAAAAAAAAAGAGATCATTTTCTAGGTCTGATTACCAGTAAAATCCTAAGGCCTGGTCATTGGGCCTCATAATGTAACTGATTTTGGTAATTCAATCAAAACTTCTAGCTCCAGAATTTAGTGTATGTATATATGAAACAGGTAATCAAACATTTTCTTAGGCATATATGAGAGGTCAAGAGGTCAAGAATAAATAATGATTACCAATATTAAAAAAGGGATCGGAATAATTGTACTTTTAATTAATTAGATACATGATATGAATTTTATCCCTTCCTTAGACAAAACAGAAAAACACAACGTCCCGTGGCGGGGAGTCATTTATATAGCGTAATGCTCTATTTAGTTAAATGTGGTTATGCATTGCTGGCAGTTTATATATAAAATATTTGATGAATCATGCGAGCTATGTAGGTAGCGATCATTGCAGAAAAAAACACGGGTTATGTATTTTTTTTTTTGCAATGCTCACTACCTTCATACCCACATGAATCACCAAAGGAAACATTTTATTGTTTTAATCATTTCAGCATTTTCAAATATCAGCAAAAACTACTCGCCAGTCCTAAAAATCCTATTCTGTGGATTTTTTCTTTTTGCTTAGGTTTATTTCAGAGAGACTTTTATGTAATCAGTTCATGTGTGTCACGTGGGATTCCAGTTGCAACAGTGATTGGAGGGGGCTACGATAAAGACGTCAACAGGCTTGCATTGCGTCACACGATTATACACAGAGCAGCTGTCAAAGTAAATATCAGTGTGGTTCTTCGGTTTCATGTTCAAGAACCCTAATATATCTTTAGACTAATTTGAGTTACGAGTAGAGTTAGGACTAAATTTTCACACATGGAAATAACCCCCCCCCCACCCACCCCCAAAACAACAATGAAATTTATTGCACTCACGCGTGCGAGGTTTAGTCTTTCCTAATTTAGGAAATAACAGAAACAAGCCAAAAATAATTGCAAGTTTTTGAGTGCATAAATTAATTGCAAGTTGTTTTAGTTCACAATTTAATTGAAAATTTTGTGCATCCCTATAGAGCTACTGTTTTGTACTAGAATGAAGGTGGATCTCAGGTTTTACTTAGTAATTGTTATATCAGGAGTATTTGCTAGGATTTTCGTTTTGTTTATTATCTCGAATGTGTAGCACATTTCCGTCTTATTAAATATGACTTTTTGGAAGAAATGGAGTGAAAATGTGAACCTATGGGCATTTTATTTTTTACTTTTCATTAAACTGATGAATTTACTCATAATCCTTTTTTTTCTTGGTAGTTTATAGAAATTTCTTTGGGCTGAGAATGTTATGAAAACAATGAAAAGGCATCTTCACAACGTCAAGGCTTTGTGATTACGAAACTCCACACAAACCCTTGACATAAGTCGCTATTTAAAAGTCGGGCTCAGGACATCGTATTTCATTGGTTCCAAGTCTCAATTTGGAGCCAATCAGAGTGTGGTTCTCATTCATATCAGAAACGATGTAAACAAATGTGGCTGCGCACATGTTGATCCCAGAAAATAGCAAGTTTTCGATCTTCTTATCGCATTTGTATGGATAATAACCGAATCGAATATCGCTGATTAATTATTTTAAATCATTCACTGTGTTAGAACAGCTTTCTGAAGTTATAAATACCTTTGGATGGAAAGTCAACATACGGACGTAAAATGTGCTTAGTTCCAATTAATATGTCCCGATTATCTATTAAACATGATATCGTGAGCTTTTGATAATCAGTGAGACAATTAATATTGAATTTTTCGCAAATTTTTCGTTCGAGATCTGCCATCCTTGTGCTCAACCCAAACTACGTTTCAAAAGGAGTTATTTCATTGGACATTTTATTTTTAGAATTATTACGTATTGTTGAGCGTGAGCCCGACTTTTAAATAGCGACTTATGTCAAGGGTTTGTGTGGAGTTTCGTAATCACAAAGCCTTGACGTTGTGAAGATGATGAAAAGGTGGAAAAACGAATTTTTAAAAAGTTATCTGTCAGTTGTCTTTTTTTAATTAGATATGATATGCAAATTATTTGTTGACTCATTTTCTTTAATTTCCAAAATGTTTTCAAGTGCTACTTGCATGCAAATGAAATTAAAAATTTATGGTTGAAGTAGGCCTGAAACGTGCCCATTATCCATTTTCCTCAACAACAACAACAAAAAGCATCCACTGCAACCTTTTTTCATGTAACCTTTTCATACCATAGTCTAAGTTTTAATATATATTATTTATTTCTCAATTTTATAAGAGAATTTTAGTCTTGAAATTTGTTTTATTTCATGATTGTTCATGTACCGGTAATGATTTTTAGCACATATAGTCGAAGCCAGGGGGAGCTTATCCTATACCCAAGGCGCTGGCGTCTGAACCTGGTTACAGGTTTTAATGCATGTCCTGTCTAAGTTATTTACTTGTCCTATCTTCACCAAACGTGCATGGATGGTGCATCTGGGCCTACTTATGGACTTTAAAGACTTGGATGCTGAATCCGTACCATGAATTTCAGATACTGGAGAAGGTTAAGGTTTTTGGTGCAGGTTAAATTTTTTGTAGCAGGTGCCCTTTGATGGTTATCAAAGGTTTAAGTTATTACTGATCCTCTCTTTATTAAACTTGGATGGATGATGCATCTTTTGATACTGAAGCACTTGACAGGCTTGGATGCTGAATCTGAGCCATACATTTTATATGCTGGAGGAGGTTTAAGTTTTTGGAGCAGGTCACATGTTTAGGTAAATATTGGTCCTTACTTATTCAAACTTGCATGGTTGATTTAACTATATAGATGTAAATGAAACACAGAGCTAGATTCAGATACGAAGAGTGATCTTGATTATCCAGATGCCTAGACAGCTTTAAGATTTTAAAACAACACAAATTGTGTTGGGTCTTGGAGCTGGTTACAGAATGAAGTAAATGTTCATACCCAATCAGACTTGAACAGTTAATAAATCTACAGGTATTGATGTGTAAATAGAGGTAGCTTCAGATGCAGAACGTGATCTTGCTTATCTGGATACTGGAGCAAGTGTAAAACAATGTTGTATCATATGATACAATGTCATATGATATCATATATGAAATTGTATGATATGATATGATATTGTATCACTATTATTCATATAATATAAGATATACTACAATATAATATTGTATGATATACAGTTATTGCTGTTTTTGAGGTCAATACAATGATTAACCAAGCCGAGAAGTACAAAATTCACAGAGCAGAACTCTGCCTGTACATGTAACTTTAACTTTTATGATAAATTAGATCTATATTAATCTTAATTAATTTTCTTAATTGAAAGGAATATTTTTCTACTAAAGAATATATAGCAAACCAATTTTGTACAGGACGACAATGTTATATGTAATTTTCAACAATTTTTATTGTTGTTGAGTAAACAAGTTTCTAAACCATATTTTTTTTGGTCAGTTTTGTAGTAAAATACAATTTCACGATAAAAATTTCTGACATAAAAATTGCAGTTCATATTGCTTTAAAAAATGTTTTACCAAAAGTCATATTTGAGCATGCCTGTTTCCCTTTAATCATAATCTGTAATCTAAAATAATAAAAAAGGATTTTTTTCTATTAATGAGTCATTACATGTATTTCTAATGATTTAAAAGAAAATTTCAATCGATAAAAATTTCAATTTTCCCCCCCTAAATGTACATGTAGTTTGTAAACATCATATTCATTTTTGATTTAACTTTTCAGGTATGGCACAGTCGGATAATGGGTGGATGACTGAAGTCTTAAAAGTAAAATTTATGAATCAACAGACGTATAAAAGTTCACGACAGAGTCTTTTTAAAGATTCGATCTCAACAATTATCCTAAAATAAAATTCTTGTCCATTTTTTAGCGAGTAAGCAGGATTTAAATAGGATCTCTTATGGTTTGTGCTGGTAGATGATTTTTATTCAACGAGTTGTGTGTTTTCTATAGAACTCACTCAACGAGTTGGATAGAAATCATATACCATCACAAACCATGAGAGAATCTTTTTATTAATCACGTTTTATTTTTTTTTTGCACTCTGTGCGTTTTTGACTGTCAAGTTAAATGCTTTGTTGTGGGTTTTTTTTAAACGTTCCAAAGTTCCATTGGAAGCAAAACCAACTTATGCATTCTGATTTATTGAACAGAATACAGTGAAATAATTTGAATACAACTCATCTACCATAATCACAGTAATACAACAATAGATAATTTGATCTGTCTAAAAAGATAAATTGTTTCTCTATTAATAAATTGTTAATGAATAATTAATTATTATGAAATATGGACAATAAATGAAACACAAGGATACATGAACAACATCTTTAGTCAATTTTTTTCACAGCTAGATGAAGTTGTGAGATATAAAATGATAAGAATTCCCTGAATAATTGTGTCAGTGTATCTGAATGATTCCGATGAGACTTATATGCCAGCTGTAAAGTAGACGTTTCAGTTATGGTTGCTACCCATGACGTAAGTCGCGTAGTGAGCGTTGCGTTTGTTTCTCAGTTTCTCACAGTATGATTTATTCCAAAACATAAGTAACAGTTTCATGTGATACTGGGGCTCTTTTAACCTCCAGATGTAGAACACTGGGTTCATAGCACTGTTCAACCCTAGTAACGTCCCACTGATGTTGTGTATCGCCTTCCCCCATTTAGTTTCATAGTCCAATACTGGAAATGTGAGAGTTACGTAAAACGGCGTGGCTATACCCAAAAAGCAAACAGTTATGACCGAAATTTTCTTGGCCATTCGAATTTGTTCCTGTGAGACTCCAGAAAAGGAATGCACAATGTTTCCAACATTATTTAAACTTTTCATAATGCAACGTAGAACGTATACAAACATCAATGTGTTAGATAAAATAATTAACAAAAGCAAAAATTTAGTGCATTGACTAACAATATTTTTCTTTAACATGTACAGATATTTACAACCAATTTTGAATGGTTCTTCTTCGCTGTAGAACATAAAATACGTCGACGCTGTTCCAAAAATCCAAAATATCAGGCAAAGAAAGACAAATCGACGACGAGTTACATACTTGTAGTACTTTATATCTAGAGCAAACACACAGCAAATATTCAGATTGTACATACTTACTGTAAGCAATGAGACATTTAAGAACACAAACAATAAATACTTCTTGAATTCACAGTTATCACCATACTCAAAAACGGAGAGAGGCAAGCACATAATGAAGCCAGTTGAAATATCGGACAGTACTAGATTCATTGAGAGAATCTTTAACTGAAAGTTTAGCTTTTCACAACGGTATAGAATTACCATTGCCACAAAATTTTCCAGGACGATTACTCCACCAATAGTTGCTAACGTGCCATCTGTCATAATTGGATGTGATACACTCAAATTTTGTGTGAAGGAAATATTTTTCATTTTTATAGTTTTTATAAAAGAATCTACCCAGAAGTTGAAATGACAAGATATAAAAATTTCTATTTCTAACCAAAAAAATCTGACTACTCCAAGAATATAAATGGTTTTACAACGCGTTATATATTATTAGATATGTGATCACGTGGTATTGACTCACCTGTTGGAAACAAGTGCTAGTACTGTCAGCAGATGCTAATAGTATATAATGTAACCGAATTTGAAATCATAGTATATTCTTTTTCTATTAACAGGTGCATGATGACAGAATAAGAAATGTGATGTTTGAACTTACAATGTAATTATACTGTTTTCTAAAAAAAAAAAACAAAAAAAACCCTAGATTTAAAACAAACTGATTTTAATGCAAAAAAAAAAGTAAATAAAAATAAATAAACATATTTCTTTATTAAGCATCTTTGTTGACTTTCATTGGGAAAGCAGGGGCGGATCCATAATTTGAAGTTAGAGGGGGCGCCAGTTTTAGGCAAGGGGTCTGGGCAGCCCTGGTGGGGGCCCAGGGGACGATTTTTAATTTTTAAACGTTTGTAAATATAAGACCTGCAAAATCCCAGCAAAACCCTCTGCCATGCAGAACTATAAGAAACATTTCTTTTTACTTTTTTCTTACGAATGGCTGTAAATTAATCAGTTTTAAAAAAATCAAGTTCAATGGGACGATGTTTATGAAGTTGAAAAAAAGATAACCATGCCAGCTTGTATTGTATAATAAACATTGAAGAGTCGTTTTAAACACTACTTAGTATAACAATTACTTATATCAATATGAGCTGCAATTTACATGTTGAAATATTTTTTACGAAAATGTTATTTTCTACCAAAATGACAAAAATACCATGATTTTTGAATTTCTGTTAGCCATATTTTTGTGGAAAAGGCCGTTAAGAAGCCTTAATTGGAGCAAAATGGAATTTTTGTCGTCCTGTACAAAAATTGATCTGCTATATATTCCTTAAAAGAGAAATCTTTCCTCTGACAAAAATCAATGATTTTTTTCAAATCTTATCAATCATAAAAGTTTAAGTTACATGTAGACTTATCATACTAGCAGGTTTTTGCAACAAAATAAAATTCTAAAAAATAAAGCTCATATTGCTTTAAAGTCGAGTGACTGGTCACATTTGAACCAAAGGAGAGGGTAATTAAAATGGTCTTTCTATGTACGTTACACACGGGTTTTTTTTTCATACTACACCGTTGAAATCAGTTTAATGTAGAGAAATCCCATGAGTTTCCAAGAAGTTCATAATTAAGACTCGCAAGTTGTTTATTTTTTTTTTTGCCCGAAGGAATATGATTTAACTTTATTTTGATAATTTTAGAGGGGGCGCGCGCCGGGTGCGCCCCCCTCTGAATCCGCCACTGGAAAGAATACAGTCTGCAGATACAGCCACTACAAAAGCCCAACTGAGAAAAGTTCCGTCGACCCCACAAATCACGCTGTACATAGCGCCAGCATGTTTGTCATTAGGTGAGGTCGATCTCTTGATATACGCTTTAATTGAGACCATCATTAACACGGTAATATTGTCGGAGTGAATATTACAAAACCACATTTTCTTGATTTTGTAATACACATGTACTCTATTTCGAAAATTGAATGAAAATGAAGAAAGAAGAGTACATTTGTCTTCGCCTAAAACGAGATTGATATTATATGTGATAATGATGTTCTTTAAAAGCATGTTTAGAATTAAGAAAAAAAATGTGGTATCAAAACCATTGTCTAAATTGATAATAAGGCCAATTATTTACCTTTACCATTAACTAGACGTTAAAAAGCATGAACAGTGTGTTTAATTCTATTTGAAGATCATCGGTTATAATTATCCGAGTCAACATAGCGTAAACTAACAATGAATCTCTAAAACTCGCGAGTACGTGTGCACCTGCATGTTAGCCAGTGAGTCTGTTTGAGTGCATGGCTTGACACACCAATATATTTTTTGATGCATCTATAACGGTTTAGAAATGAGAGACCGATATGAGCTCTTATTTGAAAGATCAACGAAGTATAGTTTTATAAAAACGATTTACAAATAAAAGACCGATATAAGCTCTAAATTGGTTAATATAAGCCTTTTTCCACAGAGAAACTGGAAAAAATTATCTGGAAATCAGATATTTTTCAAGCTAAAAATTTAGTCTCAATTATTAGTGCATTGTTACAACGCACTTTTTTCGTATACGTATACGTTAGTTAATAATTTGAACCTAACTTAGCCCAGTGGGATAGCTAAACTGATCAACAGTACTGTATCTCTATGAAAAAGTGGTCTGGTAACTCAATCTGATTAAAATCAGATCCTCGATCCGCTCCTTTATTTTTTTTTTATTGTCGCTACACGAGGATCTCCACAGGCACCTGACGTTTTATATTTTTCTCAAAATAAAAAATATAAACTCTCTACCTAAAAATACACCGTTGTGTATTATTTGGTAGAGGGTATATATTTTTTACTATGAGAAAAATATATAACATCAGTTGCCTGTGGACGATCTCCTCTTGTAACCTTTTGTTGTTCAATAATTTCACAAGGTTAAATTTATTCTACACCACATTTTATACGTAAAAATTCTAAGTGCTACATAGGATATAGTACACATTTTCGGCGAGTATGTGTCTTGTTCATATCATTAAACTCTTTGTGGTTCACATGGGTATACATGTGTCTATTGCGAACATTGCATGAACATATTTTTATTCAACGTCAGTAAATATAAGGCACACGGTGTCGATTTGGTGAGCAATAAACAGAATGGGGGTAAAACAATGTCGACAATATGAACGATTTAATCATGATGAAGGGTAGAAAATACCCGAGATATCATTCATCAGAATATTTAATGCATATTTACAATTATAGAGACAAGTATTGACTACAATGGAAGTTTCTTCCAGGTTTGGAAATTTTCTTACATGTATGTCACTGATTTTCATGCTTGGAATGTTTGTCAACCTAATCAAATGAACCAATCCATTTATAAAATATAAACATAATTCATAATACACTTTTGAATAAACGTTAAGTAATCGATAGCAAAATATTTTGATTGCATTTGTAAATTAATATTCAAAAGGTACAATGTAGTTTAAGGAATGCGTATATTCATATGGATGCAAATTGCCTTATGATACATCTTACTATTTTTTTTTCAAAAATAATACGCCACAGAAGTAAACATATTTTTTGCTCTATCACAGTACCAAATAACCTTGACCTTATGTCAAACTACCCTTTTAATGTACATGTATTATTTGTTATTATTGTGGTTATTTAAACAATAAAATGCTTTCTTTGGTGATTCATTCGGGATATGAAGGTAGCGACATTGCAGAAAAAATACATAAGACCGCGGAACATTAACTGGCAAGATTGGAAATATACAGCTTACGTCAATTTCACCCGTTACAGGCAAAACATTTGAAATGGGAGGGGACAAATTGATGCGGACGTCTGAGGAAACATTGGATTGAGACTGAAAAGTGTATTTTCAATCCACCTCAGCGTTTCTCACTTAATGCTATAAAAGTTAGAGCGATTGAAAAACATTTTATTTCATCATTAATGTATATAACCAGCAAATATAAGAAGATCCCATGATTATACGTAACACAAATCATCGGTCTGATGACTTCACAGAATCAGTCTTCACACGTCTGAAATCAAATGAGGCCATTGTTGAAACGGAAGAGAATAATTCAAATTCCGATTTAATAAATTAATTATACATAGTAGATAAAAATTTCTTTTTTTCTGCTAAGTTAATGTATACGAATAGTTTGCGCGTCGTAGTTTATTTAGCCATACACTTATAAAACAATCACTAATATCGACATTGTTGAAGATTTCTGAGGTACGTTTACTAAATATTCATGAAAATTCCGTTACTGATATTTTGACCGCGAAACTTTATACAATGTAGTTTTAACGTTAACTTATATATATTATATAGTATAATTATAAGTGAAATATAATCATCCATAAGTTTTCAGAAAATTCACCAACATTGCACACGTTTTTCGATCGTTTTAACTTATATAGCAAGTTAGAACCGTTGAGGTGGATTGGAAATACACTTCCTATAACTACAGTTTCAATCCAATGTTTTCTCAGACGTCCGCGTCAATTTGTCCCCGCCCATTTTAAATGTTTTGACTGTAACAGGTGAAATTGACGTAAGCTGTATATTTCCAATCTTGCCAGTTAATGTTCCGCGGTCTTAACCCGCGGTAGCGGGTTATGTAAATTTTTTCTGCAATTTTTTCTGCAATGATCGCTACCTTCATAACTCGCATGAATCATCAAAGAAAGCATTTCATTGTTTATATTAACATCTTTCTTTTAACTAATTAATAATTTGATTATGAAAAGTAAGAAAAATTCACTAAATTACTGTTAATTTTCACAAGTACGTTAGCTAAAAGAAACAGCCAAATCGTCACCTGTGAGACTTTGAGTCTGACATCATCTTGATTTTTTCGTGCAGTCCGTGATATTTCTTAGGTCGCTGTAGGTTTCGACCAATCGATAAACAGGGCGTGTCAATTTCAGTCCTGTCAGTTTCTTGTCAGTTTCAGCCGCTGTAGATTTCGACCAATCGATAAACGGGACGTGTAGACATCAGTCTGACTGTTTCTATATAGCTATGAATTAACTATAAGTTTCCGTACGAAATAGAGTGAATAATACTTGGTAGATGTAAATATTTATACAATAAGATGCTTTCTTTATAGTGATTCATGCGGCGTAAGCGGGTTATGTACATTTTTTCTGCAATGACCGATACAGGTCTACATTGTCCTTATGTATCATCAAAGATAACATTTTATTGTTTATATTTACATCTTTTTGTAATAAATTATTGAATTAATCATAAATAGTAGGTAAAAGTAAGTAAGTTATTCATAATTGTTAATGTACATCAGTACGTTTGATAAAAGAAATAGCCAAGTCTTCATACATGGGAATTTAAGTCTGACATCATTATGATTATTTCGTGCAGTCCGTGATCGTGTAAATTTTAGCCCTGTCAGTTTCTATATCGCTTTGAATTATAATCGGTTTGCTTGTGAAATATAGGAGAAAATACACAGTAAATGTAAATATATTAATATTAAAAAAAAAATCAATTGGTTTTAACCCATTATTGTCAACAGTACCAATTATATATCAAACCAGCTTGAAATAATGATGTTTCTCTCATTTAAATATTGGCAGGGATTTTTTGGAGAAAAAAATGATTTATTTGTATGTAATGCATAGATTGTACTCTCTTTCTAAGAGGAATTGTCCAAGAAACATAAGTTATTTTAACCAGATATTATATAAGATACCCAGGATGAATTTATAGGTTTTATTTGATACCTATTCAAACTTGCTTTATATCTCCGATAAAAGGTTTGCATTCGATTATGTCTTTTTTTTATTCCAGTTATAAAATTGAAGATCAATTTTTTATTGACAGTATGACATCAACGCTGGAAATTATTACTGATTATAAAAAAAATATATATCGAAATCAATCGAGAAATTGCTGAAATATAAATAATACAGGTCTTGCTAAAAATAATAAATTTTCTTTATTTCATGATTCAAAGAATTGTCTACTTCTTAAAATCGATGTCCAGATTTCGTGATTTAAACATATTATTTCAAAATGATTAATTGTCTTGATGATAAAAAAAAAATTGCCGATGTACAATCATAATGCAAATTGAAAAAAAATCTAGAGGTTGGTCCCAAATTTTACGTACTTTACCTTTAAATTTTTTAAAGTGCGTTTATTTGGTCCAAAATATAACGCACTTGTGATCGGTCTGATCCCACAATGTATTCATACAACCTAAATAGAGTTATCCCGCTTGCCCCTCAAATTAAAAAATCCATCCCCTTTATTATCGTTGTTAGAATGAGCGGAAATAAATTGTTTCCATGATATTTCAGTTATAGTTAACCCTTGAGCTTAATAAAAGGCCATTATTGCAGGTGGGTGGCGGATTTTACTGGGTTGTAATAAATTCAATAAAGTTGGTTTGCTATTTGAGTCAAAGTTAGACATTGTGGCTCAGGCAAGCTAGATGGCCTATATGGATCGTGTTCCAGAATGTCTGAAATAAGGAAATAAAATAGTTCAAAGATTTAATGCGTATATATTGTTTATAGTAAAGGATTGTTTAAAAACTGTCCTAAACCAAAAAAAAAAAAACCAAAACAAACAAAACAAAAAAAAAAACAACAAAAAAAAAAACAAAAACCCAAAACAACAAACCAAAAAACCCAAAAAAAACCCCCCACCCCAAAAAAAAAAAACCAACCCCCCCCCCCAAAAAAAAACACCCAAAACAAAACAAAAACAAAAAACATTACTCCATAGATACAGACAATTTTACATCGGATGACCGAAAAGTCTGTTCTTGGTGTTACTACAACAATATAAAAAACATTTAAAAATGGATATATAAGACATTATTACAGTAAATGCATTAGAATTATGACATGTCCGAACGGATTAATGCAGTTTGTCAGACTACTTCTTTTTAGAGCAGACTCTTGCTCGTAAAAACCTTACTTCAAAGCATTCTGCATTCACGGCCAGCCAATGAATATGCACAGTGGTGCATCTCGTTATCATGTTTAACAGTTATGTTACAAACCATGAATTAAATTGGAAATGATTAGAGAGCAACGTGAATAAATAATTTAAACTCAGGTAAGAGGTGGGGCATCATTGTAACTGTTACAGCAGGGACAAAAAGGTAACAGGATGGACAATTCTGATTCGAAGGATCCTTAAACATGTTAAACCGACAATATAAAGTATCATATATTTCTTATGATCTTTAATTTAATCAACGTACTAAAAATGACAATCAAAAACTTTTTTTTTACTTTGCATCTATATATTTTCTTATTAAGGTAACATGAAAGACAGAAATGTAAAGAAATAGTCAAAAATCTACATAAAACATGATTCAGCATGCAAATAACATTTTTTTTTTTCAAAATGATATTTAGATTAAGTATTTCTTAGTTAGAGAGGTTTTCGCCTTTCTACATCTTTAACTTTGTTTTTCAAGATTACCAGTTGTGTTTCCTGAGTAACAAGTCGGATATTTTTTTTACTTAGTGGACTGTACACATTTGGCTTTTGCAAAGTATCTAAAACAAATTATATCATAATTACTTCAGTAAAGATGGTGTTATATTTCATATAATATTTGTACATATTATCGAGGTTGTTAATAAAAGTAATGTTTGTCCATTATGTTACCATCAAATGTCCATAATGTTACTAAAACGAGAGGATCTTCCTATTTATCGACCGTGTCTTATATATCAGAAATCGTTCAAAAATATTTAAATAATTGCCATTGCAAGCTTGAGTGTTTTTAAAGGAACTATGTATAAAGTGTTTAGATAATTTCTTTTAAATAAAAAAAAAGCTATCTAAAAACCCATCTTATGTCTCTGGTATTTATGGTGGTATAGTTCTGCCACCACTTGTCAGATGATTATGTCGACTTGTCAGATCTTTATGTCGACTTGTTGGATATTTATGTCAACTTGTCAGATCTTTTTGTCGACTTGTCAATTATTCACGTGTTAAAAAATTCAACATTAAAAACGTGTCCACACCATATGGTGGCATAGTTCTGCCACCACTTGTAAGATAATTATGTCGACTTGTCAGATAATTATGTTGACTTGTCTGATCTTTATGTCGACTTGTCACTTATTCACGTGTTTAAAGATTCAAACTAAACTAAACACTAAAACATTTCCACGCCCAATTTGTGCCATCCAGTAGACATAATATTTTCTGACAAGTTGATATAAGGATCTGACAAGTCGACATAATCATCTGACAAGTCGACACCATTGTTTGACAAGTTAACATAATTATCTGACAAGTCGACATAATTATTTGACAAGACGACATAACATCTGACAAGTCAACATCATTATCAGACAAGTCGACTTATTATATGAATGATAATTTTCTTCAAACTGGTGGCCATTCTGGGGTTTTTTTCTGTCAAATAATTATGGTAACTTGTCAGATCTTTATGTCGACTTGTCAGATAATTATGTTAACTTGTCAGATCTTTATGTCGACTTGTGAGATATTATGATGACAAGTAAATGGCAGTTAGTGGCACTTACACGCTTTGACAAAAAAATATCGAGTTTTTAGTCAATATGATTATTTTCGGACAAGTCAACATAAATATCTGACAAGTCAACATAAATATCTGACAAGTCGACATAATCATCTGACAAGTCGACAAAATTATCTGACAAGTGGTGGCAGATCTATGCCACCATAACACCAAATTTGTGCCACCTATTTGACATCATATTTTTCTGACAAGTCGACATAAGGATCTGGCAAGTCAACATGATCATCTTTTAAGTCGACATTACTTTCCATTAAGTCGTCATAATTATCTGCCAAGTCGACATAATTTTCTGTTAAGACGACATAACATCTGACAAGTCGACTAAAAAATTTGAATGATAATTATGTTCAAACTAGCGACCATTTTGTTATTCTGTGTCGATGTCATGCCTACCTTATCGGTACCTCTACCTCATGTACACTAATTCTCGATCGTTTCACCAAAATGCAAAATGGCCGAAATTTTAAAACAAAACGAAATAGTAATAATAATCATCTTTAATTGATAAGTCGACATGTCAGATAAATTTTATGTTTACTTGTCAGATATTATGATGACAAGTAAATGGCAGTTAACATTCAAGTGAGGTGCACGAAGGGATATATGATGTATTTATAGTTTACATATATACGAAACTCACAAATCTAAAGACACACTTTATATTTGAAAAAAAGTTATATTTAGGGACAAAGTTAAGCTTTTCTGGAAGACCTTTCATTTCAGACCTTTTCAAACAATATATCTTCTTGGCATGAAAGACAATTTAACCACGATTATCTTAGACTTAATATCATTAAGTTTTAATTTGCAAATATTCGACAAAATTGAATCAATTAATAAGTTTGAAAATATCAATTTTATTTCAACATGTCAAACATTTCATCATGTTCGCACAATACTGTATAAGAGGTTATAGGTGAGAAATATTTGTATCATTTTTTCTTTATAAATGTATACCTCTTATTATAACATGTAGCTAAATTCCCCTTTTAAAGGTATTTACTCTTCATAGCAACATTTTAAAGAATAAAATTTAATATATAGTTTTATGTTAAACTTTGGAACTTAGTGTATCCCTATTTTCATACTCAAGTCCTTGTTAGACATACATGTACATGTATTTTGAAAAAATCTTATTTTCCTAAATAAAAGGTACTCTAGGACACGTTAAGATATCAAAAGTGAATAAAATTACATCAAATTTATTAAATGTACAGTATTTGACCATAAATGCATTAAACTAATTTAATTATGGTTTCTTTTAAGTTGAGCTTATTGTGTACACAATTGCCTGGCTTCAGTCACAATGTACAGTTTACCGGATGTTACCTGAACTGCCATGGTATTAGGGATGTTGACTGAACTACCATGGTATTAGTGCAATACGTGCATAAACTTGTTAATTGCAAGTTCATATGTTTTTAAATATTTAAACAGTCAACAAAAATTGACATTTCATTCTCTTAGAAACCCCCCCCCCCCCCCAAAAAAAAAAAAAATAAAAAAATTAAACTGATTATTGGTGAATTGATACTAGTATATGAAAGAAGAGGAAAATGTCTCCAAATTTTTTTATTATGTCAACACACACAAACATACCCCCAAATCATCAATGTAATTAGTTAAATGGCTGCTTATCAGAAACTTTGCCTGTTGGTAAAAAAAACCCCATTAATAATACATAAATATTATTAATATATACTTGACTGCATACTTATAGATATCTTTTATAAATCAATACACAATAGTTTAGATAGGTAATGTCACTTCCTGTTTCTTCACTATAGAATTTAACATATGTTTGCCATTACTAGCATCCGTATAATCGAGTTAACCAACTGTAACCTGCTCCCAAAACTCCAATGTCTGATTCAGGTTCCAAATTTTAAAAGGATTTCCTTAGAACCGGAGAATACCGCGTGAAAATAATTGTTTTGGCGAATATCAGTTTTTGTATATAGAGTGGCAACTTGTTTAATTTTCTTAGCATTTAAGCAATTAATCAATTTTATTTTTCCAGTGCAACCCCCCCCCCCCTCC
>WFKH01011581.1:55864703-55903271 GCA_016163765.1 Magallana hongkongensis | reverse complement strand
AAAAAAAAAAAAAAAAAAAAAAAAAAAAAAAAAAAAAAAAAAAAAAAACCCAAAACTTTTTTAATCATTGCTTTAGCATCTAGTCTTTCTTAGTAATAAAATCTATTTAAATTAGACTGTAAAACAGCTCCTTTACGAAACGCTATATAAACACTGTGCCGGATAATTTTGCCAGTGCCAAGGTGGCATTTTTGCACCTGTCTAAGGTGCATGTCACGAAAAATTCAAATTTGTCATATGAGAAAACATTGCATAAAATGTTTATTGATAACAGCTTTTTGTTATTAATGTAATAACCTGTCAGGTGAGATATTTCCCGTAAAAAAACTTATTCCTGCGGGAAAAAAAAATCCCAAAGGAAAAACAGTTTTCCTATATAAACTTTAGAATTTCTTACCAAAATAAAAGAACTTTCTGTAGGAATTTAAATTCCGATAGAATTTGACAAAACTACCTTAGTATTTCAAAATCCGATAGGAAATCAAAATCCTATAGAAAAACTGTCTGAAATTTTAATTTTAGTAGGATTTTTAGAATGTTCTACAGGATTTTGAGAATATCATGTGGGAAAATTATTTTTCTTATGGGAATCATGATTTTTCACATGGGATGTTTACTTTCATAGGTAAATATCTTTCCTGTCAGGTGAGATACATTTAAAAAGTGTTTTTCTACTTTTTAGGCACAGGTTTATCATTGGTATATATGGATTTTTACTACTTCATCTTAAGCGGGTGCAGAAATGCAAAAGTAAATAGTAAATTGTATTCGGGGTCTTTTTAAACATATTAAAAGTCTGTCAACACATGCAGTACTTTGCAAGATAATTTCTGGTAGATCATACTGTCGCCATATTTTGAATTAGTGCGCATGCGCAGACCTCGTTTTGGGAGTCTCAAATGTTTAAATTGTTTCGGTTGACGCCTTTTTGGAGTACGACTAGACAGTTGAATAACATAATATGATTTCTTGTTTTTTCGACCTTTATTATATGTTCGGCCTTAGGTATTTTCGGACCTTTAGTTATTTTAAGACACTAATAATTAATGAAGTATAAACTTTATTAGCATTAGACGATTTTGACTTCGTTATGCAAATAACCTTTTTCTAACCTTGACCTTGGAATCTTAATCAAATATTAACTATTAACTAATTGTTTGGAGTGCTTGTCATGGCCATTTATTCACAATGATCAAAATACAAATGCGCCGATCATCAAATCGATATGGCAGCATACACACACACAAAAAAAAATCAAAGCACAAGAAATACTACCTCGACTCAAGGGACCTGGAGATAACAATGCCCCAAAGAGCACAGGGGCTTGTGTAGAAAAAAAACACATCGACCGTTCAAAAAGTGGGTACCTCGGAAGAAAAACAACAAGGGAGGACGCCATGTTGGATACCGCCTCACTTCATCAGCTAATTTCTCATTTAAAACGTTATACTAGAAACTTGCGCCAATTCGTATTCCTTTATAAATGATTCTTCTTTAAGATCCTACCTTCAGTTTCATTCTTTTCAAGTCTACGTCAACAAATTTTTATCTTTTCTCGCGTAAACATCCCAAATCGACAACTCCTTGGCTTTTCCCATAATCAATCGTATGACAGAGATCTCACGTGCCGTACTTTTGCTTTCTGCAGAAGCCAGGGAGTTGTCGATTTTGAATGTTTACGCGAGAAATCAACAAGTTTGTTAATGTTGATGCAAAAAAGAACTAAATTGGAGGTGATAGCTCAAAGAAAAATCATTTATAAAGGAATACGAATCGGCGCATATGTCTAGTTTAACAATTTAAATGAGAAATTAGCTGATGAAGCGAGGCGGTATCCAAGAGGGCGTCCTCCCTTGTTATTTTTCCTCCGAGGTACCCACTTTTTTAACGATTTTTTTTTTCTACACAAGCCACTGTGCATAGAGGTGGCTTTCTTTGCAACATTCTGCCATTATTTGTATTGAAAGAGACCAGCGCATACTCTTCTGTCTTAAGAACTGCTGTAAACTTGGAGACCATGACGCTGAAGGTAGAAAAAAAAACAAAAGCCAAAAACTTTGTTCTAAGCATACACATATATGTCATACTAATTTTCATATTAAGACTTACAATAATTGAAAAAAAACCGCTTTAAATTGTAAACAAGAATTGTTTCATGCCAAGCTGTTCTTTACTCCTTCTACTCTACCAAATCTTTATTATTTAATAGCCAAAAATTAGCAAGGGATGGTGTGAGGGGTTTCTGAGACAAATTTCTACCACCTATCAACTTTGGGTTTAGCAGGAAAAGGAAGTAGCACCTGCGCTTGCCCAGTCAAATAGCTATATTAAACAAGAGTTATGGATCTTGCAACAAATATGACAGTAAGCAAGAGTTATGGATCTTGCAACAATGACAGTACATGTGTTTAAAAAAAACCTGGTTTATCCAGAGATGATAAACTTTACTAGTAGATTTAACCTCATGTCGTTTCGTGGGCCGAGCTAATAAGGCCGATACTACTTGTTACCAAAAAAATCCCAGAACACGGAAAACAATGTGAAAAAATTAAAGGGACCTAGAGACAATTTGAGCTCAAAATTTTTAATTTAATTTGATTTTTCCATTTTAACATCTAGAATGGTTAATATCGGTATTTATAATGCTTCAGCAAAATTTGAAAGTCAAATACTCAGTATGGAGTTAGAAGCAAGATATAGAGTTCGAAATTCTTTGTTATGTAAACAAAGCTCGAGTCTTGTTTATGTTTACAAATGTGCTGTATTGGTAAAAGTTGCAATCAAATTTTGCTTTCTTTTGTTGATAATATTATGCATGAACATATTGAACCACTTTATCTTGTTTGGCACGATTCCTTGTGTCAAAGAAATGGTAATTCTTTACTTTGCATTATTTATAAACAAATATAAGACTCGAGCTTTGTTTACATAACAATGATTTCTCACCTCTGTATCTCGCTTGTAAATTGATTTCTAACATTCAAATTTTAGTCAATCATTAAAAATGCATAAGTAAACCATTTTAAACATTTCAAAAAATAAAAACTCAAATTTTGATTTCAAACCGTGTCTAGGTCTCTTTAAATACGGTTTATGATTAGTTGTCCATCTGTTTTGTTTTCTGATATTCAATTCATCGGTTATAAGTATTTTTTTAAAGACATCAAACATGGAGATAAAATCATGCCTGTGTTGAAAAGTCAGTAGTTAATTGTCAATCCGTTTTATTTGTAAGCATGTGTGAAATTGCACATAGACATGTGTGTATATATGGCACGCCAAATTCACAAAAATGAGCTAATCATAGTTTCACAGTCAATAAACTAGGTTTATCGGTTGTAAACTATACTTTACGGACAGAAAACTAAAGTTAACGACGTTAATCTATATTTCACTTGTATGTCAAAAATCGGAATAGGAAAAACAAGCGAAGGAAAATTACGCAAAACCTCTAACGAGTCTCATATAACGGTAAGAAAGTTGTTTGAAGAACACTTTTGCAAGCACATTGCTCTGAATTCTGGCAAAT
This sequence comes from Magallana hongkongensis, assembly GCA_016163765.1. NCBI lineage: Eukaryota > Metazoa > Mollusca > Bivalvia > Ostreida > Ostreidae > Magallana > Magallana hongkongensis. Next base: position 55,899,742 of record WFKH01011581.1, on the reverse strand, counting down.
TCTACGTTTATTTCATACTATGGTTTACCATCAAGTTGGGTTTCTTCGATGTTACCTTGTTGCAATATGATCTGTATTAACTATAGTTTACGGGTCATAAACTATAGTTTGTAAACAATAGTTAACAGTTGATAACCCTAGTTTATCACCTGTGAAACTTCAGTTTACGTCGTTAATCTATATTTCACATCTGTAAACCATACTAAACGCGATCATTTATGTTTCAGAAGTGTAAAACTATAATTAACACTGAAAACAACCATTTGGGATTGCAAAACATAGTTTATCTGATATAGTTTCACGATTTGTGAAACTATAATTAACAACTCTTAATTATAGTTAACAAATGTAAACTATAGTTTACAGATGTGAATCTATATTTATTAGCAAAATCTATTGTTAACGTTTATTTACCGACAGATAATCTTAGATTTGCATTAGTAAACTATAGTTTACAACCGTTAAATATAGTTTTACAGATAAAAACTATAGTAAACGAATCGTTAACTATAGTTTACGGTTCGTAAACTATAGTTAACAGTCGATAAACCTAGTTTACCATTGTGGAACTATGTTTAGCTCATTTTTGTGAATTTGGCGTGATATATGTATTCCCTTTACACGTGGCTTCACAGGTCACCTGTGGCATTAATGATTTTTTAACTAACGAGGTTGAGATAAATACAGATTTTTATTCTTACCATTAAAAAGTATATTTTTGATCCATAGCATGCAAAAATCAAAATGACCGCGAGGGGCTGGTCAAACTTTTGAAATCCACTCATTTCATTCATTTTTTGTGAAACAGTTTACATTTATAATAAGAATTTATCAATCTTTACTTTTATTTGGATACATAAACACCTAAAAAGTCTGAGAACATGTTTAAATCTAGTAATACTACGTACGTATAATTCGTTTATGATATAAATAAGAATTAGTGCATTTATTCAATAAATAAAGTAATGAAATTTGTTTATTTCATCATTTAAAACAAATTGTTTTCTAATAAATAAAAAAGAAACCAATAGTAAGCAAATATTTGAAAAGTATTGAGATTACTAGATTACGAGACTTTGTTGCCAATAAACGAATTAGACTATTTATTATACAAAATATTGCATAACTCAACTTCTTTTCTAAATATTGTTTATACTCTATTTCTTCTTGGGGGTTGTTGGGTGGTTGATCTCAAAATCAAAACTATATAGCGAGATGCTTGCATTGGTACATTATCATATATTAATGTTTGTCTTATGCCACATCGATGATTTGATGTTAGTATGACTAAAATCACGACCTGTGATCTATAAATACATGTATATAACAAAAACACCTAGATGTTTTAGTGGTATTGAAAATGATTAGAAACATGTTATTTTCAATTTCAAACCTTTTCATATGGTTAAACTTCCGATAGCTGTCAAATAACCTTTCATAAGTACGGTTTTCTAATAATATTTCTTTCAAGTCACCATTTGGAAAGTACACTTCAAGAGAGCCTGCAAATTAAAAAAAAATATGTCGTATTTCAAAATTAGTTTGATGAGTCAATACAGATCATATTGCAACAAGGAAACATCGGAGAAACCCAAATCGATTGTAAACCATAGTATGAATTAATACGTAGAATTTGCCAGAATACACAGCAATGTGTTTGCAAAAGTGTTCTTTAAACAACTTTCTTACCGTTATATGAGTCTCGTTATCCGATTTTTGACATAGAAGTTTCATGTATCTGACACGTTGTAATATATATAGTTGGTTGAAGACCAGTGCAATTTCAATCTTTCTCATAGTTTCGTCACAATGATCATTCCTCTCTCTTTAGAATGTCAAAAAAAAACCCAAAAAACAAAAAACAAACAAGGTCTTTTTCGATACCAAATATATGGTGGCAGAGTTCCACCACCACTTGTCAGATAATTATGTTGATTTGTCTGATTTCTAGTCGACTTGTCAGATCTTAATGTCAGATAGAAAACAAATTCTATTAGTCTTATTTTGATTTTTATAACATATTTACTATAATCACAGATACAAAATTAATGAGATATATTTTATGCAATTATGTTTTAACAGACAAATAGACAATCAACTATTTATGTTTAGTTAACAAACAAAATATAAGTATCAATATACACCTTTCATCTTGTTTATAGGTATAATTAAAGAAAACTTCGAAGAGGAATTCTTTCAATGAAACTGACGCTTTAGTTATGACGTTCTTGCCAGGTTAATTCTATGTGTCAGTTCTGATAACTTCCCCATGCTGTACGTTGCAGTATTAACGTTGTATTCTTGTCTCAGATTCTCACAGTATGACTTATTCCAAAACATAAGTAACAGTTTCATGTGATATCGCGGCTCCTTTAACCTCCAGATGTAGAAAACCGGGTTCATAGCACTGTTCAAACACAGCAATATTGCGCTGGTGTTGTGAATTGCCTTCCCCCATTTAGTTTCATAGTTCAATACTGGAAATGTGAGAGTTACGTAAAACGGCGTGGCTATACCCAAAAAGCAAACCGTTATAACTGAAATTTTCTTGGCCATTCGAACTTGTTCCTTTGTGATTACAGAAGGGTAATGGGAGAGGTTTCCAACCTGGCGTACACTTTTCATAATACAACGAAGCACGTAAATATACATCAAAATGTTAGAAAATGTAATCGACAACAAGAAGAATTTAATGCATTGACTTACAATGTTCTTTTTCAACTCGTACATAAAGCCACAGCCAATTCCGTATGGTTGTTCTTCACTGTAAAACATCAGGTACGACGCTGCTGTTCCCAAAGTCCAAAATAAGAGGCAAAGAAGGACAAGTCGACGTTGAGTTACATATTTATAATACTTCATATCTAGAGCAAACACACAGCAAATGTCCAGGTTGTACATACTCACTGTTAGCAAAGAGACATTTAAGAAGACAAACGCCAAATACTTCTTGAACTCGCAGTTATTTCCATACTGATAAAAGGAGAGAGGCAAACACAAAATGAGCCCCGTGGAAATATCTGACAGAACTAGATTCATTGAAAGAATCTTCACCTGAAAGTTAAGCTTTTTACAACGATATAAAATGACCATTGCTAAAATATTTTCAAGAACAATTATTCCGCCAATGGGTATCAACATCCCATCCGTTAAAATTGGCTGAGATGTGTTGGAAGTATCGGAGATGGAAATATTTTCCATTTCCATAAATCTACTCTAAAGTTGTAATCTATTATAAAAGGTTTTTAAAAACGTACACTATTTGTAGGTAGTCTCTTCTTTTCACTAACCATCCTATGTGCTAATAGGAATAAACATATTAACTGGTTTCGAATGTGGTGTATATATATATATATATATATATATATATATATATATATACGTGATTGCTGAAATCAAATGAGGTACGATTCTGGATGGAAGTAGTTGTTACTCAAGGTGTTAGAAGTATTGACCTAATGAAAGCTGTTTGTATCCATCGAATGCCCTTTTAGGTTTTTTTTAATAATATGTCCATTTTAATAGTACTTAAGTAAATATATTTGACAAAGCACTTTTATGAGGCAGCATTAATTTATCAAACTTTATGCTTTTCTTAAACTTGTTTAGTAAATAATATGATGATTTTAGCACAGCTTTGTCTAACTGTGTTAGCAAACACTTTTGCGTTCAAGAATGATATTAGAAACCTAATACTGATGATGTCTCATGAATTAGCAGCCTAATGTCTTGAGAGAGAGAGAGAGAGAGAGAGAGAGAGAGAGAGAGAGAACAACACATTACGTTGGCACGTTAACAGTTTTAATGTTTTCTGTAACGACATACATTGTCGCGGTTAAGTAACATTAAATAGATTAATAATTTTGTCTACGTGTGAAGATAGTTGGTTCCAAATTTGAAAGTTTTTAATACAAATGATATGGAGTTACTAGTATTTAGATTTATTAAAGAAACAAAGGAAATCGATCTTTTTAAACATTTTTTTGGCACCTAATATTTTTCATATTTTGTTTATAAGACTTTTTCTTTTAAGTATATTGTAGCAAAAAAAATAAAATAAAATAAAAAAAATTAAGACTTCTGTTAACCAGTTTCTTCAAGCTCCACTTTGATGTAAACTGACTTTTGAATATACTATATACAATAAAATATTTGCAGAACTAGTTCTCTGAAGACCACAAGTTTCTTTTAACTGTGTGGATTGTTTTAGATCAATATTTAGAAAAGGTAATTAGGATGCCAAAAAAATTAATTCTATGTTTAACGTCACTTTCAAAATACCAAAGGAGAGCAATAAAATTAAAAAAAAGTTTTCAAACAAATGATTTTTATTTATTTATATTATTACAAATACTGCGAGTATTCAAGCTACATATTGACCATAGTTGTTTATTGATCTTTACTGTTAGATTTAAAGATATTCCCATCGAATACTTAGTATACGCGGGTGACGTTAAGCATACAATTAACTTTGAACAGCCTTACAATAGCTGATATTTGGATTCAAAAGCTTAAACTTCGATTCAGTTGGTGATCTGCAGATCTGGTAACCCTGTTTAAACCCTTGTTTAAGCTATACTCAGGTGAGAAGTAGTTGGAATGCACAAGATACCGGCTTAACAATGCATATAGCAGAACTTCAAACAAATCCTCAGAAATTTCAGAAAACACCCGGTTCCATAAAATCGTAAAGCAAACAATAAATGGTTTAGAATAGATGTTGATGAAGCTTTATCGATAGCTTCTTTGTTTTGGCTCCTGATATTCCCCATTTAAACCTACCCAATACCTGGTTCAGAGTAAACCTAACCTCTGAGCCCTACTCACGTAAATGAGAAAGGTATGCAAGTGAATTGATATATTTGAACTTTACTTAAACCTAGATAATCTTGATCCAGGCTTAAGCCAAACATGTGTAAGTGGCCATAAATATTGGCCACTTGCATACCTAAGGCTCTGATAACCTCGATCCAGTAGGTGATCTAGAGATCAGGTAATCCTGTCTTAACCCTGTTTTAAGCTATACTCAGGTGAGAAGTAGTTGGAATGCTGATGTAAGACTCAAGCTCTTCTTACCTGATCACATCTAAACTTATCTCATTTCTTAAAAATAATGGCAACGAAACAAAAACCCGCAGATTTTACCATCTAGAATAGGAAGTTTTATTTTAACTTATTTATATTAGAAAAATTAATAGAAAATAAGCAGAATACGTAGTGGATCAATATCACCTATTAAAATTCCATTCATGAGTATTCCTTTCTTTGAAAAAGAACACAAATGTTACTACATGTATTCTCAAAGATTCGACTATCATACCTTGCAACAACACTTGTTAGCAAAAGTTCGTTGTCACAAATTGCTTGGACATTAATGGTTAAAAATACTTTACTTTTTCAATAGTTTCACCCTGGCAATTTATGTTATTGAATGAGAACATATGTACAATCTGTTGCATCTACTATTTCCTGAATACCGCTATGATTAAAAAAAATTCTCTTTGAATTTCTTGTAGATTATTTTCTTATAAAATACAACATATTTTTTAAACAGTGATGCAAGTGCACAAGATACAGACTTAACAATGCATGAAGCAGAACTTCAGACAAATCTTCAGAAACCGAGAAAACACCCGGTTCCAAAAAACTGAAAAGCAAACAGTAATATTGGTTTAGAATAGATACAGTTTCTTCGTTGCTTCCTTTGTTTTGGTTCCTGATATTTCCCAAATTTATTAAATAATGCAATTACATATTCTTTTCTTTAACGAAATCTATCAATAAATTCCTCCTCAGTAAAATTTAAGAGGGTTTGTTCAATCTCTCACCTTTTTCTCGCCGAATACTTTGGACTCATCAGGATTCATTGAATTCCAAATTTCGTGTATTTTCTTGTTGAATTGATTCACAAAATTAAATGTTCATTGAAGTGCAATTTCTAATAGCATATTGTATTGATTGAATCAATTGCCATGTATATCCTTTCCAACTGTGACTTTTTTTTTATAAAACCAAGAAAATTGATGCCCACAAATATTAATGAAACTTCAGTGTGTCTTTCAACAAGATATAATCTGTCAACCTCGTTAATATAGTAGTCTATCTATTTTAAATCTCTATTTAAACCTACCCAATACCTGGTTCAGAGTCAACCTAACTTCTGAGCCCTACTCACATAAATCAGAAAGGTGTACAAGTAAATTGATATATTTCTCTATATGGCGGTTTCCAATAAATGTTCTACCAAGCCTCTTTCTTTACTCCTTACCAAAATATTAACACAGTAAAGGAGAAACTTCAAGAGTACTGTGCAACAGTATATTCAAGAAGCGGTGTAAATCAGACGTGGATACTTAAGAATTCCAAGGAACTTTTGGAAAACTTGAAATCCCAAAATTTTACCAAAATCAATGACATCAAAACTTACGACTTTTTTACACTTTATACAACCATCCGTCACGATAAATTAAAGTCCCGTCTTCTTGACATCATTGATAGCTGCTTTTTTTAATAAAAATGGATCACGTAAATTTACTTACCTTGTCATCGGTCATTTGCAAAACTATTTTGTTAAAAGCCATTCGGATTGTGCACACAAGTACTCTGAAGTTGACACTAAAAAGATGTTTGAGTTTCTGATAGACAACATCTATGTAGTTTTTGGAAATCAGGTCCCAATCGTGCCCCATTGTTAGCAGACCTATTTTTGCATTCATATGAAGCAGAATTTATTCAAAACCTTGTACGTGAAAAAAATAAATCACTCGCTGTGGCCTTCAACTCAACATTCAGGTATATCATCGATCAGTGAACTTGAAATAAAAGATACCACAGAGTCTGCGTCATCTGTTTCATATTTGGATATTTTACTGGAAATGGACATTGATGGTAACATAACAACAAAACTTTATGATAAACGTGATGACTTCAATTTTTCTATTGTCAACTTTCCTTACTTATGTAGAAATATACCTTCAGCACCTGCATATGGTGTTTTTGTCTCTCAGTTAATTCGATACGCAAAGGCATGTCTTCGTATGAACAGTTTCTAAAGCGAGGCAAGCTATTGACAAACCAGTTGATAAAACAGGACTATCAACAGTCTCGTTTGAAGTCATTTTTTCGTAAGTTTTATGGTCGATACAACGACCTTGTCAGCAAATACAATCTTCCACTGAGTCGCATGCTAACTGACGTTTTTCAAACTAATTGTTAGACCATAATTAATCACCTTATTGTGTACGGACATTTCCGATTACGACAAAGAACACACGGCGGGTGTGACCGGTAAGCAGAGAATGCTCACTTCTCCATGGCACCTGATCCTACCTCTGAGGTTTTCCAGAGGTCGGTGATTGCTCTGCTTTGGACTATTGATTGATTACCGAATTGTCTACGGATTTTTCTCCGTTTTTCCCGATCATGATATTTTCCCCAAATTACGACAATTTCCCCGATAATGACATTTTTACCGATATGACATTGGGCGCACGGCGGGTGTGACCGGTCGGCAGAGGATGCTTACTCCTCCATGGCACCTGTTCCTACCTCTATTTTTTTAAGAGGTCCTTGTTCGCTCTGCTCCTGTTTTGTAATTTTCTTTTGGACTTTTCAATTTGAACACTGTTCCCCACATATCAATTTGAACTTTACTTAAACCTTCAATAATAAAAGCTGGAGTATTGGCTTACAGGTGTTGACCACTTTATAAGATATACAGAGGCTAAAACCCACGCATTAACTGACCAGTTAAATTTAGATGTGGTGATGAGAAAATGCGCAGTGTGTTTCCAGAGTGGGGACAAGGGGGTTTAAGGCTAAAATAATAGTCTTGTGCGAATGACAAAAATTTATTTATCCAATTACTTAGCAAGAAGGTAATTAAGTGAATTTTTTCTTGGAAAATATGTTATATACTATAGGGACAATGTAAACCAATGCTAAAATTGGGAGTAAATTTTTACAAGTATACCTTAGCGACTATTCCTTTTAAGTACGTTTTCGATCAGCACGTTACTGAGAAGGAACAAACAATTTTTTCATGCATGAGAGGGTTGTCACGCTTACTACTGTTCTACTTGGAAGTCTGAGATCAACTTGTACATATACGTGGAGTTTGTGCTCTCAATGTAGCTAAGATTTGATCAATCAAGAAAAGTCAACACCAAAAGAACAAAAACAGATATCATTGGACGGTGTTAACATTATTCTTTGGAGCTACTTGTATTACCGTTAAAATTCAATAAGCTAAAGAATACATTTGAAATGAAAGAAAAGGTGAGCAGGCTCACATAACCCACGCTCCCGTATTAATTGAAAATGCAATACATAATTAATAGCGGGGTACGCTTTAAATACTCAAAATAATTCAATAAAGAGGCTTAACTCGCAAAAAAATCATCAAATCAAAACTTCCTGTAAATACCCCCCCCCCAAAAAAAAAAATAAAAAAAAGAAATATTGGAATTGGAATTTTCTGGTAATTTACTCATCTATACATTGTGTTTTTCATACTGAAAAAGTTTCATGAAATTCTGTGCAACGGTTAAAGAGGAGATGTGCTTACAAACTGTTTATTACTTTATCAATATATGGCCGAACTTCTAAGTTAAAAAGTATCAGAATTTCCTGGTAATATGTACATCTACAAATTGTGGCTAAAATACCTTTTAATATTTTCACAAAATTCCGTCTAGCGGTTTTAGAGCAGTTGCGCTTACAATATTCAATATATGGCCGAAATTTTAATTTCAAAGAACCGAAATTCCCCCAAAATGAACGAATCAGAATTTCCTGGTAATATGCACATCTACACATTGTGTCCTAAATACCTTCAAAAATTGAAAAAAATTCCGTGCAGCGATTTAAGAGGAGTCGCGCTTACAAACTGTTCATTACTATATTTAAAATATGGCAAAATATCTTAGTTCAATGGGGCCGAAATTCCCAGAACAATAATGGAATCAAAATCTATACATTGTGGCCTAAATACCTATAAAATTTTCACGAAATTCCGTGAAGCGGTTTAAGAGAAACTGTTCTTTACTATATTCAATATATGTTCTAAATTCTTAGATCAAAAGGACCCAAATTCCTTTAAAATTATAAAATCGGAATAAGCTGGTAATACGCACATCTACGCATTGTGTCCTAAATACCTACAAAGTTTTTATGAAATTCCGTGCTGTGGTTTAAATAAGAGGAGTTTCACTTACAATAAAAAGAACAACAAACAAACAAGCAAAAACAATAAACAGGACTAACGGACCGGCTGACTGACTTATGGGTCAAAAACAATATATCTCTCACGACTTGTTGCATGGGGTATACTTAAAGAAGTTTTAAAAGTTAAATGAACTCCTATATTCAAGGGCAGACAGGTCGATTTACTGGATCGCGCAGAATTCAGTCTTGTCAGTTTTTATATGATAACAATCGATTTTCTTAATAAATAGAAGAAAATACCTAGTGGATGTACATGTAAATATCACTATCTAAAAAATGACGTTTGTGATGTTCCGCATACTAACCGTACAATGAGCCATGAAACTGTCTTAAATTCAAGTCTTTATTTTGACTTAAGGTGGTATGGAACATCTTTCGATATTAATGTGGATTAAAGTACATTATAACTAAAATACTTTCACCGGTTTAGAATTTTCAAATTTGACAATATTTAACCAAAATATACGTTTTAAAAATTTTTGGAAAAATTAAAATTTTAAAACCCCCAGCAGGATTCGAACTCATGACTTACAGATTCGTAGTGATCCCTCTAACCCACTGCGCTACACTATGAGGTACCAATTTTTTCAAGAAAGAAACTGTTTATAAAATTACTCTTGATTTTATTGATTATTTCGATAAATAATACGTCACAACATGGAGGTGTCCCATACCACCTTAATTTTAGATTCAGCCAAGATGCACTTAAGCAATTTTTAAGTCGACTTGTCAGATCTTAATGTCAGAAAGAGAAGAAACAGAGATATTTTGAATTTAAAAACATATTTACTATAAACACAGATACAAAAATATTGAGATATACTTAATTCAATAGTGTTTTAATGGACAAATAGAAAATAAACCATTCATGTTTAGTTAACAAACAAAATATAAGAATACAATATACATATTTCATCTCGTCTATAAATATAATTTAAGGTATAATTTCAAAGAAGACTTCATAGCTTCATAGAGCAATTCTTTCAATGACTCTGACACTTTCGATATGACGTTCTTGCCTGGTTAATTCTATGTTTCAGTTCTGATAACTTTCCATGCTGTACGTTGCAGAATCAACGTTGTATTCTTGTCTCAGATTCTCACAGTATGACTTATTCCAAAACATAAGTAACAGTTTCATGTGATATCGCGGCTCCTTCAACCTCCAGATGTAGAAAACCGGGTTCATAGCACTGTTCAAACACAGCAATATTGCGCTGGTGTTGTGAATTGCCTTCCCCCATTTAGTTTCATAGTTCAATACTGGAAATGTGAGAGTTACGTAAAACGGCGTGGCTATACCCAAAAAGCAAACCGTTATAACTGAAATTTTCTTGGCCATTCGAACTTGATCCTTTGTGATTCCAGAAGGGTAATGGGAGAGGTTTCCAACCTGGCGTACACTTTTCATAATGCAACGAAGCACGTAAATATACATCACAATGTTAGAAATTATAATCAACAACAAGAAGAATTTAGTGCATTGACTTACAATGTTCTTTTTCAACTCGTACATAAAGCCACAGCCAATTCCGTATGGTTGTTCTTCACTGTAAAACATCAGGTACGACGCTGCTGTTCCCAAAGTCCAAAATAAGAGGCAAAGAAGGACAAGTCGACGTTGAGTTACATATTTATAATACTTCATATCTAGAGCAAACACACAGCAAATGTCCAGGTCGTACATACTCACTGTCAGCAAAGAGACATTTAAGAAGACAAACGCCAAATACTTCTTGAACTCGCAGTTATTTCCATATTGATAAAAGGAGAGAGGCAAACACAAAATGAGCCCCGTGGAAATATCTGACAGAACTAGATTCATTGAAAGAATCTTCACCTGAAAGTTAAGCTTTTTACAACAATATAAAATGACCATTGCTAAAATATTTTCAAGAACAATTATTCCGCCAATGGGTATCAACATCCCATCCGTCAGAATTGGCTGAGATATGTTGGAAGTATCGGAGATGGAAATATTTTCCATTTTTACAAAACTATACTCTGAAGTTGTAATCTATTATAACAACTTTTTAAAAACGTAGACTATTTGTACGTAGCCTCTCCTTTTTCATTAACATCCTTTCTGCTATTCTGCTAATAGGAATAATAATGTTAACTGGTTTCAAATGTGGTGTGTGTGTGTGTGTATATATATATATATATATATATATATATATATATATATATATATATATATATCCGCGTGATTGTTGAAAACGAATGAGATACAATTCTGCATGGTCGTAGTTGTTAATCAAGGTGCTAGAAGTACTGACGTTATGAAAGCTGTTTGTATCCATCGAATGCCCTTTTAGCTTTTTGTAATAATATGTACATTTTAATAGTACTTAAGTAAATATATTTCACAAGGTACATTTATTAGACAACATTAATTCACCAAAGTTTGTGCTTTTCTTAAAAGTGCTTTAGTAAATAATATGTAGAATTTAGCACAGCTTTGTCTAACTGTGTTAGCATACACTTTTGCGTCCAAGAATGATATAAGACACCTACTAGTGATGATGTTTCATGATTCAACACCCTCGTGTCTTCCAAGAGAGAGAGAGAGAGAGAGAGAGAGAGAGAGAGAGAGAGAGAGAGAGCGTTATCAGTATTGATATTTTTGTAATGACATACATTGTCGCTGTTAAGTTACATTTATAAGATCAATGTTTTTGTCTACTTGTGAAGATATTTGGTTTCGAAATTTGAAATGCACTTTACAGACAGACAAAAACGTAGACAGATTGACGTGATTTGTCAAATTAAAAAAATTAAAGACAATATTCATTACGAAAAGCCCGTTTTTAATACAAATGATATAGAGCTCCTAGTATTTAGATATATTACAGAAACAAAGGAATTTGAACTTCTGTATTTGTTTTTTTTTTTTATTGCGTCTGATATTTTTCAGTTTATAAGATTTTCTCATCGAATATCCGTATAACCCATAATGTGCCGTAAACGATTCGTAGATTTCCACAGATTACAGTATTTTATTTGCAATAAGTAAAATCAACCTAAAAAAAAATTATCAACCCCAAGTCATATTATTTATTATGATATTAAGATGAAATTTCTACACAGCCTGAAATAGTGCACGTCATAAAATGACAATTACTAATTAATTTTGCTACAAACAATTCAATTACATTCTACAAGTAGGTCTATCTATCTGAAGTCTTCATCAATCAATAACTGATTTCCTCCATTATTCATGGATTTCCTATCAATTTAAGTGATTAGACTGGTAACTCATGTTACTTTAAGATTATAATTGCCTCTTGATTAATTCATTATTGATTGTTGTGTTGGACAAAATGAACGCCAGGAGTGTCCATTTTTATTACTTACGTATATATTTCACGTAGTTTGATTTTACAGCTCGGAGTGACTCAGGAATCACTCAGTTGACGTAAACTTTTGGTACCTTAAACAATTAGAGGATGACGTTCTTTTGAAACGAAATTGAAATAATCAGAAAATAAGGATGAATGAAAGTTTCGGCAACAATCGGACCTTTGGTCTCGAAAAGCCTTTGATTTCTGACGAATTTCTCATTCCCACGGGCATTTTTATTGCAATCGAGAATTGTATTTCATTTATCATTTTATTACGATGTAACCGACTAAATTCACAAATAAGAATCCTAAATATAAATTTGTGCATTTCGGACTTGTCAATGGGAATATTTCTTTCCATACCTGTGAAATCTTTAAGCATTGGAGGGACGTGTATTATGAGAAAATACTTCACAGCTTTGTTCATACACGTGACTTTACTGATAATCACGATGTTCAATGTTGACAGGGGATGTGTCTTGTATTTTGGAGTCAAGTATTACAGATATATAAACAGAAAGTGTCTATTAATGTTCTTTACTCTGGTTTGGATTTTCGCCATTGTCATTACTTACTGTCGTTTCTATGACTCGACAACACTCTATGGAATATCATGCAAACCCGTATTCGCCGCAGAAAACAATGTTGTGACAGAACTCACTAAGTGGACACTAGCACTCTTTCTTGCTGTCAATCTGGCGACGTACTTTTACTTTGTTGTTTACATTCGAAATCGCTTCATCCGTGTGTATGGCACAACCAGCCACAAGGATTTAGCGCCGTCAAATCAACTATGACTATTAGGAAAAGTCTCCCTGATAACGGGCTACTTTATTCTTTCCTACTTTCCTTATATGTTAACTACTGTATTTCCCCTGTTGGATTACAATACGCAGCATGGTAAACTCACACACACTGTGCTGCTAAGTGCCCTTGTCTTGAACAGTGCTGTTAACCCCTTCTTGTACATTCTGAGATTTCGAGAAGCAATTTATCAGATGAAATGTCTGCTGTGTTTTTGGAATGAAGCCTACATCGACAAGCTTAATAAGCAATATAAGGAGCAATTTGCAACCTACGAAATCAGAGTTCCATAGTTTTTGACTCAGCACAAATAAAGTAAGGGGGTGCAGCGGCTTTACCTAGATCGTCAACATTTTGGAACTGCAAGAATTATTATCAAACACTAGTGTCCTAAATTGACTGCATTAAAATGTAATGTTAGCATCGAAAGTTAAATTCATAATACAAATATTGGGGATGATTGAAACTTAATAGATATTCTTTTTAATTTTAACGCATACTCTGTAATAAAGATCGATAATATATCAAAAACATGAGCAACTTGCAAAATCTCACTAGCAAATGTCTTTAAATATTATCTGTAATTAACTGTACAGTATAGATGTGACAATATATGCAATAAATACACCCAGATTGAGATTACTATTGTAACAATAAAATCCTTTCTTTAGCGTCTCATGCGGGTGTGGAGGTATCTAGCATGTAAATTTTTCTTGCAATGATTGTGATTTTTCAATGTAATAAACAGATATCCATAAGAATGAGTTAACCTTAATTATTATTTTTTTCGATCAGATGGAACGGACAGTATTTCCATGCATGATAGGGTTGAGATTCTACATGGAATTCTAAGATCAGCACGTGCAAGTCCGTCTATGGAATTCTAGCTCTCAATGTAGCTAAATTTTCATAAATCACGAAAAAAGAACAAAAAAGATATCATTGAACATTGTAAACATTATTTATTACCGCTACTTGAATTTACACGTTGACATTCAATGAGCTTAAGGAAATATTTGAAATTAAAACAGTTTTTAAAAGTTAAGGAATGATTACGCCTATATTCATACAGAGACGGGTCAATTTTCTGGATCGCGCAGATTTCAGTCTTGTCAGTTCTTATATGAATTACAATCGAATTTCTTCAGAAATAGAGGAAAATACCGGTACCTAATAGATGTAAAAATCAATGTGAATGACGTTTGTGATGTTGTGCTATAATGAGTCTGGCTCCAGGATCATGAAACCATCTTAAATTCAAGTCTGCAATTTGACTTAATTTTAAGATTTAAACTTAGCTGAGATTGCTAAGAAATCTTAACCAAAAACTGAAGTGTTGTCATTTTTAACTTACTTTGTAAGAATCATCATAATTAAGTCTGCCTGCCTTATGAAGATTATAGTTAAGATTTTTGTTTGTAACCCACTTTAAAGAGGCTGGCTGGCCAACAAATTAAAATTTGAAGATATGGATTGTTTAGCTATAAACTATTGTTTAGTAAAGAAAAAATCCATATATTTAACCTTTTGAATTTGGGTGTTTTCCTATATTTTTACACAGAGTTCTTCTTGTAAAGGAGACAATACAGTCTAAAAATGGCCGCGACCATCGAGGACTTAAGTCAGACTAAAGATGTAAGACAGTTTCATGATTAGGGAGCCCTAAAACACGATACATGGTCGTGCTCGGCAGGTTTTGGTAAACATTAATTAATCACCCAATATACTGTCAAACAACTGTGTCCTTCGTTTTGTACACAAATACACTTATAAGTTTGTTTCTAGGTTTGAAATACCGGATATCTCTTCTAAATGAAAAACAAAACAATATAAAATAAATCTAAATAATAAATAAATAAATTACTACAGTAACTTTGCTTTACTTACAAATGTCATTTTCTTTTTAAAAAATGAAATTTGAATCTACAGAACGCAATGTAAAATGTCTAGATGGTAATGATAAGTGCATGTGTACATGCAACTCTTGGGGGGGGGGGGGAAATAACATGTTTACGCGTACATTTTTCCAAGGGGTTCTTCCATGTCATCTACAATTAATTAACAACTCACTGTGTGAATTTCTCTGCTATCTACAATTAATAACCAATAATATACAAAGACTTAGAATGTTTACGTCTTTATGTTCAAGATATATCATTTAAATTATATCTACTTTTACGTAAGTTAATTGGTAAAAGAAGTAGTGATATGAAAATAAATCTGTTTTGAGAACACATAGATTAGTTAGAATGGAAATTCAATTTTTTTTTCATTTGTACCACAATGAAAAATCAATGCATATAATACAATGTGACCTACACATAATAACGAAGTAGATCATACGACACTTATGCCAGTTACGGTGGTCTACAGTAGTAATAGTACAGGAAGACACCAATACGTAATATTTTCATTACCATGTCTACAGCAATCCAAAATGATTATTAAGCAACTTTTGTAAATCAAACTAGTATTATACTATAATATAGAGGGTATTATAAGAAACTACTCATAGCACATGAAAATTTACAGATTGTCCTAATCCAGCAAAGTTACACTGTAGACCAGGCAAGAAATAAATAGACATCGATGTTATACAAGGATAACTGGCTTCCTAACATGGTATATCATATCTGCGCAGGCACGTTACATCTGAAATTTACATATAAAAAATGAATTAACATGGAGCCCCCCCCCCCCACCTTTTATGGGGCCATTTAAAAAATTGAATTGAAAATAAGGAAGTAAGCAGTGAAATTGAAGTTATAGCAACCCGAATTTGGATTTTCAAGACTTATGGAAGAAGCCTATTTTTTTTTTTTTTTTTTTTTTGCTTGTCAAGATTTTTGAATGAGACTGCCCCCCCCTTTCAAAAACGATGTTACGTGCCTGCTCTGTGATTGTGTTTGAGCATCTTTTTCCCAAACTAGAAATGCATTAAATAATATATCATAACAGCTCTGACCTCATTACATTATAAAAGTTCATATGCAGTGAAAAACCGCCATAAGAAGAGTGTGAAAAAATAGGACACACTTTAAAATTGATTTCCTTGTAAAGTTTAAACATCCGTGTGTACATCCGTAATTCTACTTTTGTGAAAATAAACTTTTGCCCCCCCCCCCCCCCCCCAAAAAAAAAGCATCTTAAGTTCAAATTACGGCAAACATAAAATTCAACTTGACAATTTGGAAAGAATAGAATTTTTTGCTTTATAATGAGTTATTTCTCTCTTACATGTAGGGGACATTATAGTTGAACTGCTATTAAAATAATTAAGATTTTATAAAAGATAACACACCATTTCTCTCAAAATAAAAATTAATATCAACAATTTTTTTTACAACGGTAAAACATGTCCCCTCGTGACGACAGGTCCCCCGTCATGAAGTATGACCGCTGGCCAGGCACATACGTCGACTTTGTTACCGGTGTGCCCAGTACACCGGAAGTATGATTTATTGACGGTACTGTTCCTTTCTGCAAAGACTAACTGCATTGGAGGAGTCTGGGCGCACATCAGCCAACAAAGTTCAACTGTTGCCTCAATGAAAGGGTATATTTTCTCAAGTTTCGAAGATCGGAGTTCCTTTTGGAGGAAAGTTCTGTGCTTACAATAGTCCTTGTATATCTTAAATGAAAAAAAACCCCAAAAAACATTGACTGGACTATGACTTAGACCTACTGAAAACGCTCTATTTGATATAAAATAATTTTTCAGCTCTGCAGTGTTAAAAGTGTAATTGGCTTAAAACCAAAACTGCATTTTTGCTAAATAAAATATTTGAAAACTTACCTTTGTTAATCCTAAAACTGAATGGATGGCATTTCCTTTTTGAAACTCAGATGCACTTTTTTCACACATCCAACTCAACATTTCATCCCTTTTTCCAGCACCAACAAATACCTGAATATAGTACATGTAGTTTGAAATTGCAAAATTGGCAACAATAACATGAACGAACACACATTATCAGTATAAACACACCTTCTTGTCCTCTTCAAATCTGGGTTCCCTGATTTGTGTCTCTAGCTTTTCTTTAATATTCAAAATCTGTTGTTGTAGGGCATTTTTACAAAACTTGTACACATCCTGTCATAAAAAATCACAGTATATCAATACTCAGAAATAGAAGAGATGGACTACAAGGTTCTAGCAGACCATGATCAACATTGCACTCTTGAATCTAGAACTATACTGTAATTGCAAACATCTTGGATTTAGCTTTTATGTTAGAAATTGTATAGCATTCTGATATTATTTCCAACATACTATGAACTTATTATTGACTTTTAGATTAGATGTAAACTAATTAAACATCGTATTAATAGTCGGTGGTTTAACACTAGTTTATGCTGAAAAAGGTTTAAATTTTTACCTGAATTTCCACATCCTATATTTTACATGTCAACTTAGCTAAGCAAAATGTCTATAACTGAATCCTACTAAAATAAGGATACATATATAACACTTTAAAATTTGCAGATGATGGCCAGACAAACTTAAAACATTTTATGTTTTTTTGTTGATGATTTGTATTGTAGTCAATAAAAAATCAATACATAATTCATTTTTTCCTTCAATGATTCATTGAACAACAAAACATATTTGAAATTAAACAATATCTATAAAAATCTAAAATATGCTAAAAACAAATTACTTACCTTGACAACTTCTATTAGAATAATATAAATTTCCCTTTCTGAAATTGTTGACTTTAAGGTTTCATGCGCGTCTGACCACTCATTGTCAAAAAGTTGTTCAAAACGTTCCCCTATTTTTGTTGGACGGTTCTTGTCACTCAGATCAGCTATATTAGGATTGTTATGCATCAGACTTCTACTTGCAGCTTGACTCAATCTGTAAATAAATGAACTGTCAAGTTTTAGGTATTATGCTAAATTAAACCTCAATTGGATATGAACTTGCCCTCTGTAAAATATCATACCTAGTTGTCAGGTCCTCTATCTCTGAGTTCTTGATTCTCAGTTGATCCTGGAGCTTGTCTATCTCCTGCTGTAGGGCAAATTCTTTACTTTCATCAGAATCGCGTCTCCTTCGATCAAAGTCTTGTTCCTTGTTGTAATGGGACCCTGCTCTGCCTAGCATCCCTTTTACATCACTACCTGATTTTGGATCAATTCCTAATTCTGCCTTAACACCTGGTTTTTCTTCACTACCTGATTTTGCCTCTACTTTTTTCTCCCTGTTGCGACATAGCGCCTCTTCTTTTAAGTTCCTCTCGTTACTTGTGGGTACTGAGCTTGATTCCATTCCAACATTAACAAAACTTTTGTGCTTGGTTGGCAAATTCTTTGTTTCATTCACTTCCATAGACTCTTTTGAAATCTACAATAAATTGATAGTTTCCTATATCATCATACTACATACTTTACATCAACTCTCTATAATATATAATATATAATACATGCTAAATCTTTGTTACTTATCATATTCCGATACCTGTGTAAGGTTATCTTTGCTTTCATAGAGAACCTCTGAATGGAGCATGGATCCATATTCTATCAGGGCGGATTCACTTCCCAAATTTCCTTTCTTCTGAGCACAAAGAAGAACTGCATGAAGAGGCCTGCTTGGTGTTTTATCATCAACATATGTTTTACTTCCTCCACGAAATCTCTCTTTCCATTCAGCTTTTTTTAACCTCTATTGAAAATGAAATTTCTAAATTTACCTTCTAAATTTTCCCTACTGTTACAGACATATTTTGTACCAGAATGCCAAAAAATTTGTGTACCGGTATTTCAGTCATTATTTAGTGGTATAAATATCTAATACAGTCAAACTTCGTTATCTTGAACTAGATAGGACTGTTTAAAAACTTCGAGATATTCGAGTATTCGAGATATCAAGGGTAAAATACTTAAAAAAATAAGTGCTTGGGACTTTCAAATCACTTCAACATATCCATTGTATTCGAGATATCAGTGTTCGAGATATCGAAGTTCAACTGTATAAATATTTTCAAAATTACAGCCAAAGTTAAATTTCATCTAAGTTCACAAAGGAATATGGTACTGAAAATGTGAGAGAAAGTTACATGTACACAATATCATAAAAATCTGATAATATTGTTGATACAATATACATTTATATCAAATTTCATAGCGAATGCCCAAAGGATTTTTAAGATATTACCCTGTGTTACACAGACAAAATCTATGAATTTATGACATTTGACCTTTTGACATCATGCAAAATCATCAAAAAGACAGAATGACAGACAAATGGATGTATATATGGACAGACAGACAGACACAACCCAAATTAATGCAAACCCAAAAAGTACAAAGAAAACATCATGAATTCTGGCCGATAAGTTAACTGGTGTTCACAGTGCGATACAGGTGACATATCTCAACAATTCATATAAACTCTAAAGTGGAAAATCCATATCAATGTCCTCATATAACCTTGACATATATTTTGAAACAAGAATAATTTCTAAAAATAGTTCAGATAAATATAGTACATTCATGTAAACCTACGATCTATTGGGCTGAAACTGAGTCAATCAGGCCTGTGCAAAGAATTTTAAAATATGCAACAATGCATAAGTTTATACCAAATTTTCATTTTGGGCAATCTTTTCCTCAATGTCCTGTAGCTTCCTGAATTCTTCCAGAGCTTCTTTGTAAAAATCATGGGCAAAATATTTTTCCATGCTGTGAATTATGTCTTTCATACTCATTTGCTCTGAAGGAACATGGACAATTGGAGTTGCATTGTCCCTCCTTGGCCGACTCTCACCCTGAATTTGAATTTTAAAATAAGATAAAAGATGTTTTGATTGCAGATAGTAATTTCTCCATTTCCTTACCTTTTGCTTGCAAAGTCTTCGATACATGTATTCTTGCAAAGTTCATAATTTTAATGAACTACAACTATATCATTAAATTGTGACTGACCGGTACCTTCTCATTTTCCATCCCATTGAATAACATTTCTAGGCGCAGGAGGGAGCTATATTCAGATAGTGCTCTGGTACTGTTGGAAGTTCTGTCATCTCTTGCAGTCTGAAGAAGAATGCATAATGGTCTCTTTGAACATGGTGAGGAATCCAGCAGGTCTGTAGTTGCTTGTAAGCATTGTTCACACCATTCATTTTGTTGTTCTTGGGAAATGTAAACCTTATGGAGTAAATAAATGTTAATATATTATCTATTTTCAAGCCATGGTCCAGAGTCTGTTTATAGCTCATGCCTATATTTTGTTCATGGTTTGCATGCTAGGTTTATTTATATTATAATGATTTTAAAATCACAGTTCCATTGGCTATATTGGTCGCCTGATCTTGAGCAACAATGTCTATCTTTGACAGATAAATAAAACTATTTAGCAGATAAGCTATGAACAATGAATTGCCTCCATGTAATTGTTAAGAATTTTAAAAAATAAATGATTAGTTTTCATGCAGGTACATGTATGATACTAATTAGCTTAAAAAAATCATATTGTACGTAATTACAAAATAATCTGTCTTATACTGCAAAGATTGTAAAAAAATTACCATTTCTTCCTTGTTGGAAAATTTTCTAACATAAGTTTTGAGTTGTTCCAGTTCTTTTTGAGCACTTTCTATGAGTTCCTTTTTATACTTTTTGATACACTGTTTGAGAACTATATCAATGTTTTCTGTTGAGAGATATAGTGACTTTGATGAACTGGTTGATGATAAACGAAAATCCCCACTGCTCACAACACCAGAGGCTGACGTAGAATGACTTTTCTGAAAATAAATGTGATTATAGTTAGAGGTATTTAATGTTAACAATACCTCCCCTCCCCATAAAAAAATTGCCAAATTCAAGTTCATTTTTCGGATTCTCTCAAAACCTTTGAAAATATATGGTTTATGAAGACAGATAAGCATCAAGGAGGACATACTTATTCATATATTATAAAAACAATTAAAGTATCCAAAGTTTTTTTGCAGTTTGAGTCAGAGATATGGTAAAAATGCAAATAAATGTGTGACTGTTTTGTTTGTGCTGTATCCATCATAATCAATTTAAAATCACATTTTCTGTAATTAACAGTTTATTATGTGGAAAAGGATGCATTTTTTTTGCATTGATTTCGTGAGAAATAGTAATTTATAATCTGACAAATTCAATTCAGTATTTTTTAAAGAAAAGTGATAGCATAATAATTACTATTATTGAAAGTTTGGAGTAAAATATAAAATATTTTTAAAAAAATTATTGGATTTTTTTAATACACATTGATTACTACACAAAACCCAGACTGTACTAATGAAGTACATCTGAATAAGTATTCCATCAGTTAAACATTGTCAATGTCAATCTAGTTTAGCTATATATATTTGTCATAGAATACATGGATATATCACTATCTTAAGCATTTACCCTTGCTGACAAAAATTGCATTTTACTGGGCTTTTAGGTTCAAATTATAAAATGTCAACATTGACAGCTAGTCAAAAAAATTATAACATATCAATAAGCTTTACATTAAGTACAGAATTACATAATGCTTCATTCAACTGACATTAAATAAACACATTTAAAAGTATCTAGCAGTGGGTGGTTGTATCAATGGCTGATAGAAAATACATGTATTTACCTCTTTGACACGATAATATGTCTCCAACATAAAGTATAATTCTTTTATTGCTTCCTGTGAAAAATCAACTTGGCGTCCCCATGCCAGCTCAAAAACTTCAGAAAGATCTGGTGCTATTTTGCGAAGTGGTTGGATAATGTGTTGAGGTTCGACTATGGTTTTCTTATGTTTTTCTTTCAAAGCATGAAACTATAATGTAGATAAAGTTAAGTTAATGAAAGAAAAATGCCTTATAAAAGTTTAGAAATAATTTCTTATTTGAATAAGGATTACTTGTACAAGTCTACATACCTCAGGATAACTACCGAGTCCATGGCTCATAATCCTATCATACTGCTTTTTGGCCTCTTTTAGCTTTCTGGAATCTACTCCCAGTGATATAAGTATTTGTGTTTCATCTAATATATGTTTAATAGGGCTCAATGGGATTTGTCTCTCTTTTAACTCCATAGCAACTTCTTTTTCTTTCTCAAATTTCTATAATTAAAAAAAATACTAGAATTAACATTTTCTTTTCTTAATTAATTACGATATATATATTTATTTCAATCATCAATTGTTTTACGTCAAAAATATAAGATATTACAGATTAACTTTAAACTACATGTATCATTATTATAAATGAAATATTTGTAGTTGAACAGAAATATTTTATGTAATGATCTGCAATTATAGGATAAATCATATAATAATGCATGCTTTAAGATAGGCAATATATTCATGATATATAAATAATATAAATATAGGATATCTCATGATTTGCGATATAATTTTTATCCGAGTTGTGCATTTTTTTTTTTTTAGATGATACAACTCACATGTTCACGCTTGAAGACTTCAATTAGGTAATGGTATTGTGGCCAGACATCAGACAGATCCACTTTCTTCCTATCTTCTAGCTTCTTTAAAGCTTTAAATAGGGCCCCTCCAAGCTCTTGATCTTCACTGGTCAGTAGGTCGATCCACTTTGTAGTTTTTGTTCTGTCCAACAGCTAAAGATTCAGCAGAATGTACACCAATATAATATATAAAAACATTTTAAAAGTTTTTAAGATATACATGCATATTGCTACCATTTAAAATATGTAAATAAATATTTCTACAGTCATTCCAATTGCATATACTAGTTTTTGGGGCATGTTCATGTGCAGGGGTTGAGTTTGAATTTTTTAAATTTGATTTCCCCATTTCTTTTGTTTGAAATGCTTTTAAACTTAAGGTATTTTTAATGGAAAACTATATCCAATTGCAACCAAGATACAGATTTCACAACTGTGGTCATGTCATGTTTTGTTTTACAAAACGGCGGTGGCATATAAATTGGCAAATAAAGACTTGTATCAATCAGTTTTTTAAATTTGCAAATTAATTTATGTGCATGGTGTATAATTATTTTTCAATTTAATCATGAACACAATTAAAAAAGTTTCTATTGTTTGTGACACCTGATTTTCTTTTAAACATGCTATTTTTTATTCAGCAATTGATCTGCATTAAAATCATTTTTATTTTATTTTTTTTATTTGTATTGGTTTGAGGGTTTGCTTTCATTGGGACAAAGTTGCAAGCAGAAAAAGACAACCATTAATTTTTTCACCTGACTGAGTGCAAAGTAATGATTTGTGATTTCTATTCGTTGTTTCTCAAGATGACTAATTGTTAAGATAGTGTGCAGTAGAAAACTACACTCTAATCAAATGTTAATCACAGACTGACAGCAGGACTGTGTGGGTTTAAAAAAATCTACTCCAATCGCTGTGGTTATTTCATTTATTTATCTCAAATTGTGACAAATAAATATAATGCATATCCCTCTAAAAAATTAAATCCTGATGATGAATATACCTGGAAATTAGATTTTTTGTCATTAATTTTAATATTATGACTTTATCATTATTACCTAGGTATTATTAAATGCATATATACTGTTTGTTAAAATTACCTCATCTTTTATTGTTTGATCCAACTTTTTGGCACAATCAGATACATAAGTATACCATTCTCTGGCCTCTTTACTCAATGATCCATCACAGTGATCCAGTGCTTTCTTCACATTTTCAGGCTTTATTTAAAATACAAAAGATAATATACATTTACCTTTTTTTGTTTTACATGCATAAGTGCATAGTGTTTCATACATGTATATATACATGTACCATGCAGTTATAATAATAGAGGATGTATTAAAAATAAAACTGTTAACAGATATATCTACATCTATTTGTGTACTATCAGAGCTTTATAATTTTAGCACTAAGTGTATTAATTTACTTCCTGATTTTCAAATCAATGCAGATTTTGCTTCTCAAAAAATATTAAGTCTAAATTAACGGTGTTCAGTAATTTAATAATCTTTCATTTTTTACTTCTTGTCGTCAACTGCATGCTGTTTTGCTACCCTACATGCAAGGATATCTCTCTTTTGGACATAAATAAATATAGGCCTGGTTTGGTGGTTTCCATCATATAGGCAATCAAACTCTTTTAAAAATGAATATTTCATTTCTGCAGATTCATGAATGACAACATGGACAAAATGACAATGACAATATTCACACTATGATCATAATATAATGTAGCGTTACATGTCTTAAGGTACTTTATATTCAAAATGACATGCATTAAACAATATTTAATGCTATAGCTAATTATGCACTGTACTCAGATTAATTTTTTTTTTGCATATTATACATGATATTTAATACACAATATACTTCTGTTGTCTGTAGCTACATGTATTCCGGTGTATTATGCATTATAGGTACGTCAATATTATAAACAGGAGGAGGAAACAAGATAACTCTACCTTTATTATCGTCTGACTTCTTCGAGAAGACATTACGAGTCACTTTGATGCAAAAAATATTCCTACGAAGACATGTCGTTTGAATTGGATGATTGCTTCGATTTTAGTCAATAGAAACTATAGAAAACGAAAGTAGATTTCCATAAAGAAGTTGTCGAGTTCAATTACATCTGACAGGATGAACAGCATTATGTTCAACAATGCAAAACGTCAAATACAGATTATCAAATCTATTCATTGTGTACAGACCCAGCAGGGCAGCTGACACCAGTGACAGCTTCACTGTAATAAGAGTTGTCGTTACTTGTGTCGCACAAAATATCCATATGCAGAGTTGTCGGTCGTTCATAAGAGAGGCACTAGGATGGGAGCCCTCCCCCTCCCCCCAACCACACACACACTTTTTCTCAACAAGCATTTTCTTAAATTGAATTTTGGAGGAGTCGCCCCCCCCCGCACCCTCCCCGATTTTATAGGACCAGGTGTAACCACCCCTATCATACGGCTCTTCCGAACGCGGAGGACTCTGCAGAACGCGGAGCAGTGTTGAGTTGACACGGAAAAGCTAAGGTCTTCAATTTTCCTTCAAACTTGGTCATTAAGATCAAGATCTAGTAAGGGTGCAAAACACAGTTTTCTATATGACGTTATCGCGACGTCATCACATGAGGGAGAAGCAAAACTGACCCCTATAAAGAATTGTTTTAAAAACGTGTTACATATATATCTATATATCAATGGAAAGATAAAATAATGAATTTTGTAAATATTAAAAGATTACACATTTA
Organism: Magallana hongkongensis; assembly: GCA_016163765.1. Classification (NCBI taxonomy): domain Eukaryota; kingdom Metazoa; phylum Mollusca; class Bivalvia; order Ostreida; family Ostreidae; genus Magallana; species Magallana hongkongensis. The sequence goes on along the minus strand of WFKH01011581.1, from coordinate 55,874,167 downwards.
TCAATAAATAATTAGGTGTACCAGACGATGGAAATATGGGGTAAATATGGGAGATTGTGCCCCAAATTGCTCTACACCCATGCATTTTTAGCTCCCCCTACCACCAAATTGTACCCAAATCAGCCATTTCAAGTTCTATGCATTTCACAGAGCAAGTCTTAAGGTCTTGTTTTCATGTAATTTTAGGGTACATTCGCCAGCTTTTTAAAGAGCTACATTACCTGCAACTCAAGTCATAAATCATGGGAAAAGTAATCCCGATACCTATATTCAATTTGACATCATTTTAAAAAGGAGGTCAAGAGCTTGTTTAATTCTGTTTTTTGGGAGACTGTAGGCATTCTAGATATATTTTATTAGTAAAAAAAACGGACAAAACTTCGAACTTTGTTCCTCAATTCCTTCATATTTCATTGAAAATGACAGTTTAAAACATGATTTTTCATTGTGTTTACCAAAACTTTTAGCCCCGGTGCACCCTATCAAACAAAGCTATTGTTAAGAAGCATCATTGAAAGAATTGATCTTAAATTTTATGAACCTGTAGGCACCTTTCATTTACTAGATCTTGACCTTAAATGTTTAATTGAAATTTCTTTTAGGTTTAAATCATAAAGGGATGATTAAGCTTTCAAAAAGTACAAAATTCTAACAAATCGAGAAAGGAATTTTTCCGCTGTTGGTGTTTAAGCATCAAAATCGTCGAAAATTTTTGTTAACATAAACTTTAAGTAACAAGTGTGACCGTTCAACGCCATTTTAAAAAATAACAATTTGTCAAATTCATTTATCTACATTCTATCCAAATATCCAGTCATTATCTTAACTTTGTAATGAATTATGAGCGTTTAAAGGGAACAGGGTCGATAAAAATTAGATCGTACGAACGCGGAGCTAAAATTGTATTTGCTCTTCAGAACACGGAGCATAGACCTGTAGAACGTGGAGTCTTTACATACAACAATCATATAATTAAACAGACATATACCAATGAAAATATCAAAGAAATGGCACAAAAGCAATTATTAGTTTAAGTTTGAAACCATGAAAACCAAATATTGAAAAAAAAACCCAACATATCATTGTTTTTACATGCAACTTGGAGACTGCTATATCATGCTCATGTACATATTTACGCTTTTATTATGTCAATTTCGACTTTTATCGCTCTATAGTCCATTTGTAGTTTTACTCAATATCTAAAATATATTTTAAAAATTCAAATAATCATACATCTCTTTATTGATAAATTTTATTTTAATTGTGATTAAACATTAAACAGACCTATTTTTGTATTCATATGAAGCAGAATTTATTCAAAAACTTTTACGTGAAAAAATAAATCACTCGCTGTGGCCTTCAACTCAACATTCAGGTATATCGACGACGTATTATCAATTAACAATTGTTACTTCCATACTTATGTTGACTCGATATATCCCATTGAACTTGAAATAAAAGATACCACAGAGTCTGCGTCAACTGTTTCATATTTGGATATTTTACTGGAAATGGACACTGATGGTAACCTAACAACAAGACTTTATGAAAAACGTGTTTACTTTAATTTTTCTATAGTCAACTTTCCTTACTTATGTAGCAATATACCTTCATCACCTGCATATGGTGTTTTTGTCCCTCAGTTAATTCGATGCGCAAGGGCATGATCTTCTTATGAACAGATTCTAATGCGAGGCAAGCTGCTGACAAACAAGTTGATAAAACAGGACTATCAACAGTCTCGTTTGAAGTCATCTTTTCGTAAGTTCTATGGTCGATACAACGACCTTGTCAGCAAATATAATCTTCCACTGAGTCGCATGCTGACTGACGTTTTTCATACTAATTGTTAGACCATAATTAATCACCTTATTGTGAAGGACTTTTCCGTTTTTCCCGATTACGACAAAGAGCACACGGCGGGTGTGACCGGTCAGCAGAGGATGCTCACTCCTCCATGGCACCTCATCCTACCTCTATTTTTTTTAAGAGGTCTGTTTTCGCTCTGCTCCTGTTTAGTAATTTTACTTTGGACATTTGAATTTGAACACTGTTCGTTATCACCACATGCCATTTTCAAAAGTTTTAAATGCACTTTAAGACATCTAATTAGTTCATCTTTCTTTGGCGTAATAATCAAGTCTGCGCTTTTCACATCCCTAATATAATGTACACTATAAATCATCACTAACTACGATGCACTTATTATCTTTTACAACATTTGAAGGAATAAAACCTTTGTGCATTTTTGTTTGGAAAATAGTTTTTCTGTTGTTTTCGTTCAACCGAAGTTCTCTATATTTCAGAAGTTCGTTTCCATGGTTTTCGATGCAATGGTCAATAATATCTTTTAAATTGTCTTTTTTTTTGATGGGCAGTAATTGCATACAACCCGCTGCATCTATTATATGTGATACAAAAAAAAAAAAATTACACATTTAGACATATATTTGTTCACTGATATCTGGGCACTACGAATGATTAAACATGCCGATTTTATACAGGTTGGTCTATCTCAATATAAAAAAAGTCGCATTTTGTACATATTGTCACTAATGAGAACTGTTTGATAGAAATGAAAGGCAAAACACTTAAGGATATTATAAACAAAACTTTCCTCCGCGTTCAGTCAGTTCCATTTCAACATAGTCCTCAAGTTCAGCAGAACCAGCATCCGCGTTCGTACGATCTAATTTTTATCGACCCTGTTCCCTTTAAACGCTCATAATTCATTACAAAGTTAAAATAATGACTGGAAATTTGAATAAAATGTAAATTTATGATTTTGACAAATTTGTATTCTTTAAAATTGCGTTGAAATGGCGTTGAACGGTCACACTTGTTATTTAAAGTTTATGTTAACAAAAATTTTCGACGATTTTGATGTTTAAACACCAACAGCGGAAAAATTTCCTTCTCGATTTGTTAGAATTTTGTACCATTTGAAAGCTTAATCATCCCTTTATGATTTAAACCTAAGAGAAATTTCAATTAAACATTAAATGACCGAATTTGAAGGAAAATTAAAGACCTTAGCTTTTCCGTGTCAACTAAACACTGCTCCGCGCTCTGCAGAGTCCTCCGCGTTCGGAAGAGCCGTATGATGGGGGTGGTAACGAATAATTTTGACCCGGGTTGAATATTGAACATTTTTCAACGTTGAATATTGAATATTTTTCAACGTTGAATATTGAGACCAAAGGTGTTGAATAAAGACAATAGTCCGTTGAAAATTGACCTGCATCGTGGAATTTTCATCATGAAACTGGATCTAAATTTAACAGAAAATATACACGTATTAATGAGTTGATATTCCTTCTATATATATATATATATATATATATATATATATATATATATATATATGAGATATTCAATAAAAAATTACAGTTTATTTATATTTATTCTTTTGTTTAAAGTGTTTTTTAAATTTACATGAGCATCTTCAATTCTAAATAAACAGTCTCTCGAAAACATGAAACATTTTAATGATTATGTCTCGAATTATCAGATTTACCGGTCATGTATATACATGTAACAATTTTAAATTATAGTGATCGTTTAGCGTATAATTATAATCGCTATGTTTTTTTTATATTCATATTTTAAAAATAAGATTTTAATATAAAATAAAATTTTAAAATAAGAATACTTTTTTTTGGTTCGCATAAGCCAATCGTCCCAAAGAACTGGAGGATTGCACATGCATGCAAAGTTTTATTGGTTTAAATGGTTCCACGAAATAATGTACTATTTCGTCCAAAAATATCTTTTTAGCTCACCTGAGCTGAAAGCTCAAGTGAGCTTTTCTGATCATCTTTTGTCCGGCTTCGGTCTCTCCGTCCGTCCGCAAACTTTGTAAATTTTCGATTTCTCCTCAAGAACCAATGGACCAATTTCACCCAAACTTGACTCAAAGCATCCTTAGGTAAAGGGAATTCAAGTTTTTCAAACTGAAGGGCGAAGCCCTCTTTCAAGGGGGATATCATTTGAAATTATTGAAAATTTGTTATTATTTTCCTAAAATCTTCTTCTCAAAAATCATTTGGCCTGAAAATCTGAAACTTGCGTGGAAGCATCCTCAGGTAGTGTAGATTCAAATTTCAAAACGTGATCCCTGGGAGTAGAGTGGGGCTACAATGGGGGTTGAATTTTTACATAGGAATAAATAGAAAAAATCTTCTTCTCAAAATTTATCTGGCCAAAAAAGCTTTCACTTGTATGGAAGCATCCTCAAAATAGTGAGGTAGTGTAGATTCAAGTTTATTCGAATCATGATCCCTGGGGGTAGGGTGGGGCCACCACAGTGGGGAATCAAATTAACATCTGAAAAAAATCTAAAAAAAAAAAAAATTCTTCGCGAGAACTCCAATATTATAATTTATGAAATTACTTATATGCAATCATCCTGAGAAATTGTTGATTTTGGAATATACATGTAGTTTAGATTTTAAATTTTGACCCCAAAACTAATACTGGGGTCTCTGGGGAGGCTAAAAAAGCAGCACAGGAGTATGTGTAAAACCTGTAATAAATATTCTTTCAAGGAATTCAATGCTACAATTCGTAATACATGTATTATTATATATTAAAGTATCATAATATATTTTTTATTCTAAATTGTTGAAACAACACTAACTGACACAACAAAAGATGTTTAGCATAGGAATATGTGGAGAAAGATTTGGACATCTTTTTAAACAAGACCTTCTCTAAATTCGCCAGATATATTGTATTTCACTAGATAAAGCTCATTTGATCAGAGTTGTGGCATTGTTGCCCATGTTAGCGATGTGGCCAGTGTGCCTTTTGTTTCATATGTGTAAATACAAAATTTACAATACATCATTTTGTTTAATTTTGTATTTACACTTACCCAGTAAATTTGAAATTGGCATTTTGTAAATTGTAAATTTTCTTGGTGGGTGTAAATATAAAATTTACAATATAACATATTGTAAATTTTGTTCTAACACCTACTTATTATATCTAAACTGTATTTTTTTAAATATATGTTTTTACATCCTCCCAGGAAATTTACAGCAAAATTTACAATACGACATAGTTACACCTACCCAGTAAACTTTACGATATGACAATAGGCTAATAGAATTCGCTAAAGAGAGAAGTTTTCCAGCAATCATTTTTCTTTTTACGGTCATTTTCCTAAAATTCGTAATTTAAGTACAATTCATGTGTATTTCGGAAACGTTATAGTGGTTTGAGGCATGCTGCATGTACATTTTCATGCATACTCATTCCTATACAATGCTATAGTACATGTTACTATCTATATTTATCTTTAAAAAGGGTATTTTTTCCGTAGATTAATTTGCTATAATGATAATTTTGCATGTTATCATAAATATGTATGATGAATAGGATTGAAAAAAAGTCGTTTATTTTTCTAGAATGATAATGATAATGATAATTTTGCATGTTATCATAAATATGTATGATGAATAGGATTGAAAAAAAGTCGTTTATTTATCTAGAAAAAACAAATTCTGCATAATGGAAGATATAGCAACCTAACTGATGTACAGGATGACAATAATGTTATTTTGCTTCAATTTAAATCTCTAAATAGTTTTTTTCACACAAACTTGACATCAATTCTATTACTTTTTTTGGTCACTAAAGTGGTAAAGTACAATTTTTCAATAAAAATTTGCATAACAAAATTGAAGCTCTTTATACATCTTTGTACATTATAATCAAAATACTTTCATCGGTTTAAAATTTTCAAATTTTACAATATTTGACCAAAAATATGATTCAAAAATTTTTGGAATGGTGAAAATTATAAAAGCCTCTTTTGGATTCGAACTTATGACTTATAGATTGGTAGGTAACGCCCTAATCCACTGCGCTACGCTGTTAGATAACAATTTTGGGAAAGAAAAAAAATTATAAAATTATACTCAATTTTATTGTTTATTTCGATAGGAAGTACGTCACAATATGGAGGTGTCCCATACCACCTTAAGAGGGCTCGATGGTCGTGGCCATTTTTAGACTGTATTGATCTCCTTTAAAAGACGAGCTCTATATAAAAATATAGAAAAATACCCAAATTTAAAAGGTAAAAATGGATTTTGTCTTTACTAAATAATGATTTATAGTTACACAAACCATATCTTAAAATTTTAGGTAAATCTGATGGCTAATTTGTTGACCTTCCAGCCTCCTTGAGTGCATTATCATACGTAGGGGTAGGTATTGTGTGTAGTCCCTTCCTGTAGAGTTTTCAGAGTTTAAAATTTCGTCAATGAAATTGTTATATCTAGTGCTTCAGAAATGTCCAATACCTCTTAAAAACACCCACGAAAAGGTGTCTGAAAATTTCAAGTTGATTTATTTAAATCGCGTAGAGCAAGTTCCTGTTCAAAAACAGTTCAAAACTTTGTACATGTAGTTGGGGTCAATTTTCAACAAGGTCATTTTATTTTCAACGGGTGCAGGTCATCAGAGATGAGAAAAAAAATTTAAACTGTTGAAAAATGACCCCGAGTATAAATTTCACGACTTTTGGTCTCAATTTTCAACGTTGAAAAAGCACCCCGGATCAGTATTCAACTTGAAATATTACTCCCGGGGCAATTTTCAACACAGGTCAATTTTCTTCGTTACGCCCTGGTACAAAAAAATATAGGAAAATTAACAAATTTAACCTGCTACCCCTCTCCCACGACGAAGATTGCCGATATCAAAAATGATGCTACATCATCGTCGGGTAACCCACGTGTGATTCACATCGACACTCTCTATCATCAGGGAGCTTATGGACTCAAAATCGTGGCTAACGATGATGTTTGACTGAACATTATCCGATTTCTTAATCAGTAGCGGATACAACACATCAAATTTCAATAAGATTGTGGATGGTGATATGTTTATTTGAAAAGCACATAATTATATAACTTAACCATAACTCGCTACCAAAATTCATAACTTATTTTTTTAAAACCTGAAAATATTTTTTAGAAAAAATATAATATTAAAGACTCATAAACATTTAACCCATTAAAAAGGAAGTTATCGTACATGTGTTCATAAAGGAATAATAATAATAATATCAAAGGCTCCTAAGCATTTAACCCATTAAGAGGAAATTATTGTACATGTACATATATTTTGTTTACCATTTCCAATAACCCAAGATTATTGATCCGTGTGAATCAACTTTATTAATTTCGTTCATATCATGTTAATATTGACAATCAAAAATATTTTTAGAAATATTTAAAAGATCGACAGGTCACATACTGTCATACATCGAAATACATGTACTTTGTTGTTTAATTAATTTTTGTCAGCACCTGTCCTTTACATACAATGCCACTATTGTCACCTAACAGAAGTGCTGGCCACACACAAACATCGACTATATCTCCCCCTGTTTTATACAGATTGAACAGTTTTGTGTCGACGGTATTTCCTTTTTCTGCAATATTAATGTTCAATGGTGGATCCTGAATACACATAAACCAGCAGGTGTCGACACATCTTGTCAAATATGCTTCAAAGTCCCTCAATGTTGCTTCATTGGTTGTTGTGAAGGATGTGTACGATTTCTTAAACATCTAAACAAAGAAGAAAACATTCCATCATCAACATCATCATCATATCATCATCATCTAAGATAAAATCACTTTACCTGTCGAACTTTTGGAAGGGATAACGAAAAGCACTGTTTCCTTAGTTTCTGTAATTGAACACTAGCTTCCTCAGAAACAGCGACTGAATTGCTTTGGTCCTCCACTTCCTACATAAAAATAGACTCGATTTCATGTAATGGAAAAAAAATTCAGTAATTTGGTCTGGTTTAATTGTGGACGTGATTTTACTTTCTAGAGAAAATTATTCCATGTTAACGAAATAACCAATGCTTTTGATTGAATTCTATGTTTCAGGGAGTAAATATTTATCTGATAACTTTGAAATAGTGTTGACATACTTCGTTCTCTTCATTCTGAGTTGATCTGAATGATAAAACATCTGTTGTCGCTACCTGTAGCTTATTCATCTGTTTCTCACTCTCCTCCTTGCAAAATTTGAATGCCATCTACCAAATGAAATAAAATTCAAAAAATGGATGCTAAAACACACAAGTCTTAGTAAATATAAAAACGTTCATTTATAAACCAAAGTATTATTAGTATTTTATTCTCTTAAAATCTACAAGAAAAGTGAACTAATAAAAGATACCATCATGTCATACAACGTTAACAGAATTCAACAACATGCAATACAAACAAACCATGCTGCAGCAAAACAAATGCTAACCAGAAGACAATCACAAAGCTTTTCTATTCTCTCTGTCTCGTCCTCTATCTCAGATTTCAAGCTGTCAAAAAGCTTGGCCCATTCGTTGTTATACACATCAGAAAACTTCTTCCCAATATCATTCGCCTCATTTGGATCGCTGACATATGCACGGTTTGAGTTCGCTGTCACTTCGATTTTGTCCAATTCACATAGCCTATTAACATCAAAATAATATTGGAATTAAAAAACAATTCTCGATACCCCTTCTTTTAACAACCACTAAACACCGACCATCATAGTACCCCTCATTCCAGGAACATAGTAGATACATACAAGGAACATAGTATATACTTACAATACTGGTATATATTGTATCAAGAACAAAGGTTAGTTTATCATGAAAGAAAAATTACCTTTTTGAAAGTTCTTCATTTTCACGAGACTTTATTTCGTTCTGTCGCTCTAATTCTTCACATTTTTCTCGTAAGTCAGTGATTCCTTTTTCACTTCGTCTAGCCTATCAAGAAATGAGATAAAAAAAAATTTATAAAAAAAGATCGCCGTGTCCAGTCCATTGTCAATACAAATAATGAAACTAAAATCGGAAAATTGAAGAAAATTATATTATTGATAAGTCACCATTTGCTGTTCATCCCGTTTGAATAGTTCAGATGAATGTAAGAGCGAACCATACTGGCACCAAGCAATTTGGCTTCCTTCGACGTTTCTCAGCATTGCTTCTTTTATTGTACGGTACAATGCTCTGTCCATATATTCAATGTTATCAAGGAATTTTTGGGCTGCAACGTCGCCATTTAAAACCCACAGCTCCTTCTCTCTAGCCTGTAAACAATGATAGCATTTATTATTATACTTTCATGTTAAATACTGAAATCTGATTGGTTTAGACGCAGTTTATAATCCGTTCTATTACTCTCAGTGTTAGCAACACACTTGGCAACGGGTAACACAACGAATTGTTACATGCGCGTAAATTATGCGCGTACGGTTCGCCGTAGCATTCACGTCAGCAGTAAAGTTTTGTTTAAAATTAAGACATTAAGTATAATAAAATAAATAGTGCCTGTTTGGGAGGGCAACAGTTGAAATTGACACCCCTCGAAAACCATTGTCAACCTCTGCTTTGCGTCGGTTGACAATGGATTTCTCGGGGGTGTCAATTTCAACTGTTA
>WFKH01011581.1:55824075-55857100 GCA_016163765.1 Magallana hongkongensis | reverse complement strand
TGCACATATCTGATATATGTACAGTTAATCTGAAAAACAACAACTTCCTATTTTAAAAAAACCGGCAAAACAACAACTTCCTATTGTAAAAAAAAAACCCTGCAAAACAACAACTTTCTATCTTGAAATTAAAAATGTGGGAGAAGTTATCCGTACAATAAGGGTACCCTATATGCAATATTATGAGGAAAAAAATGTTAAAAAGCTAGTATTTTACCCCATAAATTATCGAGTATCAAAATCCATGTAATATGCAATTTTTTCTGATAGTTGTACAAATGATCCGTACAATAAAGGTGCCCTATATCAATATTATGAGAAAAAAAAAGTTCAAAAGCTGGTATTTTCCCCCATAAATTATCGGGTATCAAAATCCATGTAATATGCAATTTTTTCTGATAGTTGTGCAAATGATCTGCAAAACAACAACTCCCTATCTCCCACACTTCCAGTAGTACATAAGTATAAAACAAAAAACACAAATACAGTGGCCTCTGGGTATAACGAGCTCGGATATTACGAGGTACCGCTTACAAAGAGATGATTTTTTGGTCCCAAATTATTTCTTTATTATTTCCTTTTAAAAAATTCCGGATACAACGAGATCGTTTATAGCGAGACTCCGTATATTGCGAGGTAAAAATTTGTGCCCGTTAGTTGTAAGCGGATATAACGAGGTACTCGCGGTACGCTTGATTGCACACGCTAGTCCCAGACAACTAACGGTATGGCCATGTAATTTTTTCAGATGTGTATACACATGAAAATAGATTAAAAGTATTCAGAAATAATGATGAGTTGTTTTTATTGCAATGTTCACAGTCATGGCTTCGAATTCAAAGAAGAGGAAAGTAATTTCGCTAGAAACAAAAGTACATATTTAGAAATACATGTAATTAACGAAGTTTAAAATGGATTAAAAACAAAAAGTGAAATTGCAAAGGACTATGGATTTGCTTCGAGTACATTTAGTACGATTTTAAAAAACATAGATGTGATTTTAGAAAGCTTGGCAGAGTTAGCGGACTTGCTGAGAAAAGCGCGTGACTCTAAAAATAGCGATACCGACATTGAACCTTTCCATTATGTCGGTGTTGATTCTCTGGTTACGGTATTTCGACAGAGATACAAAGTTAGCAAAATTCGGGGTGAAATTAAAGATGATGACGAGACAGAACCTGAAAAAGTGGTGATGATATCGGTGTGTCGGCAGATATTCCAGAAACTCCAGAATTTCTGCAAAAGATGCGTTAAACGCGGTTACGATTTTACAAACCTTCTTCATGCAGAAAACAGACAAATGAAAGAAGATAGGTGAATAAGGCGTGTAAACTGCCTATATGAGGATAGATAAGATACACTAAAATCAAAATATCAACAAATCTCATAATTTCTTTCTAAATTATTGAAAACAATGTATATTTACTATAACATCGATTTATAACCCCTATATATGTTAAATATTTGGAATAGGTTGATTTAAACTGGCGTGTGCGTGTCAAAACCTCCAAATAGTGTCATGTTTAGAACTTCAATGCCTTTTCTTTTAAAGAGTGGGTCTGAGCTCCATATTTTTGTCATAGTCTATATAAGGTTTAAAGGAAATCAAACCGATTTCAATCAACGAAAACATTATTCAGTATTATGGATTTAACTCCGAAAAAGCCGATACAGACTATGAAAATGCTCATTTTATATGATATGATTTACATTTATATGACATAAAGAATGGATCGAATTCATGTTGTTTTCATAGTTATTAGAGCAAATTTGTAGCTTTTCTGTGTATATTAGATTGGGTACTATGATAACTTGTTTTTCTTAAAAACTGCTTAAATTTTGAAAAAAATTGTGCTTATATGAAATCCATTTATCCTCCCAATATTTGCCCTGGTGGCCGGGTTACACAAACCTAGAGAAAACCATGCATGGAAAAACTGTCAACACACTGATTTTATGATCGAATGATGCAACGAAAAGAGGAGTGAAGAAGTAATTTGTTTAAGATTACGGAGAAGAGCATATAAACAACAGTGCTGAAGTCCGACAATTCCAATGTCGATATTATTGTGATAGTCAGCTGTTTTGTGATTGTTTATGTGTGAATTTAAATCAGAGAGCATGCGAGACTGCCATAAAAAGGACATTGGGAATCCCCAAAAAGAATGCCTCGATCGATCGTAATACGGCAAGTGATCATGCTGGACTATATGGTTTGAACTTTGCTCATTATGAATTGTGAACTTTTGTCCGTCTCTCTGTGCGCGTTGTGTGAGCAAACTGCATTCAAGTTTATCGATCTGCAGCAACAAATCATCACCGATCGGCTGAGTAAATACTATTTGTCAAGTTTCATTATGAGTTGTTTATCATTGTATGTTTATTTTTGAAATCTATAAAATGTGTAAAATTTAAAGATTATTAATTCTAATTGGTTTCCTTTATAAGCATGTTGAAACTCCAGTTTTTGATCTCTAATATTGCTGCAACTGTTTAAGTTAAACATGTTTGTTAACCACCAGTAGAGGTTATTTGTAAATTAATTGAAAAAGCATAGTATTAGTAGCCATGATTAAATGATTATTATTTAGTCTTTATTATTTATTTTTCTTATGTTGTAATATCTTTAGGTTGCTCACTGTCCTGTTTATCTGTAAGCTTGCGGCAACTTTGCCGCAAAAAGTTAACCAGAAGCTAATTTGCATTCGAATTCTGAACTTGCGGTAAATTTGCCGCAAACAGATTGCAAGACGCTAATTTGCATACTTTTTGCTACAAATTTGCAGCAAACTTTCCGCAAATTTGCAGCAACTGTTTGCCAGAGGCCTTATATTTTGATAAGGGAATCGGGAAAACGGAAACAATCCGTAGACAATTCGGTGATTAATAATGGCCTAACAAAAATTACGAAAAACATCAGTCAGCATTCGACCTAGCGGAAGATTGTATTTGCTGACATGGTCGTTGTATCGATCATAGAACTTACGAAATGATGACTTCAATTGAGACTGTTGATAATCTTGTTTTATCAACTTGTCAGTAAATTACCTCGTTTTAGAAATTGTTCATACGTAGAACTTATCCTTGCGTATCGAATCAAGTGAAGGACAAAAACTGAATTAAATGAAGGTGATGAAGGTAAATTGACGATAGAAAAATTGAAGTAATCACGTTTATCATAAAGTTTTGTTATCATTAATGTCTTTTTCTAGTAAAATATCTAAATATGAAACAGATGACTCAGACTAAATATATAACATTTTAATAATACCCGTTATAAAAATCAATTTATTGTACCTATTGTACCAAAACCAAACTATATAGAATATTCAAAAAGTCAGTTGTACCATATGCTGTAAAGCAGTGAAATTCATTAAGTATTGAAGCCGATAGGGGACATCTCCATTAATAAATGTTGCTAAAGATTCGATCAATCACGAACCAATCCACGAATTGACGCGAAAAGTATAAAATAAGACACCAAGGAACGATGAAATTAATAAATTAATCACATGAATTTCAATAAACGATGCGATTTAATAAGCTGAATAATGCTTTTAAAAAATTTTGAAAAGTAAAAGGATTTCGCATATTATTGCTTGGACGAATTTATAAATAATTTGCAAATAAAAACCCCTATATTTGTACTATAGTAGTCAAGTTTTGCTGATGAATTACAACATCTACCTTGTCGTTAGTTCTTCTATTCTCTTTTCCTTCTCCTCCAGTTGATTTCTTTGATCAGCTGTTTTAGACCTCAAATCATTATTTTCTTTATTAAGTTTTCGGATATTCTCCTCGTAACTTTCCTGGACATGTTTCCAGTCACTAGATTTGGGATAATTCTGTGAAATGGTACTCTGGTGATGTTGTTGCTTTGAAGGAGAAACTCGTTCGGCGACACCTGGACCTCCGTTTAATACATGAGTATTCTAGGACGATGTTTTAAAAAATATAGTTCGTTGTGCACATTTCATCAACATATCTCAAATTCGATTCAATAAACAAATATATATTATCAATTCTCGGTAAGTTTCAAACCTCTTTGGCCATTGAGCGATTTTCTTACATTTTCTATTCTATAAATTGGATGCGTTTCATGCACTTCAATTTATTAAAAAAAAGCGAGACATCATTAAAAAGTTGTTTTGTGGTGACTTTTATTTTTCATTTATTCATAGAAAAAATATTAAACAATCCTAACAATTTCGAATATCCGCGACAAAATCTAAAATAAATAAATAAATAAATATTTTTAACATGAAAGGAAATAATGAGGTTATATAAATATCTTAGGAACGTTGTCACAATTTATCCAATTTTTAAATATTTTTTGGCCAACTAAAACCTGACTTATCATTGTTAATTTCTGTTATGTTTGTGCAACAATTTCAAAAAATCATATACGAACATTAAAAACCGTTGCTACTGGAATAACAAAATAAAGAAACCACTAAATTATTTACACCTTTGAAAAAATCGTATTCATATAAATAAACGGTAATATCATATACTTTAAATATACTTAGTCAATGGTTTTCTATAATACTCTTATTTACATAATAAGAACACTTTTGTTTTGAGTAACAGTATGTCAACTTGCTGGATATAAAAGTTTAGGCAGTTTTCCATGAAATCTACAAATAATGGCAGCCTTTTAAAATCACCAAGTATCTCTCTTTTTAATTTTTTACATTTTTTTTTTTAAAACTCAACGGTTGTCAATTTTCATATTATGATACGTAACATTCTATAGACTTCATGGACTTTGAGTTACAAAAACTGACAATAAAACATTTTTTTTTCATTTCACCTTTCATAGTTAACCTGCCTTGTTTCTATATACATGTAAAATATGGTTAACTAACATTTTATCTTTAATCTCTGCATACTCTTTACTTGGGGCCTTGTTTTTTAATCACATTTGTCATTATTTGCAATATAAAGAAAATTTGTGTCCATGTATGTCAGGATTTCTTTATAAAATTTTAGAATTTTCAACAGAATTGATAATAGTATGTGTCATTGATAAGTAAAAATATAATTTGTATTATATTCGAAGGTAAACATCTCGGTATGAAAAGTCTTTGTTCAACATTCATTACATAAATATGATTCTTTAAAAATAATTGTTACATGAAAAACAAATTCAACTAACACTACTGTCTTTGAAATTTCCATCAATACATGTATATTTTATTATCTGACTACATTTGGCTCACCTGACTTTTTCTAGCGTCTTTGTCTGTTTGACCTTTATTTATAAACTCATCACACATCAACACCAACATATAACTGCTCCAAACATTTCCTGGGCCAATTCCATCGCCAAATCGTTGTAAAATATCGTGTAGGTTTTTAGAAGAGGCTACCATATTGGATTTGAATGTTTTTTTTGTAATATCTTTTGTAAGTCTTTTAAAATGCATAAACTGGAAAATAAATTGTCATAAAATGCATCGTTATGTTTCAATGTATATGGTGAGTTCCTTCATCGTGTTACATGTATTTTATACCGTTAAATAATAACATAAAATCATACATATATTTTATGGAAATTTCAACAGTTTACCCGTTCATTATCATTATTTTTCACAAAGTGCGTTGCTTCTTTTAACTTGGCATATTCATTTTCTGCAGATGCTTGTTTAACTGGATCAAATTTACGTCTCTTGGCTAAATCCAGGACTTTCTGAATGGGAGGCGATTTTGAATTCATTTCTGTAATAACAAAAAGTTAACATTCTTTAATATATATGTTTAATTATTGTGATCAGCGGTGCATACGATAAAAACATGTATAGTATAAACATGTCCTTCAAGCTATACACGCTATAATTTGCGTCAATTTTGAATGACAGTGAAAACGCATGTGGTTGTCTACATATAAAAGTTACCTTTATTCTGTAAATTACAATGGTGAATTCCATCTCGTTACAAAGATATAGATTTTTAATTGTTTATTTTCAGGCCAGGAAAGTATTGCTTTTTCATAAATATTGACGAAGAAAGAGCGAAACCAACCTCAATGCGCATGTCCGCGGGAAATCAGGTGGCCGTTCTTGTTTGCCTAATTACTGTTTACATATCCGTCTTGATTTTTAATATGCTTAACAGTTGTTAATTAAGGAATAAGGAATCATTCTTTGAGTATTATGAGATGATAATTTTGGTCGGGGCGTGATCAAATCCAATAAAGCCCGAAGGGCTTTATGATAGATTTGATCACGCCCCGACCGAAATTATCACCTCATAATATTCAAAGAATGATTCCTTATTACTTATATTTATATAATTTCCTGCAATTGTACGATTAAATATTTGAATATATTGACCATGATTTATTAAACTCGCTAAAATTGTTGAACCTTCTTAATGGGGAAGCCTTCACAATAAATGACCTGTAAGGATGGCTGCATTATCAGATTATATGGCGACCTAAATTTATGTACGACTAGGCCTAAGCATCCACTTCTGTTTTGGTACAGTATATACTGTACATGTAGTTATGCCGTTGATTATAACAGCGGTTATCTAGTCCAACTGAAAGTGACTTTTACCATATAAAATATCCATCAACTTACTTACCAAAGAAGAGAAATGGTTTTAATTTACTTGCAAGTCACTACCCGGGAAGCCATTTGTAAACAGCGTCAAAACGAAAGTAGACAAGTTTAAGGTTGTTCCTTTATCATGGCTCCGAGAGGCTCTTGTTCTCTAAATGTAAGTTTCCAAGATTTTGAACAAGTGAAAATTACAGCTGTTTAATACAGGCATGTGTTTTTGTGATATTTACCCCCATAGTATTATTTATTATACTATGGGGTAAACAAACAATCAAGTGTCTGTGCTATTTATTTATACGTGTACAACAGAGTTGGGCAAGTGCTATGGTATCTATAAAAAGCTGATAAAAAGTTTTAATATTTGATATAGACGTTTGTGGTAAGTATAATTATTTTATTCAATCTTTCAGCTGTTAGGTCACCTATTATTTTACCCTCCCCCTACTGACTACGATATCAAGATGAAAGCAATTGTCATATTGTGATTTTGAATTTACTGGGTGGGTGGATGTTAATACAAAATTTGATATTGTGGAATTTGTATTGTAAGTATTTACATCCACCAAGTAAATTCAAAATTAACAAAATGTTACACATTTTTTTCCTTTGGTATCCTGTTGTTTTAATAACCGCAGATTTATTTTCTCTTTTATCTGCGTAATTTAAAGGGGCATAGTCACGATTTTGGTCAAAATTTATTTTATTTTTATTTATTTACATTTTGAATTTTCTAATTTAGACCAAAAATGAATGTGACAAACGCTAGGAACTGTTTATTTAAATTCAAATTAGCAGATAGAAAAAAATGAACATTGAAACAATAAACAAAAATAAGGCACGGGCTTGTTTACATAACAAAGAAACTCTACGACTGACTCTCTAATTTTGGTAGATCATTGCAAATGCATTACTTAAACATTGTAAACAATAAAAAAATAAAAATAAAATTTGACCAAAATCGTGACCATGTCCCTTTAAAGAAAAAATATCCTTTATCCAACATGATCCAATCCAAAGATTTTAGCATAGCATCATGTCGAGAATATAGCTCACCCAAGTCTTTGACTCGGATAAACTTTTCTGACCAAGTTTCCCATTGTCTTTAAATAGTCGTCATTGTCAAAATGAAACTGTTCACTATTTCATCTTCTACAGAAACACTGGGCCAATTTCAACAAAACTTGGCACAAAGTATACTTTAGTGATATGGAATCAAGTTTGTTCAAAAGAAGAGTTTGACCTTTTATGCGAGGAAAGATAACTAGCAAACATTAAAATGTTATAGATGTCTTCCTCTTCGAAATCTCTGAGTAAAATTTGCTATTACATTAGGAAAATATTTTAAATATCTTTAGAAGAATATTATGGGTATAAAATTTGTCAAATTAATGTGAAGCATCATAATATAGTTTAGATTCAAGTTTGTTCAAATGACTCCACGGTGGTCAGGATCGATGAGAATACCATAGGGGGCAACCGTTTATCATAGCTATAATAAATTTCTTCTTAAGAAAAGTAAGTGTACAAATTCAATTAAAAGCAATACATTTATTATATAGTGTGATTTATTTTTATGCAAATGTTGGGGATGGGTGGTTGTGGTCAAGATAAGGTCACAATAAGGGACTGAATTTAAGAAAATGTGGACAACATTTTTCAGAAGAAAAACTGAGCAACAGTCTGTTATAATATTTAAAAAGTACCTTTTTAAGGTGAAACACAGCTTTGTTTTATAACCTCCTGGGGTAAAAAAAAAATTAAATACGTGAATGACCCAACAGATTATTTAGAAAAAGGAAGGTTAATATGTATAAGTATAAAAGGACTGAGCAACAGGCATTCTGTCTATCTTAACAATCTTCCAAGAAGGTACATGTACACGATAACTTGAGTTGCGTGGTACTTGTATGTAGGCTGTATAAAGCCTTTTCAGGAAGTTTTGAAATATTTCTTTGAGATAAACTTGTGTCTTCTTGATATCCAGGTTGAATGTTTGTAACAGACAATATAAAGTTTTCATAATGGCTGGTTCGTCTGACGAGAGGTTCAAGATGCTGGTGGCGGCCCTAGACTTTGGAACAACATACTCGGGCTATGCTTTTTCCTTCAAGGGTGATTACATCAATGACCCTTCTAAAATTAATGCTAACACGATGTGGACGACCGGAAGCAAGAAATTATTCTCCCAGAAAACTCCGACATGTCTTCTGCTGCGTCCTGACCAAACGTTTCACTCGTTTGGATTCGAGGCCGAGGAGCACTATTCAAGTCTTGTTGAAATGAATGAGCACCACTCGTGGTACTACTTCCGCAGGTTTAAGATGCTTCTGCATAATAACATGGTATGGAAATTATTTTTGTGGCGTATTTAATTATTTGTTATTTAACAGATTATTCCTACCAAACAGCCTTGTTTTGTAAAGTTAACCTCAATTCATTTTGTACAATTAAAGTCTATACATGCATTAAACCAACAAAAAGAAATCAAATCACTCTTCTGCTTATATTTTTTTCCGGCAAAATGAATATTTAAGGAATAAGGAATCATTCTTTGAGTATTGTGAGGTGATCAAATATGGTCGGGGTTGATCAAATCCAATAAAGCCCGAAGGGCTTTATGATAGATTCGATCACGCCTGGCCGTCTTTGATCACCTCATAATATTCAAAGAATGATTCCTTATTACTTATATTTATATAATTTTCAGCAATTGTCCGAATAAATAAATTTTAAATATTAAAATAATCATTGATGAACTGTATTGGACAATACATTACAAAATCGATTCGTAGTGTTATCACAAAGACACTGGAAAATGTAAATATTTCCTTATAAATTACAATTAATGGCATTTGTGATGTAACTTTTGAAGGAGCTAAACCGAGACACAAAAGTCCGCGATGAGAGCCGAGAGAAGGAGAAGGAACTCCCTGCCCTCGATGTGTTTGCCCATTCCATACGATATCTGAAAAACCATCTTCTAAACCACCTCAAAAAGAAAAGCGTGGCCAACTTAATTGGAGGAGAAGACGACGAATACATTCACTGGGTTCTGACTATTCCCGCGATATGGAATGACAGGGCAAAACAGTTTATGAGAGAGGCAGCGAAAGAGGTAAACTTTACTAATAGTGTAGGCGTGTACGTGTGATATGAATATAATAGAATAGAATTTATTTCCAAATTAGGGCCCCATGGGGCATGACATACCGGTATAACAATTATGATTACATATAAATACACATAGAACAGTTTAGTACAACTTAATTAACATGTATAACGTACTGGCCCATCGTTCAGTTTGTAAAGTAATGTAATGATATGATCCATTTATAAGAGGCAGAGTTATATTATTTATATATACTCAATTTTTCTCAAAGAAAATTGTACAAGCACGTCTATATTTTTAAAATTAATGGCCAAAAAAAATGGTTAAAAATTAAAAGATACATGCTTACACATACATGTACAAATAAAACAGCAAGAAGTAACAAAAGGCGGTGCTGAAGGACATCAATTGGTCCACTTTTACTTAGAGCAATATTTCAATGTTACATATATATGTTGATGTTCAATAAAATAATGAAAAGCATACCCTGCTAAAGAAATAGGAAATATTAAAATTTAATTTATTTGATTATGATATGAATTTCCCCGTAAGTTTTGGTTTGCATCTTCGATGAACGAAGTGCACGTGTGAACTGATATCCTAGAATAACATTTTTCCTAATTTGACAGGCAGGAATAAAGAGCTCCAACCTCAGTCTTGCTCTTGAGCCCGAGGCGGCTGCTTTGTTTTGTAAGATACTGCCTCTAGAGAAACAGACAACAGAAAGCGGAACTAATCTGTCCATGCTCAAACCAGGAACTCGCTATATGGTGCTCGACTTGGGAGGTGATTTGCATGTATTACAATTTAAAACAGAAAGTATTATTACACAATAGACAATTAGCTATTTCTTGAAATCAGCTGTTTTTTATTAATCAAGTAACTTGTTTAATATGCGTATATGACCGGTAGAAAACTAGAAATACACAAGTGGTATATCGAATAACAATTTTTATACCTGTCTGCTTTTACCTCATAAACAATAACACCCTTTAAAGAGTAGAATAAGTCATTTATTACAACAGATAATAAATGACAGTAAACAAAACACAATCTAAAACTTCACATATTAGTAAAAGTTATGTACATGTAAGAATACAGACAATGTATGATGCAAATTGCAAATTACAATTTTTCACCTGAGAACAACATATTATGACTATAGTAAATCTGGCATATTTGGCATATAAAAAGAAGACCAAAACATATGAAAAACTTGGAAAAAATCTGAAAAGGGAGCGTTAAAAGCCCATTTTAACAAGCCAAGCAATATTTGTAGGAATAAATATCAAGTAACTTAAGTGCACGAATATATAGGCTTGCTTGTTAACGCCACCACATATTCTGCTGGTTGGAGTACGCCTCGACGGATAATTTTTTAGTTTTGTCAAAACACCTCTGAAGACCTCTGTATTCTTATATGTACATAACTTTTTCCTTGTTTACAAAGTATTAAATTTAGAATGCCATGCGCATTCAGCAAACATGTAATTGGGTGCTATAATTAAATACTAAAGAAATCCCAGCTATGCGCATCATATATATAACACTGTGCCGGATAATTATGCCGGTGCCAAGGTGGCATTTTTGCACCCGTCTAAGCTGCACGTATCGAAAAATTCAAATATGCCATAAGATAGACCATTGCTTAAAGAGTTTATAACCACTTTTGTTGTTAAGCCATCTCACCTGTCAGGTGAGATATTTACCTTTAAAAAATAAATTCCTACAGGAAAATAATTTTTCCCGTAGGAAAAACAATTTTCCTATAGGATATTTGGATTTTCCTACCGGAATAAAAGAACTCCCTATAGGAATTTAAATTCCGATAGGATTTGAACAAAATTCCCGTAGGATTTTAAAATCCGATAGGAAATCTTAATTTCCTATAGGAAAACTACCTGTCTGAATCAAATTCCTACAGGAAATACCTTTCTCCTACAGGAAATATAATTCCTGTAGGAGTTTAAGAAAATCCTACAAGATTTTCAATATTTCCTGTAGGAAAATTATTTCTCCTATGCGAATTATTATTTTCCTGTGGGACATTAAACTTTAAAGGTATATATTTACATTCACTTTCTTTCCCCCTATTAAATTGCATTGATTGATTTGAGTGATATTTACGCATAACACTGAAGACCCAATCACCAAATCTGGTGCGTATGAATACAATCAATCTTCCTTCAGTATGACTGACTCTCCTCGCGACCTCAAACCGAATCACGACCTGATTTTATACTTTCACTGATTAATATTTCATTGATGTAAATGTTTTTTAACAGTTAAATGAATTCAATTGATTAATTTCATAGTATACCAAAAGTAAATTTATCAAATTACACAATGAAAAATAAAACTGTGTCATTAGAATTTAAAGCGCTGTGCACTATTTTTGTCAGCATAATTCGGCTGTTCTACTGGCTCTTCCGTTAATTGCGCATTGCTCGTTGAATTAGGCAGAGATTTTTAAAAATAAATCGTGATTGCGGAAAGGGAATAAATGTTAAAAAACGTAAATATAAGCATTGAATCATTATTTTTTGAAAGATGTGGTCTCATAACTGCAATGGTGTGTGCAAACAAATTTTCAATTTGTATGCACACACCGTTGCAGTTATGAGACCACATCTTCCAAAAAATAATGATTCAATGCTTAAATATCCCACCTGTCAGGTGAGACACACTAAAAACAAAAGCGGTTAAACACTCTCTGGACAATGATCTATCATTTGGTATATATGGATTTTTACGAAACTGCATCTTAAGCGGGTGCAAAAATGCCACCTTGGCACTGGTCTAATTATCCGGCACAGTGTTATATATATTTAAAATTTAGGATTTATTGGCATAAATCATTGATTAACGATATAAACTTGTCGTTTCTACACGATCTATGCGGCCGGCATGGACAATACAAGGTCCAGTCTCCAACTGATGATCATTCTGGATAACGACTTATTAATAGCAAAAACACAAAAACATACATGAGTTAATAAACAGAGTTACTCTTGACATAATAGATAATTAATTGAAAGGATTACTCAAGATTTATAATTTAATTAATTACAGGTGACATTTTATTGTCTGGCGGTTAAGGTCTATTTAGAACTAAGTAGCACTGAATTCAAGAAACAGTATGCCACTCGAAATAAGTCATTTTCACACGGTGACAAGTGTTAATCCAAAGATATTGAAAGTGAACTTCAGAGTATATATATATATATATATATATATATATATATATAAAGCAAATGGAAATTTAAGTAATTGGGGCTCCACCTCCGCCCCGGCCGGGGCTTGAACTCACAACCTCTGGAACCCATTCTCCTAGCAGTGAGCGGCGCCGCGCTAACCACTCGGCCATCTAGGCAAGACAAAAAAATCTTGCTTTCGATGACAAACGGAACCTAGCGCGCTGGCCGCGCACTACACGGTCGTTTGAGATACAGGTGGAATATATTTTACAAGTTTACCAAATCCTTAACAGGTGTTTAGCGTTCTTTGAAAATTACTCTTGTAAAGGTTAAATGATATTTTTTTAATTTAAGGGGGAACTGTTGACGTCACAGTACAGGAAGTCCTGCCAGATCACACACTCAAGGAACTGCACAAGGCCAGCGGAGGGGCCTGGGGAGGGATCAAAATCGACGAGGCCTTCCTTCAACTGATCATTAGCATCGTGGGGGCTCCAGTCTTTCAACAGTTCAAAGAAAAATACCCGAAGGATTATTTGGAACTGGTACAAAGCTTCGAGACTAAAAAGCGGGCTGTTAATACCAGCAGCAAGGAAACCTTTCGAATCCCAGTATCTCTGGTCGAACTTTTTGAAACCGAATTCGAGGAAGAATTGAATTCGTTAACATTACAAACTCGACATAGAGGTAAACTAAAGTTGGATGGTGACAAATTGATCATGTACGGGGAGCTGATTAGTGAAATGTTCCAACATTGCCGTGAAAGTATCGTTGAACATGTAGAAAGTCTTTTTGCACATCCGTTTTGTAAAGATGTTGACAAAATTTTGATGGTTGGGGGTTTCTCTGAGTGCATAATAATTCAGGAAGCAGTCAAAAAAAGATTTCCAAACAAGAGAGTGGTCATTCCCCCGGATGCAGGTTTGGCCATTGTAAAAGGCGCCGTATTGTTCGGCCACAATCCGAAAATGATTATTTCCAGAAATACAAAATGGACCTATGGTGTTCAAACCAACAGAAATTTCAAACAGGGAGATCCACCTGAGAAAATGTTCAAAGTTGGAAATGTTGAAAAATGTAAAGAAATCTTCAGTGTCCACATCGGGGTCAATAAAACTGTAGAAGTAGGGACTCCACTCCCACCCAAGCGATACAAGGCGTTACACAAAGATGATGAGACGATAGATATACCAATCTATATTTCATCAGAAGAACAACCCAAATTCACGACCGACTCCTCGTGCTCTTACCTGGGAAAACTCACAATTGAACTGCAGAAATCCAACAGTGACCGAGAAATTGAGGTCGGAATGACTTTTGGCGGAACAGAGCTGGTTGTGGAGGCCAAAGGAACAAAATACAAAGAGGTGTGTGTCGCCAAGTTTGACTTTTTGGAATCCAAGGATAAACAATCTTAACTCTTTGTACATTTGAAATTGATATTAGAAAAATGCATCTCTCAGACATCGTTTAATTGCAAGCGAAATACCATGACACTTTTAAGACGTGAATCATGTGATATGATTTAAAGATACATGTACATGTATGTTTATGTTACCGGTATGATTTATTTATTTTTGTATTATGTGTACCTTTCATCCAATATACTTTGAACCCCAAAAGGTTGGTAGTTTATAATTACTTATTATCCCCTCGCGCAACTTGTTGCGAAGGGGATATAGCATCGCTACTGTGCGTGTGTGTGTTCGTATGTGTGTATGTATGTGTGTGTGTGTGTGTGTGTGTGTACTCCATTTCAATTTTCTAGTAAATTCCAAGAAAACCCTCTCATGAATATCCATCAAACTTTGTACACTTCTTTGGCATGGTAATAGGACAAACCCTGTTGATTTCAAAATCAATTGATTAAGTATTTTTTTAAAATTATCGTAAAAAATGAAGTTAAAAACATGAATTTTATGTACGACTTGACAATAGACATTTTCGGTAATTTTATGTACGACTTGAAGTTAATCGCTACCGTATACAGTTCAAATCAACAACTTGACATTTTTTGGGATTTAAATCTAGTAAAGGTAAAAAAACCCCGTTTTGTAGCATTGCAGTGTTAGACGAGTGCCCATAGTTAAAAGTTGAAGCGGGCAAGAGATTTAAGTCTGCCGATTTACATCGAAACAAGCAGTCGACTTTCGGACAAATTTTCCCGTATTACTTAAAATAGAACTAGTCCAAAATTCAGTAGAGACTTTGACAGATATTGCACATTTATCACGCGAAAATTGTTTTATATTAATAATAACTGCATATATATCTACTATACTATGGGTTAATTATAATACGACAACTAGCAACTAGAATTTCCATCTGAGCAGACTACAGAGCGCTTGATTTTCAGCTACGTTTCATAATGTATACGGATCGTTTATGTATGCTTATATAAAAATGAATGTCACTAAATGAATCTAAATTATTAAACTTTAAAGTATATGTGTTGAGCTTCTGCTAGGAATAGGAAAACTGTTATGTAAACCCCCTCCCCCCAATTTATACACCACAAAGCTTGGGGATTGGGATTAAATAGATATTACATGTATGTATTCAAAGTGGTTTAAAGAAATACTTTCTTTATTTTGATCTGATAAATTTACATGTACATTTGTATTTTCCTAAATAACGTATTCCCCCGTACAATAAGTCATGTCGCGAGGGGATGCTCCGCTTAGCGGTGCCCTTGTTTAAAACTTCTTTGACAACGTCTCCATGAACTTTAAATTATTGACCAAACATAAATGACGAAAACAGAATCCAATTTTCTGGCCTTGGTGGACAGCTAATATTCCCAAGGGGCAAGAAAAAATTAGTGGTCAAGTCGGATGAGTGTAAAATCTTTTTTGATATCAATCAGCGCTATACAAAAAACCCATCGTCGATAAATAGCAGAGAAAAAACCCATTATTTCCGCAAGATAGGATCCAATTGTCAATAATAATCTTATTTATAAGCTTGAAATCCCTCAGATATCTAGTGTTAGAGAATATAATCGGTTCCGTATCGACCAAAGATTGATAGCCTGAGAATGGATTCCAATTAAAGGTGTCCTTCATGAGTATTTCATAGCACACATTTATATAATTGTATTTGAGCAGAGACTGGTTGTCCCAGGATAACATTGATACATTGTGTTCTGATGTGGATGACTGGATCGTATGTTATCCACCTTTGAAATAAAAAAAACCCAGGTATTCATTTCACAATAGTTGCGTCAGTCCAAAATTACACTTCTCAATTAAAATTAATGAGTTCTTTTTAGTTTGAATCAATAGTAATAATAACTAACATTTAACAATTGCTGATTAATTGTTCTCGATCAAGAGTTTTCAAACAATGGATTCATTTGCTGGAACTGGTCAATAAACTTTAAACATGTTCTGTTACCGAACATTCTATCTGAGATTCCGTTTGAGTAAACATTAAGAAAAAAATATGAATGTGAATAATTAAATTAATGTTTGATTTATCAGATGATTGATACAAAAAACTTTTCCTGATTTTCCTAATCGCAGGACTTGCCGATTTGGTGTGGGTATCTGTAAACAAAACATTTTTAACTCAAGCTGGATTGGAATTAAGAGGTGAATCGGGGGGGGGGGGGGGGGGGGTTTAATCAAAAAAAAATGTAACAAAAACTTTATCAATGTGCATCAAAGATTTATCCGTCCGTTCAATTTTTCTATTATTATACTTATGCATGATCATACAAACATTTTCTCAATTTTTTAGTAGTTTTGACAAAAAAAATCTCCCAATAAGCCAGATATATTCTTGAATATGACGATTACGAGCAGGCAGTACTTACATGTAATTAAACCATAACACCTTTCTGGAGCAGCTGGAGTAAGAGGTTGGGGATCATTGAAATATAATCATATTTTAATAAAGGTACATGTTATTGAGTAAGCGTTGTCACTTAATGAACTACTCAATAATGATTTAGGAGAATCCTGTTTTTGATTAAAAAAGAACATCTGTAAATTCATATGCAGATAAATTGATTTAGATGGGAGAGATTCTTTAATGTGCTCGATTTGGTGTTCAGAGAACCCTTGTTTTGAAAATTTTAAAATAAGATAGAAGAATAAACATGCATATATGGCAAACGGAGCTACTTTTACCTCGTCCATTAAATCAATTGAATGGGTTTCTGTTACGCCCAGCAAGAAATTAAGATGCAGAGATCAATGAGGCGAGAGACTGGACGATCTATATCAAATCTGTGCTTCACTTCGGCTATATATTTGAGGGCGCCAAACGCCGGCAAGTGCGCGAATCGAAATGGTTTACACGAAGGAGGGAGAAATATGTGCGTGTCTTACTCTTCTTACTTTAATTCCATTGTCATCGACTTGGAATTCGTCGGACGTTCAGGCGATCAGGAAGAATGGAGTACTGAGTAGTAATTATGACAGACTGGTTCGTCCCTCAAAGATAACCAATGTTAGTGTGGCCCTTAACCTCCTCACCATTAACTATATGGTAAAGTATATAAATACATGTATATCTATTTCTAGAACGAAGCTTCTATCCGATATGTAAAATTAATTAAAAGTCTTACTCTATTTCCAGTCAATGTCGGCGTTTACATTCATTTGGTGTATATTTATTCAATTTATACATATATGGACTCCAAATTCAAAATATTATTATACAAAAGCATTATAGAAAGATTAAAGACGTTACAATTTACCGTTTTGGCCTCTAAACGTGCTGACGATTAGGAATATCGAAAAACGTTCATAAACTATTTTCATACTGGATTTCTTTTCAAGTTAACAGTTAACAAAAGCAACGTATGAATTGGTCAAGAGTTAAATACGTTATGTCTTTTGGAATTAAGAATTTCAAATAATTGTTTTCTACTTACAAGTTTTCTTTGCCACATTCAAAAACCAGATGAAGTATTTAAATTGTTTGTAACTTTGTATGACTCTTTATTTTTGCTACAGTTTTATTTTCAAATTGATTTATTTTTCTCTCACGCAAATATAACAAGGAAAAAATAAATACATGTAACTGCTAAAAATTGTCTGGTAAAGAGAAAGATCTAAATTCTAATTGTAATTACATGTATAAATATTAAGGAAACTGAAAAGTTTAATATTTACAGGACATAAAGAACCAAGTACTGTCTACAACGGGATGGCTGGAGGCGGTACGTATTTCTGGCAGATATCAATCACTATAAAACTAAACAAAATGGAATTCTCTAATGAGAAAATATTGCTGAATGTTTTTAAAAAAAGTGCTTTTTTCTGCAGAGTTGGGAGGATTATCGCCTAGCTTGGGATGTTACTAAATACCCAGATATCACTGATGTATTTGCAGACGAGAGTGAAGTCTGGCGTCCGGTGTTTTTCATAGATAACTCGTAAGATACCCCTACTTTGTACATGTACGATGTATTGAAATCATCATGTCTTGAAAGCTTTCAACAGAATTAGATGAAACACTCTTGATAAAGTAAAATTGATTGAAAAGACTAACTGCACATCAATTTTTAGACATTTGAACTTTCGACCCGTTGTTTGTTACAAATTCCACTATCGAACATCAACAAAAACAAGACAAACGGAGGGTGCATGATGTTTCCTCCGCGTTGATTGAAGATATTTTTAACATATCGTACGTGTATATTAATTCATTAACAATATCAATGAAAATAATAACATTGGCTTCTAATAGATTATCAAAATATTTAAAGCAAAACGGTTAAAATCGGAATAACATCAATACAAATTATTACTGCGTAGACAAATAAAATAAAATCTTCATGCCTTGAGATAAAGTATCGTTTCTATCGTAGATATTTAAGAGACGTTATATATTTTTCTCATAATAAAAATAAATACCCTATATCTAATAACATACAAGGTACATCGCCGCCATCTTGGATTTATTTCAAACTGTCACATCAGCTGGAAATTTTGCTGGAAACTCATCGGTAAAATTATTTTGCGATCCTCTTCGTCTCACGATCGGTCATTCAACATCTAAGCTTACAACCAATTCAACCAAAACGGTGCATTACAACTGTCATTAATAAAAATCACCCCTCAATCTGCATCTAATGCCTTGGATCTGCGATAAAAGTCTAAAGGGTGGACGGAAGTTGTCACCTATATGTAAATGAGATTTCCCTGCACCGTGTGTTTGTTTCAAAATTTCAAAATATATGCATTTATAAACATGTTTAAATAAACTTTGTGTAATAAAAGATGAAATTGACTGTTTATTGTATCCCTTTTTTAATTTTAACTTGTATGTTGATCGAATTCAAAATTGACGCCTTTTGAATATTCGTATCAGTGCTATATTTGGAAGGGATTACCCAAAATTATGACGCAATTTGTCAACTTCCGTCCACCCTTTCGCCTTAAGTCGCAAATCTAAGGCAGTAGATGCAGATTAAGGGGAGATTTTTATTAATGACAGTTGTAATGCACCGTTTTGGTTGAATTGGTTGTAAGCTTAGATGTTGAATGACCGATCGGGAGACGAAGAGGATCGCAAAATAATTTTACCGATGAGTTTCCAGCAAAATTTCCAGCTGATGTGACAGTTTGAAATAAATCCAAGATGGCGGCGATGGGTACCTTGTGTATTATTAGATAAAGGGTGTTTATTTTAATTATGAGAAAAATATATAACGTCAGGTGCATGTGTTAGGAGATTGTGACTCGTGTTTTTCATCAATTCAACATGGATTTAATCAAACAATTAGTGCTCTCCATTGAGAAAAAGTTCTAGAAATGAAAGATAATTAGAATCTTGTATTCGGTTTTGTTTGACAGCGTTTCCGACCTGAGTATTATATCGGACTCTCAACTGCTGTACCGTGTCACTCACACGGGGGAAGTAGAATGGGAACAGCCCCGGATGTTCACCACGCACTGTCGGATCGACATCACATACTACCCGTTTGATACTCAGCTCTGTCGAATTAAACTCACCAGCTGGGGCTATTCGACGGACGAAATCGAACTACATCCTACCTTCTCGGAGATAATTACCGAGGACTTAGAGTAGGTGAAATTTAAGGCATTAAATCTCACGATAGCTATTTTTTCAGACACGTGTATTATAGAAAATACTATGTTAGACAGTGGCGTAGCTTTCATTGAAGCACGGAAGCACGTGCTCCCGCATCGTTTTGTAAAAAAAAAAAAAATACTAAAGACAAATGAACAAATTAAGTACTTAAAATATTATAAATACTGAACACAAATAAATTAATATAAATAAGAGTACATTTGAGTACCTTTTTAGCCGCATACAACATTGTCGTATCTTCCTTAGAAGATCTCGAACAACAGGGCAATGTTAAGGCCAGGTCTTACGCTTGTTCAATTACAAAGTTTGATTTTATTGTTTCCTTTGTCGCTTTGTTTTATCCAAACATTTTCATTTGGAAATGCTTGCATTTATGCCCGTAACTCCAGCAACCGCAAAACGCTGTTTCAGCGTCATGCGTCGCCTAAAGACAAACCTCAGGTCAACAATGACGGGACAAAGAATGTCGTCTTTAGCAACTATTTACATTTACAGGGATACCGAAGTCAATGTAGCAGCTGTTATCTCAGAATTTGCTGAGAAAAAGCAAAGACGACTTGGCTTTCTTTTTCAATCAATAAATAAATAAATAATAAATCGCCCTTCTGATATTTTCTATTATTATTTGCATACAATTCCATAACCTGAGTGACAGGTTTGTTCACCCCATTTACATTTTTGACCTTTACAACCATATTGTATAATTGTATATATGTAAATATGTTATTTTTGTTTATGTACCTCATGTACCATTATATGGTTTTTGAGTGAAAATAAACTAAACTGAACTGACAATGATTATGAATAGATTATCGAGAATTAATGGAATGATCAAGTTTAAATATATAATTTTTTTTGTATTATAAAAGTATTTTTGTAGACAAAAATGTGATAGACCAGTAGGAGAGATAAAATTAAATTAATCTTATCATAAATCAAGCGCTACTTTTTCTTCTTTATCGTTGATTTTATGATGATGATGAAGTAAGCATTTTACACATTAAAAACTGGGGTTACTTTGATGAAACTCCTTTTTTTGGATGCTCAAAATTATGTGTCTGAAATGCTGAAAACTCGCCAGCTTCCGGGGGCTTCGCCCCCAGAACCCCCACCAGGGCTTCGCCCTGGACCCATTGGAGACCTCAAGGCGGTCCCCAAAACCCCTGCCTTAATTTGCTTCCACAATAAACAAACCTTTGCTACGCCCCTGTTAGAATTGATGTAAAAATAAGACGCTGCATAAATGATATAAAATATGTATATATACATGGTTTTAAAAGCCGTGTTAAAAGCAAATGATTTATAATTATTTGAATTTTAAAGTTGTAATAGTTAAAATGGTCAATATACACATTGGTTAAACGTATACTAGTAGTGTAGTATCCATGAGTTCACAAAACCCTTTTGTCTCCGGAATTTTTCTAAAATGTTCAAATTAACTCTAATACTTAATGATAAGAATACATTCATTTCAAGGTTTGTTTTATCTTAATTATTACGATAAATATGTTCTTTAGAAGAAAAAATTTCTATTTTCTTTATAATTTCTTCAAACTGTCGCCCTCTTTTCCATGTATATAGATATTATTAGTTACGAGGCCAAATCAATGCATTTCGTACTTAAGCATAAGGACGATTAGCATGACTTAAGTCAGATTGATTCTATATATGTGCTTTAAAGCCGATACCAAATAGGAAAACGACCAAATTCTTGCATTTCATTTTTAAAAAACTCTTGATTGAATTGTTTCCCTTTTCTACAGGCCTAATGGCGAGTGGCTTTTGCTTCAGACAAGTGCAAAGAAAAATGAACTGATTGAACTCGGAGCTAATGGCATCATAACAAAACACTGGGAGATTGTGTTTACAATTGTAACACAGAGAAGAACGTCATATTACGTCACGGGCATCTTGCTACCCGTATTCCTCTTGTCCTACCTCAACACACTTGTGTTTATTCTGCCCGTTGAATCAGGGGAAAAGGTACGTGAAATTGTGATATCAATATAATAGGAGTCTGAAGTTTTATCAATAAAATACCTAAAAAAATCACAAGGATGCATTTGCAGTGTGTTTTTGAAGCCCCTCCTGAAAAGTTATGCATGTGTGTATCGAAAGAATTTCTTAAGTTAGGCCTAAAAAAATAATGGTTTGTTTCCACTTTAATGCTGAAAAAAAGTACGGTCGGTCGGTCGGTCGGAAATTTTCATTTTTTCATATATTTTTTTTCCCTTTAATATTGCAGTATCCATACATGCCGGTTAGATACTGACATTGCTGAATGGTATAAAATGAAAAATACTTTTAATATCTTTCCTGACTATTAGACTGGTCTAAAGACAACAAAAAAATGATATTATATATCAGATACTTCATCTGCCAGTGATGAGAGCATTATTTGCTAGCGCTCTCGAGCGCTAGCAACTACATTAGTCTTTTCACTGGAATACGCATGCTCGGCTCCATAGTAGGGGATTCTGGGAATACTGTACTACTGTAGATAAACTGTACCATGTGAATTTCGTTTTATCATCTGTGTTTTATTGTAAATGTCAAAAAGTAACAGCAGCTTAGGTCTTATAATGCAAAGTTATTTAAAATATTATAATAAATAGCTAGCTTTATCATAACTACCTTCAAGCTCGGAAAACAACCTCGGATATGTTTTCCGAGCTTGCCGGAAAGGCCCGAGAAGATACGATTGCTACAAAACAGTACCAATGGTTCTTGAAAATTTTCACCTCGAAATTAATTACAGTAGATACCTAATGATTAAGGCACAGTCAATGAGATATGCCATTGCCGATGTGAAGCCCACTCTAGATTCACAATTCTAAATTGAGACCCCACTCCAGCACAATTCCAGTACACCACTGTGCCTTCCTATTGTTAATTAATCGATTCAGAAATTTAAAGCAATGTTTTACAAATCTGCTTCTGTGTTTTATGATGGCTACAGCGCTAGCTCACCAATCTTTTTAAAAGATAAGCTTGTTAACATTTACAACACATGGAAACATACAGCCATTTTAAAACAAAACGTTTGAGTTACACTGATTTGAAAAGAGTAACTGCTACCGGTGTATCGAATAACCGAAATCCGCGGGAATCACCGAAATCCTACCAAAATCTAGCAAAATCTAACGAGTGTGGGCATTTACTTTAGGTTATTTTTCATATTTAGAAAGAACACAATAGTTTTTGTTACTGGCATTGATTTGAATAATTTTTATGCAGTCTTTCCCACACAAATTCATGATTTCTGATCTAAGCGGAGAAAATAGACAGACATTACTAGGATTGACAATATAGCGACTACCGCGCCCGATCGTTTTTCCAGTGTATCGGCGGTTTTATGAAAAAGTTGTTAAATTCCCAAAATAATAATAAAATATTCTTTTAACATAATGTAAACCTTTTACAATTTTATTTTTATCAACTTTACATCTTTTATAAGCTATATTAACTCTAATTCAAAGTGCCATTTTAAGTTATATATCAGCAGATATATAATCTTGACAATTAATAAATGTAGTCTTGCTTCAATCGGGGCATCTAAATATCTTTTTCTACAAAAATATGACAGAGAGAAGTGTATAAATCATTATATTTTTGTGTCATTAAGTAGAAAATTCCAATTTCAAAATAAAATATTGCTACATGAAAATTGCAGCTTATGTTGCTTAAAGACAATTACAAGATTTGAGAAATTTTAAGACAATCAGACCTTTTTTTAAAGTCTGAATTGAAATCATTATGGTGTTTATATATAATTAATTCAAAGTTTATTTGGTGTTTTTGGTAATTAAAACTACAGTGTATTTGAAGGATGTGGATCTTCTTTATTGCTATTAATAGTAAGTGAATTTTGATCTGTGTGATGAACTCAATATTCATGTTCACAACATCATAGATTCCTTGTTCTACAAACTTCATCGAATACAAGCGATGATTGATCTCCGATATTTTTTAATGCCAGTGGAAATTCATAGCAGTCTAATTTTATTTTTCAGCTTTTTTTAAAATTTGAAATACATGTAGCGAACCAGTCAATTTTAAAACTTTCTAGATTACGTGACACTTATTATGTGCTTACTTTAAGTAAGAGAGAAATAGCTATAAATTATTTTACTTATCATAAAATGTCATAACTTATATGAATTCATTTTTACAGAAACAGCTCACAAAACGCATGATTCATGCAGACACTTATAGTATTTGTCAAACATTATTTGTGATGATAATTAAATCATAAGGTCTACAGCTTCGTAGCATTTTCATTTTAGAGATTTTTCTCGGTAGCTAAATTGCTGGCATATTCATTTTTTCAAAAGCATTTTATTACATAAGTTTACATGTATATACATGTATGACATGAACAAAAATGATGGGGTCTTGATTATCTCTACTTAGTATGTTTTATTTTTTTAGTGAAAAATCGACAATAAAAAGCCTGAGGAAATTGACAATACAATTCGACAAAATCTGTTTACACCAGGGAAGTATCACCAGTCTAGTCGGGACTCCGAAAACGGAGTTAACTCCGAAAACGGAGTCTTTGGCTCCATCAGGCATTGCGGTAAAATGGCGTTTCTAATGTAAACATCGTGTGAGTTAAGCCCCTTAGTTCTAAAAAAAATCTCTAAAATTGGCCAAAAACACGACAAAAATTAATTTTAAACTTTGAAAAACATTTCTGAACGTTTATGTGTCATATTTATGTCATATGTTCATAACTGTTTACTTATATAACGTAAGATTAATTTTTAAAATGAAAAATTCACCCATAACTTCGATCGCGCACAACTATAACTGTTTAGAAATAAATTAAACGCTTGTATATGTTTATTTATAATTGTTTGTTAAAGTATAGTCTTATTTACATCATTTTCAGGCTATATTATTCAATTATCTTGAATAATTATGTATTTAACATGGTTTCCTAACATCGGAAACGCCGCGAGCAATTATAATTGTTTTGATGATAATTATCTGTTCAATTTAAAGAGTTATTGTATCTAGAGTGACAATTTGTTTAATTTTCTAGGCTTTTAAACAATCAATCCTATTTTTTCAAAACAAATAAGACATTTTTAATCATCGCTAGAGCACCAAGTTTTTGTTAGTAATCGGAGCTCTTTTCGTTTATGCACTTATCAATTTGTGTGTTTGGTGACTTTAAATTGTAACACAATATGAAAAAAGTAAAATTTGATGCAATTTACGTTTTAATAACGATAAAATTCCCTGAAAAACACAAAAATATCACTTTTTAAGCATCGTCCAAACATCCAACTTCGGAGATAAATAACTTTCTTAAGTGCAAATAAACCCCTATTTCGTGCAAATACGATCGATAGTAAATTATATCCTGGGTCTTTTAAAACATGTTAGAAGTCTGCCAACACATGCAGCACTTTGCAAGATGATTTCTTGTGGACCCCATGTTTTCATAGAAAAATCGCCATATTTTGTACAAGTGCGCATGCGTAGACTCCCAAAACGGAGTCCAAAATGCTTGCAGAAATTCACTTCCGTTGACTCCGTTTTGGGAGTCCGACTAGACTGATCACACGTCCTTTTGATCTACACACACCCCAGACAACCATATTCCTCTTGTGTATATACACAAGATTTGGCGTTAGACATCGTTAATTACAGCCTATTGTCTACATGACTGTTTCATTCACACCTTTTGTATATCGTGTATCCACTGTCAATTGGCTTAAGCTTTGAGTACACGCAGACTTGATGAAAGCCATATAGAAAGTATGAAACTTTTAGAAATTTATCATATGTTAGATTATCATTTAATTAAATATATTAATTCAAAATATATCTATAATCAAATCAATTTGGAACTAGTTTGAATATTATAATATAACTTTAGCTGTGTAAACTCTGGTACTAACTGCAGGAATTCGTACTCAAAACATTCAAACTATATAAAATGCAGTACAAACAAATAAAATTGACACACTGTGTTTTACGCTATTAAAATAATTCAATATGGAAACTTCTGACTATTCATTTATTTACATTCTTCAAAGTGAATTTGGTGGAAAGGCTGACTCCCATCAAAATTATCAATGTAGTCTCTCAGTGTGTATATTTACGTGCATATGTAGAAAAGGATTTCAATGCAATAGTTCGAAAGTTTAGGAAATTCTATGAAGAATCATCTTCGCTAGCCAGGGGTTTTCGGTCTACTACGCTCACCATAAAATGTAAATGAACAATTTACTCTCCCTTTTTTTTTTTTTAAAGCATGAATTTTCTTTTCTCATGGCTGATCCGGTGCTTAGTTTCAGACAACAAACTTGGGTAAGTAGAGGATCATGGCTTCGGGATCATGAAACTGTCTTAAATCTTAAGTTTGACTAAGATCATAAATCTGCACTTAAATTTTAGAATTTGTCCCAATTTACCCAATAAATGTATTTACATGGGCATGACATGCAGATATTCAGTGAAGGGAATTATCGGGCTACGACATGAGGTCATCGTTTTTACTGGTAGTTGTACAAATGTAGTTTGATAGTACATGTACATTTCAACCAATATTCACCGGCAGTGCCTCTCGGCATGCAGACGAAGTTAACAACCTTGTATTATATATAGAGAAATTTGGGGAACCCTTACATCAGGCATACAGGAAAAAGACAAACAATTATATGATATCTTTAAAACATGAGAAGTGGAAAACTAAATATCAAATTTTGTAAATATCTTTTAGGAACGGGGGAAAAAAAGCACAAATATTGCAATTATATCTGAACTGGGACGACATCCTTAAAGTTTGTATTTTTTAATAATTTAAAGCATCTTACTATACTGGCATAGATTGGCAGAACCTTCCCTGTTACACAATGCGTATAAAGAAACTATTAATCTTAGTCTATCCAATGTTAACTGTTGGTAGTCTATTTCAGTAAGAAAATTAAAATTTCATTATCTGAGTGTAAAAAGTACAAAACCACATGTTTCAAACAACAAGTTAAGATAGAAACATTAAAAAAAAAACACTTTTTAATTACTTGACAGTAAAACGTGAAGAGGGACTGAACTCTGGAAAACGTGATACTTATTTTTTGTATTAAGAAAATTTTACAATGGAAACATATATGTTCATTCAATCTCATGAAGTAAGATTAACAAAGAAAAATAAATTTATCTGGTTAATGTCCAATGAAAACAGAACAATAAATACAAAGTTAAGCGAATTTCTAATTAATGCTTAAAAAAAAGACAGATTCTGAATACTTTGAGATCTAAGTGAACTAGTGAAATACTTATACATATCATGATATCTTCTTCATATTTGTATTAGCTACTTTTCTGAGTACATAGATATGTATATTGTTAATATGTTAATGACATACATGAAATGGTATATATTTACCAAACTGCTGCACGTTCATATTCATGTATATGTATGGACAATTTTGTATGTGTAATCTCTCATTTAGGAATTTCTCCCTAATACATGTAATTGTAAACTTGACATGTATGCCCTCTGGGCCCAAAATTGGAAATAAAATTATCTTATCTTATAGAAAGGATTTTTTGGGTTTTTTGTTTTAGGTAATTTTGTGCAATGAATATATAAATTAAATTAGAAATATGTCATAAAAGGATAATTTAATGAAAAAAAGGAGTAAAGTCCCGAGGGTCAAGATACTTGGGGTGGGGGTTCGGTCCTGTCCTCAAGCACCTGTTGTCTAGATATGATTATAGTCCATAAATAGTCTTATAAGATGTTCAACAATAAACAATCAATGTTTACATATATAGAACAATTTTAAAAACTTATTGGAATATACATGTACATGACTATTGCACGTGCATGACGACAGAATTATTATCATGCATAACATGCAGAAAGTTTCATGCACATTTTAAAATTGATCTTAAGTTAATGAACAGTTAACATTAAAAAAACCCGCGTATATCTATTATGGTCTCAAAGAATATTTATTATTTTATTAAGTCATTTGTCAATGAATATGTTAACTTAAAGACTTTAAAAAAAAAAAACCCCAAAACCAAAAAACTTTAAAGAGGTAGTTGCGGACCACAGGTGCTTGAGGACAGGATCGAACCCCCCCCCCCCTCCTTTCACCCCCATCCCGCCAAGTATAGACCCCCGATACTTTACCCTTTTTTTTTTAATTATTAAATTATCTTTTTATGACATATTTCTAATCTAATTTATACATTCATTGCACAAAATTACCGAATCAATCAATAAATTAAATCCGTTTGGACCCTCTATATTTATAAGAATATCTTACTAGACAGATTCAGAAGAAGAAAGCAAACAAACGAAACAAGATCTACGATTAGAATTTTCTTGTAATATTCGTTTATTTCGCTGTTCTCTGTTGAATAAAAAAACACCAAACCTTACGGGTACAATAATGATCGGGCGCGGGAGTCGCTTAATTGTAATCCTAGTAATGGCTGCCTATTTTCTCCGCTGATGATCAGAAATCGCGATTAATATGTTTCAAAATGCTTGAAAAGAATTCAAATCACTAAAAATTATAAATTATATTATATTCTTTCTAAATATGAAAAATAATTTAAAATAAATGCCCACATTTGTTAGATTTTGCTAGATTTTTGGAGGATTTCGGTGATTCCCGCGGATTTCGGTTATTCGATACACCCACTGCTACAAGCGTTTTTGTGACTTTTGAGTAAATTTTTTTCCAAATCGGATAAAAACGAAAATAAACGATCATCAAAATTCCTTAAAAATTGAGTCGGCAGTAAAAAGCTAAGGTCGGTCGGGAAAGCGGAAACAAACCATTTTTTTTAGTACTTACTCAGAAAGTGGAATGTCTGGACAGTTTACATAAAACCAGTAAAAGAAGTTCAGCAGCATGCAATTATTATTGTTGTGTTCACTATTAACGTTTGGTTTGAAATTGTATGGAATTTTATATTTTATATCTTCTGTCTGTTTAGATTGGGTTCATTCTGACCGTCCTCCTGTCCTTGGCTGTACTGCTCACCATCATCACCGACAAAATACCCTCCACCTCCATTGAAGTCTCCATCTTGTGTAAGGCACACACACTAGACTACAGGGTTTAAATTTTCATTTTAAAGGTTTTCTAAATGAATTCTAACGAAAGAAATGAATTTTCCTACAACTTAATTAAAAGTCGCTGTAACCACACTTTTATATGACAAGGTTGTTGTAAAAAGAGAACATGTATATGGTTTGCAACAACACGCTGACCTTTACTTACCTCCTCTTTAATCTTTTAATTTTATTCAAGGTTGGTAGTTGCACCCTAGGGTACTATAGTATTACTGTTGTGTTGCTCTCAGTAGATAGTATCAATAGCTTAGAGTACAAATCTATGGTATGTTTCACCCAGTGGACTATACAATAGCCAAGGTGACTTATGTAAAACTGTAAAGTTGCTCAGTGGATGCCATCAAAAGCTTAGGGTAATTATGTATATATAACGGCTTTGTTGCTCTCAGTGGACAGTATCAATAGCTTAAGGTACTAATGTATAACTGTTATGTTGCTCACAGTGGAGCAAAAGCATCGGGTACTAATGATATCTGTTAAGTGGCTTTCAGTGGACTGTACCTGTGTTGATTCGAATTGAGTACTAATGTTAAGCAAGGTAAACAACTATCGGCACTCGGTTGTTTAACCATATAGGATCCAAACAGTCATTACATTAATCTTATTACGTCCAGATTGTTTTTGTTTTATCATGTGAAAAATACACTCACCAAACTTTACATCAAAGAAAGGATAATTGACCACGGTCGTAAAATTCATTGCAAAATTTATGTTTATCGTTGAAATACTTATTGAGATTTTAATGCTTTATAATTAATTTACGTCCAGTGGTCTGTTATGTGAGGTTTCTTGCAACATTTACTGACATATTTAGCAATTCCAATGCTCTGTTGTTTTACTTATTTATCACGTATACTAAGTAAAGGTATTAAAACCTATTTAATTCATTTCCAGCCGTGTACCTAGCCATAACCCTGTGCTTTAGTGTTGTTTCCTGTATTTTATCCGTCTTTGTGATGTCCATCAGTTTCCACGATACTTCTAAGCCACTTCCGCGATGGGCGGAAACACTTGTTAAAAGCAACATCTTTCCATCGTCCTGGCTGACCAAATGTAGCAACTGTACACTGGCAAGCAGAAATAAAACGTCGTGTAATGTCAAGGCATTCAATGAAAACAGTGATCTAGACTTCAAGGGTAGAAGCGAGGCTGAAAAGGTTGATGATGATTCTCAAGGAGAACCCGTAAACTCCAACTTGTCTTGGAGTGAAGTGTCTAGGAAGCTGGATAGACTGTTCTTTTACGTGACTTTTGTTTTAATCACATTGGAAACCATAGTTTTTCTCGTGATTCTGATGATTGGTGGATCAGTTAACTCGCAGAAACTTGTCAACTCTTTGTGATTAGTGATTAACTTTAGTGTATACAATATACATAAAACTAGAAACATTATAGCTCAAAGACAGTGTTTTGTGAATTAAACTTTTTAAATTTTAGAAAAAAATTAGAATTTCTCAACTGGACATATACTTAAGTGATTTTTCTTAGGTCGGTGTAGGTTTCGACCAATCGATAAACTGGGCGTGCGGATTTCAGTCCTGTCAGTTTCCTGTCAGTTTTAGTCGCTTTAGGTTTCGACCAATCGATAAACGGGGAGTGTAGATTTCAGTCCTGTCAGTTTCTATAGAGCTATGAATTAACAATAAGTTTCCGTAAGAAAGAGAGGGAATCATACTCGGTAGATGTAAATATATTTCGTTGAAACAGCGTTAATTTCACATAACAGAGCAGATCTTGGCAAACAACTTTCCGGTTTTGACAGTCTCTAAATATTAATGAGCTTCTCTTGAAGAATTAGAAAAAAGGAGGTCAATATTTGAGAGCTTGTTTTGATGAGCAAACTAGATAGTAGAACCATTTTAACAAGAGCTTGGACTTTGGGTGTCAAACAGCAATGTGACGTAGGCTTGTCTATTTCATAGCTGGCCTCAATAAAATCAACAAGACTATCTGGCTTTTGAGCTAAGACTACGCAATCTATGCATATTTAACTCAAACCAGCGTCATTTTAAACTTTTTTTATTCAAGAAAAAGATAGTTTCCAAGGTCTTGTTAAAATGGTTCTAACATCCCACCGAAAGTCCAAGCTCTTGTTACAACGGTTCTACATGTACAAATGAAAAAAATGGAGACAAGTGAGAACAAAAGTTAACTTTACTTATCTCCATAAAAAATGAAACTATACTTGCTGCACGAGGTCAAACGTTCGTTTTACTGAAACAAGAGGCCCATGGGCCACATCGCTCACCTGAGGAACAATAGGTATGATAAAATCAGCTGAATGGAGTCATAATAAAAACTATCTGGACAATGTAGTATAATACATGTAGATCCTGTATAAATAAAAATCAATTTTTTCCACTGGTTTTTGAGAAGAAGATTTTTAAAGATTTACTCAATATATTCCTTTGTAAAAGGTCTACCCCCCCCCCCATTTTGGCCCCACCCTACCCCAGGGGGTCATGATTTTCACAACTTTGAATCTACACTACCTGAGGATGCTTCCACATAAGTTTCAACTTTTCTGGCCAAATGGTTTTTTAGAAGAAGATTTTTAAAGATTCACTCTATATATTTTTATGTAAAAAGTCGACCCCCCCATTGTGGCCCCACCCTACTCCAGGGGGTCATAATTTTCACAACTTTGAATCTACACTACCTGAGGATGCTTCCACATAAGTTTCAGCTTTTCTGGCCAAATGGTTTTTTAGAAGAAGATTTTTAAAGATTAACTCTATATATTCCTAAATAAAAAGTCGACCCCCCATTGTGGCCCCACCCTACCCCCGGGGGTCATGATTTTCACAACTTTGAATCTACACTACCTGAGGATGCTTCCACACAAGTTTCAGCTTTTCTGGCCAAATGGTTTTTTAGAAGAAGATTTTTAAAGATTTACTCTATATTTCCTATGTAAAGAGACGACCCCCCCCCATTGTGGCCCTACCCTAGTACCCTACCCCCAGGGGTCATGATTTTCACAACTTTGAATCTACACTAAATGAGTATGCTTCCACATAAGTTTCAGCTTTCCTGGCCTAACGATTTTTGAGAAGAAGATTTTTAAAGATTAACTCAATATATTCCTATGTAAAAAGTTGACCCCCCCATTTTGGCCCAACCCTACCCCAGGGGGTCATGATTTTCACAACTTTGAATCTACTCTACCTGAGTATGCTTCCACATAAGTTTCAGCTTTCCTGGCCTAACGCTTTTTGAGAAGAAGATTTTTAAAGATTTACTCTATATATTCCTATGTAAAAAGTCGACCCCCCATTGTGGCCCCATCCTACCCCCGGGGGTCATGATTTTCACAACTTTGAATCTACACTACCTGAGGATGCTTCCACATAAGTTTCAGCTTTCCTGGCCAAATGATTCTTGAGAAGAAGATTTTTAAAGATTTACTCTATATATTCCTATGTAAAAAGTTGACCCCCCCATTTTGGCCCCACCCTACCCCAGGGGGTCATGATTTTCACAACTTTGAATCTACACTACCTGAGTATGCTTCCACATAAGTTTCAGCTTTACTGGCCTAACGGTTTTTGAGAAGAAGATTTTAAAGATTTACTCTATATATTCCTATGTAAAAAGTCAACCCCCCATTGTGGCCCCATCCTACCCCCGGGGGTCATGATTTTCACAACTTTGAATCTACACTACCTGAGGATGCTTCCACATAAGTTTCAGCTTTCCTGGCTAAATGGTTCTTGAGAAGAAGATTTTTAAAAAATTTCTTGAAAATTTTCATTAATTCCTAATTATCTCCCCTTGTAAGAGGGCTTGGTCCTTAATTTTCACAACTTTGAATCCCCTTAGGCTAAGGATGCTATGTGCCAAGTTTGGTTGAAATTGGCCCAGTGGTTCTTGAGAAGATGTTGAAAATGTGAAAAGTTTACAGACAGACGGACAGACGGACGACAGACAAAATGTGATCAGAATAGCTCACTTGAGCTTTCAGCTCAGGTGA
>WFKH01011581.1:55811373-55823975 GCA_016163765.1 Magallana hongkongensis | reverse complement strand
AATGAATTAAGTCGATGTATACTTGATTTTTCATTATGCAACAAACCCTTTTTATGCACATTCATGTCCCGCGCTCCGATATCGATTTGCTGATTTGTTACTTTAAACATTAATAAAGCCAACTACACTTGACATTTTTCAAAATAATAAACGGTTAAGATAAAGTGCAAATAATTGTGTGGTAAAAAATATACACCGGTCTTTTTAAATGAGCACAATCTTCGGTTCTAAATAGCTATCGCTTGTGCCATCTAAGTAGTTCAAGTTTTTGAAACACGGCGGTGGTAAAGAGTCCCATTTATAATTCACCGACACAAAACATTCACGTCAAAGGCTTCCAAACACCTCAGATTTAATTAACGAATTTCCCAGGTATTTACCCAGGTATGGGCGGTTTTTTACATGTACACTTACAGGAGTAATACATTAAAAACAAAGTTACATACTTCGTTGCCAAGCGCGCTAAACTGGTTGCACGTTTGGTAGTATTTCGACTATGAAATAATCCGCTTTCATTTTTACAGTGTTAATCCTGTGATTGAAAGCGCATACATGCAAATAAGGTTTTTGATTGCTCGGGTTGTGTATTGGCAAGCATCAGATTTAAAGCTGTAATGGTATAGAGAGAGATATTATCACAAACATAAAACTTCGTAAGTATTTTCAATTTTAAAAAATCAAATATTAATGTATCCGAGAAATAACTTATAATTGCCATCTGACCTCTGCTGATATAAATCTAAAATTGCAATTTTTGTTCCAATTTTGTAAAAATAAACAAATATCAAACATTGTTTGAAGTGTTTCTGCACATCTTAGCAAAAACACATGACACAATTTCAAATGCAACTACCAGAATCTATATTTCCTTTTCTTTAATGCGATGTTTAAGATTTATAGTCTGCAAGAAAAAATAAAACTTTAGGTGATACTTTGCAGATACGGGTATTTGTCTTCATAGTGGTTCTGGTCAATACATTATGCATGAAGCTTCGACACCGAGATACAGTAATAGTTTTCCAATAAATCCTGTGTTAAAGTAATTGAAATAAATACACGCGCGGATCTTCTTAAATTTACATAGTAAAATTACCGAAAATAGGCCTCGGATCCCCAACCCAACCCCCTCCCCCACCGGCAATCATAGATATTTATCGGACCCCCCCCCCCCCCCCCCCCCCCCCCGAAAAAAAAAAATATTTCCCGCCCCCCCCCCCCCCCTCTTCCGAAAAAAAAAAAATTTTGGATCCGAGCATAAAATACATAATGGAATTCGTTTTTCAATGGGGCCCTTGATAGGGTTTTGTGAGACAAATATATTGCGTCCAAACGTTGGCCAGTTTAACACTACAGTCTTGATGCATGTGTCGATTATAGGCCTTTTAAAACTGTCAACTGTGTGGAGAAGGGTTTGAAATGAACACAAAAGTTTTCTGACAGTCTGGCCTGCTTCATAGGCAGGTGTTGTATATCTACAAGCCAAATTAGTATATACAGTGATTAAAAATTCTATTTACATTCATTTAATTCCCCCACTCAATTCTTTTTCTTTAATTCCGTATAATCTTGTTATACACCTATCTCATGTATATAAATACCGAATTCCATAATATCGATTGCAAACGTGTTTTTTTTTCTCTGTGGCACTTTAATTCCAAAGATATAAATGCATTCTGGAGAAATGAGTACAATTGACAAAATCTCTTCTCCAGTACATGTATTTCAATGTGTTTGTCAAAAGCGTTCGCTCAATTCATCAATATTAAAGTGATCAGGAGTTGAATAATATAACTTGGGGTCTTTCGTGCATGCGATTATAAAAACACTTAGCCTACATAGCTTTTCTTCTAATCAATGTTCAATTGAGATTCTTGGAGAGATAGAACTTTGTGGTTCTGACTGAAGACTGCCTAAGTGCCCAATCATGCCAACTGCTTCGTGCAAACGTAGCGATACAAAACCGTTTTAACGAGAATTCAAAGGGGTAGTTATTCCA
This sequence comes from Magallana hongkongensis, assembly GCA_016163765.1. Taxonomy (NCBI): domain Eukaryota; kingdom Metazoa; phylum Mollusca; class Bivalvia; order Ostreida; family Ostreidae; genus Magallana; species Magallana hongkongensis. Next base: position 55,821,979 of record WFKH01011581.1, on the reverse strand, counting down.
TGGAAGAAATTAGTCTACCCCGTCTTTCTCTAAGTGCCTTCAAAAGAAATTTTACTGGAAAGTAGGTATAGTGCCCCATTTTACCACTTACCAAAAAGTCAATGGATAATTTATTTAATTACAATTAGATGAAGAGTAATAACATCACGAATTCTCTATGTTTGCTAACATGAATCTTTTTCTTTGAATTATCCGAATTTCTTTAGAGGTTGTATTGGATTCCATTTGAGGACATTTCTCGAGGAGAAAATCAAATTTCGATATCTGTTTGGTGATTGTGTCCACTGATGAAGGATAGATCATTTTATTTTAACGCTTTTAACTGATTTCTTTATAAGCAGATGTAAACTAACGTTACTTGCATGTGTACAGTATCGAGTTTCCGGTATACTTTCAGAAACGCAAAATTCAGCATGGCAGCGACAGTGGCAAAAGCACCTGCTATTACCAACGTACAAACCACGCCCCCTCAGGTAGCTCACAACAAGGTGGTCACTTCCAACGGTAACACCAAAATTGTCTTTAACGGAAGACAGGACACTTCCGGCGGATACCAGCCGCAGTTCGTGATCCAGAAATTGTCGGTCACGAGGCTTCCAAACATTGTAAACCGGATGCGGACGGAGACGCTGTCGAGCCGCGCCAAACGAAGTCGCTTCTATAAGAGTGATTCGTACGTGGATTACCGATGTTACAGTTGGAGAAACCTGGCTCTCTGGAGCGACTACCAAGCCCATCTGTGGAAAGGAGACGGCAGTGTGAAAACTTCTTACAGGAAGTGAAGTACTGCATGCAAACCTATGGTTTTGTATTACATGTATTGTACGTACCTTTATAATACATTTATATATCAGTTTGTATCACTTTGTACTGCAGTGTAAATGCCTTAAGTTATAGTAAACTCAAAGTCTTTCAGCTCAAGAAACAGTATTATTTGTACATGGCATTTAATTGGAAAAAATTCATTTGAAAAACATACATGTACTCTGTACCATTAATACATGCGATGTGTGGATTCATGGATCGATGTTGTTCAATATATACAATGTATATTAGGTTTTTTGATAAATAATTACATTAACCATCATAGAATGGTTCATGCATCAACCTTTCGATTTGTCAGTATTATTCATACATGTACATATAGTTTTAAACTTGTATCACATTGTCTCATAAATTATTAGGTTAATAAACATGACTGTATGTTTTATGTTTTGATTTTCATATTAAAACTATTCTTCATAAAGATGTTAATGCATTTTTAATTGACTGAGAAAGGAAGTTGTAAAAGTATGTAAAGATAGATATTTATATTCATTTCAAGAATATTAAAGGAATCTTTCCTTCAGTATTATGAAGTGATCATTATGGTCGGGGCGTGTTAAAATCCAATAAAGCCCGAAGGGCTTTATGATAGATTTGATCAGGCCCCGACCGTAATGATCACCGTATAATATTAAAAAAATGATTTCTTATTCATAGCATTTTAGGCAATGGTACGATTAAATATTGTTTCATTGACATTTTTACTTTATTTTCATTTCGTATCATCATGCAAACCCCGCTTGCGCCCCAACAGTACGTCATTTGCGTCATTGATGAAATCTATTGAACTGTATGTTACAAAATTATTCGTAGTGTTATCACAGACAAAGACACTGGGAAATGTAAATAGAACCATTTTAACAGGAGCTTGGACTTTGGGTGTCAAACAGCAATGTGACGAAGGCCTGTCTATTTCATTGCATGGTCTGAAATCAACAAGATTTGTCTGGCTTTTGAGCTAAGACTCAATCTGTGTGTATTTCACTTGAAACCAGCATCATTTTTAACTTGTTTTGATGGAAGAAAAAGATAGTTACGTCCTACCGAAAGTCCAAGGTCTTGTTAAAATGGTTCTATTTAAGCACAAGACCATGTGCTTAAATGATAACTTGAAAAGTTGTGCAAAGTAAATCCGTAATGTACTGCAACAATTCCATCAAAGTTTAAATGTGAAATTAAGTAACATAAACAGTATTCATGTTATCGAATACTTGTACATCAGGCATTATTTTATTCTTATTGATCAGAGTATAGCCCCATTCCTTAAGCCTATTTGAGTGATTATATCATACTTTCCATAAATTCTACATTTAACTTTGATCATTCTTGCAATTTTAATTTTAAGTCAAGTTAATCTACACCTGATCAAGACAATGAAATACCTGGAATACCTGACGGTCAACTACCTCATTGACCCATTTTAAATTACCTTACAGAGTTGGGCTTATTGGTCCAATAACATGCTACAGTGTATTCCAAAATATTTCATACATTGTTATCTTTCATCTTACATTATATCATTTTTAAAATTTTTCCTACATTTGTTTAGTCATAAAGTTAATGACATTCAAACAATTCAATTTTCATACATTTTATGTGAATCCTGTTAGATTTTTTTTTATATAACACATGTCCATAAGTACTATTGATTACAAAGCGTAATAAATTAACACATCCATACACTTATATCATTTTAATCTGCTGTTACCAAACATATTTTACAAAGAATACATCAGAAGGTGTAAAATCATCATTTTGCTCGTACATGTACAGTACCACTGATACTTTTGTCAATATGATCAAAACCCAACTTTAAACATGTACATTCTAATTTTCATTTTCAGCAAAGGTAAAATATGATGAAGATAGAAGAAATGTTTCTGACACTTATTGCCTAAATTTTATCTTTAAAATTCACATTAAGAGAAGGATGCTCCAGATGCATAATTCTTAGCTTTCATCACTATCATCACTCAGTTCTTCAATATCCCTTTTCCTGTATTCTTTAGCCCTTAGTATGGTTTCTTCAAACAGTTTACAGTACAATTTCACTGCATCCAAAGAATCATCATTCCCAGGAATGGGATAGGTAATCAATGTTGGGTTACAATTGGAGTCCACTATTCCAACAGTTGGGATTAACATTTTTGCACATTCTGTTATAGCAGCATGTTCATGACTGAAATTATTCTGAGTGTGAATGAACACCACAACATCGGGATACCTAGTAAGATTCTTGTAAAGGTACTCAATGTTGGTAAGGAGACCACCTTTCCAGAATCGACAGTGAGAATATTCGCCACACTTTTGAGCAGTGTGTTCAACTATGGGCATGGTCTGTGCATTCCTGGAAACAAACAGCACCACTCCTCCCCTGTAAACCATATGGGCAATAAAATTCAAAGCATTGTGCAGACGCGGTAGTGTTTTGTCCAAATCAAAAATATCTGTGTTTTGACGGACACCATAGAGAAAGGGTACGACAAAGGGATGCCTACAACCATGGTGGTGACCAAAATGCACCCTGTTCTTAAACAAGGTATGCAGGTCGACCATTTCTTTCACTTTGAAAAAATCTGGATTCTTCAATGCATTGTCCTCAGCTATATCCCGATGAAAACCTAAAATGAAAAAGTTAAAATGTAATCAGAGTTAAGTCAATAAGATTCACCTGAAAACTAGATTGAATAATTTATGGTTCTTGTCTGAGCTTATAATAATATTTTGTATTTCTATTATCCACATGCCTTTGGGAGATGAGAAAATTGTACCTGCAGAATAATTTAAGGTGAACCAAAATAATATGATATTTACAGATCATGTGTCATCCTTTGTCCCCCATTTTACAAATGTTTAAACAATAAATTTTTTTCTGTCTTAAAATATTAGACTTGTTTCCTTTCAGTTAGTCTTCTATTCCTTAAATTACCATTAAACACAAAAGAATGTGTTCATTCAAGATAAATACAGCCATTTTAAAAAGAGCTTGGACTTTAAGTGGGTTGTTACTATCTAGTTTGCTCATCAAAACAAGCCTTAAAATACTGACTGCCTTTCTAATTCACTAGGAGAAGCTCATTAATATTATACACTGTCAAAATCGGAAAGCTTTTTTGCCAAGATCTGCTCTGTCGTGTGAAATTGATGCTGTTTTAACTGAAATATACATTACTGGATGAAGTCCGACAAGTGTCATTGTGTTTAATGTATTCGTATCTATTAGCCATTGACTGGACAGTTAACCATGAGAAGACCCTGCCTTCATATACCATATACCATATATTTGTATATACCATCTTTACAATAAAATATGTTCAAACCAAACCCTGCCTTCATCAAATCAGAGTTTGTCACATACTGCCCAAAGTCCAAGCCCTTGTTAAAATGGTTCAATCTTACATGAGAACCTCTGTTGATACATGGGAACTTCTCTTGGTAGAGAAATAATACATGTTAACAAAAAAGAGAAGGAAAATGAATCCCTGGTTTGTTAACTAAGTTTAATGAATTAACCTTTGTCATTCCAAAACATGTAAAATTTATTTTAATATCTACCAAATGTTTTACAATCAGGGTAAATCACAATCTATTAAAAATTAGATGTCAGATCTGCTCACTTACTCACTACACAAATGCAAGTAAGCAAGCGAAAATCTAATTTAGATTGGGTCTATTATGGACATATCTTCTTGTATGATTTTTTATACATCAAATTAGAGTCTCAAATGGGGAGTAGTATAAAACAAGGATTCTCATTCACTTTTGGAGGTGACTAAACATCATACTAGTATTCATAAGTAGATAAGTTCAATATTATTTTATTTCATATAGCATAAAGACATAGACTGATTCAATAAATAATAAGACACCTTATAGTGTAAACTTTTCCTGACGATCCAGTTGCTTTGAATTTACTATTAGTTTATATCACAATTAACTAAACAAATAACTAAACTAAATACAATATCTTAATCAGAATCACAAACTTGACACATGCAGATTCTAATGGCGTGATTGTTTTTTAAGACACAACATTTATCTGGTGAATAGATTTATTCACTGGCTGGCATTTGTTTTGACAAATGGTGATTTAATCAGAAGTCTCCAAGTTGAAAGATATTATGTACCTCTTTTACAAAAACTAGATCTTTTACAATACTTACTTTTATAAACATTGATTTTCTCTTTTTTATCAGAAAGTTCCTCTTCCCTCGCCAAAGCTGCTGCTGCTTCCGCATTTTTCAGAATTACTTTTTTCTCATATATCCTTGTAACAGTCAGTGGTCGTGGATTCACCACTTTAGCTTTCGTGTCAGTTTTATAGGTTTTCTGCTGGGACAGTGATGGTATGCAGGCCCCTGATAGGAAAAACGAGTGAGAGTTATCCTTCTTTGCAATGAATGGCACTAAACAAATAATTTATGATAAACATCTTTGATAAGTTTCTTAATATTTACAATGGGACCTTATATATTTATCCAATCGAAAAAAATCCCCAGGTTGCCAAGCATTAACAGATTTCCAATTATTTATAACAGCTGAAATACTTCAAATAGTGAACACATATAAAGATACCATGCATATATGTGATACGATTATATGTTTAAAGATAATTCATTATGTACTGAAAACTGAAATAAAGAAAACATAATACAAAGCAGCTATTCATTTCCATTAATATTAAACGTCAATAACTCAGTATCTTTTAAATATAAACGTGCCAAGAGAATTTTGACGGAGGAAATTCTGGTAAAACTAATTATTTTCCCGGAATGAATTACGGTGATATCTTTACATAATTCGGCGAATTTAAATTTTCAAAATTTTTATGACCACATACCTGCTACTGCATTCAATGATTTTAATTTACTAAACATTTGGTAGGGGTCGACCTTTTTTACACAACCGGAAGCCATGCTTCTTCGAATTGTAAATAAGTCGGGACAAAAATGTTTCGCCTGAACCTGTTCGCACTTCTTTCAATTGTTTATTCGTGTGCAAAAAGGGAATATAGAAATATTGACTTAGAACTAAACTTCCGACAAACGAAATTATCTGTCGGAACCCCCCCCCCCCCGGAAAAAATTCATTGTCCGCGCATAAATATAATTTGTACTATTTCAAATACACACAGAGATGAGCTATCAAATGGAAGGGAAAAAAAAACATTCTAAATCTTTATGTACATGTATACTTTTTTTTTTTCAAAATATGCTAAAATAAAGTATTCAATTTTGGAAAGAATGTGCGCGTGAGGTCTGATAAATCAATTCAATTGACGATTGTGATGAACCAACTTATTATTTTTTTAAATAAATCCTTTTAATTTCTTGCTCGAAATTTGGTATAATTTTTCTAGATAATGAATAAGCCTGATAAATTCTATTTAAGACCCTTAGCTAGCTTTTGAGATTAACAAAAAGTTGTTGTTGGCTTTTTTTCCAAAATAAATTATATCGGATAAAGGTGTACATTAATACTGAGTTTTTCTATTTAATAGTTCTATATTTTATTGGATACTGTTCGTCCCCTTTCATAATTCAATTTAATTCTGCAATTTATTCTTATAATTTCACCAAAGGGCAAATTATTCTAACTGCAACAAATACTGCGACCCTTCGCATGCATATGAACATATACTAGATAGCAGTAAACCATTTTCAAGCGCAAACGATTGCAAAGACCGTATCATATAGATACATGTACATGTATACTTTGTATGATGTATAAATGATAGCCTTGTACTTCTGATTGTGGGCGACATTTTCTTACCTTATCATGTCACTAAATTACAATACCAAGCAATTCATGTCATATTAGTATTATAAATTGTGATAATTCTTTTCCAGACCACGTTTGACTTTAAAATCAAATAATTTGCCATAATTTATTTACTACTCATTAGAACCTTTTGCTGAAATTAGGGTAAATCTTCTTACATGTGAATATACACAGACTGCACTTATTCGTGCAATGTCAAGTTAGGTCAGAACGCACCCACGTAATGTCTACGATTATCATAGAGATCGGAGTGTCTGTTCTTACAGTATTATAATATTAAATCTGGACTAGAAACCATGCGTTATGCCTTATATTTATGCACCTTGTGCGCTCTTTGGCCATTTTCTGCAAGAGCTCAAACGGACTTGACTAGGACAGCGGATTCGTACGGACCTCTGGTTGTGGAATCAACAATACAACTTCTTCGTGATGCATGTCTTATTAAGGACCATTTACTTCTCGAACGAATCGCTGCCTTTGAAACCAATGACGGACTTGCAATAATGCCAGGTGATCACGGTGGGATATGGCAGGTAACCAATACAATTAACTTATGTTCGGTGTAATTGCGTTGGAGAGAATGACAATGTAAAAATCGAAAATAGGACACAAAGCACATTTTAAAATACCATCCTTTACTATTATGTGTTATAAACAGATAACATGATATAAACCGACCACCCACTATGACGTTTATTAGAATGTGAGTCTATATTATGAATAAAGTATTACGAGCGAACAAATATTTTCCACTTAAAATGTTTGCGGGGGTGGTCTAAAAAACCCATATATTTAAAAAAGCTCGAACTGAATAATTCGAAATATTGATTTCAAGATTTGCGTATGGTAACACACCCCCCAAAAAAAATAAATAAATAATAATGCATGTATGTTTTAGGTCGATGAGGAAATGTTTAATTTGACCAAAGCAGGGACACCAGAATTAAAGAAAATTCAAGACGAAGTGTTCAAGAAACTCTTCGTACTATGGAATGGTATAAACTGGAAAGACTTAAACAAACCTTTATACTCTGGCCTGGCAGCAGCGATTTACCTCACAACGAAAACTAACGACTCTATACCACTTTCCAAGCCCGACCAAGCAAAGTTTTGGAAAACACATTTTCGAACGAATGGAAATGAGCAGACTTTTCTTACAGCAATGCAGGCCATGCCAGAAGGTGATCAATCGCAACTTTCTCGGGCCTTTCCTGCAGAGCTCGGAAAAACACCCGCTTGTCGGAAAAGGCCCGAGAAGTTGCGATTGAGAAGGTTATATACATTTTTTAAACTCGAACTAAAATGACGCAACGTCATTTGATAAAACGCATCACGTGATTGCCGTCTATAGACGACAAGGAGCAAATGATAGACTCTTTTTTAGTATATCTCAAATCTCAATACAAATCATTCTCTTGTATCCACAGGTTGTAGCATCCCATCACAAGTAGACCTTGCATTCGTGGTGGAAACGTCATCAAACGTAAAACCCATAGAACTACGGCAGTTAAAAGATTTCATGAACAGAGTCATAAACGGACTCACTGTGTCAAGCTCAAAGGTTCAAGTCGCTCTTGTAACGTTTGGAAGCCAAGCTAACGTGCTGTTCCATCTCAACGCTCACTCCAATAAAATCGACGTTGTATCAGCCATTGATTCAATAACATTGAGCGGTGGATCTGTGGCCACCCACGTGGCGTTAAAACTAACGAGAGATGACGTATTTAACGTCAAAAACGGAGCAAGAGTTGGGGCCGCCAAAGTGACGGTCCTTTTAACCAAGAGTCTTCCAGACAACAAGAAAGCCACTGAACAAGAAGCCATTCTTCTTACCGACCATGACGTCACGTTGTTTACCAACGTCATCGGCCCAGGGTTAAGTCCAAACGACCTTAAAAACATAAGTAGCCAGCCTAACTGTGTGCATCATAACTATTTAGAGCGTTTTGATGATTTGGAAAATTTTGCCGTCGAAATGGATCAGGCTATTTGCCATGGTAAATAATTTTAACCTTTCAATTTATGAAATGTTGTCATTCTAGGACCTTGATATCGTTTTAGATTTATCCTAAGCAATTCTTATCGAAGCATATCGTTCAACGAAATTAATGTCGTGTTGTAGCACCGGCTATAGTGTCCTCTGGAACGCTCACCCACCCATGCAATGTAGATACTCTACTCTCTATACCAGAGAGTCCTTATGGAACGACAATTCAGGTAGGAACTTGATGTGACATGCTTAACAACCTTATGAAACCACAGGTGCTCTCTTACAACCATTACTTGGTGTAGAAGAAACAAAACGTTGTAAACATTTCTGCCTTTGTTTATCAGATAACACATGTACTGTATTACCGGAACCTAACTGAACCTTTCACAATATAACCCAGTAACTCACCACTATTGCGTAATAGCTTCGCTCACACTTGTTTATCAACGTTTATAATGTTTGTGTCACCAAGTTATACCTTGTTTTGGATTTTGAATTAAAAAGAGATAAGAGGATAAAGAACTGCAAAAGATGAATCATGTTCTAGTATTGCGACAATATTTTCCAAACATTTTAAGATACTTTTAAAAACCGTCAAGATTGAAAATTTCTTTAAAGCTGCTTGGTCCGATTTTTTGGCTATAACAGTATCAAATAATTTTCCATAGAAACCAATTATCTTAAATAGTTAAGTACTTTTTCATCTATTTACACAGACAGAATCAAATTTTATTTTCATAATTGAAGTAAACTGCATTGTTATATAAGTATATCATTTAACATAATCATTGATAATAAAAAGTATTTTCAAATGCATTAAATTAACATAGTTTTAAGTAGAGAGGTTATTTTGCATTGTAGATTTCAGTGGCGGCAGGGTCAAGAACGGTATATTCGTCATACTTATATGGACTGCCGAACACAGCTAAGAACGACTTAACTTTCACAGTTGACAGTTCAAAACCGTTGACCCTCTATCTCCATAACAACAGCCACAGCTATTTCATAAGTCTAAAGAGTGTTTTTGGTTTGCTTTGCATGAACAACTATACTGTGGATGTTCAAGTTGGACCACCGGTGTCTGTTAGTAGGTATCTCCATCGATCTCCATGGTATCGTTGTGTCACCAATGCTAGCCAATTTTATTATGTATATGTACAGATATTTTTGTACACTTTTCCTACAAGAATTCTAAAACTTGCTGTTCAAACACAGGAAAAAGATACTAAATTACAGTACTTTACATGTAATGGCCTCAGTGCTAATTAAAAAATTGTATATTTGAAGCGCCTGACACCGTTTGCATAGAAAAGGGCGTGAAAAAAGACTGCTCCAACGTTACAATGAACTCGACCCCAGCAACCACTACGACTACAACGATTTCAACCACCCAATCCACCTTAACAACACCACCGACTTCAACTAAACTGCGTTAGTAAGCATATATAAATCAGCATTGAATAAACCTTTTGTATGATATCTTATTCCAACAGAATTCACAGACTTTACTTTCGCTGTTATCATGACATTTGTAGATCAGACAACTTCGAATATTTGTGTCGGGAACATCACGACCGCCCAACACCCAAGTGACCCAACCAAATTCCTGATGTGTGACATAAAGGGCCAGATTCTCGTAGTTCAATGTCCACATAATGAGACATATTGCGCGTCTACAAATCTCTGCGAAGCCAAATGTCCCACCACGACTGCCAAAAACAGCCAACTTCTGACAGCTCCGATTGTGGCACCCACGTCGCTAGCGCCCTCAACAAAAACCACGACCCCAAAGAGTCCGATTATTATCATATTTTTGACCACTGGTCCTCCAATTATCGTTGCTACTGGGTCAGGCTCTGCATCCTCCACTACAACCATTCCTGCACCTCAACAGACTTCCTCCCCTAATACTGGTCCCTCTACAACTCAAACTATTGCTCCCTCTACAACTCAAACTGTTGCTCCCTCTACAACTCAAACTGTTGCTCCCTCTACAACTCAAACTGTTGC
>WFKH01011581.1:55805117-55811363 GCA_016163765.1 Magallana hongkongensis | reverse complement strand
CCCTCTACAACTCAAACTGTTGCTCCCTCTACAACTCAAACTGTTGCCACTACAACACCAAAAACAACATTAACGAGCCCTGCTCATACTCCGTCTGTTCACCATACAACGACACATTCCACAACCAATTCAAACTGTCACAAAAACCCGTGCACGGCCTATGCTCTGATGAACAACTTTCTGTATTTTCCCGCCTGTGATGAGCATACATATTATCACTGTTCGGGTATAAATATGATGACTACCGAGCACTGTCCACCTGACAAAATCTTCAATCCAAATATTTTGAATTGTGTCAATGAATTCGTTTACAACGAGGATACTCTGGCGTTTGATAAGACGGTTCCAAACCCTTGCAAAAACGCACAGGGGGATACGTATTTTATTCACCCAACTGACAAGACAAAATTTATTCACTGTGATGGGTATTGGAATGGTTTTATGAGAACGTGTCCATCTGGTGAAGATTTTAATCAAATAACTCAGACTTGTGTGACTTTTGTCAGCTCCTTATTTGGAAAATAAATAATATGCTGTACAGTTTATGTTCAGAAATTTTCACAATTCCAGCAATTACGCCGATACCCTAATCAAATAAAATATTGAAGTAACCAAAATCAAAAGTAAAAAAAAAAAAAATGGTGAAATACGTTATTTTATTTTTTACAAGTATCAAAAGGTAAACGTTTACTGGACGATTTCCCTCTTTAGTATCCATGCTGGCATTAATAGATTAAGGAACGTTAAGGTCAGACAAATTTGCTATCAAGATTTGACACCCACACACTATTTTAGGAGAATGACAATTTTTAACTACCATTTAATAAATGATTACAATGATGATACAGGAAAAAGTTGACAAATCGTGTGTTTCAATTAAAATTCGTCTTCGAATTAGACGGTTTGCAAACAGAGCTCTCAGTTTATTACAATCTTACTGTTAATAAACAGAGGTATTAGGATTACCAAAGACGTTTTGGAGTCATTTTTGATACAATATTTACTTAAAGAAGATTAGATAAATACACATTTTCATAGAGGTGATAGTATACTACTAGAACAGAATGCCTAAAAGAGGGGTGGTTGCAAAGGATTTTTCTGGCGCAGACCAAGGAGTTGTTGTTTACTTTTGGGTTGTGCCTAGTGAAATTAAAATTATCAATTTTTGTAATAGACCTTTGTTTGACAATTGATAAGGTATTAATACCCTCCCCCAAGAGTATTTAATGCTGAGCTATAGTCATATCTATCAGCTTTGGCTCAGATTCCACTGATTTAAAAGGACTTCTTTCTCTCTGCCGTATTTGAAAAAAAAGTAAAAGGAGACAGGATGCGGACTCTTTTAATTCTATGTGTGACGGTTGTAGGAATTTTTGGACAATTTACTGACAAAACGCGAACACCGGGCGAGAAAGGTTCGGCCGTGGTAGAAGCAGTAGTTAACCTTATAAAAAATTCTTGTATTTTCCCGAATGACCGAATGTATCTAAGAAGATTAGCCTATGTAGAAACGACAGATGGACTCGCCTTGAATACGTACAGACCCGGTTACAATGGTGGAATATGGCAGGTACGATACTGACGTTTATAGTTCGTGTTTTAAGTCTTCATCGATAATATTTATCTCATATAACTCGTACAATATTGATTAAAAATTAAAACAATGATGGAATTGTGGAATTTAAAATAGAAATTCTTATTTTTGGTTACTTTGATCTTTTTCCTTAAAATGGCATACCGTTTATTGTGGTGAAAATTCAAATAGATTGAAAGAGACCCTATAAAGTACATGATACACCAACATAAATGGTCCACATAATTGATCTTGATTATTTTGCACGAAACGTAATGGACACAATTTAGTTAATATTTTTGTACGAACAAAATGCAGTTCTAAACCAACAAAAAAATCTGAGCAACTATTTAATGTATATCTGTGCCTTATCTGTTATGACTTAGCAAATGAATGCAAGTACTCCGTATCGCAAAGGAATAGAACCCCAAATTTATGTAGCGGATTTAATTACATGTACATGTAATTGCAGAAATGTAATTGTAGGTTGATGAAGCCCAGTTTTTACTCACGAAGCAAGCCGGAGTTCTTAGCAATGAAAAACAGCAGCTGAAGACCATGGGGATTGACTGGTCCAGAGTAACATGGCAAGATCTCAGAAAACCCCTGTTCTCTGGTCTAGCAGCAGCTATGTACGCTACAATTCAAGCTGGAGCCGGAGGAGTTCCGAACGGCATCGAGTACCAGGCCGTCTTCTGGAAAAACACGACCAGACCCTTACAGGAAGTGAATGTCTTCTACAAAGGAGCGGAAAAACTGGAGACTGGTAAGATACAAAATTACTGGGGTTTTTTTTTGGTTTTTTTGGTTTTTTTTACAAACCTATGTCTATCCACAAGCGCCTTCATCTATACACTCTGCAATATATCAGTAATCTTTTGCATACTTTTACTTTAAATCTCCTGCTACCCAGGATCGTTATATATACAATTCGTCAGAATCGTCATTTTTTATTTATCATTGTCATTTCCTAATTTTTCTCAGTTTTCCCTCAAATTCTTTCTTCAGGCTGCTCCCAGAAGAACAACCTTGATATTGCCTTCATTGTCGACTCCTCGGCCTCGTTATCAAATCAGGATTTTGAAGAAACCAAAATGTTCATCAGAAGCGTTTTAGGCAAATTTGATATTGGCCTCAACAAAACTAGAGTTGCCCTTATAAAATACAGGTAAAGTTATTGCAAAGGAGAGAGTTTACAAAAGAAACATTAATAAAAAATCATTTCATTTAAATCAAATCCAATGAATAAGCATAAGTTTATATACAACCGAGTTCGCGTTACCATTTCAATGATAAAAGAGTTATCTATCTTTTGTCTTCGGGAAGCAGTACCACCACCACCACCACCACCACCCCCCCCCCTCCAATTCTACAGGGCTGGAAGGTCGTGACTAGTTTTAGACTATAATGATCTCCTTAAGAAGAGCACTATATAAAGATATACCGTATATCTGGGGGTTTTGGCGGGGATATAATTTTGGCCTATTTTGGCGATTTTTCAAAATTCACCAAAATTAAAATCACCAAATTTAGTTACTTTCTATCTAGATTTTATTAACAAAGATGTTGTTTTTTGGAGATTATTTTTTCATATATTTTTAAATTTTTTAAAGTCTCTGAGCATGATAAAAAGGAACGGTAAAAGATTCACCAAAATTATATCCGCCAAAATTAATGGGATACCTTTATATCCTTATACCCTTATATACCCTTATATCCGCCAAATTTGTGTCCCGCCAAAAAAACCGGCTATACGGTAAAAAAAAAAAATCAAACTTGAAAGCTAAAATAAAGCATTTTTTCTTTACCAAACAATAGTTTATAGTTTAAAAAATCATAAGGTATATCAGGCCTCAGGATCATGAAGCATTTTAAGACTAAAATCAAAATTTTAATCATTCATAAAATTATAATGAATCATTAACAACGCTTAAAATTTGTAACTTTCAACGCAATAAAGAGACACATTTTAATAGCATATTTTTTTTTCTGTGTTTTCAGTCAAAAAACAATAAGGCAATATACACATTTTGACTTAAGTCTAAGACTGCTTCATGATCCTGGGGCCTGATGGTTTATTTGTTGATCACCCAGTCCCCTTTACACTTTTTTCCGTTTAATTGTCTATTGCAGTACTTCCGTTACTGAAGAATTTAAACTGAACACCTACGATTCCAATGCAGCAGCAGACAAAGCCGTGGAGGCTGTCCGCTTTAATGGAGGCGGTACCAAAACTGACGCCGCGATTCAGTACGCCGTGGACAACATCTTCCCGATATCTGACGGGGGTCGACTTGGCTCAGTGAAGGTTTGAATTTCGTTATACATTAACATTCTGAACTTTTGATATCATAAAGAGTTTTTACTCGGAAATTCTTCATTGAATAAAAGTCTTCAAGGTGATGGTAAATGATACGAGAGAGAGAGAGAGAGAGAGAGAGAGAGAGAGAGAGAGAGAGAGAGAATAATTATGTTGACGTGGGATGTAGTTCTGATGGGTCATACTAAAATAAAACATGGAATCTGTCAGAGTGTATTTTCCACGATTAAAACACTCATCACTTCAATTCAAAATACCTGAAACGAATGCATACAACACAAGTTAAATTATTTAATTACATTTTTGATCGCAAGTTACTATTCATTATCATCAGGTCATTATATTGATCACTGACGGAAGATCAGAAAACAAGCTGAAAACACTGGCTGCAGCAGCGAACGCTAGAAATAATGGAATCAACATCTACACAATCGGCGTTACACCTTCGGTTGATTCGGTTTGTAGAAAGTCTTTTGTTCAAATAATTACCATCAGATTATTCTATACTTTTGAATTCTACACACGAGTACATAATAATACATGTACATTGTATGAATGATTAGCGGTTTTAGTAGATCCACATTTTAAATCTTACAGACAGAGCTGACTGGTGTGGCAAGCCAGCCTACCTGTACCCACGTAGAACTCCTTAACAATTTCAACGATCTCGACTCCCTGAAATCCGAAATTGAACAAGTCTCATGCACAGGTATCCTATATCTAGAAATTGTAGTTTGATCAATACAGAGTATGGAAAATACTAATAGTAATAAGAGTTACATATAATTGCACCTTAAAAAATATCACCAAACTCTGTAGCTTAGCTTTAATGCTCTACCTGTATATTGAATTGCAGCTCCTGTTGTTCTTACACAAAACCCAACTGCATACACCTTCCCCTGCGGTTCCCCACTGAATGTGCAAGTATTTCCCAACATTCAGGATGGATCAACAGTCAAAGTGTGTACACTTGGACCTGTATTTGTATACTAGTATCAAAGACATACTTGCAATGGAACTTTCAAATATTTTAGGTAATGTTAAATCTTGAGTTGTTCAGTGAATGACAGATTTGCTTTGTAGGTGACTGTCAACGAAGGGACTGTGACAATCTACGGATCTACCAATACTCAGGCCAGTTCCGTCTTCAATGAGTTCCAGCGTCTGGCCGCCATTAACAGGTCTATGTCGTTCTACGTCAAGGGAAAGAACGCCATTTCTCTGTCTTTTGTCAGCAACTTGCCGACTTCCTGCAAATCCAACTTTCAGGTGAAAGTTACACAAGGAGCAAATCTTACACCAGGTAAAATTTTATGGGAAGGCTACATGACATTACCTGAAAATGTCTTATATGGTTCTTAATTAATTCAGTATAAGAAGATGGAGTGAATTTAGAAATAAATACATTGTATGTGCATTGTGTTGAGCCTATCGAGTTTAAAATATGGAATCTGATGTTAATTTTTTGCAGAACATGATAACAAATCTAGTATTAAAGAACAAACAGAGTCACTATACCGGTGCGTTATTATTTACAGACAGTCAGGCTCTTTGTATTGAGAACAGCATCGTCAAGAACTGCTCGACCACAACTCTGTTTCACAGCCCATTCCTCATCATGGCACCAGGTACCAAACTTTTGAACCATTTCACAAACGAGTATTTAATTTTTACATTAAATCAAAAAAGTTCTATTGGCAAAGGACCACATTTCGCCAAGTACCATTTCTCGGCATTGCAATGAAACATCACAGTTTTTTAAAACGCGCAAGATAAAGTGATGGTGAGAGAATAGGTTTTTGGCCTGAATTAGTCTAAGGCCAGTATAATGGAAAAATTAAGTACGGTACAAGACGGCTGAAATGCGATTGTTTGTTTTTAGTTCCCGGATTCAACAGTCCTTGCTCCTCCCTGGTCGGACATGTTCAGATCTTTCCCTACGCACCAATCAACGACCGCTTCATTTACTGCGATGACAAAGGCAACGCGTTCATTGTTCACTGTCCGCTGGATTTCGTCTACATTGCTTCCTATCAGACCTGTGTTCCAGGATCGCTGTATGTCGCCACTACAACCACCACTCCGACGACACCTGTGGTCACTCAGAGCACCGCCACCACCACCAGACCTACCCCATCCACGACCACCGCCGCCCCGGTCACCATCAGTCCAAGCCCCAGCCCCGGCACCGTTCAGAACCCATGTACCCCCGAAAACATCATCAACAATCACATGTTCTTTCCCTATCCCGGTAACAATCAAGCCTACATCGAATGTTACAACTTGCCGTATGTTGCATCCGTCAAGCTGTGTCCAGAGCATCACTACTGGTCGCAGAAATACCTCACCTGTT
>WFKH01011581.1:55767617-55802617 GCA_016163765.1 Magallana hongkongensis | reverse complement strand
TTCCAGAAACTTAAAAAGAAAATAGCAGAATTCTTTAAACATGCATCAATTACACTTACCTGAAATCTCTCTCTCTCTCTCTCTCTCTCTCTCTCTCTCTCTCTCTCTCTCTCAAAAGGGGAGAAAATCTATTAACATTTACTGTAACAAATTTAATAATGTAACTTTAAAAGTTTTTGTGACTTGTGTCAACCCATTTGTTCGACTTTTGGAATCATATTTTTCATTGACTATTGATTTATCGCCTCCTTCAGGATCAATTTGGCCAACAATGTTCAGCGCCATTTTCAGACCCATTGGGAATTAATTCGAGAACGCGGACTAGCAATATTTAATTATAACAGCGGGAAAAGGTTAAGGTTAGAACTGCAAGACACACAAGAAAGTGTTCGAAGAATAATCAAAGATGGCAGTCAATTATTAAATATATCAAATTCTGAGCGTCAAGCATGAATCAAAACTTCGTCAAATCATTTGATTTTTTCTAGATTTAGGGATTGTTGGTAGCGGCATCCTATCCAGAGAAGATCAGCGCATTTATATACAAATCAGAAAAATAGTTCGTAAAACGCTAGCTTTGAAATAGCTGCAAACTATAACTCTTCCGGAAAATTCGGGTTGTCAGCCGCATACATCTGCAGCTAGCTTTGAAAATTAAGACTAAAAAACGTATGAAGAGGGACATGGGCCACTTTTAAAATTTAATTGCTGTTTCTGAAAGTATTTTAGTGAAAGAAAGTTGTTCCTGAGCATCAACTTAGAACAAGTTTTGACGTATCTTGAGTCGATTTAAGGAGAATGTTCTCCAGGACAGCCCGAATCCAGCAGACACACGGGACACTGACGAAGGACACTGTGACAAAACGCTGTTACTGAAGTTGTACTTGGAAGTTCGCCATATCATTTCTTTTATTTACCATATCTAAAAATTATATCAATTTAGGGAATAATTGATAAAGTATACTTAAATACAAAATGTGGTAACTTAAATAGGATTCAGAGGATGAAAAGATAAAAAAAGAAGAAAAAAGTCTACAATCATCGTTAAAGAGAGACAAAGAATAGATCCCAAGCGATCTTTGATTGATTGTCCATTAAATAATTTCGATCCTTTCAACTACATTTTTTTTCTTTAAAGAAAGCATATTGATCATGTTAGTGTTAATCATGTATTTTTATTTCACAGATTTGCCGAGGTATTTCAAATCTTTAATGTTGTAAAAATTCTTAATAACAAATATTACATTTCCTTTCTCGGTCCAAATAAGGTACCAGTATATACTTAGATACATGCAAGGTTTGTAGAACGTCATTGCGTCTCTAGAATAAATCAAAGTAGAACCAATGCTTTGCGGATTTCAAACAGAAAATCTGAAGAAAGATTGGTTCAAAATTGAAGTTTACAGTGAATGTATCAGAGATCCCATCAAACGATAGCTGCAGGTCTGTAGCTCCCGGTCTGAAAAATTTCGGATGGACGACCTGGGAGCTACAGTTCCATACCTGTTAAAAAGTTGCAATTTACGGCGGACAAAAAATTGTGCTAGTTTTGGACTGATCAGCTTCATATCCACCAAAATTCTGTGGAAAAAATTAGTACCATTAAATTCTTCAGACAATTTACTATTGATATCGTCACTTTACTTACCTCATACTTTCTTTTAAACACGCTAACCGACCTCGGATATTGAAGTATGTTAAATTCACGTACAGATCTAGAGTCGCCATTTTCACATGTAAACAAACTGCACCAGTTCACTTTACGGGGCTGGTGATGGCGTTTAAAATACAGAGGTAATTAAGGTGACGATATCTGTAGTAAAATGTCCGAGGATTTTTTTGGAATCAAATATATGTACAGAATGTGTTCGGAAATAAAATTAATCAGTCCCAAACTGGCGCAATTTTTTGTGCGCCGTAAATTGCAACTTTTTAACAGGTATGGAACTGTAGCTCCCAGGTCGTCCATCCGAAATTTTTCAGACCGGGAGCTACAGACCTGCAGCTAATCAAATGATTGACTGCCTAGTAAAGCAGACAATGTAAACAAAATGCAAGAGGATTAAATACAAAGTATGGTTTAATACTGTGTATCCAATGAATCCAAAAAATTGCTGGTTGTGTGAATATGGTACATTTCAACACTTGCAGTATATATATGTATTTCCCAATGCGAAATGCCTTGAGCGTACATCAAACAATAAAACTAAACCTGAGTGCTACATGTGCCATTCGAGGCCCATCACTCCTCGTCCGTTACGTTGATTGAGATTCGGCGCCGTGACGCATCCATAGATGGCAACGGTAAAAGACTAACAGAGCCCTGGTTGCGTGACAGGAGAAGGGGTATCTAATGTAGTGGATGGGCACACTTTGTTAACAACGAATTTGACACGAAACTTAGATTTAATTCAATTAGGAATGGAAACAATGGCTTGCAAACTGTAACCAGAACATTAGTGCTGCCCCTGCTCAAAATATAACAAATCTCGCGAGGTTTTGTGTTCTCGTGCGAGCAGCTATTTGAAACTGATTATGTCTGATTAATCAGTGTGAGCCGTATATTTTTGTTTGACTTTAAATTCATTACATACGCTTCACTAATTACGTCTAATTAGCTTTTCTCATTAATCCTTTTTCCGATTTTCGGTGTCTAATGCAATTTTCAGGAATACAATATTGTTGTATTCCTTCATGGAAATTTTGAATCTGGCTTACAAAAAATATAGTGATGTTATACAAAATTAAAAGAATCTCAAGTTTACAGATTTTCAATTTAAAAAGAGATCCGCATACTATTGTATTAAGCACCTCTTATTTCAAAACATATGAAATCGATGTAGGGAAACATCTTTAAAACCCCCGTCTTTTTTGTCAGGTTAATCAAATAAGAAGAGCCATGGTCATCATCGATCACATACATGTAGGTAACATATTTATGTTTTCTTACGTTAAACAATGGACGCCTATTCTTGCCACACCCTGAACCCTGCTTGTGGTCAAGAATTGAAAAAAAATATATGCATTCTGCCTTGACAAAAATATTGATTAATGAGAATCAAAAGTTGCATAAATTTTGATTCTCAATAATCTAAATTTTTGTAAATGACCTATGTATTCTTGAGTTTTTAATCCATATGTTTTCAAACACAGGTTAACCAATTTTCCTGACTGTTCCATACATGAGCTCCAATATCGGTTTCGTCCAGGGTTCCGGTCTGAACAAAACAAAATGACGTTTCTTATAGACATTCAATGTAATTTCATTTTTCAAGAAAAGATCCATATGAAGAGTGCGCCGTTCAACATTTGAACAAACTGGGGTTTTCTCCATCCAAGGATACTTTTTCCATGGTTCAATTGAAATTAGCCCAATGGTTCAAGAAAAGAATTTGAATATAGAAAACGACGACGACCTTGGCGATGACAACAAGGATGACGCACGCCAGGCAAATTACATAAGAAAAGCTTTCAACTCAGATAAGGCAACGGAGATTTTGCACTACAATCGACAGGAAATTAGACTTGATAACTTTCCAAATTTGACTTTTTTATTATGAATTTTACAACTGGGGCAGTTGTGTATATCATTTTTTTCTTTTATTTTTTATGTGCAAAAGTGAATAGAATTTGGTTGATAAATTCAATCGTTAAATCACATCATGTACAGCGGTCTACCCATACATGTGTATTCCATATAGCCAGTATGGTATTCGCGCCGTTGACAATCGCTTGACAGAGGGAACGTTGTCGATTTAGATTTGGCCGGACTATCAATGCAACTAGGGAAGCCTTGCAGCAGCAGCGAACGTGATGAATTCCAGATTTATTCAAATTTGAATTGATGTACACACCGTTACATTATTTGCATCGGTCAATCATGAATGCGGCCCCAGACTATGAGTTGATTGAAGCTCCGCAAGGACACCTCATGTCTATTGATTCCGGTCCACATCGTGAAAAGTGCATACACGGCCTTTGACGGGTACGTATGTTACAGGAGAAAGGCTGTATATCTAAATAAATATGTGAATAAAGGCTTTCAAAAATTAGTTGCTGGGTTTTTTTCTTTTGAAGCTTCATATTAATGATTTTCCCCTGCTATTGAAACAAATGCAAGATATCTTCTGCAAAGTTGATTTATACATACATGTACTGACAAAACTGTTGCTTATTGCTTATTGTAATATCATGACATCATCGTCCCTACTTCTCAACAATGGGCGTCTTTTCTGTTCTTACTCATAACGACTAGACTTTTTTATGGCTTGGTGTTGTGGATTTTGACAGATTCTGGCGATTTTCATAAAAATAACTGGTCCCATGGGTTCCATTGGCAACGTTAAGATTCCACAAAAGCTAACAAGACAACAAGCAGGTGTTCGGCTCTGCTCACCGCATCCCCTCTTGTCTGGCAGAGAGAACTTAAGAAATCGTAAAACGGCAAAAAACGGAAAATCATTGACTGACTTCTGGGTGCAGCTTTCTGACCAGTCTATACATATGGCTAATATAATATAATTCCGTCAGAAAAATATCAATTCAATGCGCAAGGTACTAGTAATAAAAAAAATATTTGTGGTACTTTGGTTATACAATGTCATGTATATAGGGAAAAAACAAGAAGGCATTCAAGATTAATTTCAGCATAAAACTTTTACTGAACTGAATTGAAGGACAATTTCAACCGTACAAGTACAAACGAAATCAAGACATACTGATAAGATTCAGGACGTACTAAGTCTGACTTTCTCCCGCTGTGGTGTTAGTAGGTGGGAAAGCGACAGATTGTAAGCTTGTTCACTAATCAGAGCACAGTCTCTTGACCTTACACTGATTATGGAAACCTTTTCGATGTTTCGTGAGTTCCGGTTACTCCGGGTTGGGGACGAAATTATGGAATTGTGAAATCAAATTCGTTTTCGTGCACTGAGACTTTATACGTTTATACAATATGTAACAGCAAAGAAGACAAGCGAAACGAGAATGAAAATAAAAAGAAGAAACAAAAACTAATGTTGCAAATCAAATGCACTTTTGTAAACATTTTATAATTATTACTTGCAATGTTTATGTAGTTTTAAATGGGAAGTTATGAAACCTTAATCCATAATATCAGAGTTTGCTGGTGGAAATTTGCTTAGAATTTATTTTTCTATGTTGGGAGTTAATGTACAACATTTCGCTACATGTCATGAAAATGAGTCAACACCTTAAATATCGACACATATTTTCTCTCCTTACTGAATTCACGGGAATGAGTTCTTAAGACTTTTAAGAAATAATGACTGGAAAGTGTTTTCTTTAAGAAAGATATAAATCATCTTGCCTGAAAAAACACCGATTGATTTTTAAACAGGACAAGAATGAAAATCTGCCATACGACCAAGCACCAAATAAGTGTTTTTCTTCTGATTTAAAACGATTGTATCAGAGAAATATTCCCGGGGGATTCCTTTACCTGTGTAATAATGTACAGGTATGTTTTCCCACCTGTCGAGTTCTCGACACGTGCCTCTTTGTTACTCGAGGGATAATCCCTTTAAACACGGCAATTAAGATTAGTAGTCGTCATGTCTTTCTATCTTTGTCGACACTGATTTGCAAGTTTTCTTTACAAAAATGGCGTTATTTAAATTTGAGAATAATAAAAAAGAAATATTATCAAATTATCAAAAAAAAGTTGCCATATGCATTGCAGTAAATAATTTTAGATGGAGTTCCTATCTGCCTATACTCTGTATGGTTAGTTCAAAAACGATTGCATCATCATCCTCTAACTTGTACAGAATAAATAAAACGTCAGAATCAGGCAGTGCCTATTGTGTTTTAACGCTTGAAATAATAGAACTTAAACAAATATGTGCGATTTACCGGTGTCACAATCAACAGTCACTTCGATTCAAATGCAACACACTGCTGTCCTCCAAGACTATTCAAAGTTTATAATAGTTTATCAAATATTAAACTTGCCTTAATATCGTCGTTTATTATTATGTAACGATACATGTCAAATTCAGTGGTGAAGCTGTCATTTGTCTTAGGTGGGAGTTTTACTATTGATCACTTTGACACCACAAAATAATGCTCCAAACATCCAATAACTTTTTTCAGACTTTTGCATTAGTCATACGCATTTTAATTCTTTGCCATTTTCATTGTACAATAATACTAATGAAAGTAATATAATTACAGTGTTCCAATATTATCTTATAAACATGGGGTAATAGATGACAACTTGATATAAGATGAATTCTAACTTCTAAGAATAAGAAGAAATAAAATCAATTTATACTTAGCACTGTGTAAATTTATTTGAATATCTATAAACTCACATACATGTATATATCTTGATTTATGTGTTGACATTTGCAACTTAAAAGCACTGAAAGACTAAGTATGAATGTAGAAAACCCCCTACTGCAAAAATATTAAAGATAAACAATCATTAAAAATATACCATGGAAATGCACGAGGAAAAACATTAAGAATTTTAACAATACCTAACACCAAAGTAAAAAAGTTTTATACATTCACAACATTCAAATAAATAATCTTGAGCATAACAGTACATAAAAAAACTATACACACATGTAACCATGTGTAATGCTAAATTGTACCATCTTCTTGTCTGTTCGAAACCTCGATTGTTGATGACGTCACTAAATCGCTAGACGATGTCGTCATTTCCTCTACGTGTTGGGTTTCATGGTGCCGGCGAAGGTCTACCTTTCTTTGGAAACTCCTGCCACAAGCTGCACAGGAGAAAGGTTTGAAGCCAGTGTGTTTACGGCAATGGGTGATAAGGTTGGAGGACTGGCTGAAGGCTTTGCCGCAGTGGTTACATTTGTAAGGCTTCTCTCCTATATAAGAAGACACAATGAATCTCGTTTAAAATTATTCCCAATTATGATGTTCTCTATTAATCAAAAAAATATTTTTAAGAGTAAGATAATGTACATTAAATAAAGTATCTCCACGGATGAATTTTTACATCCTCAAATTATGTTTAACGCCGACAATACACTCTAACCTCATCTTAAAGATACAATCATTCTCTTTGATGCCGCATTTTATTGCTGAATTAAACATCCTTTCCTCGTTTTTTTGTTTTTTTTTTTTTTGATAAACATGTGTTCAAATGAAATAATTTTTCTCGACTTTTCAAAACTCTTCCCAATAAAGACATAATATTGTATGTTTACTTGATTCTTGTGGATGCGATCTGTATCATCATGTACCACACTAATGCTTTTTTTTTTAATAAGGGGTCGATAAACTACAATTTCGGTTTATCATCTATTTATACATATGTTGCTTGTATATCGCTTCAAGTTTCATTTCATTAACATATTTTGAATTATTTCAGGAGGATATTTTACTCATAATCTAGGTATTTGCTCACCATGTGAATAAAGGTACAAAGAAAGACTTTTTTAAAAAAAGATACAATGTACTAAATAGAAAGAAAATGTCATTTATAATTTATAAAAAAACAAAACCTGAATGACAAACAAAGCAGGCCAGTTCTTGACAAAATAATTCTTGTTTGACTGTCTGTTACTTGCAATACTTAACAATCTCTGTTCTGTTTTAATTTCCTCGGTCAGATTATCAGATTAATACCGTGTGATTAACACAGATCTGACCCCAGGACATCAGCCATTTGCTCTCGGGTTTCCCAATTCAATCTCTGGCCGTCATTGACTGATACTCCCCAACATTTATGAGGAAAATCAAATGACCCCAGAGATTTCCGAGGACCGGACAAAAACAGGACTGCTAGCCAAATATCAGCCACAAATATGGAGAAATATGCTTGTACCAGGAATTTGATTGACAAATTAGTTTATACATGTGAACTCTTTCAGAGAGAGCCGTGGTTATTGTGTGACAGAGAAATAACCCAGGAACTGCCAAGTACTTGCTTTTAAAATTTGGCTTTGCACATATTGCTACAAGTACTACGGAAAATCGAGGAACGGAATTAATTTAAACTTAAAACCAACCTCCATAATATAAAAGAAAGGGTTTCGTATCAATGACACCCCTTTAAGGAGTATCAAGATTAAGAGTTGGAATAATTTACTTATGTTTGTTAATGTTGAGATGTAATATGCTAAAAAAAAAGGCAACAACCAAATAAGCAAATATAACCCAAACAAAATACAAATCACGTACCGGTATGGATGTAAGTGTGTTTCTTCATGTCCGACTTTTGGTGGAATCGCTTGCCGCAGTATGGGCACGGGTAAGGCCGTGTGTCACTGTGTATCAGGAGATGGGTTGACAGTGTTGAGGATCTCTTGAAGCTCTTACCGCACTGTTGACAAACAAAACTTCTCTCCTGAGTATGAACCGCTCTATGTTGCGTCAAACTGACGGAATGTCCAAAAGTCTTACTGCAGACGTCACAAGCGTACGGTCGTCTGCCACTATGAGACCGCCGCACGTGGACCTCTAGACCATGGGGGGTACTGAATTGCTTCATACATTTTACGCACTCAAATGAACCCTTCTCGAATCCAGAGACTTCGCCTTCTTCTGTTGCGTTCAAAAAATTCTTGAAAAGCGATGTTTGAATGTCTTTCCCTTGGCCTAAAAACCGGTAAAATCTGGGGTCTGACCATAATGTTGGTTGTGCGTAAGGGAATATGTTATAAGGTGTTCGGTACATTGCCTGGGCCATTTGATATCGGTAAATATCATTGATATTTGGTGTCTTCAAACCACCAAATGAAAATGCCGGAATGATGGATGCTAGTAAGGAAAAAGAGAAAAAGAATTAGATACACATGCAAGTATAAATCATTTCTAGAGTAAAATTTCTTGTGTTGAAATACTCCAATGTGCAAAATGCGTAAAATGAGTACATGTATTACTTTTTCTTGGACTGTCTGGTATGGTTGAAGTTTGTTTGTTCTTTACGGTGAGATCTGTTGCTTGGCCCGCGGGCTCGCACAACCACGGGCGAAAAGCACTGAATCTGGACGAATGTTCCTTTCCCGCCATATCCTCAGATTCCTTGCTTCTTGGCCTTTGAAAGTTCGGGTCAGTATTGAAAGGTGACAATGTACGCGCATCTTCAGGTGGGGTCGGGGAGCAAGGATCGTCTGCTGTAAATAATTAGTGTATTTCATACATAGAAAAGAAATAGATTAACTATACGTTATCTTTAAAGATGATGAAAGGATTAAATATTGACAATCAGAAACTGGTAATTCTTGTCATTCCAGATGAATAGCAATAAAAAAAAATTATTAAATTATTTTGAAATGCTTCTGAATAAATTATATAAAGTCAGATAGTGTGACAATGTAGGATACAATAATTACACTATGAATTAAATCCGCGGTTTCTTTATTTAATACAAAGTATATTTAAATTGTAATAATGTTAACAATTTTATAATAAACAATTTTTTATGATTCCTCAATTTTTTTTTCAAAATCATGTAATCAAAATCATAGAAAAATTACCAAAAACAATTCTTTAAAAAAAAATATTTCATATGACTAAAAAAACTTTCCAAAGATAAAAAAATATATAATTATTTTAACAAACAGAATATGAATATCTCTTAAATTTTGAGAAATCAAAACGTGTGTCTACAATGTTTCCTCTCAAAATGATTAAAACAATTCAATCTAAATTTTTCATGTTTATTAATGAGACAGAATTAGAAAGCTACCATAAATCAATAATATTTGTCTTAAAGTAATAACGACAACACCGATTAATTGTTCAAAAATCCCAAAGCATTTTAAAAACAATTTGTTTGAATAAATCTAAAGGAAAAAAATGTGAGAATATAGTGGTATGCTTCTAAAAATCAATGATTGAAAGAAATAGTTAATTGGTTAAATTAGATGTGACCATATTTGACATTCAGAAAAAAAAAAAATGAAAAAAAAGATTAATTTTGAAATATAATGGGATAAAGTTGATTTTCAAAAAAAAAAAATGTTCTTTGCATAAAAGTTTATTCATTATTCTGAGTTTATAAAAAAAATTAAATTTATAAAATTTATACGCGCAGAAAATTTTCATTAAATTAAGTTACCTGATTTCCTGGGTTGCACTATTTTGAATGCGCTTCTATGTTCCTCTTCAGATAAGCGCACAGTACTCGAACTAATAAGTTCCATATTTGATAGATAAAGTATGAAACTAATGTGCGTGTTTTCTCTTTGTGCGAGAAAACAAAGCTTTGGTACTCAGAGAACAAAAATTTGAATATGTAATCAAATAAGTAAAGGAAGGGACTACTATCTCCAAACAGGGCACAGACTAATGATAAAGTTCTAATAAAAGTTAACATGCGTCTGTTTTCTGTCGATTTAATTCCGTAAGGAGCTAAGAGCACATGCGCAATCGGAAGATTGTTACAGGTGCGAAAACTCTCATGTAAATCTTACTGTGATTGGCGGAGCGACTCGGTGTCATTAAATCACTCCGCCCCTTCATCTACTAGCGTTCAGACGATGCTGTAAACTCTCCCTAATAAACTCGCATCGAGTGAATGGTTTCCCTCATTTAATTCCCGGGTGATGCATTTAAATAGGATTCTTTTTTATGATTCCCTTATTATTTCGGGGTTTTTTTTCTTCCTCGCTCAGAGAATGATAGGGAGGGGATCCTAAAAACGTTTTATTTACCAAAGTTATTTATTTAAGTATTTTCTTTATTCTCCGTTTAACTCGAATTGACCTTACAATTCAAGTGCTTAGAGATTAGTCAAAATAATTTATCAAAATATTGAGCAACATTTCTAGAATGCAATATTATCATGATTTGACATTCTAAAGATGAGTCAGTAATAAAAAGTCAAATACAGGGTTTCAACAATCCTAATAAAAACAATATGTAACAAAATTATTTATCACCCGAATGCCTTGAATTTTAAAATATGAATCATATTACAATTTTTTTTAATGTTGGAAGTTTGAAATAGAGCAATCAAGATATGTTGCGTTTTTTATCTTTATATATTTTTTCCCTTATTTTTGTTTTTGTTTGGAGGGTGGGGGGGGGGGGGGGGATAAAGAAGTACAATTATTAAGCATGCATTTGAACATTTTTAAAAATAACTTTACCGCCGTTCTGAATATAAATTATTTTTTGTTTAATTTTTTTCCAAACATAAATTTTAAAGCAAAAGTAATTTTAGTGTAATAACTTTCAGGTCATCTAATCGTGATTTGTATTCTGACGAGTCGTTCTATTTTCTGTTGATTTTTATAACTTAAAAGTAACCACATGTACTTATTTCAAATTTACGATTTAGCAAATTTAGAATATAAAAAATATAAAGAAATAAACATCGATAGAAATCCCCGCGCTGAAATGTTGAACAAATGGCCCTCAGACGAGAATATAAGGTAAAAACGTTTAATAATTCATTTAAGCCTAGGTTTGTATCTTTTTCAGATAATGAGCAAATAAATCATATAACACGCTAAATAATTGAATATTTAAAAGGATTTGGAGGGAGATTATAAACCATCCTTCTGAATCGGTTTTTATTTACAATTCTAATTTTTAATTCGTCAAAGGCAAGACGGCCTGCACAATCTTTCACTGCATCATGATACA
This sequence comes from Magallana hongkongensis, assembly GCA_016163765.1. NCBI lineage: Eukaryota > Metazoa > Mollusca > Bivalvia > Ostreida > Ostreidae > Magallana > Magallana hongkongensis. The sequence continues at coordinate 55,791,022 of WFKH01011581.1, read as the reverse complement.
CGAGGAATTTCCCGCCGTAATTTGTTCACTTAAACCATTTTGGTTTCCTTTTTTATTATATATGCAACCTGTTCGTTTGGTTTTGATTTAGGGCCGGGGTGTCAGTCTCATATTTCCATGTATCGCAGCTTCAGGTTGTAACCACGGAGCCACGATTACCTGGTCAAATATATTGGCATGTGGTAAACGAAAACCACTAAAAGGACAATTTATCAGTTTCTAAAAAGAGATGTTCTTCCTGTTAATTTTTCCCTGTTACTGCATTATTAATGAATTCAGTATTAAATCTTATCTACGCCTTCCAACGATAGAATATTTTTTTGCAGAAATACTGGCAGGAGGTGTACAAAGCTATGCTAAATGCTGCCATCAATCAGTTAATAATTTATGATTTTGAAATTCAGGTGCAGTGAATTACACGTATGATTTGTCCGATTTTATCTAAAATAGTTCTGCCTCATTTCGTGTATCTAGATAGTAAAAACATTACATTAATTACTATGATTTACTTGACTATGCTTTTCCCCTAAATTAGCAATTGTTTAAAATAATGTAAACAGTCAGCAATGTTACCATATCTGAATACAAAACGATCATCGATGACCAGCAGAGACTGGGAGATGGCATATCTAATGCCACTATGCAACAAACATTGTACACTCTGTAATGACGCTCACATTGCGGATGAATTTCACTATATATAAAGTGCAAGACTTTAATTGATGTAAGGAAAAAATTGGATAGTATTATTTACAAAGATCAAACATAATTAAAGTTTTAGACCCAATGTCAACACATAATGAAGAGTTGCTGAGAATTTTTGTTTATTTATCCAGAAACTTTCTGCCGCTGAGTGTTTTCCTTGATTCATATCAATATTTTGTTGTTTATATGTATACATTTACAGGAATAGATTGAACTTATACCTCTGACTAATTTATATAACTCTATATATGTTAAGCTGTAATTCATGTACCAATTTAATGGTACGAGTGAATAAACTAAATTGAATTGAATTGTTCCTTTTATATATATATATATATATATATATATATATATATATATATATATATACACACACACACACACACACACACACACACACACACACATACACACAATTGACAAGTTAAATAAGGTATAAAATCTTAATTACTAGAAATAAACCATTATTCAGAAGTTTCAAAAGAAGCATTTTTAAACGTAAAAAAAAACCCGTCCTTTTTTGTCAGATGACTTGGTATTAAAACCTACTAAACTCAGAAATCAATGGGTTTTTTTTATATATATGATCTCTTCAGAGAAAATATCACCGCGAGTTCTGTGTGTCAGTGTGGAACAATAGATAAATTATATCATCGTCCATTGTATGAAGCAAATATTTTCATCTACTAAATAAAATGATTATGTATCTTTTAAATTCAGGCATGAAGAATTCTTCTTTTTAAAACAGACATATTTCTTAAATTTAAATGTAAAAGAACTAATTTTGAGTAATTTTTTTCAGAAATACATGTATCGTACAATATTGAAACCAATGAGTTTCTGAATCTTAAAAATAGTATTGATGAATTTTGAAATATTGTTCCTTTGAATATGATAATTAAAAATTTGTAAGTCCACTCTTCTTCTTCTTAAAAAAATGATAGTTGTGTCTTTCCACGTTACTTTCATTTTAATCCGATTTTTATCCATGTCTTACTTGGCTCACATGCAGGGTCTTTCTCCTATTTCGAGACCCCCCCCCCCCCCCCCTTAAAAAAAAAATGCGATATTGAGTTTCATACTCAGTGTGAATGTTACTGAAAAGTTTGTCTCTTGTTTGTCCCATTAAAAAAACAATAGAACAAAAATCGCCCTTTCAATCGGGCAATCAATGGATATGTCGACCTCACAATAAAACATATCGACCTCGTACTTCATACTCGGTCGATTTATACAGTAATTTTTCTGTGAAGCCGATATATCTATGGACAGACCTTATGGAATAGCTGTGTTTATATGGTATGAAATAAACCACACATGTTCACATGATCTTTATCTCAGTACAATTAAAGGTATATTTTATCAATTTTAAAAATCCTCGCCACACCTAAATATGTTTGCCTACCAAAGCTCAAAAGATATAGCCGAATAGTAAAACTTTCACAGACAGACGGACAAAAGGACCGACTTGACAAAAATGTTATGCTCCCAATCTTCGTGATTATAAAAGTGAATTTTGGTTTTTATCTATTTTTTGTTAGAAAAAAGTCAATTTGATAAAATATGATTAAATGACAGGTGTACGTTTGCTTAAATTTATTTCTAACCTTTAAAATGGGGAAGTATATACACGTATAATTGTATAAAATTAACCGGCTTTTTTTGTGTATTCATTTCTTTTAATTCTAATTTGTTCGGTTATATCATTATCTGCAAGTGACGCGTGCCTGAATATGGGGCGTTTACGACATTTTAGATGTGTCACTAGTTCAAGTGGTTAATAACACTGTAAAGATTTTTCAGAATTGTATGAACTAGCAACAGATACACAAACTTAAAATATTCCCATAACTCACGAAAATCTTTTGAGACTGTTGTCATCTGCAAGTTTGCGTATGTCGCGTGCGCAAATAGTCACACAGTATAACGATAAAACACGATAAGATACGAGAGTTTAACGGAATCCGAGATTGCGACTGTCGCAAAATAAGTAAAGGATCGTGATGGGCCGATACGCTACAAGCTCTTGTCTATCCAACAAAAAGAAGCCGATAAGAGACACCGACGATTCGGACCAAATCGACAGGTGAAAAACAAAGTATTGATAAGCGAGCACACATGTCAGATCGTGGAAACATGACAGTCGTGGCGCTGGCTGAATTTATTTAACGTTTTACCTGTTAGTGTCATATGCTGGGCGCTTGATTCGCTTTTGTTCCCATTTTATTGACTTCTAAACACTTCTTCTGACAAAACAACTCTATATATCATCGGTTTTATAAAAAAGTCAAACATTTTAAAAATTAATGCAAACCCTCGCCCAAGACTTGCGAAGAATGCACTTTTTCATTCAAGATTAAACTTTCGACAGAATATTAACTAGTTATGTTATACTTAATTTTTCATATAGATACACCATTGGTCCTTTCTCTTCTTAATGGGTATCACTTAAAGTAATTTATGTACAACGTGTTCAGTTTGCATTGTAATCTATCAATTGGATCAGTTTTTAAAAAGAAAAATCCATATTTCACCTTAGATATATTTTCCCTTAAAATAAAGTATCCAGAAATCTAGTTTTAAAATAATTATATTTAAACTTGACATAGTAAATTATTTAACCCGAGAACTAAGGTTTCCTAATGTCATCTTAATGTTTGTTTGTCTTCTGAAGCAAAGTGTGCAAACCATTAAAATTTGATTATAATAACAACACATGTAGTTATTATCTACGAACCTATTTCGCAGTTTTACAAAAACATGCTTGTCTTCTTATTAATAGTTCTCATTACTAAATATGAAACAGATTACAATCTATTTAACTACACGTATTCATCTTTAAATATCGAATATCAAAATTACGTTTTAAATGAAACTTTGAAATCAGATTAGAGACTTTACTGTTTTCTTCGTTTTTGTTGTAAAGACTTGTTTAAATAAAGAATACCACGGACTAGAAATCTTCCGAATTATTTATTTACTGTTTGTTTATCGTATTTAAATTTTTATTGCTGAAATACTTCTTGTTAAAGGGTACGCGATCTGTTGACTCATACATAAATCGTTTTCAATAAAGGCCGCGTAGTGGTAGATATGGCAATCCGAATTTAATGAACAAGAAAGAGGAGTTAAAGACCCAGGTTTTAAAAAAGATTGCTGTTTTATGACGATTTTCAACCTGTCTGTATACTTTGATGAATTCTGTCAATATTTAAATAGATTACGGCTCTATAGAATGGTAAGCACGCGAGTCTCTATTGTAGTGGTTACTTGACACGAGAGAACTAGGGCTTTATCCGGATCCCTGTAAATCCGAATAGAAAACCTTAAAACAACTCGACCCGCTGTATATACATACAAAGCAATCCTTACGATTTTGTCTGGAATGAAAATTGTAATACAAAGAGAGATACATTTCTCGGTTTATTTGAATTGTATATTAGATCTATACGCTTCCTTGTATTCTAGACAACTGCAACCGATGCTAAAAATCATTTCATGTCAGATGTCATATTATGTAACATAATGTGCCTACCTTTTTGAAATATGAAATATCGAAAGCAGTTATGAAAATGATATACAGGTAAATGGGGAAATAAAAACTTAATTCAAAATTACCTTCCCCCTTTTTCACAATTTAGCAGTTTGTACCCTTTTGAATTTTACAACGATTAGTTGGCGATTTTTATCAGTTCATTAAAAATTAATGTAAACAAGCGCAGCGTTTGAAAAAAAATTAAACCATCGTAAACAATTACAACCTGTCGTCTGTTAAAAAAAGACAATTGAAAAGACTCGAATTAAACATTGATCACTGACGTGAGTATAGTAAACTATTATAATGGTTTCTTTCGTCATACTTGTCACTGCAACATCTGCAAGTGTACTCGTATATCCGACGCGGGAACAAGTGGTATTAAGGAGAGTAAACTTCGAAATCCGATGAAATTTTGCGCCTTTTTTATATAGATTTCGGGTTTCTATTTAGTTGTTAGATTCAGATTAGTTTAGGGAAAAGGTATGGGTTCATCCAATCGATTTTTTGAGTAAGTCGCCAGACAGTGTTTAATGGCAGTAGCACCGAGTATCTACCGCACACATAAAACTCGCCAAACAAGTGAGAACTATCATGTCTTATCCCTATTATTCATAAAACCCAGAAAACAAGCGAGAAAATCCTTATAAAGCCCGGCTTCTAGAAATTAAAGTATTGCACCGTGAATTATGAAAAATGGATAATAAAAAGTTCTATCAATCTTTGCTTTTGTTGAATGATCAAACGATGGAGAAAAATTGTTTTGAAGAAATTGATTTCAACACAAGAGCATCCGACATTGCACGGAGGGAGATTAGTTTTGTCACGTTGCTACAAATGTTTGCACTTGGAATCTCGCGAGATTTGCAGCGAGATCCCTTTCCTCAGCTGCGCAATAACGCACTTGACGCCCCTGAATATTGTCAGGAGAGGAGTATTTGGCGAAATAGACATACCAACCAATACGCCAATAACTCTGGGAGATGAAATATTGACCGATGACCGAACAGACTGTATGGTAGTCTCTACCAGAATGACAAAAATAGTATCAGTCTCCGCATAACTATTCTATAGTACATTTTATATGAAATCAGACAATAGATTAGTCTCCGCATAACTATTCTATAGTACATTTTATATGAAATCAGACAATAGATTAGTCTCCGCATAACTATTCTATAGTACATTTTATATGAAATCAGACACTGTTTTCATTTAAAGACGTGATACAACAAAAATGGTGTTTCGCACTATATTGATATCAACGGAATCTGAATCTTGTCATTTTGTATATACAATGTGAAATAAAATTTGTTTCCAATATGGTAACATTCGATGGCTTTTTTTTTTAAATATTGTGTAAATGTACTTTGTAACAGTTGCAAAGAAAATACATCTGTTCTGAATGACAATGCTCAATAACAAGTATACTACATGAAGGGTTTGTAAATCTGAAGGTACCCACATCGTCTTGTAAGCACTGCCTCGTGAGAAAATTCTCATTACAGCGAAACGATTCGGAATGAAGCAGAAGAAAAGAGTCATAAAAGTTTTCATTTTGTTCAGTTTTGCATGGTGTGAACTTGTTTGATGTGCACTACCGAAACTGGCTCAAATCTGGTTCCAGATACTTTTATGGTCGTCATATTCATGCTTTTATCGATGGATTACTGTCCCCTAATTAACGAAAATTACAAAACAGCACAGGAAAAAGATGTAATGAGTATAAAAAGTTGGAAAAATCTCACTGCCACTGAAACTTTGAAGCCCAAGAGTTATGCAACGCAGCAATAAAATTGGACTAAATTAGACATGATAGACTAGCAGCTAATCTCGGGCGGGTTAAATATTTTCTTGAAGAATCCAATTTTATCCGCGATAATTTTTCTAGGGTTGGTTGTGGTTCGGCACCCTTCTTAATTAAACACCTTCCCTTTCTCACACGCAGCGTCTTTAACCATCTTATTGATGCTAATTTACAACGACTTCACATTTCTAAAATCATATTAAGCAGCCGAGCTCCCAATAGTATTGGACCAGCAGTCATAGTTTAAGCATTATTGCTCTAACGAAAAACGGCATCAGTTATTTCAATGACAGAAAACGCGATTTGAACGCGGAAAAGGAAGGTGTGGAAATTTAATCATGGAAAAGCGTATGTAAAGCAAACGACAAGGAGACATTTGTCAACCAAAAACTTTTTAATCTTTGATTACCAGCTAGAGAAATTCTTTACTAAATATGGAATGAAATATAAAACTATAGTCTTTCAAAAACAGTTCGTTCTCGATTATCAATAACACCCAAATTACAATTTTCTTTCAATTATCAGTAGTATGAATCAGCGATAAAAAATGGCCCTATACACCTACATGTATATAATGCACATATATCATTTGGAATTTGTAAGAACCTAAAGCAATAAAAAAAAAATATCATATGTAAAAGTATAATTCTATTAGATGAATTTGTACTTCATTCTAAAGAACAATTTTAATATTAAAAATTTCAAAATGCACAACCAATTGAACCCTTAACAAAGCTTATTGTTTAACGTTAGCCCTGCCAAGAAATAAAATAGATTATATATATATATAGATTTTGTCAACGACTCTTGCATAAAAGGGTGATATTCAATTTGTGTTTTCTATCTTTTGTTTATCAGTTTATCATTAAATACAATCCTCTCTTAAAATATTCTTCCCCAAAAAAATAAAATAAATTTTTCTCGAATTCTTTTAAGAAAAATAAGAAATATAAATACATGTAAATTATTCTTACTTTTAAAAAGGTATTCGTTTTATTTAATTAATCATCAGTAAATTAGCAACATGTGGTTACTTTTTCCTGAATATGACGGGTCTCTTTCTCTATCCAGGGTGAGTTTGTAATGTATGCATACGTGCATGTTGCTTCTTTGCTATGGCGATTGATTCACTAACACCCTACTTCCACTCAACCATTGACTTTTAACACACCTTAAAATAACGTGAACGGCTTTGTAACCTCGCTGTGCAGTTTTTATTTTAATTAACTAGATTTAACAATGTATTTCAAAGCATACTAAAAGAGAAAAATTCATAAAAGATTGCTCTCAAGGTTGTGTTTGGCCTTTCGTGAAGCAGCGATTACTGATTACCATAATTGTTTGTCATAAAGAGCAATCCCAAGATTTGGATAATCGAAATCGACTTTTGGTTATAAACGTTAAAATTCATGAAATATTTGTTACTACAGAGAGTTGGATTCAAATCGAGATATTAACTATTTACAACGGCATCGTATCGAAAAACCTGAGTTCTAAATCCCCATGAATGCTCGCCCTTTGATTATATTCTTGGCGGGACAATATGCAAATAACAAAATGCAAACGATCAAAGAAGGTTAAATTAAATACTTCAATATTAAATATTTATATGATTTTAGGAATTAAAATAGCGATAAGATTAGAATTGAGACGTAAAAATTAATTTGTCAGCATTCAAAATTCATTATTAATTAAGATTGTTGAAATTGTACATACGAGAATATAGAAAACGCTTCTATTGACAGTATAGTGTATATACTATAGTACCTTATTATCTTATTCGATTATTTAGGAAAAAATTAAAATTAAAAAAAAAAAATAAAAAAACAAAAAACAACAACAACAAATATTATCTTTGGGGAGATGACTTACTCGATATATTAGACAGTGATTTTCCTTTTGTACACTTATTTTTCAAAACATCTGGTTGACTTTTATATACATTAAATAAACATTGATTTCTTCATTTAAATAGATTTAATTTTTTACTTCAAACAGACAATTTTAATCATGCCTTGATAATTCAATTTATTTCATGGAGTCTACTTCGTGACGTACATGTATTATCTTTACCTATAGGGAGAGTTTCAGATTACCCGACCCGATCCCTTTGTTTATAACATCAAAACAATCATATTCAAACTTTTATAACTAACTCAAGACAAAATAAGATGTTTAATACTGCATTGATGGCTACTCGTTCTAATCGACATTTTATCGCCTATGCGTTTACTTACGAGTGTATGTGTATGTGTGGCCTACATCATATTGCATTTCTTTATGTTTTGGATAGGAAATACAAGAACTGTCGGACTCAAATATACTTGTAACAAAACTACCAACCAACAAATGATAGCTCTGTGTACACTTGAGTATTGAACAGGTGCTCAGCCAGGGCCCAATCCGCGATAAACTTACATCGGAATTCAATATAATATAGTAAATACATGTATAAGCAAAGGGCAAGCTTTGGAATCGGAGCCGGTGAAGTTTCCATAAGTGAAAGTCAAATTTTCTCAAGAGAAATCTAAAGAATTAATTATCACTAGTCTTTTTTATCAATAAAGAGACCTATTCACAACAAATCGTAGGTTTAAGATTACACCTTAAACTAATGACAAACGAACGGATGCTTTTTATACAGTCCAAACTAATTAAAAAGTTTCAAGAACATCATTATCATCTCCTTGGAAGTTTATTTTACATTTTTCGGGCAGTACCTTTCTCTCCATTCTGATTGGTAGAAAATACATGTTGTGAAACATTTATTTAAATGTATTTCATTGCTTACGAGGGTTCGATGGTCGTGGCCATTTTTAGACTATAAAATTGAATATAATGACATAGGAAAACATTCAAATTTCAAACCTTACCATATATGAGGGTTTTTTTTCTTTACCAAACATAACTTAATACATGAATCTTAAAACTTCATTTCCAAAAATTTAAGGTAGATCTGATTGTTAATTTGGTGACCACCCAGCCTCCTTAAGTTTTGTTTCACGCAAGGGGTTTAATTTTCCGGTAATCTTATATACGTACAATGATGATATACTTGGAAGATACCCCTTGATAATTAATGTCAAAGTCGGAATAACTTCCTTTTGAGGTAGTTTACTTATTTGCCAGAATTCAAAATTGTCTACGATTTTTTTAATGTATTGAAAAATTATAAGAATCCATGGTGTGAAACTATTTAGACAATTTTAAACGAATGTGGGTTGACATATATATATGGTATGAAAACTCAATAAAAATAAAATGTATACAATATTTTATTAGACCAGTTCAAGCAATCATGGTATACCGAGGTTCAAAATTCTCCAAAAGGTTTAAATTATAGGCTTTTTAAAAAATCACTGGACTTTGAGAGATATTTATTGAAATCGCCAACAAAACTATGTAAGAAATATTGTAATTTTAGAACGGATAATGCTAAACTACCTACTGAGACAGGTAGATGGTTTAATATTCCTAGAGATAACAGAATTTGGAAATTATGTGCTTGTAATGAAATTAAGGATGAATTACATTATCTTTGATAATATATTGATGTATGTATATCAAATTCAAGGGTTATGTAGTTATGTATATACCAAAATATTTCATATCAAATCCAAATGTTCTAAAACTTGAAACACTGTTCAATGTCACAAACAAAAAACAACTTATCAATATTTTTAAACTATAAGATACATGTACTATATTTGAGAGAGTTAGCTCTCTTAGTTGACAGTTATCTGTATCCCTTCATCATGCTTGTACCAATAATTTTCATCTATTATATAGTTTGTTCATACTGTACATAAGTATTTTTTCCACACTGTAACTTCAGTTATGAGAATAAAGTTCATTGTCATTGATTAAACATTAATCCTTTAAAATTGGAAAGACAAACATCAACCAAAAAAACCCAACTCAATTTATTTTTCTATAGGTAACATTGTCTCTATATGATAAAGAAATACATTATTCTTTTAAGAATATAAACGAAAAAAACTAAAATTTCGGGGTTTATGATGCTGCTGGTTTTTTTTTACCTCGCGTTGTAATGCTGGGCTGGGCTCAAGATCGTTGCAGCTACCTTGCTCTACGTAGCCGCTATGACCTTGAACGATAAGCTAGCTAAGCAATAACACCATTAATTCCTTCATTGTGTTCAAAAGGACCTAGATATCTAACTAGCAGCTAGAGTAGCAGCTAGGATCTTAATCATGCAAGTCTAATCTTTTAATTGCAATTTTTTTTATAACTTCAAGGGTATACAATTTGTCATTTATTTATTTCTTAGAGATTTTAATTTTAAGGCTGGTGAGTAGTATATCTTAATGAAAAAAAGTGAGCAAGTTCACATAACAAAGTTAACGCTCCCTAACTGCTAGACAATGCTCCAAATAAACGTCCATTTTATACAACATTTTTTAATAAAAGGGACATAACTCTCAGAATAAAATTGATTTGTAATTTTCTTCGAATATGCACATATACTGAGAATGTCCTTTTTAACAACAAAATTTTCTAGAATTTTAGTGAGGAGTTCCAGAGGAGTTGCGCCGACAAAAACAGGACCGACGGAATACAAACTTTTAAAGTTTATTAATTTGGCATATCTCCCACAAAATTAAAAAACCCATGCAAATACGCAAATCAGACTAAAATTTATCCTCAATTACTACAGAGTTTCATTTTGTACAACGGTTTAAAGATTTGTTGGGCAGTTTCAGAGGAGCTGCGTTACAATCTGTTTTGGAAGTATAATTATGACAGTAAATAAGTTAAAAGAGGGCATAACTCCCAGAAAAATTATATATATTAAATTTCTTCTCTAAAAAACCCAATATTGCGTAACACACAACATAGCTTTATTCAAGTCTTTTGTCTTTTATAACTTGGAGAACTCGCTGTTCATTACTTCATCAAAGATATACTAATCACATCTAAGTATATTGAACGCTACAGAGCAGTCTGGGAATTTTACATATCCAACCTATTCTCACGAATCAAGATAATTCACTTAGCATTAATTGACACAGGAACATTAAACATATATCAGAAACATAAAGTAAAGTTAACGTTCAAGATACATGTAACTTGCATTTTTTTCTCTGCAAACCAAAGTTCCAACATAACGGTCGCGATTTTCTGTTGTATAAAATACTCACCGCCGACACTCTATTTCCTTTTATTTTTAATTTATTTTACCATTAAATAAATAACCTTTCTTTTTTACGATCTTATTTTAAGAGAAACGAAATATCAAGATCTTTGTACGTTTATCTTCAAACACGACCCGATTAAGGTATTAACACATATCCCCTTCAGCTACACAGTATGTATGACTATCTTTATCAGTAACAGATGAAAACGTTTCCACAAATTGAAGATACAAAGAACTTCAAAAACAATACAAACGAAAGTTGCAGACAGCAGGTGACATTTCAGACCCTTGCCTTGCCCGATGCCAGCTGTGGACGACAGTGCTCACTTGTACCAATAGAAGCACACGGTGTTCAAATAACCTGCCCTCACGAAAAATCATTAAGTGTATTTACCCCTAAAGTTATATATATTTTAAAATTGATAATTTTATGACACTATGCGTCTAAATTTTGATATCTTATTTTTTAAACGGACACGCACACGCTCGTGCGATTGAATTTGCTTCGTTTTTATACTTGATTAACGAAGCAACAGTAAATTCTATGGAGTACTTTAAGCTGCTTGGTCCGATTTTTTGGCTATTAATTAACTATAATTTATAGTATCAAATAATTTTCGTTACAAAACAATAATCTTAGAAAGTATAGACTTTCACCTATTTGCACCAGAAAAATCGGTCTCCTTTCAAAGATAGAAATATTTAAAGTAAATAAAAATAATTTCTGTATGGGAACACAAAAAAGCATCATGGGCTTGTTAAGAAAAGGGAACCATTTGGTTTCGTCCCCCGATTGATTGGGTTTATTGAACCCGCGTATTACGCATCAATTGTAAACAAAACAAACATCAGAAAGATTAGTAAAAAAATGTACAGCAAAAAGTCGAAGATAAGTTAGAGTATATGTATACTGAAATCATTTGTTGTGCATTAATTATATTTCCAAATCAATATCTGCTCAAAGACAATTAAGTACGTTCTAAACAGAATATTGTTTTAAAAAAAAAACCCAACTCGATCCGATTTTCATTTCATGTAGATCATTTCTAAAGAAACACATCACATTTTGCTTGTTGTGATAACTGACCATATTTATATATGTACATGTACGTCTGGTAACGGTACTATGCCTAATAAGGCAAGCTGTTCATTTTTAAACCCACTTTAGTTAATCCGTTATGTCTTAATTAATATTTATTATTTATCCATTCACTTCAGGAATGTTCCCCAAAGTAAATAGCAAAATACGCTGATTGTCGTGATCATATCACTGCAAGGAAGTGCACACGATTTTGACATTCAATGACCACAAAAGAGCAGAAATAGACCTTCCTAACGCCCCAGTCACCGAATAACGATCAAGGACAAGCAAAGGATGGCAATATTTTTAAAAATCTGTTTCTTGTCGATTTTTCCACGTCCTGTCCGGAAAGGTACGGTGAAGTCCTTTCTACACGACAGATAATTTTGAGCATATTCAATTTGAAACGAACACCACCGGACTATTAAGTGTCAGCCTTAAGGGTCCTCCACAACTTCGGGAAAGTTTCGCATCCAACCCCAAACTTCTATATTCCTTAGAGATATAGTTTCTACCATGCGTTCAAGTTGAAAATGACAGAAAAAAAGTTCAATTTCTAGAAAAAAATTTAAATTTTATAAAGGATGACTGCACTTAAGGACAAGCGATATTTGCGAGAAAATAAACTTTTAAAAGAAGAATTTTTCTTTAAATTGCAGAAATGGTCAACATCCAAACTGCAACTTTACGTAATTGCTTTAAATAAAAGTATGTTGTTACCTAGTACGAATTTGTTTTCATAGGTGGGGGTCATCACGATTTCTTGAATCTCAATACGATAATGAGGACGCCCACTTTTATACTGACTTCATACATAGTCAGCGCATGTTGGTCTATTGTTCTCCGTTTAACAGTAGTTGTATATTTGCATTATCTAAGTTATATCAAAGGGAGGTTAATAGACAAAGATGCGCTCATGGTTTAAATGAGAAAATACTGCTTCTTCTTACTTTCGCTTTCTTTGTTGTAACCAAGGGTTGATACATATTAAATATTATAATTCACCACGTGATTTCTCACCTCAAGTAATTTTGTGAATACAAAAGTCTATCATGTGACGTGTAAGGTAGCATGATATGTGCTAACTAGGACAGTTTTCGAACACGTTAAGTTGTTGTCAAGCATTGATTTAAAGTCTTCTGTACTTACAAGGGCGTGGTCTTATTGTTGAACCATAGTAAATAGTATACTTGTATCATATAGAATACAAAGGGTTATGGGGAAAGAGTGATCACATAATTTTTATACATGTCATCGTTATTCATGCTAGTCTAATTTTAGTACCGTTCTGATAATGTCAGCTCCATCTTTCATGCGTATTAATATCAATCCTATGTTCGATCAAGGGCAGATAAGCGAAAATTCTCTTTTTTTCGAAAGTTGTAAGGAGAAAAACATAGAACGAGTTTATTGTATCACAGTCTAAAATCTTAATTTATGTTGGAAATTGACAAGACTCTTAAATAAACAAGTGATATTAGGTTAAGAAATAAACGCAAAAGAAGCGACCGAAAAAGACCCAAAACCCGGCGCTAAGTGCACTCATCCTTTATCGCTTTTCTTAAAAACAAAAACCAATTCTGTATTCGAACTCGCGACTTGCGGGTCAAACAGAAGACCGAAGCTAAACCCACTGCGCTACAGTGAAAGACAGCCAACAGATATAAACAGTTTCACAATGGGTGATGGGTCATGAAAATTACAACTTTCGGAGTGTCGAGGACCCTTAAGTAGGTAGCCATTCGTTAGCATAGATTTTGTACGGAACTCATACGGTTCTTTCCCTGTACTATACCGGTCTGCTCCCGTTGATGTCCGTTGGACCCTGGTCATTAATGGACAACTACTGGTGGTGAAAAGGATAAAATCAGACTTGCTCGACATTGAGACCAAAGGACACATGGAGGAGGACCATAGAAACACAGAAATGAAGGAAGCAGGATACGACTGGAATAACATCACCAGAACTGCAAATGATAGAAGAGGATGGAGAGACCTTGTTGGCGCCTTATGCGCAGAAATGCATGAAGAGGATTAAGTAAGTAAGCTTCGAAACTTGGGTAACTCCGGGTACCCACGACTTACTTCCACATCAATAACCCCCTTGCGCTAACATCCGTGTCACCGAGTGATATTAATATAAGTTGTAGAACTTGTTTTTCAATGTTGTAAAATGAATAAATTTCATTAAATATAAGAAAATAAATAGAGGTTAGCATTATCCGGTAAAGGAAAATTACGCAAAATACTTTTTGCAATGACAGTTATCATTTATCCCCAACAAATTTCAATATAATTGACAACAATGGTAACATACACAAAACATTTTTATTTCAGGGGCAATATCTTCAACATGAGTAATATTTATGAAACTTCAGATTAGTACTATCTTACCATTCTGATCCTTTCAATATCTGACAGATTTTGCCTAAAGTATATCTGTTTTCATTTAAGATATGCACATTTACCCCTATCTCCTATTCATAGTAACAGAAGTCATGCTTCACACCAAATCCAAATAAAAATGGGTTTCTAAACAGAATACAAGCATCACATCTTACATACAAGGTTTCATAAAATCCATCCAGTGGTTTTAGTGAAAAAGTTTCTTTAAAAAAAATGCCTAGTATGTTGAGTGACCACAGATGCTACGTGAAGCTCACTAGGTCGTTTGGACCTGGTGAGCTAAAAATCAACACATAAGTAGCCATACACCACCTAGTATTCTTCTTAAGAATCAAATTTGTAATTGTTGCTAAAATTGATTTACCTCATTCAAGTTGCATATATACACATTAGTCTGCTTCTAATGCAATATTATCAACTCAAGATCTATATAATAATTCTGTGCTTAATCAGTAATAATTACAATATAATAATATACATGTGTCTGTCCCATTACAAACTGGCCAGGTATAAAAATACATGATTGATTTATTCACAAGGTTTTAAAATATTTAGAAAATTTTAGTTTAACATTGTAATTTTGCCATGATTTATAAACCAGAGTAACAAAATGTCATCACAACATTTGACTCATAAAAATAATAAACTATCAATTATCCAAAAGAACATTTTGATAATAAATTAAGTCTTTTACACACAGTGACATTTCTTCAGTTTTATAAGTTTGACTTGTATACATGTGTACTAATATCTGATATATATTTATTCTGACACTAACTTAAACTTATTTTGTGTACAGGATGATAACCCACAAGGCCAAATGAAAAACAGCAACACAGAGAACTTTTAGTCAATAAACCCAGTATACTTGTTTTCAACATGTGTAAATCAATCACTACAAATCAAGATAAATGTAATTATGTGCAGGTACTTCATCCTTAAACAAATATTTATTGTGCCATCTTAAAATTCCCCTTAAAAATCAAAATGCATGCAATGTCCAAAATGAAATTCAGATATAATACAAATTCATAAATCATTGCACCAAATAAAGCAAAGTTCACAGTGAGAATGATAAACTTAAGGCCCAGTAATATGTCCATGTCACAACAGCAGCTTATTCCACTTTGTTCTTGTTTGATTTTTTGACTTCATGCATATACCCCAGTCCAGCATTCAGAGTCCACACTGCTGTGGTTACGATGCTGAAGTATACATGGTAAATGCTCCACTGACTTTGGAAAAACTGAGCAATTAGTTGAAAAGTAATGATACAGGAGTTGACCTGCAAATTTGAAAAAAAAGTAATCTGTATTAATCATTGCAAATAGATATATGTGTAGTTGTCCATGAGCAAAAAGCATGGTTGGTTAAAGTGTCATATTACAATCTGTAAGGCAACCCTTTGACTGCAACTGAGATATCTATTTAATTTTTTTGATTATAAGTATCACACAAAAAGTGAAAATTTTAAAGATTTCAAAATGGTGACTACATTTCAAAAATGATTTACTTGCCAACATAATTTTCAGTATTCTATACATTCTAAATGAACATGTAAAATCAAACTGAAGGGTGTCCTTTATTGAGGATTTTTTT
This sequence comes from Magallana hongkongensis, assembly GCA_016163765.1. NCBI lineage: Eukaryota > Metazoa > Mollusca > Bivalvia > Ostreida > Ostreidae > Magallana > Magallana hongkongensis. The sequence continues at coordinate 55,774,731 of WFKH01011581.1, read as the reverse complement.
TTTCTTATTACCGGTACATCTTGGACAGTTACATGTTACTAACTTTGAGAAAGGCAACAATCAAAAATTAAAAAAACAAACTTTTTCAGATATGGAAATGTTATGTGCAGTTATAATTTATACAGTTTAAAGGGAAGTTGTCCATTTATAAAATGGGGGGGGGGGGGGGGGATTATATATGATTCAGGCTATGGGTAGACCATTTTTCAAGATAACTAACCTTTGGGTTTTTTTGTTTTTTGTTTGTTGTTTTTTGTTTTTGTTTGTTTTTTTTGGGGGGGGGGGGGGGGGGGGAGAAAGCCTAATAAACTTATGTGTACCGGTACTTGCCTAAAATGATAGAGCATGCATATTGACAGGAACGTCAAGAGTATTTTACTATGGTTTGTTAAGGTAATGTGATTTACGAGTTTAAATTGCTTCAAAACAAAAATTATTTAAGGCCTCTGGGGTAATTGGGTAATGAAATAAAATTTAAATTGGTGTTCAATGAATACTAATAAACCATAGTCCTTGAAATGTAAGCATGTATATTTTCATCTTTGATTTTGTCATGGCCATAACAAGACTAATTAAACCTCCTGGAAAAGATTAAGTTTCTAAGCTTGAACTTGTGGATTTTTTCTTATTTTACCAAATACCACCTTGATAAAATTATCATATGTAAGATTTTAGGTTGCTTTGATGGGCAATTTGATGACCACCCTTATACATATGCATTATTATAAACCATTGAAAAAATTGTCATATTTACCAGTATTACAACTTACATTTAATTCTGTTCAATTTTCTTCACCTAAAGTTTTAAATGCACCTTGATTACTGATTGAAATGTTTACTTACAAGGATACGGAGAGAGAGGAACGTCGTCTTGTCATCTATATTGCTAAATCTTGTTGCTGAGGCTGAGATTATACACATCCCAAAGAGAAAAGCTGCCACATTACGAATGAGTGAGAGGTGAAGTTTGCCAAGCTTGCCATCAACCTGCCAATATACATACAGAATAAGTATAAACTAAATGCCTGTCTGTATGACATAAATTTCACTGCCAGCCAGCAGTTTTGTAAGTGCATGTATTGCAATGGGTGGGTCCTCGAAACAAGAGGCCCATGGGGCTTATTAACTGTCACCTGGGTATAATAGAGCCATGTGAAGGGTCCATATAAATGCATTTCATTAGTTACAATACTGTCATGTGAAGGATCTAAAGATAAGATATCAGTTGGATGATCTGAACAGTGCTCAGTATATTGTACAATTAGCGAAAAAAGGGTGGGTTTGTTTTTATGATAACCAAGAGGAGGCACATACTGCTGTTTTGTACATGATTAAATTGGTCACAGAGCATGAAAAACATTGGTTAATGTTGGGGGGGGGGGGGGGATACCGTAGTTCATACATGTACAACAAACAAGAGTAAATAAGGCATTTGAAAAGTTTAAATTCATCTTTAAAAAAAAATCTATACTACTATCTACGTTACCCCTAACTAGGCACATTATATCCCCACATCTTCTGTTAATGAATTTCAAAATTTTGGTGTAAATTTCCTTGCTCTTCTTTACCATGCACTTTTTATAAATTAAATCAGAGGCAGAAGCAGTGATGACAGAATCAAAATCAATTGAAGTAAAAAAAAATTAGAGCCATTACTTTGTAGAAAATAAATTCAGCTTCATCTAATGCAAAACTTGAACAAGACCTGTTATATATTGATATCAAAGCATGCATTTGATGGAAAACCCACTCAATATGTGAAAATATACAATGGTAACAATGAAAAGCCTGAAAAACTATTTAAAAAAGAACAATTCTAGAAATGCATAGCACAATAATTAAATGAGTATTGAAATTTAGTTAATACCTGCTATATCATAGTTTCTTTAGATTATTTATACATATACATGTACATGTATAGGCATAATAAACAAAATCAAGATGAAATTCAAATACTAGTATTTACATTTTTCAGTGTCTTTGCCTGTGATAACACTACGTATCGATTTTATACTATACAGTCCAATAACTTAAGTGACGTATAATTGGGGCGCCAGCGGGGTTTGCTTATTTATATTTTAATATTTAATCGTACAATGGTTGAAAATTAAATAAATATAAGTAATAAGGAATCATTCTTTGAATATTATGAGGTGATAATTTCGGTCGGGGCATGATCAAATCTATCATAAAGCCCTTTGGGCTTTATTGGATTTGATCACGCCCCGACCGAAATTATCACCTCATAATACTCAAAGAATGATTCCTTATTCCTTAAATCAATATCTAATAGAAATCAAATTGAAATAAAATACAATGTACCACTTTTCAAACATATCTTGACTACTCCTGTAGTTAAACTCAATCTAAAACAATACATGATCAAAGCTTTTTGCATTTGTTTTACAATTGATTGGCACATGTAAATTTTCTGCATACAAAAGGAGACAACTCTCATATTCTCCATGTATTAATTTTTAGCTGGAGGTCTGTGGCAGGAAAAATTCAGGTTGACATGCCATACTTATCAGGCTCAGCATATTTATGCTGTAATAATTGTGGGAATTCTTTATTCCTTTTTAAGCCAATTCTTTTTGTACAAAATAAAGAACATGTTTTTAAAATGTCTGTGCAACCTGAATGCCTCAGGAGTTTAAGGACAGCCCACCCCTCCCAAAATAATTGGTATTCAAAGGAGATGTTCTTTACATGATATTAAAGGAATTTTTATCAAAAGGAGAGTCAACTGCCCCTTGGGTCTTAAAAAAGGGAGGGGGGGGGGGGGGGGGGGGGGGAAAGGGGGAGAAGGGTCCTGTCTCCAAGTACCATAACTCTTTCAACTAAATTGTAGGGAATTGAAAAACTGTGAATCAAAATTAATATGGCCACCAAATACTTATATGACCTCAAGTCAGCTTCAAGACTGATGGTCTGCAGGTAACGCCAAAGTCTATGGGGTTTTTCCATTCATTAATAAGTAACTTATATGACTAATTCAAAACCATTCCTGAAAAACAAATAACAATGTGTCATATGTTCAAGTACAGCCATCGATCCCTTTGACATTTGAAATGTTGGTTTTACTTATTTTATTTTGCTCAACATTAGGAAAATGCTGTAATTAAAGACCAATAAAATAAGCACCGCCTTCAAGGATCTATTGCAAATAACAAAAGAATTGACCTATAGGGGAGAGTTTTCGCGGAAAAAAATCACTTTTGAAAATCAAAGTTTTTTTGTTATTTTCTATCGTACATATTTCTAAATTTTTCGAATTTGCATTTTGAACCTATCATATTGCTCTTGCAATTTTATTATTAATCTTAAAAGTTGGCTAAAACAGCAATTTTTCAGTAAAATGGTATATTTCTGCATGATTTTGGCCTAGATATCCTTCAGGACCAGCCTGTCCCTAAAAAAATCTTAGATATTTTGATAGGTTTTGTTCAAAGAAATAAATTAAGATAGAATTCATTTAGGGGCACCCCGGCCCTGGGGTTGAATTTCGCAAAAAACCGACAAAAATTTCGGAAACTGATTTCTATCATAGTGCTCTATATTTACATCGTAAAGTGTATGTTCTGGATAGCTCAGTAGGTTAAACCGCTGGCTATGTCACATATGATGTTTTTTGTGCCCTGGTTCGATTCCATCTGTGCATGGGCATACTTTTTCTTTTTTAAAATTAACAGCATTTATAAACACCGTGTTATTATTTTTTCTTATGCAGAATTGTGCATTTTGTATATTTAACTTCGATCTTCTTCCTTAAATGCACATTTGCTCTTTGAATTAAAGATGGAAAAAGTATATTCTTAACTACATGTAAAAGCAATCAACCGGAACTATACCTTATTATATATTATATTATTATACTCTTTGCAAAGAATGTGTGCATTGGTGACATTTTATGCGAAAAATGCAGGAGGAAGGTTTATAGATTAGACAAAAATGGAGGTGGGTCAGTTAGAGTTTTCCATCCCCTTGCTATCCCGGCATCAGGTACGTCCCCTTATACAAAGGATGCAGCTGTTAATACGGAAAAGAGTTCAGTTGAATGTACAGTGAATAATGATAGTGTTCAAACGCCTCATAAAAATCCTTCTACATCTATAAACATCACTCTTCCTGTTATTTCTTTTGGAAAAACTAAGGCGACGTGCATTATTTGTCGAAAAGAGTCAAAGGGTTTGTGACCTTTGAAATCGCGTCACGCGAGACTTTTGATAGTTGCTAATATGTCCTTTGTTATAAATAAACGCACATAAAGAACATGTATCATATTATAGAAAGTAAACTGAAAACAGAATTTAAAGATAATAAAGTAAAACAAGAGGCCCATGGGCCACATCGCTGACCTGAGCAACACTAGACATAATAAAATCAGCTAAATATAAACCTACATCAAAATTTGAACCTTATATGTGGCACAAGAATTATCCAGGTCCACAGTCTAAACAACTGAGAATCAACAAATGTCAATATGATTGCATATTAGTAATACTATATACTTAATATTTTTGAGAATGATCAAATTTATTTCCAATGGAAAAATTTGACCCCCCCCCTTTATAGTTTCATCCTTTTTTATTTGATTTTTAAAGATTTTTCTCTCCATATATAACACTACCTGAGAACGCTTTCACTCAAGTAACAGCTTTTCTGCTCAATTGATTTTCAAAACTAAGATATTTCTCTTTACATTCCTATGTAAAAACTTGACCCCCCAATTGTGGCCCCATTGTACCCCCGGGGATCATGATTTGAACCAACTTGAATTTACACTACCTGAGGATGCTTCCATGCAAGTTACAGCTTTTCTGGCCAATTGGTTCTACAGAAGAAGATTTTTAAAGATATTTCTCTATATATTCCTATGCAAAAAATTTGACCCCCAATTGTGGCCCCACCGTACCCCTGGGGATCATGATTTGAACAAACTTGAATCTACACTACCTGAGGATGCTTCCACGCAAGTTACATCTTTTCTGGCCATTTGGTTCTTGAGAAGAAGATTTTTAAAGATATTTTTCTATATATTCCTATGAAAAAATTCGACCTCCCATTGTGGCCCCATCGTACCCCCAGGGATCATGATTTGAACAAACTTGAATCTACACTACCTGAGGATGCTTCCACGCAAGTTACAGCTTTTCATGCCAATTGGTTCTAGAGAAGAAGATTTTAAAAATACACCATTACTTTTTCCCTAATTCCTAATTATCTCCCCTTGAAAGAGGGCGTGGCTCTTCATTTGAACAAACCTGAATCCCCTTCACCTAAGGATACTTTATGGCAAGTTTGGTTGAAATTGGCCCAGTGGTTCTTGAGAAGAAGATGAAAATGTGAAAAGTTTACAACAACGACGACGACGACGACAACGACGACAACGACAGACAACGGACAAATTGTGATCAGAAAAGTTCACTTAAATTTTTGGCTCAGGTGATCTAAAAAGCATCCATAACTCATATGCTTGGACAACGACTGTGAAACTTTTTTTTCAATCACTATACATTATGAGAACTAGAACCTATGAGTTTACTGTGTATGGCCTAAAATCAAGAAGTGGAACGGAAATCGATATGATTTTTGTAGAAAGAAAACAGAAACCAATACCGGCCCTATAAGTGAAGTCTTTTGTTATGTACAAGTGTTCCTTCTACCTGGTCTATCTATCTGAGTGATTGGGATAAGCAATGGGCTAAATGTGACAATGGCATGTTCCAAGTCAGTGTCAATGTGACATTTCTTAAATCTATGCGCCAAAAGGAAATTTTATGGGACATTGTAAAATGACAAGTTAAAAATTTGATGAGTTTATGAAAGACTCGATCATTGCAATTGTCAAATTACTGAATAACACTGAATGAAAATACCTAAAATATTTTAATTTTAGTAATGAAGACCATAATTTACATTGTATTGTTCAAAACATATAAGCAAGAAAAAGAAACAAGCAAATCTTTGAAACATACAGCAATGTACAACCACAAAATTGTATATATTCCTGAATATTTCATGAAATTAAGTCATGTTAGTCAAGCTTGATGCAAGACTTTCTACATGTACACGTATGTCTCAAAGGCCTTTTGTCACATTCAGTAATGTACTGAACCAATTTAATCTAAAATGGGGAGATACTTACTTGAATTTTAAAGACATGTCCTGGAAAGACAAAGTACATCAAAGCCATAAAGAATGTAAGGAGAGTGTCCATTCTAAGATGAAGGTCTATTCTTAGATGTGCTTCGTTTGCATAGCCCCAGTCCTGGCATCTGAGCGAGTGGTACAAACTCCCTAGAAACCAAAGGACATCTCCATATGTCCCGAAATACAAACTCTACAAATATATAAATTTACCAGTCATTTCAACAGGTAAATATATCAACAAGATCAATGTACGCTCATTTACATTTTCTGATCTTAACACAATGTATATAAAAAAACACACACATTGAAGATTTTATGTGGAGAAAAATTAAAAAAACAAAATTAGATGTATTTTTGTAAGTTACATACAGTACTGATCAGACCCAACCTAATAGAAAGTAAACCCCAACTAAACCCTGGGTTTACTTTCAGGGTTTTACTCCAGGTTTACTAGAGCAGACCCAGAGTAAACCCAGAGCAAACCCAAAGTAAACCCAGAGTGGACACATGGACACAGAGAGTAAACCCTGATCAGAAGTAGACCCCTGAAAGCAGATGCTACATGTGTGTTCGGAATATACAAGGGGCAGAAATTACAGGCAGCAAGATGGTAAGATAAAAGTCTGTTTCACACTTCAGTGCGTAAAGTGGACCCCAAAAGCAAACCCTGAGTAAACCCAAAGTAAACCCCGAGTGGACACAAAGTAAACCCCAAGTGGACACAAATTTTCAAAAAGCAGACCCAGAGTAAACCCCAAGTAAACCCCCGAAAGTAAACCCGGGTTTAGTTAGGGTCTGCTCTGGTGTTAGGTTGGGTCTGATCAGTACTGTATATACAGCATTGCTGATCGTCTAATTTCCAAACCTTATTTCTTTCATTCAAAAAAGATACACACCTGTCACAGGCACCTGAGCTTAAAAATATTTCTTTTAATAATAAGATTATCCCCTGTACTATAAT
>WFKH01011581.1:55745909-55757617 GCA_016163765.1 Magallana hongkongensis | reverse complement strand
TGGGCGAAATAGTCGTTTTTTGATCGGTAACTTCGCCGGAATTTTCTACGAAAGAGAAGTTGAAGTCACCCTGTATTATGAGTTCACAATCATGTAAATTAACCCCAAAGGCAATAAAATGATAATTAACTAATTCTAAAGACGTTTTCACAGCCTCAGTTAACCCCTGTTGTGATTAATACCTTGAGACTGTCTTATCTTTAGGGGGTTATACAAACGGGTGATGCAACCACATACTGTACCACCGATGTTTATTACCTTTAGTGTTGATATTACAATTAGTTGGTAATTTATATTTAGTTAATAACTCAGCAAAAATTAATGCTAAAATAATCATAAAACCGTTTGTTTACAGTTATCTTTTTTGTGTTATTTATTACTTGTCCGAAAGATTTTTGTTATGTCCTGCAAATTTTGAAAATTTACAGGACACATTGTCCTGTAAATTTTCACTCTATTTCGCCAACTCTGAATTTGGACCTAAACAAAAAAAGCCCTGTCATCAAAGTGGATTCAGTGGCATGTGTCATCGCACGGATACAATTGAGATACGTTTTCATAGGCTTATCTTTGTTAAGGTGAGTTCTGAGATGTTTGAAGTAAGTTTTCTTCATTCACAACTCTTAGGCCAAATAAAAAAATAACTGTGGTTCCGGTCACCCGACCGTCCCTATTTTATACCCCCGACCCTAAACATTTTTTTCGCCAATTTTCAAAATTTTCCGGAATTTTTCCCGCTTTCCGTCATCGACTCTAATATTAGATTTAGTTTCAGCAATGGCGGCCTCCAATTAGTGTGGAAACATTTTAATTCCTATCAGTTGATTGAAAAGAAGATAAATCAAGAACTGTTTGTACCTTGTGTACCTCACAATAAATAAATTAGGACCAATTTAGGGGTGACATGCTCGCTTTTTGATCAGCAATTTCGATGGAATTTTCCTCGAAACAGATGTTAAAGTCTGTTAAAGTCGCCCTGTATTCTGAGTTCACAATCGAGTAAATTAAACCCCAAGGCAATAAAATGATGATTATCAATTTCAAAAGGCGTTTTCACAGCCTCAGTTAACCCCTGTTGTGATTAACAACTTGTGACTGTCTTATCTATAGGGGTTACAAATACGGGTAATGCAATCACACACTGTGCATTGAAAATTACAACCGATGTTTATTTCTTCTAGTGTTCATATTATAATTAGTTTATAGCTTGTGATTAGTTTATAGCACTGCCAAACTAATGCTGATATAATCATAAAACAATGTATTAACAGTTATTTTCAAGTTACTCTGCATAACGGTTGTAATTGGGTCAAAGGGTTGGACTTATACCTCCAAAGTACACCAAAGTACATGTAAAAAGACTGATTTTATTTGTCATTAAGCTAACACAATAGCAAAACATTTCATATATAAAATGTATGAATACATCAAATAAATTAAATTCAACAAATTGGATAATTAAAAAAAAATTAGATTGTTGTTTTAGTTTTTATTGACTTGTTTTTAATCCAATCTAAATTATTGAAGACTTAATCTTTGTATATCATTATTAGCATTATGCTATTGTCAAGAAATGGAAGTCTCCCTGATTTCTCAAGCTTCTCCCTATTTTTTTGTTAGATAGAAGTGAATCTCCCTTAAATTTTGCTCCAAGTTGGTCCCTAAATTGAATTTATATGGAATCTGCAAGGTAAAGATCTTTTTTTTTTTTAATTTAGAATGAGAAATATTGAGATTGACCTTTGTTTAATTGAACCGAATAAAAAAAATAACAAACCATAGCATTCTGAATCAAATTCGAACCAAATCAAATAAACTCTGAATCGTCTCAGCCCTAATTAATACCGAAAATTTAATACTTTTTTGTTTTTAAACAAATTATTTTTAATAATTTTTTATTTAAAAATATTCGTGTCATAGTTAAAAGCTAGATGCTCCCTACCAATCTTCATTTAATTAGTATATTTATATCACTATAATAAAAATGCCATCTGCAATGCAGTGCTAGGTACATGTAGTACTATGAAAATCATTTTATACATTTCTATAAAAAAAAAAAAAAAAAAAAAATCCCTACCTACCTACCCTAATTTTTTTTTTAGATGTTACCGGAACCACAGTTATTTTTTTATTTGGCCTTATAGTGTCTTAAAAATTCTGTTATTTATTTATTTTGGTTTGTAGCTAAATACAACGAATAGATAGCGGAAATCGTGCCATTTTTATAACAATCGGCAATAATGGGTACTCGGCAATATGCAATAATGGGTACTCGCACGTTACAGACCGAATTGCCTCAAAGTGGTTTTTTTTTCTCCAGTAAATTTTCTAACTTTGATTTATAAAAAAGTACTTATAATAACCTGATATTCATAGATTCTAGTCCATCAAATATATTGTCTTACTTGGTATTGCATGACAAACTGTGGAAATGTTATGCACAGCAGTCCCCATGCCGATGTGATTGTCAAATCGGCAGATATCCACGCTTTCTGACCAAAAGGCAAGATGCCAAGGAAAAGTGCAGTCATTACAATAGACGGCAATAGATCATACACATCCATTGTTACAAGAGATTTCTTTCCTCAGTGGGGTCTTCGATGACTTGACTTTGTTTCTTGATGTACAGTTGTAAACAGTAAAGCGTCCTTGAGATCTATTCCAAAAATGCCGCCACGGTGTATTGCAAAATGCCTAATGGTCATAGACGATTCGCCCCAGAAACGTTTCGGCCCAAGATCGAGATCAATATTACATACTGTATACATGTAGAGGAAACAGAGTATTGTTTCATGTAAGTGGTAATGTACTTATTTAACTATAAGTAAAATGTAACTTGGGAGATTATCATTATTGGTTGGGATTAATAATTTTAACGTTATATATCTTTTTCCCGGTCTTCACGATTTTAAACGGGTTACTGTCGTTTCGCCCCAAAGCCAAAGCGCCCCATGCACGAGCGCCCCAAATTTGTTTGGAGCGCCCCAATTACGTTTCACAAGCGCCCCAAATATATTTACGAGCGCCCCAAAATATCTTTCACGAGCGCCCCAAAGTAAAATTATTATTAAACCTTACGTCTTTGATAATTTGCACGAGCGCCCCAAAATTGGATTGTCCAATTTTTTTTACTAAAATTAACGTTTTCACGAGCGCCCCAAAAGGGTTTTCCTGATTAGCCTTAAAATCTCCGATGGAATCTCAATGAACACATACTTGAGATCATTTTCCCGAGCGCCCCAAAATGCGCCACCTTGATTTTGTTTTAAATCTTGTTGGATTATTTTCACGAGCGCCCCAAAGTTGGATTTCACTTTCACGAGCCTCAAAATAAGTTAATCTAAGTTTGCTCTCAAATCAGCATTCTATGTTGCTATAAAGTTAATATCTGACTACACGTATTATAATTATTTTGAAACCTGATTTTGCAATAAAAACGTATGTTGGAGACTCTCACTTTTACGTAAAATATGCATCATTTACACGAACGCCCCAAAATTGGATTGTTCGATTTTGAACTAAAATCAACGTTGGTGTATTCCCAAGTTTGGATTATTTTCACGAGCGCCCCAAAATGGTTTTACTTATTAGTCTTAATTAATCTTCGATGGAATCTCATTAAACGTACACTTTGGAGACAGTCAATTGGGTAGATAATTGCCATATTGTTTGATGAATATCAATTTCGGTGCTCATGCTTTGATCTTTGTATAAAAAAAATAACAGTTAACGGAAATATTTGTAATCGTTTTATATCAGCGTTTGTAATTTTTGTTTAAACGTGGGGCGCCCATAATATTCTAAATATTGTACAACGAAACTTATTTTGGGGCGCTTGCAAAAAAATTCAATCATGAATAGCAATTTGGTGCACTCGATAAAAAACCCATTTAAAATATTATATAGCGAAACTAATTTTGGGGCGCTCGGAAAAAAAAAATCCATCATGAATAGCAATTTGTAGCACTTGAAAAAAAAATGCACATTACATTCAAAATATCATGATTTAATTATTTACGTACGAGCGCCCCAAAATCACTTTCGCTTACATTATTAATTTGAATGTTATTAGCAAATTTTTCTAAGTGCTACAAATGGTTAATCATGATTAATTTTGTTTTTTACGAACGCCCCAAAATAAGTTTCGTTATATAATAAAACCAACATTTGGGGCGCTCGTGAGATGTACTTGGGGCGCTCGTGAAACGTACTCGGGGCGCTCGTGAAACGTAATTGGGGCGCTACAAGAAAAATTTGGGGCGCTCGTGCATGGGGCGCTTTGGCTTTGGGGCGAAGTGACCAGCACCCTTTTAAACAATTTCTTCACATTATACATCATGGGAAAAGTAATCGGCGCATAGCCAGAATGGAAATAAAGTGTACGCATAAAAACGGTCGGGGGTCTGGGTACGTTTTCTCCTGGGTACGTTTTTTCCTGATACCTCTGGGCCGCCGTGAGACCCATGGTACATCCATTTTTAATATATTCGATCAGTGCCTACTATATCTATTCAAGATATATTACTATAGTCAGGTACTCTTTACACAATTGCGCTGAAAAATATAGTTCTGTTAATGATCAGCAGATACAACATTACAATAAATGTTTAGAATATCGATGTATATGCAATACGTGGAAGAAAACAAAATTTACGTAAAATTATTTTGAAAAAACACTCTACCCCAAGAAATGTAAATGTGAAGTATTCATATTCCTACGCTCGCTGCCTCCTCAGTCTTTTTCACGAAAATGTAGGTCATTCTTCGATTGACAATTGTTTCACTAATGAATATTGCTTATATTATTACAATAATTATATTATTTTCATGATTATTGTTCGTTAGCTATTACACAATCTCTTTTAATTATTTGTTGTGTCAGAGACATAAATAACAGAGATTGGCAACTCCGCCATTAGCGTGTTTTGTTGTTGAAAAATGGTACGGGACCAACCTTACTTTGAGAACTACATTTTAGTAAACAGAGATAATGATCTTAAACCAAAAGTATATGGTTTTGATGAAAAGTGTGCATAGGTTTTAGACATTTTTGAAACAAAAAATTGAAAAATAAGATTAATAAATAGAAAATATATTGGCCAGCTATAAAACATCGGCGAAATCTCGGACGACGGGTAGCCAACTGCCTCCTAAAACTCCTCTTTTAATATTGTTTATATGACATAAACTCATGAAAATATAACATTTTGAATGTTTTGGTAATAGGTTTTAGCTGTTTATATTTCAATATAATCGTTTATTAGAAAGATATATACTGATTTAAATTGGGAACACTTTACAATAGGGACCGCGAGATTTCGCGAGATTTCGATCAGTTGCCAATCTCTGGTATTTATGTCTCTGGTTGTGTATGAGTTTGTGTTATTTCTTTTCTTTTTTTAAACGGAATGGTTACGCAACACCTGCACCATATTTCTGGTCGCACTTGTGTAGACTCTGTTTAAGCACAGATGTGTGCACTGTTTGGTAATAACGGGTGGCAGTATTTAATTAATACGGACATGAAGAACTTTATACGTCAGTTTCTTAACAAGTTCAGTGATTGGCTGAGCACAGTGAAAATTCAAGTAATTTAACAGTCGAATATCTTGGATATGGGGTAACCCATATCTATTCTTTTCTATAGCAAATACGTAGCACTGAAAAAAATTTCCCAGGCTGATATGATACAACAAAGGAGTCATTCAAATATAGTATCTTTATCATCGGATAATATTTTCAAAATATATAGTTCTTTAGTGCATATGGTATTGAAAATATTGCAAGGGATCCTGAAGAAGATGAGAATCTTTTAATTCTCTATATTGGTAATATCAGTAAAAGATATTTATACAATCATCTATATTATTTAGTTTGTTTAACCGAATTTTTAGTTTTATCTCAGCAGAAATTTAAATCTTGTATAGTCGTATCCTCTTAGCAACTTATTTTCTTTTTAGAATAGATAATTCCCTTCGCTCATCAAATTGATGGTCTGGATAAACAGGATACCACGGATTAACTGCTGCAGTTTCTACTATACTTTCTTTCTCTTAAATTTTGGATGGTTTTTTTTTTTGGCAATGATTTAATAAAAGACTTTAAATTTGATTGCACATACTTGCTGAATATAGATTTGAATCGGAACAATATTTAAAACACAAAATAATTTGAAACTTGAAACAGGTAGTACTGGATGGTAAATTCTTTTTTCTCCAAATAATTCTCTCTCTCTCTCTTTCGTTCTATTCCCCCCCCCCCCTCCTTTTTTTTTTTTGAGAATGATGTGTACGCGTTGCGTATAGGCAGCTACGCGCCTGAACTGTCCTGCATTCAATTTAACAAGAACATGTTTAATACCATATTTGGAGAGACTGTAGGCATTTTAGATAGTAAATGTTCGTTAGTAAACAATGGAACAAACTCCTAGTGTTGTTACTTACTTCCTTTATATTTCATTAAAAATGAAAGTTTAAATTCAACAAGATGTTTTATTGTGTTTACCAAAATATCAAGTCCCGATACACTTTAGATATCAAACAAAGCTATAATTGTTTTGAAGCATCATTCAATAATTTCATAAACCTGTAGGTGCCTTTCATTAATATCCGCTATCTGATTAAATAACATTTATTGAAATATTTTATTTTTCCGAGATAGTTATTTCGTAATATTACGAATTTTTTTTAAAGTAAAAAACAACATCTTGTCTAGTAAAAAATCGAGATAATTATGTCGCAATTAGAGATCTTTTTTCGTAAATACGAGACCTTATCTCGTTATAACGAGATAACTATGTCGTAAAATTAATACATGACCTTTTTTCATAATTACGAGATAATTATGTCGTCAATTACAAGATCTTATTTCGTCATAACGAGATAATTTCATCGTTATTACGAGAAAAGACCTCCTATTAACGAGATAATTATTTCGTATTTACGAGATCTTTTCTCGTAATTACGAGATTAAAAAAAATATATGGCACTTTTTGTCTTTCGTATTTATCCATTTTGCTTTTGATTGAAATTGAAAATTCTACTTAAAAGCAATTGTCAAATAAAAGGTTAATGATGGATACTGGACGTGACAAAATGAATATATACTGCAGTGTACGTGACTAAACCTTTCGAAAAACATCAAATTGAATAATGTTGTTGATTGACTTTTTATAAAGGGAGTGTATTTTTATGGTTGCTCACTACACCTTGAAATAGTTTCTCAAATCAGCAGAAAATAATTCAATTATGATAGATAACATGATGTATAAGAAGTATATAAGTCAAATAGGCGAAAGATATGCAATTTTTGATAAAAATTATTATTTTTCAAAAATTTAATTCAGTATGAATATAAAGAAATGCCCCATGCGGATTCGAACTCGTGATCTGTGGTTCACATGCCCGATACTTTAACCACTGAGCTATAAAGATAATCAAACAAACTGATTAATTGATACAAATAATTTAAAAAAACATTTAAATCGCCATCTTGTGACATAGTGTCTTAAAAAATATAAGTATTGATTTAGTGAGGTACCTTAACAAATTGTTATTACTTGTACTGATCCTTTCAATCAACACTGACAAATGAGAGTATTTCGAACCTCTGTTTTGGACAACCATGTTATAGATTTTATTTAAATTGAACTATCGCTATTAAATATAAATTTTAGGGTACAGAATATGTGGGAAAATCCATGTATTTGTAAACAAAGCATGATATCTTTCATTTATCAACTAGTTGACAACACTTTCCAGAAATTATACATCTTTTTTTTTTACAGTGTAAATATATGTAAGTATATTAACAGTTGTATATACGTATTTGTAGATGTTTTGGTTTTGCGTGATCTATTGGCATACAAAACATTGTCACAATTTCAGAATTTTATAAAAATATTGCAGGATCCCAAGTAAAGAATCCCAGGTCTTCTATTTCTTTCTTAAACTGCTGAGCCTCGGTTTCATTCATGGCTTTCATTGGTTCTCTCGGAGGACCCAGATCGAGACCAACCAGTGGCATGAAGTATTTCAGCGCTGCAACATTTCCTCCCAACAAAGAGCCTGGATTAAATAAACAAACTTATATAAAAGACGATTAAATAAACAAACTTAATCAAAAGATGATATATTTCTTTGAGCTGCACGAGTATGAAACAAATCGAAATTAGACAACAATATATAAGAATATTAAATGTTATCCATGCAAAAAATTTTATTGTACATGTAAATGTAAATGTACACGTATTTTCTTAATGACGTGAAAACTGAAAACTGAAAAAGTAACTTTATTTTATTTTACAACGATTGATAAACAAGTTATACAACTTATATTCATATACTTCGTTGGCACGGATGTTAGCGCGAGGGGGGTCATTGACGTTTTTATACTAATAATACCAGAAACAACATGTATGACGTAAACCTATATTTTAAGGTGGAATAACACATCATCACAGAATGGCTGACCTCTGATCCAAACGACATTTCGTTTTATTAAAAGGATTTTATCGACGGCAACATGTAACTTACTCCATAGCCGGGTGATTAAAGTGTCTGGCTTGTGATCCGTACATCCCGAGTTCGAATCCCGCAGGAGATTTTGTTGTTACTTACTGAATTTGATTTTTTAGATATTCATTTTTTATCCCAAAACTACAATTTTTTCGCTTATTTGACATATGTACAGTTTGTTTATCATTATATCTTTCATAATCAAATAATTGACTCATAATTTGAGTGACTTTTTCCAGGTGTGTTATTCCACCTTCATAACTAAGGACCTTTTTTATTTGACGTCAGTGACTTCATGCTATCATATCACTTTGACACTAAATACGTATTTTATGTTGTACGTTATGATAAAAACCCCTTGGAAAAATCAAATTTCTCTCGGGCAATGCCCTCGAGAAATATGATTTTTCTTTGGGGAATAAATCTTCATATTTCCCGAACATTCAATCGACATGCAATAAATGTAAACAATCAATGTAAATGACACTAGAAATCAAGTAGTCTCGAGACTAGTAATTGAGTAAACTTAAATGCTACCCCGACTTTCAGGATATTCTTTTTTTTTTTGAATTGATAAATGATTCAATGATGCAGGTTGGTTCCAAAAAGAAATTGAACATGCTTGCTCAAGTAATTTATGAATAAAATCTCTACGACAAATCTGAGTTATTGCTGCTCCTTACTTCACAAAACTTGCATAGATGTTGCACCTTATGATACTTATGCACTTGACAAGATTGATTGCTGAATCTGACCCATAAACTTTAGATGCTCAAGGAGGACATGTTAAGTTTTTTGGAGCAGGTGCCCTTTGATGGCCATATTTAATGTATTTTTGGTTCCATCTTCACCAAACTTCTTGCTTGGTTGGTGCATCTTATAAAACTTATGCACTTGACAATCTAAGCTTGTTGTATAATTTTATCATGATTACACCATATCATATGAAACAGAATTTAGTCAAAATAATTTTATGTAATACTGTGTCAAGATATGATGAATATGATAATGTGATATAATATGAAATAATATGATACAATATTATATCGTATCATATGAACCATTATCTTATCGTACCATTTGGTACAATATATTTTTTTTAAAAATCATATGATTTTTATTGAATCAAATTTCAATTATATGATGTGATATTTGCATTATTTGAATGGGAAAAATTGAATTTGATATCAAATAAATTTTATTGTATAAGATAAAATGACTTTACATTTTTCTTGTATCTAATCATAACAAAGATCAGAAACTAAGATTTGCATATGGTATGGTAAAGGTAGTCTCATATACAGGAGTTGCCTCGTACAGGTGAGCTCTGTAATCTTTGATAACCTTTTTTATTATAAATTGTGTCACTTGGTTAACGGCTACATGTAGGGTTATGACTTTCAGACAATACACCGAGTCTTAGTAGCTCATATCAATTTTATTGTAAAATTAAATAGGTCACCAGATTAAAAGGTTTTAGACAGTCAGTATATCGGGTCTCAGTAGCTCAGCTCAGTAGAGGAATGTCACGGTACGTCAGAGGTCCGAGTCCCGGTTAAGACTTGAGTTTTCATTACTCTTTACATATAATTTATTATGGGTTTGAACACTAATTGTAACAACTGATTAGGTTCTAACCGTACCAATAACTCTTGTTGATATACATTTATTTAACACATTGCATTTATAGAATGACCGGTATATATTCAACTTCTTGTACTAAACATACTTCAATTTCAATCCCGTCTGGTTTTCTATAAATTTCGTATTATTTTAAAGTCTAAAACGTAAGGGAAAAATCTATCATGTATAAAAATCTCCAACATTAGTAGACTTTCCCCATATATAAATAGGGACTGGACTATATACTACGTATAAGCTATAATATCGAGTCATTTTCTGCGGGTGGGTGGGGGAAAGCTCTATATACCAATATGCAAAACAGTCAAAGAATCTTCAGGAATTAAATATTAGGTCAGGTTAACGTCTGGTGTGTTTTCTTTTTGAACTTGGCAATAAATCCTACTCAAACACTTCAGCAGACAGTGTTAATTAGTCATAAGGTTGAAAACATCTGTTGATCTAAACAGGCATGACTGTATCTCGGTATAATGCCATTATAAGTGCTATCCTGTATACATGTAGTAATGTATCATGGAACCATGTTTTACTTTTCATTTCATTAAGTTAAACCATACTTAGTTATAACACAGCATCAATATAAAAAAAACCCCTCTTTTTTTGGATTTTTACATAATATTGCACAGCACTTGTGGCATGGTCACCTCCCTTCAGTTGTTTTCAAAATATAAAAAATCTGAGCTGAAATACACCTTTTTGTAGTTTAACTATACTTATATAATTATACTTATACCGGTATGCATAATATGTCGATAATATAGCCCATTCGTCTCTACGAACTATTTTTAAAAATCGCGTTTTATTATTTTCAGTCGAAAAACGCGATTTTTAAAAATAGTTCAAAGAGACGAATGGGCTACATTATTGATAAAATATTATGCGTATTCGGGATAGTTAAACTAAAAGGTGTGTTTCAGCTCAGATTTTTTCTATTTTATAAACAATTGAAGAAAGGGGGTGTTCATTCCTCAAGTGCCTTTGTAATAGTGGTTTTTTTTTTACTTTTCATTGACAGCGCCCTTGCATCACTGGTGATAGTAGAAATATTCGTACGCTGAGCGAATGCTGGTCAACTTGTGCTGTAAATAATTTTTAGCTTTATTCTCCGTTCGTTTAATTCTGTTGTAAATTACTTTGATAGGTCGACACAAACAATTAAGAGTATATAATTCACATACTTGATTATACAGTATTATAAATATTGTACATCTGTAAATTATTTCTCATTATAGACAAGAAGTCAACCAGATTAATGGTCTATAATCTACCATGTATAAATATGTATATATTAAAATGTGTTTAGATTTACCGTATTTGTACATAATCCTACAGAGCTTTTGGACACGCAATTGTTCCTCTCGTGCTTTCTGCATTTCTCCTGCTTTAATATTCTCCATCATCCTCTCAAAGACACGTGGCATAAAGTTGTGTGTGCTCCCGACTGCTCCATGAGCCCCGGTAACTAATCCAGCAAGGAGTTGCTGAAAGACAATTAGCCATGAGAGAGAGAGAGAGAGAGAGAGAGAGAGAGAGAGAGAGAGAGAGAGAGAG
>WFKH01011581.1:55731477-55743882 GCA_016163765.1 Magallana hongkongensis | reverse complement strand
ACAATCCCTCTTTGTTTTCGCGCAATAATACAATCCCTCTTTGTTTTTTAGAATCGATCTCCATTTGAAAGCTGTTACCAATACTTACAATCAACACCTGTCATGATTGGCAAATGGTAGTAGTAAAACGGCAGGTGAGGAGCCACGTCTGCTATTGCCTTACAGTGTTCTATAAGAGTGTCTGAAAATAAGCATTTTTTTCTGTTTGTTATTAGCTGTTTCTTCGAAAAGAGGCCATTAATATTCCCAAATTTCTCTCTCTCTCTCTCTCTCTCTCTCTTCTCTGTCTGTCTGTCTCTCTCTCTCTCTTTCTCTCTCTCTCTCAATGTGAATGTGTGCATGTATTACATATAAACATATACTTATGCATTGAGGCTTGAAGAACAAAGGTGGGAGTGAAGCTATGGCATCTGCCCCGCTCTGTTCTGCATGTTTTGCCTACAAATGAATTCATAAAATAAAATTTGGATTCTCGTTCTCCTGAATATACGATTAAATCAGATTTTATTAAAAATATATACATATACCGGTACATACCAGTTCCTTGCTTTCTCGAACGTTCAGAACACCAACATGAGCAACTATCTTTAACCTTGAAAAGTAACAAGCATAGGGGTCAGCGAGTAAAGACCAAGTACTCGTTGAACTCACTGACAAAAACACGTGTTTTATCATGTTCAATTTATTGTGCTAATTATACATAATATGCTAATCATGGCAAAAAAAAAAAGCAATAAGTCTATATGCCATCCTTAGTCTATTGGTCTTTGGGAACGGCGTATGATAAACAATGAGTTGCTAACAATAGCAGAATGCAGGGAAATTAAATACAATATTCAACAAAAATATTTTTATAATTTTAGGATCTCTGTATCTTTCTGGAACGAGTTAAAATACTAATGAACTGAACTGTACAGACAATTCTTGGTCCGGTACCTTCCTTCAGAAACTTGGATCCACTTTTCCAGAATTCTCTTTCTTTCGTCTTTGGTTAGAGATTTCCCCTCTCCCGTCGTTCCATTGACTTTAAGGAGATATTTTTGAAATTAACAGAATTGCCGACAATTCAAAGGGAATGTCTTTGAAGGATTACTGAAAACATTTACATGTACTTATATTCATATTGAAAAGTTCTTCAAGACATATTCAAAAATACCTAAATCAGAATGAATCAAATGACGGAACCAATGAAACATTATTTACCATATATGGCTTTGATATTGTTTTTCAACAAGTATGCACAATATGTTTCAATTTTGGACAAGTCAAGCTCTCTGAAATAAAATCAAATAAAAGAGTTGTATGAATTTGCATTAGTTCAAGAAATCAACAATCTATTTAAAAACAATCTATTAGATAAATTTCAGCATCTTAAAATAAAAAAAATAATAAATTGTACTTAAGAATTAATTGGTCACAGCAATACTTTTGACAGTATTAAAAAATCACCTTCAGGATTTCAATAATTTCATTTTTCAGACTTGAAGTATAGTAAACTAGTAAGTAATATAAAATTTTTAATAGCGTACAATTTTAAATATGAAACTCTTTTACGATAAACGTGTGTATTTTAAAGAAAAAACAATCCTTTTGATTTCAATTTTTCTATATTGTATATCTGCGCAAAAGACCAAATAGTACGGAGACCTATTAAGCAAGTACTCAGTGATCCCGAGGCCTTGCTGCTGATCTCGTCCAGTCAAATAAATCAACAGAAAGTTAAATTTTAAAAATAATATCTAAGGTTTTATTGTGTGTCGTGTTTGGTGTTAATTGACCTTAAGCCAACCTTCGTTTTATACGGCAGTATCACCCGTTTACTTCAATACCGTAATACATGTATCACCTTTTTGGATAAGTGAACTACTATTTTCCCCTCTTGTATGGTATTACCTATTCGATGAGATGAGAAAAACCAATTTAAACTGAAAAGGTAATATGCCACCTATTCGAATACTAGTAGATGATTACAGAAAAGATGACATCAGAGTGCAGTTAAAGTTGAACACTTAGTTGGTGATATCACATATTTTGAAAAGGTGATATAACTTTACTATGAAGTGATACTAATAATTTGAAATGTAGAAAATGATGCAAAATGCACAATGTAGACAAAGTACACCTGCCGATATCTGTGACGTAATATTTCAGAATATTATAACAACGATAACCCATTACAAGTAGGTTAGTATAAGTTTTACGTTTAGCGTACACGTAATTGGACTTTTTTTTAAAACAGCAGATGCACGTGTTCTTAAAAAGCTATATGTGTAAAAGTAAACTGAATATCAAACAGGCGTTAAAAAATACAGTTGCTTAAGACTACAAGAGTTTCTTAACCTATATAATGTCTTCATCATCCAAATAATTTTGTGCGTTATATCCGAGTAATTTTATGCGTAGGATCCGAGTAATTTTGTGCGTAGGAATACGAATCAAACATTTCCCTTGTATATATGATCTAAAACCTCATCTTCGAGACATTGGTTTATTTTTGAGATTCTTATGTTTAGCGTACATGTACATGTACCAACTGGTTTTTGCAAACTACGTGTACAAATCAAATTTTAAGTTTAAAAACTTATTTAAAGCAATTGTGTGACTGATATTTAATTATCGTGATTTATTTTGACGAGAGAAAAAAACTATAATACGAAACAATGACAAAATATTTTGACACATTTGCCAACAGTTAGCTTGCCCAGTTTGATCAAAGGGTGTGAAAACAGCTGGCACAAGCCCTTCTAGCCAAAAGTCTTCAGGTATCTAAAAACAAACAAAATAAGACAAATTAAAATTAAGTTTAAAAAGAGGAAGAAAAAAAAACATCCAAAATTATTACAATCTAACGTTTTTAATATCCGACGTAACAAAACTATGATAACAAAAACTGCATGATTTAAGAATGGAAGAGACTACATTTTTTTGTTTGCTTTAAACGACGTTGCAAAGGAAAAATTAAATGGAAAACGTCTTCATGGCGCGTAGCGCTTTGATTAGAAAAAATGTCTTTTACTTAGATTTGTCAAATAAAACTAAATTAAATTCCATTCCTTTCATTTTAAATAAGAACGTTTTAAAAACAACCGTTCTATGTATAATGATAAAATAAAAACGATGAAGGGACATTCCAGAGGAAAGTAGTTCCGGCTGCTTTAAGAAGAACAGGACGATGAATGTAAAATTATTGCTCAATAACCTCTTTGGGTTTTTTTAAATACATCAACATTTAGATGTCAATATATTTCATTTTCATTGCCTTGTAAAGGAGATATTCTAATATGAATAACTCACTTTTTGGCATTATAAATTTCAATGACAATTTTAGTTTTCATGGAACTTACTTACAAAGACATTTAATAATTTAAAGAACAGTAATAGATTTAAAAATCAATCATAGTATTGGCATTTTAAATTGATGATATCGTTATCATACTTCTCTGGAAAAGGAAACATAGATTATAATTATACACTCTTTTATTCTGAAATTAATAAAAATGTGACGCCATAAAAAAAATTCTCAATAAAATTTTCTTAAACCGACTATTTTTAATTAGAGTCAAATTTGGCCCCTGTAATTCAACATTTTTAGTGTTTCAGGTATATCAAATTGTTTTGCTATTTCGAAGAAGGGTTGGTATCATTTGTTCTCATTAAAACTCATTTACTGGCAGTATATGACGCCAGAGGTGACGCTATATTTAGAATTAAATCAAAATCAGTCAAAAATGTGACATTTTCTTTATCTGTTTTCGAATTGAAAATATAGAGAGCATCTTTGAACCCACAAAATCTTTCTGGAAGTTATTAATTTTGGATAGATAAATCTCTGATGAAAATATTTTGTTTGTTAAAGCCGGCGCTCAAAGTTCTCGAAAAAAAAAAAACAAAAAAACGGCCTTAATATAAGCAGTTTTGTGTAAAAATGCAGGAAAATGTTGACTTTATGATGTCATATTTCGGAATTGATGGTATTTGGATTAAACTGAAAATTATGAAAGAACTTTATATGCATAGGTGTACAAAGAAAACATACCAGTAAAATAAAAATATAATGTTCATTTTAGGGGGTCATTACAGGCCCTTATCATATTCATATAGTTTTTTTTATATATCAACGCTTTAATGTGCTTTTTAATTAACTTCTATCATTTTTATGGTTACTTTCTTGGAAGCTGCTGCCTGCTGGTCTGTAGCTCCCGGTCTGAAAAAATTCGGATGGACGACCTGGGAGCTACAGTGCCTCCCATTGTAAAAAAACTGCAATTTACGGCGCACAAAAATTGCGCAAGTTTTGGACTGATTAACCTTATTTCCGAACACATTCTATACAAATAATTGATTCCAAAAAATTTCTCGGATATTTTACTACAGATATCATCACTTTACTTGCCTCTGATATTCTTTTAAACACCATCACCAGCCCCGTTAATTGAAGTGGTGCAGTTTGTTTTTCGATCTCGACGTGAATTTAACATACTTAAATTTCCGAGGTCGGTTAGCTTGTTTAAGAGAAAGTTTGAGGCAAGTAAAGTACCGATATCAGTAGTAAATTGACTGAAGAATTTAATGGTACTAATTTTTTCTACAGAATTTGTGTGAAAATAAGGATAATCAGTCCAAAACGCGCAATTTTTTGTGCGCCGTAATTTGCAGGGTTTTTTTTTTTTTACAATGGGAGGCACTTTAGCTCCCAGATCGTCCATCCGAAATTTTAAAGACCGGGAGCTGAAGACCTGCATCGATTTTCTTGGCAAATACATTTTTCATCTAATCAAAATCGCCGAACTGTAAAATGGCGGTTATTAATAAGTGACAAGGGAACGTACATATATCACAAGCATGTTGATAATCGCATGTTTAACTAATTTGTTCAATTTAATGTTCGACAAAAAGTTATTACTATTATGTAATGCTCTGTGGCTTACTGAAATGTTATTGTGTATGTCATACTCCGATTAGATTAATCAATCACTTTGAACAAATTCATATGCTCAATACTCAAGCTTTTCATCCATGCAGACGCGATGTAGACTTAATGACGTCTGTTAGTATTTGGTATACTAATCAGCAATTTTGATACTAATCAACGTAAATCTTTATCTAATACTATTAAAATTAGTACATTATTGTAATACTTCTATACAAGTAGGTAAGTATTATTGAAATTTTGCAAAAAGGATCTGAACCTTGCCTCTAATATATTAATAATTCATTAAACTAAACATAATTGTTGTCTTTTTCTATTTATTAACAAGAGAAATTGGACCAATGTTGATTAAAACCAATAAAAGGAGGGGGTGCCGTATTATTTGCGTAACGTACCTTCGCCATTGTCCCAGGTGGTCAGATAACAATGACTGTATATATTGACCTCCAAGTTTATCAGTAAAACTCAAAACAAACCCACAATCTATATGACTATGACTGTATTTTAATACGAATGTTTGATAAATTGATAATATTCCAAAGTGTATAATTAATTGCACTTCACACGATGATATACTTTCACGTGAAATGTTTTTGTATTTCCATTTGTGTGGGTCATTTTGAAAAGATAAAAAAAAATTAACATGTTAATCTTAAACCTAACCCACACGATGTTTTGGATTCAGTTAACAAACTTCCAAAGTAGAACCATTATCAGAACTATAAATTAATTTTGCTTATATTGCAATAAGCGCTTATCTGTACAACCTCTAAGTAGTGTAATAACTAAAGATAAGCACTTCATTTCTTCTACTGACCTGTGACAGACTGACAAGATGGTGTCTCTAACAATACACAGCATTTGTCTCACAGCCGCGATATTTCTGACTGTCAGTGGTCAGGACCTTGTCACATCTTCAGGCTGCCTCTACCACGGGAAGGTCTACCCGGTCGGGTCTTTCCAGGCCTCTCCATGTGAGCCTTGCCAGTGTACGTCCTCGGGCCAAGCCTTCTGCGCCATTGTAGACTGCTTTTTCGGTGGTTGTGTCGATGCCGTCCACGATCCAAACCATTGCTGTCCCGTATGTCCCAACGGTAACAATTATTAAACATCATTTTATTGTTAGTTTACATTTACATGTTATATCATTAAAGGATTGTATTTTTGTATCCAATTTTGAACACAATCCTTTAATGACATGTTATGACATGTTATGTCATTAAAGGATTGTGTTCAAAATTGGATACAAAAATGCAAAACTTAAATTAAATTTTTCTGTTGCAACTTCCAGTAGTTTTAAGGAGGTTGGCACCTGAAATAATAGTAATGTCAATCATCCAAAAACCACTTGGATATAAAGATGGAGACCTAAAATGTTCATTTGTTTTATTTGTGACCCATGTCACATGCCATTTTTTGGAAATATAGGGACCCAAACAGAAATGATAATTATCCTGAAATTTTTGCTAAAATTTGACATGGAAATTGATAATTTGAAGAAATCAAATAAATATTTACAGTTTGAACTATTATTTAATTATGATTTTATTACAGTATAAAGTTGAACACATGTAGTGACTATAAAAGTAAAATCTAAGTCAAAGTTTAAAAATTCTTCCTTTACTGGTGGCTTCAAAGTCCCTTACTAAACTCTCTAAAAATATAATTTTTGTGAAACAATTTTATTTAATAAAGTTTTTTTGGAATTGTAAAATATAAATATACTACTAGAATCAATATGTGATGCAGAATTTTCAGACTAAAGGTGACCCAAAATGGCTACCCAAAACCTGAGGAGCGAACCTCTTTAAGAAGAATGCTGGAGAAAACGTACCCAGGAGAAAACGTACCCAATTTCTAGGGTACGTTTTCTCCAAGAGAAAACGTACCCTATGAAAATCATAAATAATAGTTTTCATTAATATTCTTGGATGAAACAAAATAAAATATACAATAAACATTTGTATCATTTGTTGCTGTTGTTTTTAAATACATAGTCACGTACATAAATTATTAAGGCAATAATTTGTTACATACACGAACATCGCCTGAGCAGTTTAATTAATCGGCAATTAATCCACCATAAACGAAGCCGTTAGTTTTTATTGCAATCTAATTTGGAGAACTAAATGATGAGTATCTCAAGAAGTCGATAGCGCGTTTTTTTGAAAAATTGTTTGAAAATTATTTATAAAACAAAGTTGAAAATTTTTAGCTCAAATCAAGTCCAAGTCTTTTAAATATTTGTTTGATTCATACTACTACGAGATGAATTACAACACATTGAACAGTCAATTTGCTTCCGACGCCACTGACATGTATAATGTGTGGGGAGTGAATATTTCTACCTCCTGCGCGGGGCATGGGGAGGCAATACATAATATTAATTAATAATAACAGCTCAGGTATTTAACTTATTATCACTATAATTAAAAGGCAATCAGGGGATCTTGCATAGAGATACTCAAATAGGTAAGGCTAACGGTAAATGGAAAACTTAGAAGAAGTAGACTGATAACACTTTATGACAGGTCATTAATTCGTACTAAAATAAAAGTTGCTACAATTACTCTAAAGATATTATTTATAAAATAAATATATTTCTATATATTTATGCATTGAAATATGCATTAAAGTAGCATGATTTGAGAATTATTTAATATGTCCAAACCCTTTAAAAATATAAAGTATTAAATTCATATACATGTATCTATAAAATTCATACATTTCTGTATATTTATTATGTAAAATAATATTTAAAAGTATTAAAAACTATTAAGTAGTATATTTATGATTTTCATAGGGTACGTTTTCTCTTAGAGAAAACGTACCCGGGTACGTATTCTCCTGGAGAAAACGTACCCTAGAAATTGGGTACGTTTTCTCCTGGGTACGTTTTCTCCTGATACCTTTAAGAAGGGGTTTCATATATATTGAATATTAAAATTAATTATAGGTCGAAACTGCAAGGCTCCAGATGGTACCATTATTAAATATGGCGACACCTACTCGACAGCGGATATGACGTGCCATTGCTCACATTTCGGCACTCTGGCGGAATGCGCCCACAAACTGCAGCCAATTCAAATTGTCGAGCCCCAGCCAGTTAGCTAAACTGTAGTCAATAAATTTATACAGAATATTTTTCGTCTTTGATGTTTTTTACATTAATTATATGTTATATATGTGTTTCAATTAATTAATTTGTTAATAAATATGTTTGTTGCATAACTTTTGCATTTCAGTTCAATATGGTATTTTTAACTTTTGATACTTGCCCTGAGTTTATACATGTATTTGGGTAGAGTTTGGTTTGTGTTCTATTTTTGGATCTAAACCTGTTTGGGCAGTATTCTGGTCAGGTGATTCTTTTGGAGGGAAGTTTATCATGTTCTGGCATTATTTGCTTGGCCTTTGAAGAAGGAAGGAGGATTTATTTATGTTCTAATCATTAATAGTATTTGTGGAAGTTAAATTGGCTGTTCAAAAGTAAGTTAGTTATTTAAGTACATCTCTTTTAACCTAAAAGGCTAAATAAGTGTTTAATTAACTTTCAAAATAATTATTAAACTTTGTAAATATAATCTTAAATTGTGTAAATAAATTGCTAAAGTATTTAGAGGTTTATTCCACTAAGTAAAGTAATGTTTTATATTAATACATGTAAAGTACATGTGTTATACTTAAAATTATATTGTGTGTAAGATAAGTGTATGTGTGTGTTTTGTGCATAGAAGAGGGTGTGGCTGTCACCATTTACCATATGTGTGAGTCCCTGTCCCATCCCTGTTCTTTAAGGATCTAGGAGGCAAACTCTAGGTATAGATTTCTATTTGACAAGTATTATTCATGTAATAAGAGCATTTTGTCAATCTTATTGAAAAGTTAAATTTTCTATTTATTTAATTGTCTGAACTATGAATTAGGCATTTAATTTATTTGTATCTTTTATAAAGGTAATTCCTGTAAATTTACAAGATTAGAATTACGTGAAATATGTTTATAAAGTGAAATATTCTGAGTTTAATGTATTAAATTCTGAGGAAAAGATTATATAGATTATGTCCCTTTACTTGTAATTTTTGGAATTTGTAAGTCAGATACTTGTATATTATTTGTGTGACTGTGATAATATGTGTAAATGTGTTTTATTTAAATTACAGGATCCATAGCAATAAATTTATAAGAACCGTAAGCAGCGTTGTAGTTTATTAGCAACAAGTGCTACATATATATTGAACAAAATTCAAGATCTTGAACACGTGTCGTTGCTATTGAACAAAGAACTTGTTTACTCAGTTAGAAGAGATTTGTAGAAACTGCAACAGGATCAGACCAGTCAACCTGTCAGGGCGCTCCCAAGTCATGCTTCTGTTATGACGTTATAATCAGTTTGAACTCAAAGCATGATAATAACAACATCAATTGTTATCAGTTTCTACGATGTATAAAATGTGGTTATATTCGATAACCTTGTACGTTCAGTATCTTGTGATGTATGTTCAATATATTTGAGGTATACTAGATTATTTTGTGATGAATGTTTAATATCTTGTTATGTAGGTTCAATATTCTGTGATGAACATTATTTTTACATGCATTATAAAATCATTAAATAAACCTCAGAAGATATTATACATATATCGCAAGGTTATCAAACATACATCACAATATATTTAACAGAAAATTAACGAATATAGCAACAAACCAAACGTTCCAACTAAGCAGGGCTGAGTTAGTTACTCTTACGACTAGAATAAAGTTAAGGTTAAAAGAGATTTTAAACCCGTTGAAAAGTATAACTTTACCTATAAATGAAGACATTTTTTTAATTAGCTACGAAAAGCATTCACCAGAGTAACTGCTTACATCTTAGGTATTTCAACACGCGTGAAATGATCTCCGTAAACTATGATTGAATTTTACCTGATAAGTAATGATTGTGGAATTAATTAAAAACCTACTTTCATTTTCGAGAAACCAGTCCGAAAATGATGGTAAGGTGGTGTACATGCTTGGCAGATCCAAGTCAGTTGGAGTTTGTATCAAAATATATACTTACAATGAAAAAATATTGATTAATTACGTAAAGAGTGAATATATTTACTGGGAATTTATTTAGAGTATACTTTAGAGTATATTTTAAAAATTGGTTAAGAAAAAAAAAATAAGAAAAAAAAATACAAAAAATATGGTTCAACATGGTTTAACGTTTAAAGTGATATTTCCCGCGCCTGCGCCGGTATCATCTAGTGATATAATGTAAACATCATTCAAAAGCCATACACTTTCTTAAAAAAAAGAAAAAAAGAAAAAAAATAGAAACTAGAACTTGAGAAATCAGTTTTTATTACAGAAATATATTGTCAAATAAAAGACACATTGTTTATATCCATAGTTTAATACTAAGGATAGAAACAAAATTGTTAAAAGAATTCAATATATCACATGATCACTGGAACATATACACAGCTAAGAAAATTAATTCATTTGTAAAGCAAATAACAGAACTTAATTTTAAACTTTTACATGATCAGTGGAATAGTAACTATAATTTGGATTATTGAAATAAATAAGTAGGGAAAATGAACAAGTTGCCAACAAGTAGAACACGTTGAACATTTTTAAAATGTTTGTATGTCCAGAAATAATTACAATACTGGAAAATATCAGAAGTTGAATATGCCATGGAAAACGATCGTTGTAAGATATTTCAACGAATTTACAGAGAAAAATAACATTTGTATGTCCAGAAATAATTACAATACTGGAAAATATCAGAAGTTGAATATGCCATGGAAAACGATCGTTGTAAGATATTTCAACGAATTTACAGAGAGAAAAATAATTTGATAATGCATGTTATAGCAAATGTAGGATGCATTATATACAAGTATGAAAGTGAAGATTATAAAACGAAATAACAAAAAATGCACTTTTAATTTTTCTATCCAATATTGGTCTGCTATATTGTTTTTTTTTAATTACAATATTCTGAACACTAAAGAGGACCAATATTGATTTTCTTCTCCTTTTTTAAAAGAATGAAAATACAAGCATACATTGTATAGAGTTATACGTACGTTGCACAGATAATTTGTGTGTTATTTATCTCTATATGGATAGGGTTGAACTATACCAGTTATCTAAAGCAGCTAAAACATAACCATAGATTTAGACAGGTAACTGTATGTATATGCAGTATGTGGGTATGTATAAATTTAATCACGTGCACAAGTCTACGCTTGTACGTATATCTAAATTATACATGTACATTGAATATAAGTAAAATAATATGTTTAATATATAGGCACAACTCTGTTTATGAACATTAAAGAAAAACATAAAAAAACGTTTTGAATTTACTCAATATGTGTATAACAATATTTATAATGAACCAAATAACCGATTCAAGGAGTCCCAGGTAACTCAGGCGAAGTATATTTAGAGGGCCTCTGCGGAGGTATTGCAATATTTACATTTGCAAATATTTTTCCTTATAAATATGAACCTATAGAAAAGCGAAAACGTTCAATTCTGTATGAACGTTTTCGTGACGTCACAATGATCATAGCACGCGCTTATCGCTTGTCGCTTGGATTATTGTAAACATAAAATCTCGGTTATTTTAACAGTTCTGAACGATTTGTCTTTTTCAAACGTAAATATAAGTAATAAACAGCAATGTTAAAAAGTTCACCGGGATATGAAGTTGGTTGGTACGTGATCAAATCTACTGAGAAGCCCTTCGGGCTTCACAGGATTTGATCATGTGACCAACCAACTTCATATCCCGGTGAACTTTTTAAATTGCTGTTTATTTCTTAATTGAACTTTGTTGCTAGTAAAAATGTATGGCGTTTAAAAATAAATATGGTAAATGAATTTATCTTCTATATATAGAAAAAAGTTTTTTAAACATTTCAGTAGATATTTTGAGCTGAAGGGATGATCGTGTAGTACTTTCAGCAAACATTAGAAAAACAATGTGGTATTATTGGATTTTATTCTTGCAGGCCAATGTCTAGTCTTGTCTATACATCTTATATACATGTATCTTTTACGTATTGTTAATAAAATCGATCTTATGATTACATTCTTTTAACTCTCGCTCATTTTCAACAGATTAATTAACATCTTAGCTTGGTGTTTTTCTGCTGCTAATAGAAACGGTCTTTATTTTAAATGTTAAAGCGATGCTATGGAAACATCAATACTTTCGAATTTACATATTAATTTTACGCTAAGCAGGAGACAATATCGATTTTTAACCATTCTATGTTTTTTAAATCGGATGAACCAGCGATCTATCTATTTCGTGATTGTGCAATTGTGATTTCTTTTCATCATTTTAAGGCAGAAGGTTTATAACTTCCAGAACGGCAAATCTGAACGCAGGACAAAAACCAAATCAGAATATACGAATTAACCAATCAGAATATACGAATTAACCAATCAGAATATACGAATTAACC
>WFKH01011581.1:55717912-55731467 GCA_016163765.1 Magallana hongkongensis | reverse complement strand
ACCAATCAGAATATACGAATTAACCAATCAGAATATACGAATTAACCTGGTGATTTCATACTCTCTTACAATTTTTTTCTTGTACAAACAAAAAAGTCTCCTTCAAATTGTTTTTCAATACCAAATACTAGTAATGTGTATTTTAAATAACTGTAGATAAACAAATAATGATAAAACGACAGCTGTCGTTAATAATCCACCCCTCAAAGAATTTTGTAACTAAGAAAGTACCTATTCCGTCTATAAAAAAACTATTTTGCATATTCAGGCTTGGAATAAAGTAGAGTGAGCCAATCCTATCCCAGTATCGTAAACAATTACCACGAACTTATTTTCTCCAGACTTGAGATGTGTTAATTGGTTATCTCACAGTATGTATGTTATATCATGCGCACCTTTCTAGATACCCTGAAAGAGTGTAATTGCGAAGTTTTATACACATTAACATCATACAGCGGCGATGTAAGTATGAAAATTTTGTATGTCGACATCTTGCAATAACAGTTTCTTTTTTAAAAACACTTTAATTCTAAATTTTATTAAGATTCTATAAAGTATTGTATTTATACTCTTTGTATTTTTTAAAGTTAAAAAACTAACATGATAATTTTTTATTATTCACGTATTACTCTTTATTTTTCCACCGCTTTAGAGATAGAAATTTTTTTTAATTTTTTTTTAAAATTTTGTTTTACTGCGCGCAACCAACATTTTGTTTTTTCTCTTTCCGTTTTCTTTCTGTTTAAAACGACATATATTTCTTTAATCGCTCTCGCAATGTCAAAACAAAAAGACCTAATCAGTTTGTTGCACATAGAATGAGTAAAGTATGTCAAACGTATGACATATGCTTCCTGAACTCGTTCACCCCAAGTTTACGAACAAAACTGTTAACCATTTCCATCTTGCGTTGTTTTGAGATCATAAATTCTCTCATTTCAAACATTTTGCTTGAATTCGAGTGTTCTGATAAATCGATCGCTGAATGTACTAAGTGAAGTTTTTTTCAATAACTTCTATGACGGATTTATCATATTTTTGTTTGACAGATTTTGGATCAAAGAATATTCCAAACATACAGTAAGTATAATTTTGATTTTAAACTGGTAAAAGGGTGCGAAAAAAAATAATCTTCATTAGTTGTTCTTAGAACTTTCTGGATTTAAAAAAAAAATTTCGATGGCTTATTTACAATACAGCGTATAGGTCCCTAGTATTTTTTTTACTTGGAGAAAAAGGCTTTGATTACGCTTTACAAATTAAGCTTTTTCAATATAACTTTTCTTACAAACAGCATACCTTACAATAAGTGGCACTAATATACGATCACTTAGAAGAAAAAACTTTTTGTTACAAAAGGAGAAATAATATTCTTGTAAAAAAGTGGAAATAAGAAACAAACCGTTTAAAGCCTATTCTCCTGACACAGAGGACGCATGCTGGGTTAGCAACAGTTTGGACGTTACAAAATTGAGTGTTTATTTGTTATCTCGTGAATCTATTCGCCTTATAGAGATAGATATCCAGATTTTACCCGCACAAAATACGTAAGTATTAAAAACTTTTTTTAGCGGATCAATTATTTTATTATCACGTTTAAAAACTGTTTTAAACCTATTCAATTCAGGAGTTTTGACAAATTATGGAGAGTAAAAGTAACTCTCTCCAAATTCCAACTGGTCCTAATATCAAACAAACCAAATTGCATGATGCCGAGAGGAAAGGCCCCAACAAAAGAGTGCTATCAAATACGGCATCTTCATCTCCTTCTTCATCGAACGAATCATCTTCTTCGGAAATGGAGGTCCAGTCCTCTGACATGGAAGTATGCCAGGTGTACGCAAACTCTAGTTCCTCTGGCTACTCTGATATGCAGAGCTCTTCATCGGATACGGGAAAGTCAAGAGATGATCTTTCTGATGATAAAGACGACTGCATTCCTCTGATAAATGGTCCCATTACTTTATCACTGATGGAAGCAAAACTTTGGTACAAGTTTTTGGAAGTGGGGACAGAAATGATCATTAACAGAACAGGAAGGTTAGTTTCTTTGTTATATACAACATTTTATAGCATGTTGAAGGTATTTGGTCTTTTATAGATATATTCCGGGAAATATTTTCCTTTGAATTGTTCAAACTGGCAAACCAAAAATTGGTTATTTTTTTTTCTCTCTAGTAAAAAATATGTAATAAAACTATTTCTTTAAGAGGAAAAGTTGTCAGACGTTTATATAAACAAATAAAGTAACAAAAACTTTACGTGAAAAATTGATAAAGTAGGAGTGACCTCATTATCAACAAAAGGATTGTTCAATGTTTTCCATTTGATGAAAAGGTGATGGGGTGGTAACATTGGATGCTAAGCTGTGATATACAAATTTTGTTTTCAAAGGAAGATAAGAAAAAATCAATAAAATGTTAGCCTATAAATAGACCGAGTAACTGTGGCAACGCTGCATGATAAGAATTTATATTGGAACACTCATTTATTTCTAAAAATTCATTTTTACCAGTTACATGCATGTAGGTTTATAACGTTATAAACATAGATTCTTTGAAGATTGAAAATTCAAATTCTCATTGAACAAAAAAAATTTTAAAAATTGGAATACGTAATCAAAAAAGCACAATTCAATGAAAGAAATTGTTAAAAAATGAAACTTACAAATTTGTAATGAAACACATTTTATATGTGTACTTATATAGATAAGTAACGTCATAGATCATGTTTCCACTTAACAAATAATTTGATTTTCTATCTATAAACCATTTCAGATGGGATTTGTTATTAAGATGCACCATGATGGTTTTCATAACGTAGTCCAAATTTTAAGGAGAAACTACAATTTAGTTTTGAAATTCATAAAACACTGATTTCCGGCGGGCGCGCTAGAAAGTGACATGATACGATAAAGCATAACACTATAATTACAACAAATCACAAAAAAGTTTTAAAAAATGCTGAAAAGATACGGTAACCCTTGTTACATTGCATGATTCATTTACTATCATTTTAAAGCAACATACATACACCCCTCCTCCCCCTAAAAATATTTCAAGTAATTACTGTGCTTTTAATTTCTAATGTTAAGATGACAATTGTGTTCTACCTATGTTTTATATTTCATATTAACATATTTAGGAGAATGTTTCCATATGTCGAGTTTTCCCTCCGCGGAGTGGACCCCGTTGGATTATATGACGTCATATTTGACATCATACCTGCTAGCAGCAAAAGCTTTAAGTTTTTGAACAACAAATGGATACCAATCGGAAGAAAAGAAGAAGAATTCAAGAATTACCCATTCAAACACCCGGACTCTCCGAGAATAGGATCTGATTGGATGACTCGAAAAATTTCCTTTGAAAAAGTGAAATTGTCAAATAAACCTGGCACAAAGGCTGGAATCGTAAGTAGTTGTAGATTTCTGTATTTTCTTAAGTAAAAATCGACTTAACGAGGCCAATTCTAATTATTTCTACCCTAGATATTTTGATGAAATTTCTTGCATGGAGTTTTACTATTAATGATATCAATTGTTTTAAGACTAAAAAATCAATTATTTAGCACCCCGATTTATTTGAGGATGGTCTCAAAAGTTACCAATTTTTACCAAATGACCAGATTGGAATTTGCTGGAAAGGCGTCAAATTTACACATTTTTTCCCAAATATTTTGTATGTCTGCCTTATGAATTTCTTTTCCTTTCAAATATATAATAACCGTATGGGAAAATTTAAAAAATATTGACCTCCTGGTTTGGTCCAGAGGTTATATCAAAGTTAACTTTTTTTTTCAATGTCCAACCTCACTTAAATTTGCATTTCGAGGTATACATATTGGTGTAGAAAATTTAATTTATAGAAATCAAACAATTTAGACTGCTTATATATTTCATCTGATGTCTTTTTATAACTTGATATGATTAAAAAAAACAACACACGCATCGAAAACACGAGCGAGTCATACGTTTTTCTTCGGTTTAATGCATAGTTAACAATGCAAAATTTGAAAGTAAAGTAATTATAATACATTTCATCAAAATGACAAATTCAAAAATTGTTTTGAAACTCTTTTAGTTCACACTACATACGCTACAAAAATACCTGGTGCGTATATCCATCGTTAAACACGAGAGAGACGACGAGCTATCGGTGGTGGAGTTCCCTATCCGAGCCACCACATTTATCGCAGTGACAGCGTACAACAACAGGGAGGTCACTAAACTCAAGATCAACAGCAACCCCTACTCCAAGGGGTTCCGTTTTCCTATGAAAAGGTACTTAATATCTATATTTCATATATACACTAAAGATAGTTTATTCTAGGAATGAATCCAAAAATTACCTAATTTACTAGTAAACGAATGTAAACTGGATTAGAACAGCTCAGACATTTTAAACAGTTAAAAGGCTTTATATAAAATAAAGAGTAACTGTTCCAACACAACGTGTATGTGCTTTTATGTAAAAAATGTTGTACGTTATTTAAGGTGGTATGGGAAACCTGTTGATATTAATGTGGATAATAGTCATTAGAATCCAATACTTTCACCGGTTTAGAATTTTTTTTACAATATCTGACTAAAAATATGTTTTAAAATTTTTTGGAAACTTTTAAGGTAAAAATTATAAAAGCCCATGCATGCAAGATTCGAACTGTTGACTAACAGATCTGTAGTAAACGTTCTAATCAATTGCGCACCCGCTACGCTGTTAGGTAACATATACTTGATTTTATTGTTTATTTTGATAGGAAGTACGTCACAATATGGAGGTGTCCCATACCACCTTAATGCGAATAGATAGGTTTTAGACGAAAGTCATTGTAACGTAGGCAAACAAGGTTACTTATAGTCATCGAATAAGTAAAAGTCTAAGCCAATCAAATAGCAAGTCACAAACAAAATTTGAATTACTAGTATTTTATTAGCTCTACAGACTGTGATATTTAGGATATTACGACTTGCGTCAAATACGTGAAGCCTTAAAAAAAAACTTAAACTGTTCTATGTTCGATATATAAAATCACTTTTTATGTTTTTATATTAAGTAAATATACAAAATTAAAGACATCGATTAAGCAGTCAAGCATTTTCACCAATCTTCAGACGGTTTACTATTTGATAGCATCACAAACGTTTCATTGATCACTCATGAAAACGTTATTGTTATATAATACATTTCTATAACGTCTAAGTTTCAACTTGTGACCATTTTTGTTCTTTTGTCAATTATCATTTTTTCTTTATAGATAGAAAGATAGATAGATAGATAGATAGATAGATAGATAGATAGATAGATAGAGCATATATAGATAGATAGATAGATAGATAGAGTTGCAAACATGTTTACTTATATTATAGACTGAAAAATCATGCTTTTGAACAACTTGATGCAAAGGAACAAAGAATGCTAACTCTTGAAGATTCCTTGACGAATTCTGTTTATTGTCATCTAAAAAAAGAAATGCCAACATTTCCTCAGTGAGTATATATATACACTGTGGTTATAAGGGGAGTAACTTGAATAACAGGTGTGGATATCCCTATATATATTAAACAATGATACATATTTTCATATATTTTCATTAATTTACGACTAAAGCTGTTGAAGTTTTTAAAGTTATTCAAAAGTGTGCATATTTATGCAAACACGGCTTGTGCGCTGTCGATGTTCGTCATTTGACCATATAGTATAGACGTGGCGCAAAGCTTCGATACATTTAAATCACGTGATGCAGTTAAACACGCCTATTGCGGCCAAGTGCTAGTTATTGTTTTATTGAACCATATAACGAAATTTGCTTTTAGTTTTATCACGGAAATTTGGAAAATACTGGTATTTAGATATCATTGAATTCATATACTTTAATACAGTAAAACACGCTTATAACGAAGTGCCAGGGACGGGCGATTTTACTTCGTTATAAGCGTAATTCGTTATATCCGTCAAGTTTACAACATGTAATAAAGCCACGGGGTATAAAATTCACTTCGCTGTAAGCGTCAATTCATTATAAGCGTGTTCGCTATAACCGTGTTTTACTGTATATTAATGAAGTAAATATGAATTTATATAAAAAAAATTGTTTTGTTTAGCTTTTGCTATTGTTCATTAGTGATTAATTTGCATAGACACAATGATATGACTTGTATAGTAAATATTTATAGTTGTCTCATTTGAGTGTTATTTTGATTTTGATTTTAAAATATTTGCAATTGGATCATATATTTTTTTTAGATAGTCATTACATATTGTAACATGACCTTCCTTTTCATTTCAGATGTCCTCTTGATTTATCCTCCAGCAAGGACAAACACAAAACAAGTAACGTTTTAATTTATGTCATATATGACTCTCGTTTTTATTACATGTCTTTGTATATGTTGAACTCTAATACATTGTATTTTGTAATTCAGTGAGAAAGTTTTGATAATACAGTAAAACTCGTTTAGTACGAACACGGATATAGCGAAATCTCAGATATAGCGAAGTTTTTTTGAGTCCCCGTTAAAATTCTTATCAAATCTTTGCAAAATTTAACGGTTATAACGAATTCGGATATAACGAATTTACGGATATAGCGAACTGATTTTGAGTCCCGTAGAGGTGAATAATAACGAAATTTAACACTTTTATAAGGAATTTATTTACAGTATTGCACTAGCGTTTAACATGATAGTTTGAATGATTTTATTTTCACATAAATTCTTCAATTCACAATCCGATTACTAAAGGTATCAAAAGAATGTATTTTCATTCTAGACCTCAATTGGCAAAAATTGTAGTCCGGTGAAAGAAATCATATATATATATATATATATATATATATATATATATATATATATATATATATATATATATATATATATATAGTTAATTCGCTATAGTTATTATTACGAATTCGTTATACGGATATAACGAAGTAAATCCATCAGTCCCTATGACTTCGCTATAACCGAGTTTTACTGTATATAAAACTTATATTGAGTTAGCTCGACGTCAATAAAATTGGTATCCAAAGTTTATGTCTTATATTAGAAGATACTAATACGTATATGAAAAGATAATTCCGTATGAACCTAACTCAGTGCAATTTAACTAAATTGGCTAAATGTATTTACATTAAACATGAACATACCTATAATTTTTTAAAGATTTTAATCAAGAAAATGCTGTTTAAGAAACAATTTGCACTTTAAACACTAGGGAAAATGTTGTCACACTACTTTTTGACGATTTTGTTTATATTTGTGGAAATGCCAATTACTTTCACAGTGTGCCAAAAATACCCGCTGTTCAGTCGGCGTAGTTAAGCTATTTGTTATAATTACAGAGACGCAGCGTACCTCTATTATTTTCACAGATCCCACTCCTGCCACCGAGGACGAAGCAGCAGTTGACAAGTCAACACAGACAGAAATAACAATGGCAGACATCCGATCGTGGTTTTATTTTCTGGGATGTGAGTTATTTCATTTTTTCTCACATGTAGAAAGTAATTTTTTAAAACAAAAAATAAAATATACATGTAAAATGATTTCGAGAATCCCAGTTAAGAAGCATGTCTTTGCCCATATTTTCCATGAATGAATACCTTGTTGTACTTTTCAGACCCACTGGCTGACCGTTATACGGATCCGAATATGCCATTCTATCCATTTTATCCACACATGCAGAGAAATGGTTGGGAACAGGGTACATATTATGTTTTTTCTTTGCCAGAATTAGCTATTTACATAGATTGATGCTATTTAATTGATTTACTTTTAAATATTTATGACATTCCAGAACCGAGAAATCTTATAAACCCGAATGAAAGCATAGGTAAGGAGATTCAAGGTTGTTTTATTAGTAGATTTGCAATTATAATGATATGTAATAAACATGTAATTCCTTGGTCAACGGTAAATCAAAGTACTGATATCTTACATAGCTTGTTACAAGATGCCTTGTTAAAGCTACTGTAAGAGAAAAACCACAGAATTAAAACTATTTGTTCAGAATCATTACATAAGTGTACTGTAAACGTATTTTATTTAACGTGTGTGATATTTTGCAGAAAATGATTTTTTCAACAAGTAAGCGGGGATTTGAATTAGCAAATTTCTAAAATTGCCTATTCTTACACATATATGAATAGCATTTAGTATTTGACGGAAGCGTCCTTTCGCCAAAAACTCTATTTAAGAATACACAGCCAAATGTGATACGTTAACAGTACAGGTTTTGTGTCTTATTTGTATCTGTTTTATTGTTTTATTCCATATTTTAAAACGGTTAATACACTAAATGATGAATGCAAAATGTTGTCATCAAAACCTTGAATCTTCACGTTTTTAAAGGACATTGTGTGTGTATTTTTAAGTACGTTCCTTTAGGCATGACTTGTTTACAAACATTTTCATTTTCTTTTGATCAGATGCATGCAGCAATGGCCAGAATGGCGAATTTTCACAGATTTATCCAGAATCTAAATCATCAACTCAGCATACTATCATACCTTGTATGTAGCTTATTTATTTGTCAGCTGATATGATTATTCTATAAAATTATGTCTATTTGGATTGTAACCTTTATCCTACTCAATTAGTTTCAATATACACAGCCCTCAATATAACATGCAAACATATACATCTTCTCATTTAACAGTTTTAGACACATGCAAAAGTATAAGAATGTTTAACAATAAAAACATAAACCACATGTACAAGAGAAAACAAGCAACATATTTCTTAAGACTTTACTCTATGATAAAGAAAGCCATTTTCCCCGCATCACCAGAAAAGCTAGCTCACTGGCAAGAATGAACAAGTTTTATATTTTTTTTCTTTCCATGCTTGAAAGCTTTACTTGATCTTTTAAACATCCAGCGACTTTTCAGTGGCTTATCACTTAAGACGGCATGATTTGCCGTTTTCGGTGAACCGAATACAATGTATCCAAAAACGACTGGACATAAAGCCCAAACACAGACAGTCCTAGGAGTCTCGAGGACTCTTCTGAAGACCCCATCACCAAAAGTCAGAGTCATGTTATGTCCAGCGATCTCCCATCCAGTGCTGATCACACTTGCTTTAGGCTGCATGATTGAGGATACTATAGCGCATAGCCAGAAAAGCTAGCTTACTGGCGAGGCAGTAAAAGTTTCTTTTATACTATCATCTTCATATACATTTATTGAAGCCAAGAGGCATCAGATGGTAGGAAATGATATAAGATGTGAAAGTAACTAAACATTCAAACTTTGTAATCCTTTTTGTAAATCTGAATTTGTCTCTGTTTTCTGCAACAGCAAAATTTCTAGTCAACATATTTTACAGGTTCGTCTGCAGTACTTTAATTGCTTGAAAGACATTTAAGATTTGCAAATACAGTACTAGTTTCAGTTCACCAAAGGTATGGATATCATTTCTTAGTTTGAAAAGTACTGCGTAAAGTTTTATTTTATTTGCCTGTTATATTCAACAGCGAAAGAAATTGAAAAAGAAAAGAAACTTGCAAGTCAGACAAATGAACGAGAACGTGGAAAAAGAGAAGAAAGACTAATGGAGTA
The DNA here is from genome assembly GCA_016163765.1 of Magallana hongkongensis. Classification (NCBI taxonomy): domain Eukaryota; kingdom Metazoa; phylum Mollusca; class Bivalvia; order Ostreida; family Ostreidae; genus Magallana; species Magallana hongkongensis. The sequence continues at coordinate 55,721,906 of WFKH01011581.1, read as the reverse complement.
CAATGCCAGAATAGAAAGTATGTGTTTAAAATTAACTGCATGTTATTGTTGTAAATCACTAGATAATTTATATTAATTAATGTGCCCCTCATACTTGTACTAAGGGTATTTGTGGTTAGGATTGACAAATGGATGAGGATGTAAACTCGTTTGGTAATCTCCTTACTCTACCTAGGTGAGATGAAATTAAAAAAAAGGTGTCACAATTCGAAAAATACATATATGTCATGTCTTTATACCATATTTTACTGGCAGCCACTTCGTGACCTAGCAAAAAGAATCACACTTCCTAAATATGATATCAAAAACCTAAGTTACATCCTCCCCAAATACAGAATTAGACAATAAATACATTGACATTAACATTCTTCAACTTTTTTCAAGATCAACACAATTGAAATTAACTTAAACAAAATGTTAATTATTTTATTTATATATGATAACAAATAACATTCGAACATATTATTATCATTCTTATTCTAAATTCAAATATATACAAAAACATTCGAAAAAATTAGGCTTACATCTGTCTTTTATTTTTTCCACAGTGTGGAAACGAGACAGAGACACTTCTCGTTCTGACAATCCTGAAGCAATGAAGAAATGATCTAAAAAATCTTCATCACTGTCCTTTCCATAAACAATTTTTGGAGTATACAGAATTCGAACTTGTGTGTCTTGATGTCTGTTTTACCTGTTATGCGTCTGTCCATCTTGCCAACCGCAAGTCACTATATACGTGTCGTCTAAGCCCGGTACAATTCATGGAAAGATGATGGAATCCTCGTTGAAAATCATTCTTTTTTCTGAAATCCGTAAGATACAGTTGAATGGTTCATGAAACATTTAAATACCCGCCACATAGAATCAAATGAAACTGTTAGTTTAACGTAGAGTAGAATGTATTTCTGATAGTTGAGATGTATTATATGGGGGAGTATTTAAAGAATACGTTTCTATACAAAGAATACGCTTTAGGAGTTTAAACATTAACTTTAATTGAGAAATTGATCAAGTGACTTTTTTCCTTTCTCAAATTTTAAAGTTTTGATATAAGAATGCATGGTTTGGAGTAATATGTAAAGCATAATTTAATTCCCCTTTCTTTTCTTCTTGAGCTGTAGGACTGTGTTACAAAATTACTGTATTTATAATGTTGTATATGTGGGATGTGGGAGAGAGCATTGGAAAAAGAAATCATAATTGTGTAGTAGTTACTATTTACGGAACTTTAAAGTTAATCTATTTTTCGTTAAAAGACGTAGGCATAAGAAACATTGCTCACTAGCAGTAACTTGAAGAAACATGGCGTTTTCAAAACATGATAAAAAGATTTTAAAAACTGAATTGCATATCGGGACAAAAATTGAAAATAAATCTCATCTATGCATCATAAATAGGATAAGATACTAGTAATAATTACGTTACATATATGTGTTGTTTGTCGAATGTATTCAAACACTTAAACAATGATTTAGACCCAGACACCTGTGAGGTAGATTCAAGTATTAGAAAATGCCAGTCCATTCAATTCCCATTATAATGTATTGCATGGTTGTCTCGCTCTGATTTTGCGGTCTCTAAACATATTTTGATCAATACAATGTTGTGATACATGTTGTTTATTGAACTTCATTTCGTTATTTACAATAGGTAATATCCGATAAAGTGTTGTGTTGTTATAGTCAAATTTGTCGTAATTTTGATACATTTTAAATTCAAATTATTGAACATTTTTACTCATTTAAACATTTGGAGAACACTAGATTAACACTTGACACTCAATCAATCATACTTGAAATCTATTAGCTTTTTGCAGAGTTCTGTAAATAGATTATTTGGAGAGAAAAAAAATCATGTTATTTTTATACCAGTTTCTGGTGTATATGCTTTTATTTACTTGTTTGAAAAAATTCTTTCACCATGCTCTCACGCACATCATTTTATCGATATTTCATTGTTTCAAACTTTGTTTGCTTATAATGTGTTTAATGATTAAATACATTTTGTTATGAATTAAAAATGAAATTGTTGAAACATAGTTTTATTATTTTAATGCTGTGTTATGTGACTTGAGAAACTTTTTCAAGCTGCTGTTAAATTTATTAAGAGGCAATGTAGATTGATGAAAGATGTGTGTGCGTCATTATAATAATTAATCTCTTATGATTCATTACCTTTTCCAATCTTATCAGTTTGGGATTTTGTTCAATGTATTTTGGAATCTAAGCTTTTGTTAAGAATTTCCAGAGTCGCATTTTTGATTTTCACTTTCCTCAACGATGTCAGCCTAGTCCTACTGTATACAGCTCCGAAATGCGTAAGCGGGTAAATAACTAAATTTCCCCAGGAGAATCGTGGTATGTATGATAAACAAAACATTCGTTTAAATATCCATCTACCATCTACTTACTTTTATTCCATCGTCATTCTTCTTGCAGGAATTCTTCCTAATTGTTCTTTTTTGGAAAAATTGGAAGTTTCAAATTAAATGCAATTTATTTTATATAGGCAAAATGAAAAATAAGTATAGTGCATCTTTAATTTAATAAAAAAAAACGTAAGATGAAGAGATATATATCGAGAGAAGGTCATTATTTGAAAGATAAGTAATATTTTTCGTGTTTTTTTTTTTATATTTCTCTAAAATTAAAGCATATGTGCCTTTCATATGTACGAGTGAAATGAAGAATGAAAGAAAGACATGATTTACAGGTTATACAGTTTCTTAAATTCAGTAGAATAAATTTTCTATTTTTCCTTATCAACGTACACCTATTAATTTTTAAATTTAACGCAAAAAATGTTACCTTTATTTATTTACTAATTTTAGTTACTCTAATACTAGTAAATAATAAGATATCTAAGATAACACTAAGATATTCCAATTTTCGCTGATTTAAAAATTAAAGTCGTTAAAAAGCAATTAAAATAAACTAAATCGATTTTTTACGATTGAAACGAGCATAATGTCGATAATGATACGCTGAACAGGTAAGTTACTGAAAAATAAAAATGAAAACTTATTGTGCGCATCTTTTTCGATTTCTAATTGAATTAAACGTCTTCTTTGTTAAATAAAGATAGAAATTAATATATTATCTTATAGTTTGCCAATGTATATTTTGATTGTTTTCTTTTCAAATCAGTAAAAAATTGTCATTTTCTACATGGTAAATTAAACAATATTTATAAATCTATCTTAAAAGTTTTGTTATATATTTTCCAGTTTTTCATTGTAAGCTGTTGAACCTTTTTTCTTTCTTCTATATGTGAAAAACGTGCCACCGGTGCCCACCAAACCGTTATTCTTGGAGAAAATCATTCAGTTGGATTTGAATGAAACCTAGTTCAACAATGGAACAGATCGGCCACCGCAGATTTCAAGTAATATGAGATGTTTGTTTATTTAAGCTTAATATATTTACATAAAAATTCATAACAATTATTTTTAAAAATACTATGATTATAATATCCATATTCACATCTCGCTATTTATATCAAACTTAGAATTTTTCTTCAAAAGAAGTTTTATATCAAAAAAACAAATTACTACTTTATAGGGTGATTTCATACTTGTTAGTAGCTTATGCTCTTAAAACGTTTTGTGAAATATTGATAGTTTATTAAAAACATTTTTGCAGTAAACTGGATGACAATTTTGGAATGCCGGATTAAGAAAGGACGCTTAGATTCTGTGAAATTAAAAACACTTTTGCAGTATACTGGATGACAGTTTTTGAATGTCGGATTAAAAGACGCTTAGATTCTGTGAAATACATAGCGAGTGAACTTCGTTATTTGAACCTTTTAAAATGAAGACTTTGATGGTATTTTTCTAACTGTAAATGAAATAAAATGTAACAGAGTGTGTATTTAAAATCCTATTTTGGTTCAAAATTTAAAGTAAACATTATAATATCATATAATATATATTATATTATATTATATTATATTATATTATATTATATTATATTATATTATATTATATTAT
>WFKH01011581.1:55696672-55717902 GCA_016163765.1 Magallana hongkongensis | reverse complement strand
ATATTATATTATATTATATTATATTATATTATATTATATTATATTATGTTACCAAATTCGCTCACAATACACCTTATTACTACAATATTGCTAACGGTTTTAATCGTAAACAATAAAATTGAGCATAAATTATAATTAGTAAGAAGATTTGAACCTTTATAGAATTTTATTGTATCTTTTATCATATTGTTGTTGATTTTTAAATTGTTTTAAGATGCAAACAAATGTGAGATATTTACACTTTACTTCAAATTGTAAGTGTCTGCTAACTCATTATAGTACATATTTAATATAAATTCTTTGTGACTTTTCAAGAGGTAGAACAGATTGATTAAGGGGGGGGGGTGCTATTTCGGAAGGGTTTCGATATCGAGATGTCATGGCGCACTGGGAAATTGAACTGTCATAAATTAATAATTTAGTCGAAAGATAACAAAAACTCAGTTTGTGTAGTCGTCTTGATATAACAGTTAGTGAATTAAACTAGAATAAGACAAACATCAGTCATTGATAAGAACGTTGCCATCTGTCAGTTGTCAATTATCATTTCAAAAATTAAGAAAGGTGTAAGTATCTCAATCATCTTTCAATGGTATAAAAATGAAACTATTTTCAATATTGGTGTCCATGAAATCGTTAAATATTATATACAATATTCATGAAACATATATATGTATATGTTGATGTAAGAACTCAGCTTGGAATATTTTACAATATAGCTTCGATCTGCGTGAAAAGGGGGAGGCGGATGTATTTGAAAAAGATCTATATTTGGTATAAACGACAGAAATTGCTTTTTTATATGTAATGTCGGTATTATTTGTCAAAAGTCTTCAGATGATAAATTCCACGTGACCGTTAACAATAATGATTGTCTAATAAATAAAGTAAATTTTATTAAATAGCACAAGCATGAAGAGCTGTAATATTAGATTGTAAGAAAAATTCAATTTCAAGTATCAATTACTTGATTTATTTTTGGTCTCTAGAGAAACACTCAAGTACTGATCAAGCCTTTAATATACAATAAAACAGTAATGGTTTTTATCTTTAAGATTTTCGCCATAATGATCAAAAGAGAAAGGCTAAAATAGGTTATGCCTGCTGCCTAATCGCATTCATTATTTTTGAATAAAATATTGTTTAAATATTTATTAATAAATATAAATATCTGCTTGTTAAGAAAAATCTGAAACCTCAAGCTTTTCTGATAAGTTTTGTCCAGCGGCCATCTGTACTTTTATTAACTACTTCTCGAGCACTACTGCACCAATATCATCTAAACTTGGTACAAAGCTTTCTTGGATAAAAGGTTTACAAGTTCGTCCAAATGAAGGACCAGGTCTTCTTGAAATATAATTAGGAGTAGATGAAAGAAGTGTAGGGGCTTTTAATATGTTCCAAAGAACAAAATAGCCTGCGAATTCAAAAAAGGCTTTCATAGAAACTTCTGTATACATGTATTTGTCATATTTAAGTCAGATCAAATCATGGATCCTCGGGAATCAGATAAAAACGAAGTTCATCATATAAATTAATAGCAAACAACTCTAAATTGTTTTCCTGACGAACATGAAAGTCATAATTTGTGAAAATGATTGAGAACAAAGTAACATGATCAAATTAAAATTTACATCAAAAATTACATTAAATTAACATTAAATTAATATGAAAGGAAGCTAGCATGAGGATGTTTCTGATTTATTTATACGGTAATCATTTTGGGTTACAAAAATCCAAAGTAGTTGTGGGAATGGGGTAATTTGTTTGTACGTAGAAACCCTCTAAAGAAAAAAGAGGCTTTAACTAGAAAAGTTTAGCATATGAAGATTGCGATATCATAAATTGTATACTTTATCGAACACCTCTTTTTTAAAAAGATTAACATTTATGAAATGTTTCGCAATGTTTGGAGTTCAACTATTCATTAACTTGACAATTTTCCAATTCACATTTAAAGATATTTAAGTTAAGAAAAAAGCGGAGTTCTGATCCATCAGATTTTTTTATTTTCTTTGTATTGTGTTCTTTTTTTTTTTTTGTTTATGTTATATGCATTCATATTTGAATAAACCTTGTTTTGTAACTTGATTGTTTAAAAATACAAAGTTATAATTTTATACTGTAAATACATACGTATGTTTTGAAAAACGGTATGCGTGATTAAGGCAAGTAAATATCAGTATATTTTTCATATCCGTTTCTTACAAATTGTACACATTTCCCCATGCTTTTTAATGTGTTGTAATGGTTTAAGAATTGTATTCATTCTTCCCATAAAGCGTTCATTTATTTATACACATAACTTGCTTCTGTTAAAGGTATATGTGGCGTATTTGGAGTAAAATTTTTGACATGAGTTTGAGTAAAAATATACATCATGCTTCTTATAATTAGACGTTTCACAAACTCTAGGCCCATAAAACATGTTCTGTCTTTAGTTATTTGTCTCTAAACTTTGCTACACGTCTGATGAATATTAATGTGATCCGCCATTTATAACGCCACTGCGCATGAGTGCGGGAAAACCTAGCATTGAAAACACGATGGAAGAAGAGTTTGTTTACAAATTAGAATCACGTTTTCCATGCCTTAAATTAGATAATTCTTATATCAGATGACACTCGAAGCATTATTATTCCGATATTCATTAATGTAGAACGATATAAATTGTTAATTATGTGTAATAAAGATGAAACACGATTTTAGGATCATCGACACGGTAAACTGAGTAGGCTAAATAACCCCTCTCCCTGAGGAATGCATGTACTGAGAGTGTTTATTTATTCTTTATTCAAAAATTCCTCTAAATGAAAATCCACTTGTACTTTATAACTTATAAAGTAAAGACATGGAACACATGGAGAACGAACCTGACTAGCAAAACCCCTACAACTTCATGATGGAAACTTAATTTTAATTCGGCTTTAATTCCTATTACATCAATCTTCATGGTCTCCGATGACAATCTTCCCTTTGTTCATATCCTTGTCAGTCTGTCTCTTTTTTTTTTCATTGCCAAATATGTCAAACTTAACGGTATACCTATCTTTCTCGTCGTCGCCATTGTTGTTGATAGACCGAGATGGATGTCACGTGACCCATTTTAGGCGGGGTTATTCAAATCTTTTGTATTTTTTACCGTGCCGGTAAAAATTCAAAAATACTTTTTTGATTTCTTGTATCTTTGTTATGCGATTGACTTGTAAAGCGTAATTTGTGTGAAAGTCCTATCTTTTAGTAAAGAAATAAAGCAAATTATCAGATCTTATAATTGTTATTCACTAAAAATACGCCACATATACCTTTAATGATAGACATTGAATGGATTAAAGATAAATGTTAGAGCACATGCTGATTGTTTTTTTTAGGTGGGAGGGGGGCAAAGCTTAAGACTTCACAATATTAACATTTTTAAAAATATCTTCATTACTGTGTCTGGAAATGACATAATATATTATAGGTTTGGACGGCATTGAAATAAGGATAAACAAATGGGGTTTTTTTGGAAATAAATGATAAAATTTTCCATTACTTATACGTAAAAGAAATCAATAAGCAATCAAAACGAATTACAATGACCGACATTGTATTATATTGCTTTTTCAACAAAGTTCTGGGAAATTTGTAAATCCAGCGTTTCATTGAATCATTAATTAAACGCAAATCATTACATTCATGAATTAAGGTTTTATCATCTTCATCTTGCTTTATGGTATATGTTGGTAAGGGTAAGACACAATGGTAATGTTATTTCAAAATTAATATTATTTTAATATAAAGTTCGAGAAGTATCTAATGAATAATATGTATTTGAATTCCTGACATGATCCAACAGCATATTAGAGGTGTATTATGGAATACTCAACACTTTAATCGTTTATCAACCACCATTTATTTATCAGTTTCTTCTAACATCGTTACCATGGTGATAATTCTTCTTTTATCAATAGCGAGACACTTTGCACGTTATCGTATAATCAATAAAGATAATGTGTTCAACTTTAATATTACTAATATCAAATGTAGATGGCTAATCAAACCAGGAAATGATAAGCAAAACTCATGGTAGAAATAAATCTATAGTTTTGGGTTGGGGTAGCTTACGCTGTTTTTGTACAAAAGCGTACATTTTTCCTATCTAGAGTGTACAGCTGTAAACAGCTTGGTTAACTATTAAATTCATGCTTATTTAAAGCAAATTACCGAGTTTTCAGAGAAAAAAAATATTAAATGGATAATGAATAAACACTATACATATACTTATTACCTGTTTGCTTGTATTGCAATAAAAAAGCTGTTTTCAATCATTATTTATTTATTATAATAATTTGTAAAAATAAAATTCCAATCAGATTTTCATTAACCAATTACGTTGAATTTATTCTGAAAATGAAAATTAACCGACAAAAAATGGTATTTGAAAATCCACATGTAATAATTAAATACCTTAAATAACATTGTTCACTTTAAAATGTGTTGTTTTCAACATTTTACCAGATTGTTCGATGATTCATTTCAGTTAAGCAAGCTTTGATAGCGACATCAACAAATGTCACAATGAGTCCTTTTCTAGAAAATGTACAGATGAGATGTGTTAATTGGAAATCACAAGTCTCTGAATCTTAATTGTTTCAGTCTGCGCACGTTAATAAATTCTCAAAGTTTATAACGACTTCGTTGAGAATATATTAACAGCACTATATTGCGTTTTTATTGCTTTTTAAAGTAACAAGTTCTGGGAATTCTGTAAATCCAGTGTTTTATTGAAATGTTTTCATTGAACAGGATTTAATTACACCTAATCATAACAAGAATAGATATGGGTCACCCCATATCCAAGATATTCGGCTTTTAAATTACTTGAATTTTCACTGCTCAGCCAATCTCTAAGTTAAAATCACTGAACTTGTTAAGAAACTGGCGTATATTTAGTTCTTCATGTCCGTATTAAATACTGCCACCCGCGTCATTAGCAAACATACACACATCTGTCTTTATATAAGTGCGATCAGAAATAGGCCTATGGTGCAGGTGTGCGTAACCATTCCGCCGTTTAAAAGAAAAGAAAAGAAAAGAAATAACACACTCATACCAGAGACATAAATAACATTTATTTATGTCTCTGCTCATACACAACAAATAATTAAAAGAGATTGTGTGATAACTAACGAACAATAATCATGAAAGTAATATAATTATTGTTATAATATAAGCAATATTCATTAGTGAAAAAATTGTCAATCGAAGAATGACCTATATTTTGGTGAAAAAGACTGAGGAGGCAGCTAGCGTAGGAATATGAATACTTCACATTTACATTTCTTGGGGTGGGGTGTTTTGTCAAAATAATTTTACGTTAATTTTGTTTTCTTCCACGTATTACATATACATCGATATTCTAAACATTTATTGTAATGTTGTATCTGCTGATCATGAACAGAACTATCTTTTACAGCGCAATTGTGTTAAGAGTACCTGACTATAGTAATATATCTTGAATAGATAGTAGGCACTGATCGAATATATTAAAAATCATGAATAAACGTTTCCTCATCTTCATCTTGCTTCATGAAACATGTTGGTAACGGCAAGAAGGTACGCTATATGTAATATCAAGATTAATATAAATTCAAATATGAAGTTCGAGAAGTATTCAATGAATAGTATGTAATTGAATTTCTGACATGATCCAACAGCATAACAGAGGTGTATTATGGAATACTCAACACTTCAAATCTTTTATAAACCCACCATTTATTTATCAGTTTCTTCTAACATCGTTACCATGGTGATTATTCTTCTTTTATCAATGGTTATATAAGTTGCACGTTATAGTAAAATCAATAAAGATAATGTGTTCAACTTTAAAATTTCTAATATCATATGTAGCTAGCTAATAAACGAAGAAATGATAAGCAAAAATTGTCTTGGAAATAAATCTTTAGATTCGGGAATTGGGGTAGCTTACGCTGTTTTTGTACAAAAGCGTACATTTTTCCTACCTAGAATATACAGCTGTAAACAACTTGGTTTACTATTAAATTCATACTTATTTAAAACAAATTACCGAGTGCGTTTTGAAAAAAAAAATAATTGGATAATAAATGAACTCTATACATGTACTCATTTACCTGTTTGCTTGTATTGCAATAAAAAAGCTGTTACAATCATTATTTTTATTATGATATCTTGTAAAAATAAATACACATTTGATAAATATAAAACAATTACGTTAAATTAAATCTGAAAATAAAATTAATCGCAATATCAATTTCAATATGAAGTTCGAGTCATAATCTGACACGATCCAACAGCATATCAGAGGCGTAATAAGGAATACTCAAATCTTTTAATCGTTTATAAACCACCATTTCTTTATCAGTTTCTTCTAACATCGTTACCATGGTGATCATTCTTATGCTATCAATAGCTATATAATTTGCGCGTTATAGTAAAATCAATAAAGATAATGTGCTATACTTTAAAATTTCTAATATCAAATGTAGCTGGCTGATAAAACGAAGAAATGATTAGCAAAAATCATGTTAAAAATAAATCTTTAGATTTTGAAATTGATGTAGCTTTCAGTGTTTTTGTACAAAAGCGTACATTTTTCCTATCCAGAATATACAGCTGTAAACAGCTTGGTTTACTATTAAATTCATTCTTAATTATATTTAAAGCAAATTACCGAGTGCGTTTTCAAAAAACAAAATTATTAATTGGAAAACAAATGTATTAATACATGCACATGTACTCATTACCTGTTTGCTTGTATTGTAATAAAAATGCTGTTTTCAATCATTATTTTTATTATGATATCTTGTAAAAAAAAAAATACCCATTAGATAAATATAAAACAATTACGTAAAATTAAATCCGAAAATAAAATTAATCGCCAAAAAATTGTAATATGAAAATCTACATGTAATAATTCAATAGCTGAAGTACCATCAGTCACTTTAAAATGTGTTGATTTCAATATTTTACCAGATTGTTCGATGATTCATTACAGTTAAGCAAGCTTTGATAGCGACATCAACAAATGTCACAATGAGTCCTTTTCTAGAAAATGTACAGATGAGATGTGTTAATTGGAAATCACAAGTTCTGAATCTTTAATGTTTAAGCCTGCGCACGTTAATAAATTCTCAAAGTTTATAACGACTTCATTGAGAATATACTGACAGCGCTTTAATCAAGAAAGAAAAGTTCTAAATCGTAAGTTTTATTGTTCTATTATGTGAGGCTTTTTAATTGATACAATTAAGATTTTGATGTTTTTTTAGTTTAAGGAGGCTGAGATAAAAAAAAAAACCACCTTTTGATCTCAGGTACAAAAGACACAGAAATCTGATTTAAATTTGTTTTTCTTTATAAAAATAATTTTATGAAAAATTATGCGAGATTTTACCGTCCCTTATAAATGTTTCATATCTACCATCGGTTCCAATATCAGAAGTAGCGTTTTCATGAAAATCAAACATTTTGCAAGTAAAATAAAACGGTATAAATAAAGTTATTTGTTATTAGACCGGAACTGGAATGAACAACCGGAAAAAGAAGATAAAACAGTGAAAAGGTTGAGTGGTGTTCCTTCCATACCAAAATCAAAAACTTCCATCATTCCTTGTTGTTGATTTTTCTGTCATTAGTTAACATTTACCATATCAGCTAAGCATCCTACAGGTGATGTTAGTTTTTTTTATGTATGTTCGTCAAGTGAAAAATACAATTCAAGATTACAATTTTTAAAGAAGTCAATCGGAACCTAATTGTTATTCAATTTGTTATATATCATTACGCATTTCCATGTAGTCATTGGAAACAGATGAAGTTATAAAAATCGATTTTTACTACAACTGCCATGGCACGAATGTCTCCAACTGTAAAATTATCACTTCTCATAAACAGCTTTGATATTTAATGCGCAGTATTGAGAACTTGTTAATTCTTAATAGTTTACAGTGACATAAAATTACGCAATTTTTTTGTTTGTCATGGAAACATGTCAATCGGTATCTTTCAAAATAGTCTCAACATTGTTATGTTTAGAGGAAACAAGTTGTAAAAATATGTGTTGAGCATACTTAGCTATGTGAAAAAGCGATAACGCTTTTACAAAATTCATCAAATAGATTGAACAATCATACTAAAATGTATCCTTTATATATTCTATTTAGAATTATTTTTATAACATAGGAAAAACCCATATATAATACTGCGTTTAAATTCTTAAGAAAAAGGGCGGACAATGGACGCAAAGACGTTTTTCCAGCCCAATAATGGTGCAAATGTAAAACAATCTAAGTTGTTCAATCAAAAAAGAGAAGAGATGCAAAACAGTGCATTATCGAGTGCAACATCCTCCATATCACCATCCAATGGGTCATCTTCACCCGAACTGGAAGTCCTGTCATCAGATATGGAAGTATGCCAAATGTATGCCAGCTCAAGTTCTTCGGGATATTCAGACATGCAGTGGTCATCGGATTTCCCTGACGAAGAAAACAATTGTATTCCGCAGATAAATGGGTCTATTACATTATCCCTCATGGAAGCAAAACTTTGGTACAAGTTTTTAGAAGTAGGGACCGAAATGATCATTAACAGAACTGGAAGGTAAAGTTGTAACTAGATAGTAAAACTGAATTTAAATCTCAATTTGATGTTGATGACTAGTTTTTCATTTTTAACTTACCTTTTAGGAGAATGTTTCCATATGTCGAGTTTTCCCTCCGCGGAGTGGACCCCGTTGGATTATATGACGTCATATTTGACATCATACCTGCTAGCAGCAAAAGCTTTAAGTTTTTAAACAATAAATGGATACCAATCGGGCGGAAAGAGGAAGAATTCAAGAATTACCCATTTAAACACCCGGACTCTCCGAGAATAGGATCTGATTGGATGACTCGAAAAATTTCCTTTGAAAAAGTGAAATTGTCAAATAAACCTGGCACGCAAGCTGGCATTGTAAGTAAAGGTTATTCTTTTAATTTAGGAAACTAAATTTTATCCTTTGACAAATATTTCCTTTTTTATATAGGTTATGCATAACATACTTTGTGTTTCAAACACCAGATTAATTATCTTAATCATTTTTGCAGTTCACTTTACACACCCTTCAGAAATACTTAGTCCGGATTTCGATTGTCAAACACGAGCAGGATGATGAAATTTCTGTCGTGGAATTTCCAATTCGTGCCACGACCTTCATAGCAGTTACGTCTTACAACAACCGAGAAGTGACCAAACTCAAAATTTACAGCAACCCATACTCAAAAGGGTTCCGATTCCCAATAAAAAGGTTCATTAACGCTTTATAATGCTGTTTGATATGTGCATATAGGTTTAACGTTTATTCAAAACCTTGTTCGTTGAATATTATTCCTAGAGATGTTCTTAACACTTAGCAAAATTACAGTATTTTCAAATTTTTTTCATTCAAACCTTCATTTACATGTTCAAACAATTTTTAATCTTCATCACATTTATATGTTATCGTATATTCATTTTTTTTAATTTCAAATTTAACAATCTAAAATGTTTTGTAGCTTTTTACATCAATATCTTTTTTTAATTACATCCATTGTTTAATTATCTTTATCTCATTCACCAGAATAAAAAATCAGACCTTCCAGAAGATTGAACACAAAGAGCAACGGCTTATGTCAATGAAAGACTCTGTGAAACACTCAGTGTATTATCATCTCAAAGGGGACGTTCCAGCAATCCCACAGTAAGTCTATCTACCCTCATGAATAAAAGCGCATTACGGAGAAAAAAAAATGCGAAGTGATCATCATGAATTATTCCTTATGGTACATTGTTATTCGGCAAAACTTATTATATATTTGCATTTTCTTTACAGATGCCCCTTAGATTTATCAACACACAAAGAAAACATAAAAACAAGTAAGTACTGATTTACATTATACTCATTTCATGTCGCAAGATTTGAAATGGGTTACCAACAAATAATATATTTCCTTTGAAAATGTTATATACGCGTTAATTTTTTTATATAATTTATATTCATATTTTCATCGCAGATTTGACGCTTATTCTTTCGAGAGTTTTTTTTCATGATTTGTTTTGTTTAAAAAAAACTTATACATTAAAATCATAATTATAAAAATGAAATGAATGTCTTTTTTGCATTAAAAGAAGTAATATCTTTGTCAGATTTGTGTTCTTGTTGACACTTATGGAAATCGGGTAGTTCTATATTAAGCATTTTTTGGCAGATGATCACAAGGATGCCCCTGAACCGAAGCCCGATTTTGAAAAAGCAACACAAACTGACATTACAATGGCAGACATAAGAACTTGGTATCAGTTTCTTCAGCGTAAGTTAAAGAATCTTCAAACCTCACTTGTTGAATAAGAATTACATAAACGAAGATATTTTAATTTTAGCCTAAAATCATTTCCCAAAACGCACGCGACTTTAGACCTAAACTGATTTTATGATTACAGAAAATAAAAAATAAAGTTGTCTTCCTTTGCTGGATGATAAATTAACTTTAATAATTTTAAAATACCAAAGTATTTAAATCAAAATCAATCGTAAACTTTGCATCTAATTTATTTTTAGTTTTATTAACCGAAGATTTATTATAAACTTTTAAACGAATCTATAAATAATTATAATTTGCTAAATCACAGTGATATTGTAAGAACTATAACTGTTATTATAAATTGTACCTTTCTTGAGCTTCAACGACATATTTTCACTCAGTGAAAGAAAGGATACTAATTCACAAAAACACGATGATTGATATGTGCGTATTTAAAATGCAATCTAATTAAGGTGGTAGGGGACACCTGTCGATATTAATGTGGATAAAAGTACATCATAATCAAAATACTTTCACCGTTTTGAAATTTTCAAATTTTACAATATTTGACCAAAAAATATGTTTTAAAATTTTTTGGAAAGGTAAAAATTATAAAAGCCCCAGCAGGATTCGAACTCATGACGCACAGATTCGTAGATAACGCTCCAACCCATTGCGCTACGCTGTTAGGTAACAATTTGGGGAAAGAAAAAAATTATTAAATTATGCTTGGTTTATTGTTTATTTCGATCGGAAGTACATCACAATATGGAGGTGTCCCATACCACCTTAATTTGACATATTTGCAGATCCAGTCACAAAACAGCCGACGGAGGCACAGCTCTCATACGTTATCCCACCACCACTTATCCCAGCACATGCATGGAAACTAGGTACTGGAACTCTATATTCAATTATTAACTTTGAAATATTAAAATTGGAATACAATTTTTTATTAAAAAAACATAATAATTATCTTGGGAAACTTACCTGATACACAAATAACTTTACATCCCCTTACTTGCCGAAAAAATCAAAATATGTAATTCATATTTTACGTTCTTTACAATGGGCGTGGTGTCCTCTAATTTTGAATTTTTGGCATATTCTTTTTCTTTTTTTGTATACTCTTATTTTAATTTTTTTTTACCCCAATTAGACACAGGACCAGGCGATCCTTATTCAAGGCAGCGCCCTGAGCCTACATCACGAACGAAGGATTCATCTGCATTGACGTGTAAGAAATTCCAACAAATACATTCATTATGCTGTAATTTTAGCGAGACCCAAATTATGCAGTGAAATTGGATGTAATATGCATAATAGAAGTCAGGAAAGCAAAAAATCTAAAATTTTATGAAGTGTCTGTGTACGTTTCTATTAGAAATATATCCTAATACTCGATGTAATGTTATAAATCATCCATTTCTTTGTATGTTATCACAGCAGATAAAAAGAAAACTCGAGCAAGAAGTCGGAAATCTGAGAAGAAAGAAGAACGACTCTTGCAGTACAATGCCAGAATGGATAGTAAGTGCATAACTCGATATTTTTTTGAGAAAAAATGCAAATATTTTCTTAAAGACATAATCATAAAAATGATGTTGTAACCATGTGACAGAATTGTTTGATTGAATTCTACGTTGTTTTACACAGTGTGGAAACGAAACAGAGAAGAAACTCTAAACGACCACTCTGATGCCTGAAGAAATCCAACTGGAGAATCCAAGACTATTTCAACAAAGAAATCAAACACATTCCCATGCATATTTTGTTTATTTTTTTTTTACTTTGTTCTTATACAAAGAAAAGCAATAAAATTGATGTATCGATATATACAGTACATGTATCGAGTTACAGCCTGTTGAAACTAACATATCGCAGTATATGATTATATATACTGGTATTAAGATAAGAATCATGATTGTGTTATTTTGATGTCTTATATGCTATACCTGTACAATGTGGTCTGCTGGTAGAGAAAACTTAAATGAAATCTAAAAAATCGTGTTAAAAATCATGTTATAGTTTTACAAATTGGATACAATTTTAATCAGTTTTGTTATTTGCTAAGCTTTTAAACAAGTTTAAGGAGATCTCTCAGTAGTAAATCTTCCAGAATTGAATGATTTTTAACAGTATTTGTTATCATTTGCGTTAAGCAATTTTATTTACTGGATATTATGGTTGAATTATTTGGGATTTTTAGATTGAATTTGTACTCAGAAATAGTTCACATTAACAAAACGTATTTGAAATTAAAGATCAAATATTATATTATAATGAGATGTCACTCCATGTATGTAAATTTGTTGTCAGTGATATGCCAACATTTTGCAAATAGTTTCTAGTTGATGTATTTGCTTGTTATCATTATTAAATTCTCATGTTCTCGTATTTGAATCTTTAAGGTGACTGTTTGTATTTGTACAGTTTTTATTGTGTGATTTTTTACTGCTTGAGGTAAAATATCATAGGATATTCTGGGTGGATTCAGGAATTTTTTTTAATACATATATATCACTAATTTGTGTTATTCAAATGTCTTTGCCCCTTTCTTCATAAGCTTTTTGTCGATTTTCGAAACTGTATATATTTACACAGAGTTTTAAATGACGTATTTAAAAAAATCTTTCAGTAAATCTAACTTCTTACCTTAGACGTAAAACATAAAATCAGATTTGTAGATATAAAGAATACTTTGTGTAACGTAGGGACATCTTCATCCCCTGCTGATCAACATTTTTTATAGGGGTAACATATCATCTTGTAATTGCTTGACTTTCAACTATTTTGCTTGAACACGACGTTATGGAATACTTACAACTAGCTAGCTTAACTTATAGTTTACTACCTTATATATAAAGTTAAAAGTGATGTGATATTTAACTTTTAAACTGAGTCATTTTTTTTGACTAGGCAACTCACAATATTGGCATCAAATACGATTTAATCAAATGTTCTTTGGGACAACTTTTAAAACATTTTTTGTTTTATTTTCCCGTAGAACAGAAGGTATGTTTCATATTTAGTTAAAACACCACTTGAACAACTAATTAGTTTCCTACATTAACTTTTTAAGAATTCAAAATTTTACATTTTTAGTTTTACAATTTTCTTTTAATTTTGAAACGCCAAGCAACCTCCACCGTGGATTTTTTTTCTTTTGACCATAATTGGATTTATATAAATGAAAGAATACTCATTCTTTAGGTAATATTTCACAACTTACTTATTCAATTAATAAGGTGGATATTCAATCATTCATGAATTGTAATTAAGTTTATTATTATTCTATATTTTGGTTTTTAAAACACGTTAGTATTTTACGAGTACAAAATTTAAACCTATACATATGTATTTTTTGAAGTTGCGTGAAACGTGTTATGGTATCACGTGTACGAGTAAGCAATGTCAAAAGAGTTTGTTTGGTATTTGGCGTGTTTTTTTCCTCATTATATTGAATTTTTATACCAATGTAATAAACGTTTGGTGAACGTTAAGATCCCATGTCATGGTTGTTAGCACTATAAGTTCAAACAAAAAAAATCCATATCCTTACTGACCATAATTCATTAATTAGCATATCGCAAAGAATCTAGCAATCCACCATGACATTATCATAATTTTCAAAAACTGTGTGAATGTTTTGTTTTAAAGATAACGAAATAGGGAATAATCAATGCATTCTTTCATCAATTATATGATAAATTTCATAAAATACCTTTAATAAGTTGAACACATCACAAGTTTTCGATGAAATAAAATGCATGCAAAGTTGTCCTATACGTTTGCCGATTTTATCTGTTTACTATATGAAGTTACTGTTAAGTTTTTGTTTAACTTTGTTTTTATTTTTATTTCTAAACGGTGTTTTAAATCAAGGTTTTGAATTTTTAAAACAATAGTGATAAAATCGTCCTTTATTCATTTTTTTTCAGGATTGTGTCCATGTTTTCATTAGTTGTTGTTAATGTTATAGAAATAAACGTTTATTATCTACGAGCATATTTTCTTCCATCAAATATCTTTTGTTGGTGCTGTGTGAAAATGAAAAGGAAGTAGACGCTTTAACATTTGGGATTCGAATTTGCACACAAAGAAGAGTTAAACTTGTGTATTTATTTCAAACGTCCTTTAAATAATATACACACGTGTTGTTGTATAAAGCAACCGGTAAATCATAAACCCGAAAGTTTGGATTTTTGAGACTCAATGATTTAAAGAAATAGTTGCCATGTTTCCCTATTTTATCTTTTATAAACCAAATAAAAACTATTGAATTTTGTATAAATATTGATGTAAAGGTTTTGTCAATGGTGGATTTTGGCACATGATTAAGTATATACGAATTTCTTTCTTTTGACAAATTTTGGTTTAAATCTGTTTGAAATCCAATTAAAAAAACAAATATAGTTGTTGCAAATTTTAAGAATAAAAATCTTTTCACGGTCCCGCAAAAAAGTTTGTTACGTTTTCTTTAAAAAGAATTATAGCAGTTTTTGTACGTAAGCATTACTTTTCCGCCAATAATCTATGAAAAAAAACTTCAAACAACCCAATTCTTTGACGGTAACAGTAAACAAAAGTGATGTAGACGAACTTTAGTTTCTGTGTACAGAATTTGCAAATATGCGAAACACGCAGCTCCTGAATTATTTTTTTAAGTACAGTCGGGAAGAAATTTGACACACAAAAGGACGTGTTATATACGTTCCAGCAAAACTATGCTAAAAGATTCAAACAATCAAGAAATATAACCAAAAAAAACCCTGGTAATATCATCTAATTTTACAAAATTTATGAACATGCTTTGCTACAGAGTGGTAAAGTATAAAATAATCGTAACTTTTATACAATTTAACTTGTTTTTTTTTTTACATAATTGCAATGCAATGTTTTTAGCGGAATAGAAAGGTAAAACGAAGTGCGCTGAAATTCCTTTACGCGAAGTGTATGGTGCTTATATTAAATTTAAAAAAAAACAAAAAACTTTCTGCAGTTATAATATTATACCCCGGCATCATTCATTTTATGGACATAGAATATTAATTTAATCTATCATGCATCTTTGATTGAGGGTACGTTTCATTTAACTCACGATATTTGCAAATCTGAAGGTGAGAAACAATTATCAAACGCAGTTAAATTATTTATTTATTTATTTATTTATTGGGGCTTCGGACAGATTCAACAATAAATTACAAAAGTGATATTAGTTAATAAATGACCCCAAACCCGTTCTAAATACAGCGATCCTTTGCACAAGGTTTAAAAAAAAAATCAAAAGCATTCATCCTTAAAATATAACTTTATTTGTCTTGTATATACATATGCCAAACTGTTAATATAATTTCACATAAAGGCGTCTTGGAGAGGTGTTAATTGGAGAGGGCTGTCAACACCATCCTAAATCTATTTGTATGTTCGCAAGTGACAAAACATAAATGTGTTTATGGTCCGTCGCTGTTTGACAGATTGAACTATCTAACTGGCTTAAACAGACTGGTACCACAATTTTCTTACTTATACCCTTTTGATTTATTTTTCTACGAACGTAAAAATAACAGATGATAAAGTCTTTTTTAAACAGTACACAAAATGTTTTCAAAAGTCTTTTTTAAACAGTACACAAAATGTTTTCAATTTTACACCAGTTTTGATAGGTTATGATTTTTTATAAAAATTAAGATATTTTAACCAGGGGCGTATATACCTAGTATTTACGTCCCTAATTTTACCCAAAAAAAACTTTATAAAGAAACGCTTATCAGACTAAGAACGGTGTTGAGCGTGGAAGGAATTTAAAAATTATTATAAATAAATTTTAAAAAACCTAATTGATTTGAAATTATCAAACTATACACCATTTTTGTCGTTCTAGTTTATGTTGAAAACATACAATATTTATTGAGGTGGCCAGTTAAGTTATAATTTAAAAAAAAAAAGAACAATGACAAACCCTTTTGAAATCCCTCTTTGCCTGTAAACAATTGAGTTTACAGTATATATCAATAATTAATTGTTTTTAAATGACCTTTTACGCAATTGTTCCCTTGCTCTCATGTAACAAACACAGACAATTTTAATTTAAGAAGGTTTAACCATTAAAAGGGCTATCCTATTTTCCAATATAAGAACTCATTCAAGCATCTGCGCACCAACTCAGCTACAAACTGTCAACACCAAACGGCGCATGCGTGCCGTGCTGGGAATCTGTTAATAGGAGATCACAAGGTTAGTATCTTATCTGTAAAAGCAAATTGCCAGTTTTCAACCATTCATCGACAGCAGAGTTGGAAACACTTACAGCTCTTTTCAACTAGAATTAAGTAAGTACGCCAAATCTTTTATGATAACATAATTCTTAATTTCATGTAACATTTTCATTTTTTAAGATTCGACTTTATTATTATTTACAAAAACTGAACAATTTTGGATGTAATCCTGTCTTATAAACCTTTCACCAAACGTCGATATGAAATAAAATGTTGAAAGCATTATTCCAAGCAATACAACTTGCGTTATATGATCGTTTTCTATATTTAGAAAATAATAATATAGGGGGTTTATACTTCACAAATTCTATGGAAAATATTAGTACCAATAAATTATTCGGGCAATTTGCTACTGATATCGTCACTTTACTTGCCTCAGACTTTCTCTTAAACACGCTAACCGACCTCGGAAAATAGAGTATGTTAAAATAACGTGCAGATCGAGGGTCGCCATTTTTACATGTCAACAAACTGCAACACATCACTTAACGGGGCTGGTGATGGTAATTAAAAGAATATCAGAGGCAAGTCAAGTTGCGATATCTGTAGTAAAATGTCCGAGGAATTTTTTGGAATCATATATTTGTACAGAATGTGTTTGGAAATAAGATTAATCAATCCGAAACTAGCGCAATTTTTAGTGCGCCGTAAATTGCAACTTTTTAACACGTACGGAACTGTAACTCCCAGGTCGTCATTCCAATTTTTTTCAGGCTGGGAGCTACAGACCTGCAGCTAAATCCAGTACACAGATAGATCTATCTTGCGTTTTTATGAATGACATATCGAACGGTATATGTATGTTTTATTTTTTATTTTTTATTTTTTTTTTATATTGTATCAAAAAGTAAAAATGCTATTTTAAAAACGCAAAAAATTTATAATAAAACCTATTTTAATATCAAAATTCATGTAGCTTCTATTTTATTATTATATGAACAATTAGAATGATACTTATTTGAGGGAAGACAATGATCTTTCCATTATGACAAATACCGACACGAGGCACAACACCTGCTGATGTTCAACAGAAATTATCGCTTCAACACTTCGACAGTTTGACATTTTAAAACCCTATCCCAAACTTGCGACATTTCACAGTTATTCACGATTGGTCTGTGTCTGGAAAATTTTGCAATTAAGAATTGTTTTTCATAAATGCTTTCACAGTAGATGGTACTTTTTTATTGTCTAGCTATACTGGCAAGATATTAAATTTTTAAAAATCAAAACCCTGTTAAAACACATGGATCCGGAAAGATGTTTGATTTAGGAATCAATATTTCAATTTTATTTGGAGTTGATTTTTGATTTATTTATTTATTT
The DNA here is from genome assembly GCA_016163765.1 of Magallana hongkongensis. Lineage (NCBI taxonomy): Eukaryota > Metazoa > Mollusca > Bivalvia > Ostreida > Ostreidae > Magallana > Magallana hongkongensis. The sequence continues at coordinate 55,699,952 of WFKH01011581.1, read as the reverse complement.
ATTTATTTATTTATTTATTTATTTATTTATTTTTTTATAATTTATTATTAATTATTTTGATTTATTTACTTTAGTTTGACAGCATTACGATTTGAAAGAGTCTTTTAATACATACAATTTAAAACAGTTTTCCTCGATATTTCAGCCATTAAAAGAACAACCATGAACCGTAAAAACATAACCATACGAGGAAGCAATGGTGAATATTCCATACAATCTTTAATGCACAATCCAAATGGAAAAGGCCACATAAGTGTTTCATCTAAGTCCTCGGCATCGCTTGGGTCGTCCAATGAATCGTCCTCGGAAATGGAGGTCCAGTCATCAGACTTAGATTTATGTCAACCCTACGCCCAGTCGAGCTCTTCTGGGTACTCGGACCAGCAGACTTCGACGTCTGATGAAGAAAAATCCGGGAATTTAATTGTAGACACTACGGACGATTGTATTCAACAAATAAATGGCTCCGTCACTTTGTCACTGATGGAAGCGAAACTATGGTACACATTTCTGGGGCTAGGAACAGAAATGATTATCAACAAAACCGGAAGGTACTATTTTCACACATCAAATGTTAAGAATATTATCTGTTCAAACGGGAATTGTTTAAATATTAATTATAGCATTCTAAGCTTAATGGTATTTAATAATTGTGCAGCAAATATTTGGAAATTAAATGTGTTTATTCAAGTTCACATTTACAAATATCTGCACTGTGGACTATCTAACTCATGATAAGTCTACTTTATACTAAGTATGCTTAATAATCTACACCTAAATCGTTTTGATTACATGAAGCTAACGCGTCCTGCGCATATTTATTCTCATCATTAAAGGGAAACAGGGAAAATATTCTAACACTTCAGCATAGTGTTGATGTACTAACAAATAAACATGTATGATTTCTCTTTACAAATGTTTGCCCTTTGTTGCTGTTAGATTAAAGTTGATATGAAGCACCTTAAGATATCAATGTCGACAAAAGTACATCATATTAAAAATATAACGAACGTTTTACAATTTTTAAATTGTACAATATTTGATCATATGATACATTTTAATAAAGGTAAATATTGTAAAAGCTCCATCGGGTTTCGAACTCGTGCAGATCAGTAGCTCACACTTCATCCTCTTGCGCAACGATGTTAGATAGCAAGATGGTAAAACAAATATCTGTAAGGTTATGCTGCATTTTATAGTTTATTTCGAAAGAAATGGAGGTGTCCAAACTCCTTAAAACTATTTCAACGTGTTTATGATGTATATCTATGAAAGAGAAAATGATTTAGTAAAACATTAAAATAACAAAAAATGAATCCCAGAGACGTACCTTCATATAATTCTTTTAATGACACATTAAGTCATTTATCTCTATGTATCTACTTATTTATTTATTTGTTTATTTATCTATTTGTTTAGGAGGATGTTCCCTTATCTAGAATTTTCGCTGCGAGGTGTTGATCCTGTTGGTTTATATGACGTCATATTTGATATCATACCCGCCAGTAGCAAAAGTTTTAAGTTTCTTAACAATAAATGGATTCCAATGGGAAGAAAAGAAGAGGAATTTAAAAATTACCCATTTAAACATCCAGACTCTCCACGAGTTGGGTCAGATTGGATGACTCGAAAAATTTCATTTGAAAAAGTAAAACTTTCAAATAAACCAGGCACAAAAGCTGGAATAGTAAGTAAAATCATTTTTCGATACCAGGTACTATTAGGATGACTTTGTATATATCTGGGAAATAACACTTTATCATAATAATTTTTGATTTTGGAATGCTAAATATTATACTCAAAATAAAACGTTTAAATATCACTCCAATATTCGTTCTAATGAACGGTCAAATTGCAATAGTTATGACATGTAAAAAAATTATATAGCAAAAACATTTACTTATTATTTAATAGTTTACCTTGCACACACTGCAAAAATATCTGGTGCGTATATCCATCGTTAAACACGAGAGAGACGACGAGCTATCGGTGGTGGAGTTCCCTATCCGAGCCACCACATTTATCGCAGTGACAGCGTACAACAACAGGGAGGTCACCAAACTCAAGATCAACAGCAACCCCTACTCCAAGGGGTTCCGTTTTCCTATGAAAAGGTACTTATCTGAATTCCATATGATTGCGTCCATGGGAAAAAGGGTGCCGTTGCATTTTTTGTACACTTTGAGGTATTTACAGAAATAAATAATCTTTTAAAACAAAGTTGTGTTCTCTAACTAAAATTGTAGTTTTTCGCCAGTTTTAAGTAGAGGCTTTCTCCATAATATAGTTATGCTATTGCAACAGGGATATAGTGACGTCTTGTTATGTAAATCACAAGACACGTTAGATATCCTTTTTTAAGTGGTGTTCTCTTATCAATGCATTAAAATTATTTCCATTATAGGTATTATTCTTGTCCAAAAAAAGACAGTGGAATGAGTTTTTTAATTATTACCTAAACATCTCCCATTTCAAACTTCATAAGTCCTTTGGGTTTGTGTGTCGCACGCAAATAGTCGTAGTAGCTTCTTTACATTCGTATATCATATTATTTACACTAGCGCTTTCATATCAAAATCAGGATGAGAAACCAGTCGTTTGATAGACTAGCTGCTTCAAGTGATGAAGAAACGAGCGCAATCGAGGCCCTCAAGAACCCCATGGTCAGTTACCCAAAGACTGAAGTTACAGATATTTCTGAGTAAGTTGCTAACTTTACTGAACTTAGTTTTACTTGGAATTCATTCTCATTTTTAACTTTTTTCCAATGCATAATATTGAATTATGTTTAAATCATTTTAATCGGTAAAGTTTATTTCTCTAAAAGGAACAAAACATGGAAATGTTACATGGATATATGAAACGTATTTACGTATTTATACTGAAATAAATATTTTAATGCATTTTTTTTATTAGAATAAGCACGAAAAAACAGAAGTATTCATTATTTCTTCTTTCAGAGAGCGAGTGTCTTCGGCAAGTTTATCACGGAGTTGAGATGATACCTCCTTCATACGTAAAAGTTCTAATGAGTGTTTTTATTTCAATTTAACTTCATTTTTAGGTTTCCATTAGATTTATCCATCCAAAAAAGTTGCACATATAGAAGTAAGTCAGATATACCGTTTATACATACAGAACACACACAATGAATGTTTCGAAGTTTAAAATATTGAGTTAATCCTCTTTGCTCTTGCTAGCGTATTTTACATGCCTTATATATATATATATATATATATATATATATATATATATATATATATATATATATATATATATA
>WFKH01011581.1:55648953-55695302 GCA_016163765.1 Magallana hongkongensis | reverse complement strand
TCTCTCTCTCTCTCTCTCTCTCTCTCTCTCTCTCTCTCTCTCTCTCTAACAAACACTAAATCTTTCTTCTTTTTATTTCTCTTAACACGGGGCGAAAATAATTCTGTATACAGTAGTTAGTTTCTCTCTCTCTTTCTCTCTCTCTCTCTCTCTCTCTCTCTCTCTCTCTCTCTCTCTCTCTTTACCAAACACTAAATCTTTCTTCTTCAAATTTCTCTTAACACGGGGCGAAAATAACCCATCTCTCTCTCTCTCTCTCTCTCTCTCTCTCTCTCTCTCTACCAAAACACCAAATTTTTCTTTATTTAATTTCTCTTACTGTCTGCATCAAACAATAATTAATATAAATATAAATCATTTTAGCAAACAGTTGTGAAAGAGCACCGATATTCCTCAGCAATTCATCAGATCATTGCAAGGACCAGCGTGGAGAAAGATTAATGGAGTACAACGCCAGAATAGAAAGTACGTCACAAAACAGGAACAATACCATGCAATTGTTGTTATAAATGCAAGGGTAATTTTCAGATTAAATTTTATCTTGATAATAGGGGTTTTTTTTCTCCGTCTCTGTGTGTCATTTTCGTACCATGTAAAATACTGTATATAGTGCCATACTAAAACTATGCCTTAATGCGTTTTTTAAACTTGCAAACATGTACACATGTATAGAATTTTGCAATAATTTTAGATTATTTAGAATAGAAGCTTCCATTTTGCAATAGTACTTAAGATTAAGACAATAAAAAAGAAGAGAAACATCATTGGGAGAGGGGTTTTCTTTAAGAATTTTGAACGGTTTGGTTTACTTTGTCTTTATTTCAACAGTGTGGAAACGAGACAGAAAAAGATCTCGTTCTGAAAAACCTGACGTTATATGAAAAACAAAAATATAAATCTGAAACAGAAAAAAACAGATTTAGAAATGTATGTATTTTATTTAAGTGTTTCTCTCGTTCTACTTTTGAAGCAACCCTCTTTTGCTTCTTTTCAAAAATTCAAAAAGCAACGGTAGATAAAGCAACAATAATTTCGAAAACATCTTTACAAAGGGTATTCAGACTGAAAAAAAAATTATGAAACATGAATTAATATCATGCGTCATCTTCGTGTAAATTGATTCAAAGCTAGAAGCGAGAAATCATCAGCAACAACAAATACCTTCTCATCTTTGAAAAGAACATGCAGGGGGTCTCAGCATTAATTTTAATAACATTTATAGGTAGTGGAACAATGCTAGAGGGTCACTGAGTAGAAGGAATATTTAATTTTGTCGTTATCTATGTTTTTCTTAAATATTGTATCAATATTTTACCTTTGAAATCATTTAAATATCGGACCACATTTCATTTACGTTGAAAACAATTTCATTGCAGTCATTTCGAGCAAGGACACTCTAACAAAAGAAAAAAGAAACTCTAAAACTTCAGAGGATAACGTTGTTACATATTCATGTGATTAAACTTTTTAAAGAAGCTAATATAAAAGATGAAGATACGAGATGTGTGAACTGTTATGATTATAATTTTTCCATTAATGCCCATTCTTTTATGATTATCTTAAAGTTTATTTAACCTCATTGTAAAAGTCAAATGGTTCAGAAAATTTGAATGTATACTTGTATCATATATCTTTAGTAAGTCATGTTTAGAATCTTGTATAAGCCTTGTCCATTTATGGTCTTATTATTAAGTGGGGTTTTTTTGTTGTTGTTGATTGTTTTAACTCACTTTGTCTGAATGCTCTAGAGAGCTTTTTATAATATAAAAAAAATCTGTATGGCGTCTAGTCGGTGTCTGCATTTTCTATTCACCCTCTTGTATTGAACTACGAAGCTAATTTGATGTGTCTAAATTAAGTTAAAATTTCATCATAAAGTTTAATAGGAAAAAACCCCTCAAAATCATGAAAAAGAACAAGGAGCCTACAGCTTGAAAAGTTTTAAATGGTTTGTGAAATTAATAATTTATGTAACCAAGTTGGCATAAAAACTTATAGTTCAATTACACGGCTATTCTAAGGATTAGAAAGGATCAACTATTGAAGATATTATGTTTTACAAAGATGTCTGATGAACATAATGGATGCTATAATTTGTAAAATTGATAGGAAATCAAGTTAGTACATTTCCAAATATTTAAAATGCTCACATTTCTTTGATTTAATCTTTAAAAAGTATAAAAAGTAAGACAATGGAGTTCAAATTCTATATAAAATTATATGGAGAAAATCTTCTGCAAAACACGAAATTGACCAAGTGGGTATGAAGAGGTATATATTTATTGATATACAAATGTTTAGTATATATGAAGAAATGTAATTTATTTAAAACATGTTTGTTTCGTATTGATTTTTATACAGTTAATCTACATGTACTAAGTAGTTAGCAACTTTTGTCAAAGTTTAACATTGTTAATTATGGCGAGCGATGTGGCTCATGGGGCTCTTGTTTCTATTTCTGTCATATTATGTCTTTTTGTAATATATTTTGACGATTATAATTTTTTGTTGAATTCTTTCACTAAAACCTGGATGGAATCCAAATTTACAATGTACTGACATATTTGCGATTCCGTTTTTCAAAGGACTGTGTCTATACCTCAATATTATAGTTCAATATAACGGTTCATCTGATTGGTCTAGACAGTCACGTGGCAGGGTGACCAAAACGTCGTGTCGTGTTTCCCGGGGAATAAATATCATATTCAACCCCTTCCGTAGTCTCGGGTGTTTTTTTTTTTGAGCATACGTCGTCAAAAACAAGATTAAATCTATAGTATTTAAAAGTTTTAAGTCTTCTTATATCAGAAAACGAATTCAACTAAATATGAGACAAACTTATAAAATAATAGGGATAAATAAACATAGAAAGTCCGACATTCACGACGTTTTTGCTTAGTTAGCGACAAAAAACTTTTAGAACTCGACGTAGTATTTTGTATAAACGTATTTCGTTCGGTATACTAAACAATTTATTGCATGGATGTTCGGGACATATGAAGATTTATTTCTCTCTCCCCCCCCCCCCTCGAAAAAAATCATATTTTCCTCGAGAGATGCCTTCGGGAAATATGATTTTTCTTGTGGAAATAAATCTTCAAATCTCCCTCACCATCATACAATAAATGTACTATAATATGTGGAATAAAGTGTTGTTATGCCCCAACGATCAAAGTTATGAATAGAGCTTTACAAATTTGCTTAAAGATAGATTTAAAGATATGAAATTCAAGTTTGTAAAGTTAAATTGTCTGATTGATGCGCTCTATACTTCCTACTGATGATAATGACGAAAAATTGAAGAATTATTCATGTTTTTAAGAAATGGTGGGGAATGGCCATTTGCATGACGTAATAGAACGATATAGTCCACTTTGCAAAAGTTGTTTCCCTTTGCGGTGTCAACCTAAAGGTCAAAAGGGAAAACCCCAACTTTCCCCTTCTTTATGCAGACAAATATTTTGGCATCATGTGATGAAATCTCTTTGAATTCAATTTATTCCTTCGACGTGTGGGTTGCCCCATCTTGGGGCAATCAAAATACACAACGGAAACAGATTTTTAATGTCAAATGACAAAGTTACAAACCTCTAAACTACAAAGGCAACCGTTGGAAATATAAATTATGGGTTTTTCCCCAAAGATGGCGACCAAAGGACATAACTTTTGTAATGTGTGGATTGGTCTATTGTAGAATTGCTAAATTTCTGTAACTAACATATTTAGCTTTTATATATCTGTATGTAATGATGACTTTTAAAATTTGTAAATTTAGGGGACAGAAATTAGACCATATCGAATAAAGCCCTTTAATTATATTGTCACAATTTATTATGCAAATACATAATTGATAAGAAAATATGTTCAGAAATCCCCAAAACATCTTAACAAAATGAATTAATAAACATAGAGAAATATCCCATTGAAACTAATTGTCACAGTGTGCGATAAATAAATAATGGCCCCTTGTTTTTAGATGCGCCATACGACATACGTGCCATACGACACGTAACTATTCGCCATTAAATTTTCTACCAGTTATACATCGACAATAAAGCAGCATATAAAAAGCTAATATCATGGAAATAATTAATGTTTAGAAAAAATCATGAAAATTTTGTTTATTTGCTTTTTGAATTACTCATATGCGACATGAAAGTACTATATCCAATCAGAACACGATAATGTACGTTCAATATAAAGCATCACCTTGGAAATTCCTTTGGAAAAACGCGTGGTTAACCAGAATGTACGATATTTAAAAACCAGAACTAAAAGCAGATAAATCCTGTTATCTACCTGTAGCATGGGTTTACAGAAAAAGTTATGAAAGTAGTTCTAAAAAATTATAAAACAGACGGCTAATCGCACAGTAACAAAAGGTCAATTTTTTTTAACCTGAACGCGTGCTGCAAAGCAGGGTACCATATTACAAACTGAAAGGAACTTTGATTGCAAAATGATTCAAATTGAATTAGGTTTTTTTTCTACATTACGTTCGATGAATATGAACTCATAATTTTTCTAATTCGAAATTTGAACGATAAAATGTTTCCTTTGGTGCCTTAATAGCCCAATAATATGAACCAATGAAATAAACATTCTGCTGTTTATATTTAAATTCTTAAATCTCTCTCAAAGATAATTTAAGGAATGAATTTAATCTCTACCTATGTTATACGATATTACATAACTTGGGGCAGTTTACGCTTCATAAACCGCGAAGCGGCTCATAAAAGAGTGTAAACTGTCCCAAGTTATGTTATAGACGTTGTATAACATTGGCAGAAATTAAATTTAGTCCTGATAATTTCATTTTCTACAACTAAAATCAGAAAAAATGCCCATAAGGCCTGTTTTAAAAAAGAGGTTTATTTATAAAAAATTTAAATTGCGGATTATTACGTTTTGCACGCGCGTCGCATTGTGAAGTAGGCAAGTTATGTTGAACGATAGAGCCCCTAAATGAATTTGTTTAGCCAATCGAATGAGGCATTACAACCAGAATTAAATTATTTAAGAAATGAATTCAATATTTATTAGTTTTATACGATAAAAAACCCCTGTCACACCGGAGCTGCGTCCTCATGGCGATCCCGCTGCGTCCTTAAAAAAAGTAAAACGCCAAGGTACACGCAGTAGAGTCTCCTACAGCGCTGTAACAACGCAACAGCATCTTCATTTATCGCGGTGTTATCGCTTTGAATATTATAGAACGCCATGCGACGGCGCGCACTTTGAACATGCACAAAGTACGCTTTGGCTCTGCGTTCTGATTAACACGCAGTAGAAACGGAGTAAGATCGCCGTGATAGCGCCGTAAGGTCTCCAACAGGGCCACGAGAGATCCGTTGGCGCGCTCAAGTAACGCAGCTAATCGCAGTGTAGACGCAGTGATAAGTCAATCGCGCTTGCACAGATACCTCTAGGAGTCCTTTGGGATGTCACTGCGTCTCTATCGCGCTCTCACTGCGCATCCACAACGTTTGAACGAGTTTTTTTTCTTTTGGCTGCGTTTACACAGCGACCCCAAAGAGTTATTGCTGCGTTCATCGCGTTCTCTTGACGTTTCTTCTGCCTTTATTAGCGTTTGTACCGCGCTCCCGCGGCGTTTCTAGTGCGTTGTAAGCCAGACCACGAAAACTCGAATAATGGCTGTTGTACAATAGCAAGCGATGTAATACTATTTAGCATTTGCGAATATTCCAGGACCTATTAAAGGACGTAGATGGAGTTCATTCCATTTTGTTCTGATGTTTTCACATGTTTTCTATGTTTTCTAACGCCTAATAACGGTTCTTTTTTGTAGACCTGTCTACTAAGATTTTTGTCTTTCACAAATTATTTAGAAATTAGTTACGTTTCAATTACAATGTACCTTGTTTCATCAAAACAAAACAATTTTTTTTATCATTTATTTACCGGTTGTAAATTCTTGTTTGTTTCCCATACAATTGTTCAAATTAACATTAACCTACCAATAAGTAAAAAACGTCTTGTGCACGCTGTCAGCGCGCAGAGTACGCCGTGGACGCGCGGTAACAACTCTTAGCACGTCATGAGCTAGAGCGCAGTCAATCGCCAAGTAGAACTCTGTGGAAACGCAGTTACACGCCGCGAGAGCTCCGTAGAAACGCCTTAGTCGCCGTCAGGAGGCCGTGACATCTTCACTTGTAAAAATTTCAAATAAATTGTACATTTTTTTGAATTTTTCTTGCGATCCTACGGCGATTTGATGAATTTTACAACGCCGTGAACACGCTGTGGGAACGCAACTTGGTGTGACAGGGCCTTTAAATGGTTTGTGGCAGTTTACGCTTTATAAACCGATGTAGTAGGACAAATCGGAGTTATAGAAATCCCCATTTTGTAGAATATGAAAACCTCGACGCCATATTGTTCCCTAATCGGCAATGGTAAAAAGCGTTGCCGCAATCGCTCGCCGATGACGCGCGTTCCAGCAATCGGCGACGAAGGCAACACCGGCAAATCCGGCGATGCCGGTTTAATGGAAAGCACCCTTAGTTCGCTTACGCGGGTAAAAATATAGTGCCAGAAACTTTGTAGAGAAAACTTTTTATTACGACTATTTATTTAAGTACATACCAAATTACTTATGTAAGTTTGAACGTTTCATTTGATATTAGACTACAATAAAATAAATCTATTCAAAACGCGTGATGACGTTTACTTGTGCTTATACGTCGTGATCAGGTTCGGCGTGTTATTAAAAATTGAACGTCACAGATTTCCAATGCAAACATAAGGGAAATACATGTATACACTGAATGTAAATATTCTTGAATAAAGTGCACGCAATAAACTGAGTAAAGGTTTGTTACAGTATGCTACATAGAAGAGCTAATTGTTTCATACATAGAAGTTACATATGATTAGTAATTGGGAAAAGTGATATCAGTTCATGCAGTTTACATTTGAATAATTATACAAAATGTTTCTTCAGATGAATCGTAAAAACTCCATAATGTCTGATCACTGATCAAGCTTTATTCCTCATATAATTATAATGTACTGGTTGTGGTCGATATTTTATAATTTGATTTTTTTCTCCTTTTCTTTGTTATCGATAAGTCATGTCATATTGATCATACATTCACTTTCCCCAATCAGACAAAATTTAATCGATCCACCGATAGAATTAATGAATCATATCCAGCAGATGGCATCTTGCCGAGCCAAACAAGACGAAACCGTTAATGTCGAGTAAAATTACAATAAGTTCATCGCGTTCATGTGATAACTGTCATAACTGTACTTAGTGACTTTCGTCTTTTTCTTTAATAAATACCGTCAATATTTAAATGTAATGTACGTCTTCAGAAAATTTCATGTTATTAATCAATTAGTATGAAATGCGTAATGGAAACGTGTTGAGTTGCTTAACAAAGTTAAAAAAAATTAAACAACCAACATAACTTGTATTTCCTTCCAAAATATGCCCCTATAGCGACTTTGCACAGTGGTCAGAGCACCAGATCTAACATTATGATAGACTTTTATAGTTTGTCCCTGGTTCCCGTTTCCATCACTTTTTTGTTGATTTTCTAAATAAGAACACATACCTTAAAAAAAATTTGAGGCAAAAATTCCAATATTCCTTCCGTTATGTGTTTATATTTACCGTGAGCTATTGACACGAATCAAAAAAATGTTTACGGAATTTATAATTGGAAAATCTTGCATGTTTATTCGGAACACCTCGTACATTTTTTTCAACAGCATCATCCGAGTATTGTTATGTTGATAGTGATGCAAATTTCCTGTTAATTTTTTTTTTTATATTTAGCCGTGTTTTGAAAACTGAAGCGACAGAAAGGACATTTCGAAACAGATTTCTTGAACTCTTTTTTTTCTTTTTCATTCTATGGAATTAATGAAGTTTGGACTTCAAAGAAATTATGAAAGTCGAAATATTAAGGTATCTCTCTCGTCACGTTTTGATTTCATTGTGCACACATGATCTATATATTTAAAATAAGTATGATTTTATTTATTTAATCAGCACAACAAGATTATTATTTAATTATCACACAATTTTCATAAAGAAAACCCATTTGAATTCAATAAACAAACAAGTTTTGGGGGAACTAATTTTTCGTGCGGAAGGTTTTTTTTTTTAGACGAAAATGACAGTAATCAAGCAATTTTATGAAATTTCGATATACTTTTCTTTTGATTATACTTTATTCATAACGCACATTTTAAACGTTTAATAGGTTTGGAACATATTCCATAGGTTGTGTGTAATTTGTTCAACATTAAATCTTCAGAGTGTGATAGAAAAGTTTGAAATTTTTTATGCCAAATTTTCCAAGAATTTTACCTTTGAAGCCCTCTATGTAAAATCTGACATCACTGACCACCGTCTAATTATGTCAAAATAATACTGAATACATATCCGAGCAAACTGAATTATTTTTAATAAATTTCTTGATATTCAGAAAGCTTTTATTTTAAATTAAATTATAACTATTAAAGAAATTGTCTATTTTAAGTGCAAAAGAGTCACGAAAAATATTTTTGCAGCTTCATAAAGATTTTTTTTGGTTATCTCTCTATTCAATCTGACCATTGTGCATATTTGAAAACAAAAGATGAAATAATTTTGCTTAATTAAAAATACTGGCAACAAATGCCTATCGGGCTTAAATTGCATTTTAGGTGCAGAAAGGTCAAATTAAATACGCCATAACACTGACCCCCCCCCCCTTTTTCTTTGTATTTTTTAAGTATGTTTTGTCTACAGGTTTCAATGATATACTTCTTAAGAAATTCTTGATACAACATTGAGGAGTGAGATACCTTAAGCAATAGGTGATCGAAACGAGAACCTGTGACATACATATTATACAGAACTGATCTTTTTATATTTACATTTTCCAGTATCTTTGCCTGTGATAACACTACGAATCGATTTTGTAATGTATTGGCCAATACATTTCAGCAATGCTATTTTAATATTTAATCGTACAATTGATGAAAATTACATAAATATATGTAATAAGGAATCATTCTTTAAATATTATGAGGTGGTCGGGAGTCTCCCGACCGTATTTGATCACCTCATAATACTCAAAGAATAATTCCTTATTCCTTAAATGTTGATGAGGGTTTAATACTTCCAGAAATTCTAAATTTGCTGGCTTTCCTTTGTGTATGTTCAGATGGTTTAGAAGTTTCCTTTTGCATAATTTCGTTTTGTTCCTCATAGGCGTAATCAGCCGAGAGTAGCCGAATGATTGGAGGCTAAAGCTATATGGATGTCGATGACAGTCCGTGAAATACTGCCCTGTCTTTATAGCTTAAATTTCGACCAATTAATTCACATTAAATATATATAACATTTGCAGTATAAAAGACGACATCATTTAATGCGGTGTAAACATTATTTTTAGTAGGTATTTGAATTTGTTGTCACTTTATGAAGAATACCGATACAGATGCGGTTGGAGGTTGGTTTAAAAAGTCAAAGCAAAGCGTGTATATTTATAGGAGGACAAATTGATTTAAACAACGGCTTTGTCAGTGGCGAAAATATTATGTTATGTAAGTACTATGTAAAATTAACAATTTATCCGTGTAAATTGGCGAAAGTTTACAACTTTCATTAAGAATTGGTTAATTAGGAAACTTATCTTGAATAGCAAAAAAAAAATTAAAAAAAAATCGGAGCTTTAAAGGTTTATATTAACTATTTCTCTAATACAACTCTCTGACCTAAAGCTATTCAAGGATTTGATTTTTCGAAGTTTTTATTTCAGCCTTAAGCTAGATGATAAAAAAAAATTAATCAAGACAAAAATTATAAAGAACCTAACGGAGAGTATTTTGGATTGTTAGAACTAACCCAGACGGATTTTGCGACCTCGTTGTCTTCAAAAGGTCTGAAAACGACATACGCGTGGTGCTATACATTAAAAACGTGCATTAACTGACAAAATTGAATTCAACCCACACTAGAAAAAGGTTACGTGTATCGCAGTATGCAGGAGTAACTGGGTTTTAACCTGATTTCATTGATCTTTGATCCGTTTCAACTAGATTGCTACTTACTATAGTCTGTCCCAAGATATTTATGCTGCACATTTGGACGATTTTTAATAAAAATACACATACCTGTGAAAGAAGTGCAATTGAAATCGATGAAAGGGAAAATTTCCAAGATAACTTCATTCACACATTATCATTTTCCCTCGTAAAAATTCACAGGAACGAAAACAGATTTCCTACGGAGATTCATAATGGGGAATGTTGACATCTTTTCTCCATTCGGAAGTACTCGGGACACCTCGCGCAATTTTTCAACGTTATCATCCGGGCGTCTTCATCTCCTTAGCAATGGAAAAACCCCGTAGACTTTTTATTTTTAGCCGTGTATTGATACCCGACAAGCTAGAGGGGGCGTTTCAAAGGGAAAATCTTGGGATTTTTTCATACTAATGAATGAACATCGTCTGAACCATGAGGTATTTATAAATATTGAATAATTTAAGAAAATATGCGGGAAAAATATCTTGGGACAGACTATAGTATATAATTATACTTGAATTTTATCAAAGTTATTTTTGAAGAACCTTGAAAGAATAAACTAAGTAATAATTCAATACAGAGAACCTTTTTTATCAATATGCGAAACAATTGTTTCACATTTTCACTATTTTATTAATTTTTGTAAAACTTAAACGCGATAATTAAATTTTTTAAACACTGCACTTTTAAAACGTTGATAAAAAATGACTCAAATATCTCAGGCATAGTACAAATAAATTTTTGGTGTATTGGCAGATCAATAATTTTTTTTAGATCTTTGAATGTATATACAACAGTAATGCAATAGGTCTTCTTCGTGCAGAAAAAGCTGGCCCTTAATTTGTTAAAGATAGTCTCGTGCGTCAATTGCAAGTTTTAAGGAATAATTTACACTTTCATTTGTTCGTTTTTAGCAGTGAATGGACATTTAACTTCTGGAATTGAGTAGTCAATTAGGCAGCTGGGTATGCAGGAAGAAATAGGCTAGTCTATAATTGTTGCATTACTAATCTGTTAAGTTGACATTTCTCAGTCCTTTTTTTTTAAACAATTCTCTAAAACATAATCATGGTCAGAACAAAGTTTAACACCAATTGTGTTTGCAATAGAGGCCATGTCAGAAACAGGCAATTTGTAAACAGATGTGTTTTTAACCAAAGTTTTTAGAGGTGTCCTGATATCCGTCAATTTCCTGTATTAACGTAGTCGTGGATCATAAACGACATCAAATGTATCATTTAATAAAGTCAGGTCTTTACAATGCAATGGAACCATACCCTTCAAGAGGAAGGGAGAATGATAGACTCAGCAAGACTGTTACATTTGAAACGACCAAGTTTGTACGATGGACTTTGACTGACATTGATATGAGCGAAATTGAATGTCACTACGTGGTTTGCAAATCTGGGTGTCGACCAATAACAAAACAGAAATGAACAGCACTTCCAGCTGGTAAGACACAGCAGGTTCAAAGTAATTAGGAAACACGTCACAGCAGGGAGGACCTCTATGCTGAACAGTCACAGAAAAAAAAAACCATGCCCTTGATAGAGGATATGAGAAGTTCACAAGAGACTCCGAAGAAAGAGGGCAGGAAAAAGAAGGTGGCTAGCCATGAATGACAACTGAAGTTTCATGAAGATCTAGATTTCTTCTTAAATTGGGCTCAAGGGGGCGCAGAAAGAAATGTCAAAGCTCTGACGGAAACTGTATTCGTGTTAGCGGTTGGGTGCATAAGAACGCAGAAGAAAGCTCATTGAAAACTAAACAGACGGGCAGGAAGGTGACAGAGATATAAAAAGAAGCTTGTGTCTTTCAGTTATCATAGAGAAGAAGGAAAGGCTACAGTAACTAATGGACATCTAATGCTTCTGCAGAATGCAGAAAGGTCAAAGCAAAAAAACATCAGTAGTCTTCATCCAAGACCCTTTAGGTACACAAATGCCGCTTCGTATGGCGAAAGTTCAGGGGTATTGACGGCTAGAGGGAAGAGATGGAAGAGAACTTAAGGATAACGTTTACTCAGCGAGCGCAACAATTCTACTAATAGGAATGAAAAACTACCAATTGTACACTGCAGCCTACTATTGTAGTGCTTTTATTTATTTTCAAATACATGTAAAGCCCCTTTCACAATTGGCGCACGAGCAGAAGCGACAAAATATTCGTGCGACCGAAAAAATTAGATATGGTTCGTAAACTGTTGCCAAAATAATCGCATATGAAAAAGTACTCGTACAAAACTCGCACGATTCAGAGCGACCGTTGTGCGATGTAAACGCATTAAATCTTGCGATATATCTTGCGTCTATAAGCGACTGTTGTACAATGAACGCGAGTGTTGTAAGATAATCCGATAGGATCGCACGAAAGACCAGATGATAGGACGATTGAACGTGCGCCAATGCGATAGGACGAGCGACGCTCGTCCGATCATGCGTTTCATCGTACGAATGCTCGTACGAGTTAGAGGGGGTATATATACCCCCGTTTCCGAAGCTCTTCAGAAGAAATACTTGAATGCAAGAGAAGATACCGCCCAAGAAGATGACAAAAGCAACAACCAAAATCAAGATCAATTCTGGCCTGAAACAGATATACTTACACAGTGTATACTGTATAAAGGAAACTATTTGCCCCCGTTTTATTTTCGCTCATTTCGCTCTTTTTGTCAGTTAGCGGATTAAGACTTGGCGAATTCCAATGTCTCATATCATCTCTCTTTTACCACAACATTGTTGGGGCGAATTCAAGACAAGGCAAACCGTAAGTAGAAGCAAAAATATCACGGGGCGAAAATAACCCTGTATACAGTATATACTAGTGGCAAAGCATGAAAACTGAAACCGATAAATCTTGCAATGATAGTAAAACGTTGCAAGATTACATGAGTCACGTTGAGCAACAGTCTCATGGTCGCACAACACACGCATAAACAGCTGCGGTTTATCTTACGATCTTTAGAAATCGTGCATCGCTCTTGCGAGTCCACAAAACGTTGTAAAAAGTTCGTTCTAATGTTTATGCGTTGCATTGCAATAATTTGGATCGCATTTGGTCGCGTCTGAATAGTGTGCATGTCCACTATTTTGAGGAGACTTGATGCGATCACAAAAACGCATGCAACGAATGCGAGAGCTCTTGCAACGTATGCGATAGCTCCTGCGAAGCCAAAAAATTCCGATCGCAAGGTTTTTGCTCGTGCGCCAATTGTGAAAGGGGCTTGAGCACTTTACAACACTTCGGAGCAATCGGAATGTTTTAGCTTCGCACGAGCTCTCGCATACGCTGCACGATGTCTCGCATTCGTTGCTTGCGTTTCAGCGGTCACATCAAGTTTTCTCAAAAATGTGGACATGAACACTATTCAGACGCGACCAAATGCGATCCAAATTATCGCAATGCAACGCACGAACATTAGTACGAACGTCTTATAACGTTTTGTGTGCTCGCAAGAGTGATGCACGATTTCTAAAGGTCGTAAGATGAATCGCAGCTGTCTATGCGTGTGTTTTGCGACCATGAGACTGTTGCTCAACGTGTCTCATGTAATCTTGCAACGATTTACTATCTTTGCACGATTTATCACCTTCAATTTGCCATGCTTTGCCACTAGTATATACACTCTGAATAAGCATTTCTGTTTCAAACCACAATTGACCATGGATGATGCTGCACCAATACCTCCTCGCATTCAACTATGTCTACCGAAGAGCGTCGGAAACGGGCAGTATATACTAGTATATATATAGTATAGTATAGCATTCGTACCATGGAACGCATGATCGCACGAGCGCCGAACGTTCAATCGCATTGGCGCACGTTCAATCGTCCGATCACCTGACGATTCGTGCGATCCCATCTCATTATCTTACAACACTCGCTTTCATTGTACAACAGTCACATCCAATAAGTTTTCCAATAAGTTAAAAAAAATGGGCAAAAATAGATCATTTTGCGTTTTGGTATGTTAAATATTGAAGAAAAAGAACACTTTCAAAACGAATAGGCATGTTAAGATAAACAAACCAATTTTTGAATTGGTCGTATAGGTCCACATTGCGACATTAAATAAGCATGCGAAACTCCCGCACATCCGTCAATCTTGTACAAACAACGGTTGAGGATGACGTGATTCTGTAGGATTAAATTGTTTAAAAATGAAATTTTTGATGTTCGATCGGATTTGAATCTCTTCTTCCAATCCAATTTTACACAGAAAGACGACATTAATAGGGCACCGACCAGTTTTAGAGTTCGTGCAACGGGATATGCATTTATTTGATTTTGGCAGAATTTTCACTTCGTGTTGGGATCTACAAGCAATTTTCCTTGGATATTGTACGCAGTTTCAAGCGAAAATCTGATAAACTTTAGTGAAAATAGGGAAAGCCTGTAGTATTTGTGTCTTTTTTTTCTTCTACTGTGTTTTTATGATTTGTGTTTACCCTAATTATTTGCAGCTGTCCAGCAGGTCACCTGTAATCGTTCAATGGTTTAGAAACTTATTTGACAGCTACAGGTAACTTATTGGACGGAGGGAAGGCCAAAAGGAGACTAACTGAATTTGGTTTTAGCCAAAAATTACGTCACAATTTTTAAAAATATTGAAATAACCTTCCAGTGCACTGTTAATATTGTTTCTTCAAAACGCGTGTCTACATTATTATCTTTGCATCTAATGTAACGTGCTCAGGTGAATTAACTACTTAAATGCGGGGAAACATAAATAGTATCCTCACCCTTATGTTGCGGTTTTTTAGCGATAAGCATCCAAAAGAAATCAAAAATTAATAATGGCGGTCTTTGGAAGAACAAGGACTTTTAAAATTCTTACATTGTTGTTTATGTTATTTATTCAAAAAATATGGGTTTTTTTATTAACCACTATTTTAGTCATTTAGTCTTTGGTTTCGCAATATACATGTATGCTATTCATAATAATATATCTAAAAATCAGTTCTTCAATACCTCTACAATTACTAAAGCATCATATTCTGAGGCAAATGGTTGCCATAGTAACAATTTAAAAATCATTTTTTATCATTAGACGAAAGAATTTGTTCAATTTATTAAAACCACTTACCTTTTTTTACATGAAATACTTTGATTAATTTCCTCAATATTGGTAAAGTATGCTCGAATTTTATGTAATAATCCCGCATATTACCGTATTTAGACATTTTAATGGTCATTTCTTTAAACTTATATTTTCTTCCAAAATTGACTTACTCAAACAATTAGAATCTTTTTTTGAGAAAAGGCATCCATGGCTTATACTTAGAAAAATATCATTTATCTTTGAGATGAGGCCGATTTTGGCCCTTAGCGCCCTTAGCTCTTTATGACTTCATGTGAGTTTTAAGGTTCATATGCATGCTTACAATTGAATATATTAGACAGCTGTAACTTGTTGGTTGTTTTAATGGTTTAACTGAAAGAAAGAAAAGATTATGGGTCTTGGGATTTAAATGCATTTAAAAGTGGACTAAAAAACTATACTCTGTCCCAAGATATTTTCACATTATATGTTGCTTTAAAATTATTCAATGTTTATAGATACCCCAGGATTCAAACAATGTTCATTCAATAATAAGAAAAAATTTCCAAGATGTCCCCTTTCACACATCCCCTAGCTTGTCAGGTTTAAATACACAGCTAAAGATAAAAAGAGAGATTTTGCATTGCAAGCGACATGAACGTACCCGAATGATAGCGTTGAAAAATTGTGCGAGGTGCCACGAATACTTCCGAATGGAGAAAACCAATTATATAAATCTCCGTATGAAATTTGTTTTCGTTCTTGTTAATTTCTCCGAGTAATAATAGATGAAGTGTCTATGAAGAAATCTTGGATTTTTCCCCTGGTGACTCAGGTGACCTATTGCAATTGGTCTTCGTCCAACGCCGTGCGTCGTTCATCGTCCGTCGTCCATCGTGCGTCGACCGTTAACAATTTTACATGTTTAAATTCTTCTTGAAAACTACAAGGCCAATTATTACCATTTTTGGTTTGAAGCATATCTAGGATATGAGAAATATAAATTGTGAAATTTATGACCATACCACCCCTGGGGCCTCTTTGGCAGGGCCAAATAAGCAAAAAAGGGCCAAATTTTCAAAAATCTTCTTCTCTAATCCCACACATGTTGGAAAAAAAAACTAAATGCATGATTATGTTGTCCATAAAGCCTTCTACCAAAATCATGAAATTCATGGCCCCTGTTTCAGGGGTTAAGGCCCTAACTGGGACATATAGTGAAAATGCATTAAATCTTAGAAAATCCTCTTCTCTACTCCCATATATATTTGTAAAAAACTAAATGCATGGCTATGATGTCCATTAAGCCCTCTACCAATATTGTGAAATTCTTGGTCCCTTGGACAGAGGTTCAGGCCCCAGGGTGGGACCAATATGGACATATAGTGAAAATGTATTAAATTTTAGAAAATCTTCTTCTGGATTCCCATATACATTTGAGAAAAAGTAAATACCCTAATCTAATGTTCATGAAGCCCTCCACCAAAATTGTGAAATTCATGGCCCCGGTTTCGGGGGTTCAGGCCCTAGGGCGGGGCCAATATAACCATGTAGTCAAAATGTATTAAATCTTAGAATATATTCTTCTCTCTATTTACAGCAGGGGAAGATAAACTAAATGCATGAATCTGGTGTTCATGAAGCCCACTATTTCAAAATTTTGAAATTCATGACCCCTGTGTAGGGGGTTCAGGCCCTAGGGCGAGGCTATTATGACCATATAGTGAAAACATATTCAATCTTAGAAAATCTTTTTCTCTTCATCCACAGCAGGGGGAGATAAACTGAATGCTGGTGATGATATTAATGAAACCCTCTACCTAAATTGTGAAATTCATGACCCCTGGGCCAGGGGTTCAGGACCCTTGGGAAGGGCCTATATGCCAACATTGTGAAAATGTATTGAATTTTATAAAATTTTCTTCTTTACTTTTACAGTTGTGGGAGATAAACTAAATTCATTGTTATTATCCACAGAGTGTACTGTTGTACTGTTCTTAATTTGTGAAATTCACTGCCCATGGGGCAGGGGTTGAGGCTTTTTATATGGGGGGGGGGGGGGGGGACAAATGTGGCCATATAGTGAAAATGTAAATTTTCTTAGGTCACTCGAGTCACCCGGGTAACCGATTGCCGCCATATTTTAGGACATCTACTTTAATTTCTTGTGCAGGTCTCTTTTTACTAAAAGGATACAATTTATGGCATCTGGACCTAGGGTATAAATTATCCGAGATTCTTCCGACTCCCCCCCCCCCCACCCCCCTTTATGAATATTTTTTTCAAATATCAAATTCGGAATAGGGTTTAAACTCCAAAATGAAGCTTAAAATGCAAAAATGAGACCCTCTGACAGGTCAATCTAAGGGCTATGGTACTTAGGTGACCATTAAGGCCTGAAGGCCTCTTGTTTAAATATGTTAACGCCTCAAATTAAGGTTATGGGGTCATTACATTTTAATTCTTAATCGGAAGCGCATTGTAGCGATTTGTTGTTTTTCGCGAACAGTTTGCTCATCCACGCTCGCCATATAATTGAATACATCTCGAGATAAACAGCAAACATAACCGCGCGTTCACTTTGAATGGTTAAACGATATTTCATATAGTATTAGATTCGCCGAGCAGGTTTCCGTCATATATATTTATATTCTAGCCAAGTGAACAGGCGTTGTACAATTTGTGTGCACAAAAACTTCAAATTTGTCTTTTGGACATGACACTTGGGTGACTTTGCGTAAAAGCAGAGAAGGTTAAATTTTGTTTCTGCTAGATTTCCTTAAACAGGATTTTCAACTACAATCGCTTCTACGATACAGTTCAGGTAAGTAGTTCTTATGACAGAATTTTTGTTATAGCTATTTATCATCATGGGCAGGAGAAATTTAGTATTCTATGCATTTTTTAAAAGTTCCTTTGAACGGGAGTGCAATGAGCGGGGTGCATGCAGAATAAGCAGGTAATTCGTCCACCCAATATACTTACCGATACGAATTATATAATTCAAGTAGTACTAGTAATTGTTTTCATAAGTTTTGAATATTTTCTCTAGATAATATTTTTGCGATTTTTTTTTATCAGCGATGTTTATATTCCTCTAAAAGCTATGGTTTAAGCTTCATGTTTTATATATTGTTATTATGATAACAAAATGGGAAATTATAGACACCGTGAATGGAATAACTCATTTGGGGGAAGGCGGGAGTTATCAAATATGTAGTAAGACATATTTTAGTAGTTTTAATTGTAGCCGAATCTTAAGCTTTTTTACTTTTTTTTTTGTTGATGTATAATTTTTTGTTCAAAGATCATATGCGTACCACACACGAGGTCTTGGGGAAACTTTAATCGATTTGTATTAACATTAAGGGTGGTCTAGGGCTTTTTCAATCTTTATATGATAATAAGGAATGGTAAGAGCAAATGTTTTACATAATCAAACCCATTGTCTGCAAAAGATGTATATGAAATCTTAGTTGGGTTTCTTGAAATCATATTGAAAACTACTTATTATTTTATACTGAAATGTCACTAAACGCAAAAGCACTAGGTTACCTTTCTTTAAGTTTGGATGACAATTATCACGTTTTGTAGGAGTGATAATGAATTTGTTGTTCTATTTGTCTGGGCAATTTTTCCAGAACCTAATTTTAAATGATTTGTAACGTGGCCATTGAGGGTAAAGTTAGGAATCTCTAATTTTGAATGAAATATGTAATAAAAAGTTCCGTTTACGTGTAGTTGAAAATAAATATGCTTGTTTGATGCCCAAGAGTCTGGACCAGAATGTATAACAATTGATCAATAATTTCAGAACCGGGTAGATCTAAATTTGGGTTATATGCACGGTTAAGCGTAATTCAAAAATTTTAAAGAAATGGAAAATGACAGCCGCAGAAAAAAATCCTCAATTAACCAATAGCAAGGAAGTGGTCTGTTAAAAGGAAAGAGATAGAAACTGTTGAAAATGTACATAACGCAGGGCATGATGTCTACAAAACCTTAATATCTCAAAACCTCACAAAAAGCTTATGAAAGACTACCACACAATGAGTTAACAGTCAGCAGCATGTTTAGTTTAAACCAGGAAAAGGACATGTTCCAATTGTGACTCGAAGATGCAGACAGAGGCTTCGCTGACCCTAGAAGACCCCAGTAAACGACTTACTTTAACCTGCTCACGTTATCTTTTAAATTGGTGTTGGGGATGGAGGTCAGCTTATCGCAAAAATATGTAAGGAGAGTGCAATACAACAAAACTGTCTATGTAACAGACACAAGAGAAATAACATATAATTCCTCATTATTTCCAAATATGCAGTCATATGAATGACAACTTTCATCTAGGACTTTATCATACGACACCTTATTCGGCAAATGTTCAATCTCTTACTATTTTATTCAAATTTTATAAAACAAAGATCATGGACCATTAAGGAGATATTTTAGCCTTTACAGACTTTACATGAACTCCGACATATCAAGGATAAAACGTTTTCAGACTGGGTACCAACAATCATTGAAAACAAAAATACCACTGAAAATTGCTTTTGACTATTGTTAATAATCGTCTACGAAAACAAGTCAAAAATACAGCTCTGACGTTTATACATTATTTCTTGCACTATAATGGTAACAATGCTTGTCATGGTCGCCATTTTGAATTTTGTTTTAAGCAGTGTATATGTACATGTATATCGCACGATTTTCTGTCCGACATCTTTGCAAATTAGGTACATGTAATTACAAAGATCTTCGTTCGCAATTTACTACTTATGAATCACTCACTTGAATTGGTGATATAACTGTTCCTTTTATTTAAAAAACAATTCAATTCTAATTAATAGTTTATATCGTGTATAGCAGACCTCACAATAATAACGTATTAATCCGCTTGACGTTACATTATTACTATACTCTGTCCCGGGTTTTTGCTTCCACCACTTTTCGCTTGATATTTCGATAATAATAAATACCTTTGTGCTCAAACTACAGTCATGGGACGTAATTATTCGCCACTTCAAAATGGCCGCTGGACTTCTAGTATCGCGCACCTTGATATTTAGGATCTATTGTAAAATTTAATAAATGCCTATCTAACTCAATACTTTGTTAGATTGTTTTTCATCTTTAAAACTTCAATTAGCCTTCCAGGAATGGTCGCAATAAGGTCCTCAATATAAGCGGTAGGTATATTTTCCCAGGCAGTCCGAATTTCCGCCATGAGTTGCTGTTTTGTGTTAATGAATTCGGCACGGGTTTCCAGTGTTCTTTTTATTTTTAACCAAATGTTCTCGATGATATTTAGGTCAGGGGACTTGGAAGGCCATGATGTTGCAATTATATTGTTATTGGCAATGTATTATTGTACTAAATTGTCTCTATGTACGGGAGCATTGTCGTCCATAAATGCATATTGGTTATCAGGGATATGTCTGGCTAAAACGGGCCAAAGGTTATTGTCTAATATTTCAATATATTTTCTGGCATTTATGTTACCTTCTACATAAGTTAAAGTCCCTTTTCCCCATATAGATACACATCCCAGATCATGATACTCAAACGTCGTCGAGATGGCGGACACTCAAGTAGCGCATTGTATTTTTCGTCGTCTTTTCTCCATATATAAACTTTCTGATTTTTTCCAATTACTATCTGGCTTTCATCACTAAACACCCATTTACTCCAATCATGATCAACAGTCCAATTTCTCCTATCCTTACACTACTTACACCAAGCTTTTTTGTTGACATCGCGAATCGCGACTTTTTTCTTGGGAACTCTCCGTTTATATCCAAGCTCTTGAATTTTTCTTTTCATAGTTCTGGTACAAAATCTATGACTGATGCCCTCATTAACAATACCAGTAATATGGCCCCGTAAGTTCTTCGTCTGTTTTCATTAACTACGCGCAAAAGTTTCTTTTTATCTCTGTCCGTAAACACTCTCTTCCTTCTCCTTCCTTGTTGATTTTCTACAGGTCCCGTTTCTTCAATTTTTTTCCTACAATACGATATTGCAGATCTAAGAATTCCTAATGTTCTTTCCAACTCTGATGTATTTCTGGGTCTCTATAAGCTTTTACAATCATATTTCTGACGTTCGTACATAATTCTTTTCTCTTTCGACCCATATTGTTTTGGGTATAGTTTTATCGACAAACAGTACAGCAGTAGACCAAAATCCTGTGTATACGTCATCAATTTTAGTATTACATCACAAAGTTAAAATTAGAAAGGGAATATGTTGTGTCTATTTATAGCGCGCAGCCCTACTTTACGGACCATGCGAGAAAACACAAAGCTATTTGCGCACAGGTGGCGAATAATTATGTCCCTTGACTGTACGTTCATCCACTAATATGAAAAATGTCCAGATTATCTGTTTTGAAACGCACCCTGTACCGCTTCAGGTTTCAATACACATCCCAAAATAGAAAGTCTACGAGGATTTTGCATTGCATCAACCATTATTAAGCCCGGATGATAATGTTGAAAAATTGCGCGAGGTGTCCCGAGAACTTCCGAATGGAGAAAAGATGTAAACATTTCCCATTATAAATCTCCGTAAGAAATTTATTTTCGTTCATGTAAATTTTTATGAGTGAAAAAGGATGATTTGTCAATGAAGATATCTTGGATATTTTACATTTCATCGATTTCAACCGTACTTCTTTCACAGGTATGTGTATTTTTATTAAAAATCATCAAAAAGTGATGGAAGCAATAACTTGGGACAGACTATAATTAAGTTTGTTACTGACTGACTACAGAAATATATGGGGTTGATCAATCCCATATATTTCGCCTCGCCATCTATGAGATTGATCAACCCCATATATTTCTGTAGTCAGTCAGTAACAAACCTAATATGTGTTTTGTTTTCCCGAGGACTATCAAGTGACACATTTATTCACGAAAAGTGATGATCTACGCAAACCCATATACAAGTTGCCTAACATCTCGTCCAATTTAACTCATTTGAAAATTATAAATCTCACCTTTCAAATACTCTTTGAAATTCTTTGCTTCACCCGTGTTTACTTACAATGTTTTGTTGCTATTCAATTTTAAAGGTTTTCCCCCTTCCCTCTGCAGAGACTTGAGCAAATCTCGACGCTGCCATTTTGTTCTGCTCCAGACACAACAATGTGACGTCAATTCAAGGGGCAACTACTCTAATTTTAAAATAATTACAAAGGGCAACTACTCTAAATATTTTAAGAACTTACGGAACACGGTTTCTGTGTTAAATAATATGAAATATCGAGATGAGTAGGCGAAGCGGCTGCCAATGACAGCCATATTGCCTAATATTAATTCTCAACGAACCTATATAGAGATAACCTATATGAGGCAGTCACGTGCCATGTTTAAACTAATGAGAGTGTGACATTTCAGTCCGAGGAAAAACATTTAAATTTTGTACATTTTAATGTTATTTTTAAGGTCTAATTGCCTTAACACTACACTTAACTGCAGAAAAATTAAATTATAAGGAATGGATTCAATAGTTATCCGATATACTTATAACCATAGTTAGAACAGTTTGCCTTTTTTTTTATATTTTTTTTTTTTTTTTTACCGTTTTGCGGTTTATAAAGCATAAACTGCCCCAATCAAGTTTGAGTATAATTTAAGCAGCTATTGAATTCATTCCTTAACCATAGTCCAAATTAAGTCTACTGCATATCTCATTGATAAGCATGGAAAGGGAGCCAACAATCTGTGAAAATATTTTAATTGAAAATTCATTGGTTATATTTGATGGGCTGGAACTTTTGCGCGAAATTCTTTTAAAAGAAACAATTATCTGCATATATTATGATGACATTGGTGTATTGGCTAATGCTCATAAGCACATTGGTAAAATGTAGAGATGGCATGTTACGTTTGCACAAATGAAGACGCCAATGATCAAAATAAAAATTGATATGTTAAATACTGTTACAATCGAAAATGTTTTAATAAGTAAAAGAAATATACTTATTCGTTTAATATCTTCATATTTTTCACAAACCATGACATGGAGAAAGCCTTTGTGGTCATGAATCGAATTGAATGCAGACGTTGAAATGATTCGCTAGCTATTATTAAAATCTCGTATTTGTTTTGTTTCTGTTGTAAAAAAAAAAATTGATGCAGCCATATACTAATGTTTTATTTATTTTTTTCATGTATTATCAGAATTTGACTGGACCGAATTGGTTTTAAATGTATTAACAAGATACTAGAAGGTCATTTAACTTTGGTTCCACGGTCTTTTCTCTTTGTTAGTTCTACCGACAAAAGATTTAAGGTATCCGATCCATAATAGCCACAGATTCAGTGAATCTGGATGCATAACAGATATGTATGGGCTTAATACTAAGTATACTTGGACATAATTTTCATGTTTAAGTATCAATATGTAAGAGTGGAATGTGTCCTAATTAATGACCTTTTCCTTTTCTTGAAGAGTTGCTCCCCTTTGCTTTTAATATATAAAAATTAATTCTAAAAAAATCTACACAGTATAAAATTTATTTTCAATTGTTTTTGTATTCCTAATGATAAAATACATCTTTCCACCGAAGCATTTTTTGATATTCTTAGTATTTACTTTTTTATTTAAAAAAATGTGCTTGTCCCCATAGACCTTAATGCAATCTTCATTAATTAATTACTGCTTAGTTAATAATATTTTTGAAAATTTCTCTCGGTAAATCTTTTTCTACTCTAAATTGCTTTAGATTAATATCAGAGTATTTAATACATGATGGATATTCAAGGTTAGAAAAATTAGGTCCAAATATGGATCGGATACCTTAACTGGAGAAGGAGAAAAACTACTTGACTGTGTAATAATTGGGGAGGCGGAGCTTCGTATGTATGTGATAATCACTTTCTGTGTCAAGTAAAATATTCGGATATTAGATCAAAGAAAAAAGTACAGGAAATAAATCGATTGTTAAATAAGCTCCGTTTTAGATTGACCCGTGAAAATAGTTAGGAAAAAATAATACAATATATGGCAATAATAGACATGTTTAAGTCGTTTTCGTAAAAGAAACATTTCTCTAATATTCATCATTTGTTACATCTAACTAAAGTGCGTTTTTTTAGTACGTGCAAAGATTTATCATCTTTCAGACTTTTTTTTATGTTTAAATGCTAATTCAAAGAAATTAAAACAATACTTCGTCATAGGCTTCTAAAGAACACTATAAATATCCTTATTCATTAGCGACTTATCATCCTTTTTTTATTTCGTTTATCAATACTGGCATTACTCAATCTATTTTCTTTCCAGATGTCGAAAGTATCAGTTCCACATGCAGAAGTCTAGTTTCTAATGCCGCTTCTTCAAACAAGTGGACTATTTTACATGTCTACTATAAAAAAACCTTAAATATTACTTTTTAGTAGAAAAAAGAATTCGGACCAATGGAGGAAAAAGAGGACACTTTTGCCGAAGAAACTGATCTCAGCGACAAAAAACCAAAGGTTCCAGTATTTGCAAATAGAGCCTCAAATGCGTCCGATGGGTCTACAAATCGATCCTTTTCAAACACGTCATCTCCCTTTTCGAACTCGTCATCGCCAACTGAGATGGATGCTCAGTCAAGTGATATGGAGATACAGGTTTACTCCAACTCCAGCTCTTCTGGGTATTCTGACAGCTTTACGTCAGAGAGCATGCAGATGAAGCTCAGAGAGGACTTGGTCGACGGCAAAGATAACTGTATACCGCTCACCAATGGACCCATAACCCTGTCTCTGATGGAGGCCAAACTGTGGTACAAGTTTTTAGAAGTTGGGACTGAAATGATCATCAACAGAACAGGAAGGTAAAATATAAGGATTTTTACTTTGTGCAGAAATGAACAATCTTATTAGAAATTAGATATTTCAATCGTTCGTCGAGTGTTAATAGAGGAATATTTTCCCGTCTGTTTAAAAACTACTTTCCAATCTTGACCCTTTTGGTGAGTAGGTTTTGTAGGTAGTGGGGAACATGAATTAAAAATCAATAATCCCACCACAAAGAGCCAAAAATGGATGTTTTAAGGTTAACACTTGGCAAAACGGATCTTTAATAATCTCTGTTTTGGCGTTTACCACGCGCATTTATTCCATAGTTATGATGAGGAACTTACAACAAAAATTGTGAAATTCGAAGCACGTGGGTTATAGTAGGGCTTTATTTTTTACAATTGGGCTTCTAACTGACAAACTGGCTCCATGGTCATGTTTAGCAAAATATCTATACAAATATATTGTATTATATGGTCTGTTGGATGCCAGCGACGGGCGATGTTTCGTTTCTTTTTTTTTCTGTCCTTCTAAATCATATAGTAAACGAAAGTAGAAAGCTTAAAGAGAAAAGAAGAGGAGATCGTCACCTTGGCTAGCGCAAATGGAGTCGGGGGCTATTATGTTATGATTGGACTCTTTTAGTTACATATTGAAAGGTAATTCATGAATTGTGGGATTATCATCTCTTGACTACCATTCAGATCGTCCACCAAAACCCATCTACATTTCTTTTCATGCATCATATATTTTAATATAGCATACAAAACAATGTTCTACAAAGAATTAATTATAAACATTTTGCCTAACCATTATAAATACTTTGCATGTCGTTAAGGACGGCGGACCCAATTCATTTCTACAATAGATTTTTTATTCAAATTTTTATATAATGTTAATCAGTTAATGGTGAGTGAAAATCAATAAAAAAATTACATGATCATCGACTTCCTTTTTTTAATAGGGGCGTTACAAAATTTGGGTACAAAAATCGGCAGATATAATAGAAAGTAATGGGAATTTTCTGGTGCGTGGTATAAAAACTGATATTTTAAAAATTCTGCAATAGATTTTTTACTCTAATTAAATTGTAATATTAAGAAGTCAATTAGCTTACCGATGAACAGAGAAAAAATGTAGGTCATCGACCTAAATTTTTTGAGGGGTTGTGTCAAAGTTCACGGCATGGTTCATTTTTCTTCAGAAATGTCATTGAAAAAAGGACATAATTATTTATTGCCTGACGTTACATTAACTGCTGTATATATAAATATTGTTCAGATAATATATAAATTCAATATCTACCAGAATATAAGACTATAAACTGCCTTTCGGCGTTGTATGATTTATAAACTGTGGAAATATAACGGACATGTCGCAAACAGAGGAAATTCGGACTGATTTTTTTTTCTTAATTTTTCTCCACATAAAATATTTTGGCATCACAAATTATGTTTAGTATAATGAAAATTTTATTATCTTCTCTTATTCTGATGTACGTAATTACGACAGTCATATTTATAGCATATGCGCGGTTTCTGCGCAGAGGTGCGAAATCTTGAATTGGGTCCGTCGTCCTTAAGCAACATAAACATTAAGTATGTAATATAAAAAATCGAAATTCTTTATCGATATTCGTGACCAGGTCCCTTTTATAAAGGATTTTTTTTTTACAAACATGTTCATAACATCAGTAATCTTCATAGTAAATATTGCCGACTTCACTGACACATTTAAATTTAAGTATTATCAGACTGGAAATATTAATTTACACTCATTAACAGTCTAACACGTAAAGTCTGATTGGTTCTAATCAAATGCGGGGCCATATCCTGGTGTTCTTTCGCTTACAAAATGCTTACAAAATAACAAGCGTATAATCTAGATCATTTTATACTCTCGTGTATCGTTTCCTGTGTTTGAATTAGTAATTCTTGGAAAGTGGGTCCTCAAAATAATTCAACGCCCCCTTTATAATTTGAATACTATGTGTTTATTAAATACAGCGGAAACTAATTGAACGTACCAAGTCAATAATATTTATGTCCCAAGGTACAAATGTAGGTGTAAAAAAATTAATAGTTAAATCTCTGGGTTGGGTCAAGAAACGTTATATACAACTGGGAGCATTTACACGGACAGATCAGCCATATTACTCACCAATCACCCTTAATAAAGCAAAGACTGCAGTGGTAAAAAAAAAACTTAGAGAGAAACACTAATAAATTAATTATATATATTTTTGAACATACTTTATTTCACTTTTATGGAACTTCATTGACACTTTATATAAGTTGGTTAAATGTTAGGAAAAACGAAACATATTTGTTTTAAATTAGATTATTTTGAACCTAAATTAATTAAAGTTACAAAGATTCCACAAAATATTCCTTCTTATATTTTCTTGAAAGGATGTATTTTTTGTCAAGGTTGAATGCAAATCGAAAATGTTTCTTTAGGAATAAAACAAAATTTTAATAGATTAGTTAATTTTTTTAAGCTTTAAAACAAATAATAACCACATAATCCATTCCATTTTTTAAATGTAATTCATAATCTGTTACAAAATTCAATTGATATGATTTGGCCTCGACTTGACACCTACACTTCCGGTGTCTGAGCCGATATATTTTATGTTATTGGCACTGTTACATGCAACGTCGAGAGAAAGCGGATGCATTAATAAATTATTACCACTATATGTACTAAACACAAAAGACAAGTGCACCAAAAGACATGACAGTATCAATTGATTAGAATGACAATGAAATACTTAGAAAAGGGGTATCATGTAACAAGTAACCTTTTTTGACCCCCGCCCATTACTATTTGTAATGCCCATATTGCGACACTCCAGAATTTGGTAGGATCGTCAACTGTACAATTTAGGGGCGGTAACAGGGTTGTTTGAACAGGTGACCTTGGGCTCGTCTGAAACATCCAGGATTATTGTGATGACCAAAGTTGGTGTCTAGCAACTATAGGAGGAGTAGACCATAAATTGTGAAATCAGCCCCAGGGGCCATATATGTAGGGTAAAAGCTGTAAAAAATATATGATGCTGCGATCATATGGAATACATGCATTGTTTACCAAGAAACAAACAAAACAAATCTTTGTTTCAGGAGAATGTTCCCGTACGTGGAATTTTCACTTAGAGGTGTGGATCCGGTCGGGTTATACGACGTTATCTTTGACATAATCCCAGCAAGCAACAAATGTTTCAAGTTTTTAAACAACAAATGGGTGCCCATGGGGAAAAAAGAACACGAATTCAAGACACAGCCTTTTAAACACCCCGATTCGCCAAGGATTGGTTCAGAGTGGATGACCAGAAAAATATCCTTTGAGAAAGTGAAGCTCTCTAACAAACCTGGATCAAAATCCGGAATCGTATGTTTCTTAAAGTTTGTTTTGATTAATGTATATACAAGCAATTAGGAATTATTCTTGAACTTTTATAAGGATATAAATATGGGTTACTATTGTGATCAAATTATAATTCCTTATTCTATTAAAGCATTTTTTAAAAATTGTTTTACGATAAAAATTAATTACGTTTTTTCATGTTCTTTTCAGTGTGTATGATAAATAAAACCCCCTGTGGACACCCAATGTTATACGCCATTTGACAAATATTTTTTCATGAAGTTCATGCTATATATTAGTATCAAGATTTTCATCATTTGATCCTGTAGAATACACCAATTACATGCCACTTATAAATAATTGATTGATCGAACCATACAATGATTTTTGATTTGTACTTTTATCATGGACAAAACATTATAACATTTTAAAATTGTTAATCAGTACTGCTATAAACGACGCAAATTACTTAGTTTAGTAAACGTACATTTTTACATGAAAAATTATTTTTACGAAAATTGTTATGGTAAACGAGTTTATATCCCGCTTAACAATTAACAAAATTATTTAACTCACCGATCCTCTATTCAATGATTTTGCCATAAACGCTGAGATGTAACTGTAATATGAAATATGTTCATTTGTTTTTTTCTTTTTTACATCAGTTTACCCTCCACACCCAACAGAAGTACTTGGTACGAATTTCCATCGTTAAGCATGAGAAGGGGGACGAGGTGTCTGTGGTGGAGTTCCCCATCCAAGCCACTACTTTTGTAGCCGTGACTGTCTACAATAACAGGGAGGTTGCTGAATTAAAAATTAACAGTAACCCATATTCCAAAGCTTTTAGATATCCTGTGAAAAGGTACTATTAATTTCATGTTTGAACATTTGTGTAAAGACATATTGAGTCATAATTGACTAGAATTGTTCATGTGAATGATGCATAATTTGGTTAATGTTTAGAATGAAAATTCCATCATTTATGCCTAAGCCAGCAAGAACTCATGTCACTAAAAATAGTCCAAAAAAGAAATCCGTGATCTCCAATATTCAAAACTATCAAAAGGTTCTTCAGCAGAAGTAAGTATTAAATCGGTTATTATTTTGTAATTGTAATTGGATAAAAAAGAAACAAAGAAATCACATTGTTTGTATACTTTAATACTTTACGAAAGTTCATGTCTGTTAAAAGACACGATACTTATCACAAACTCTGTACGTAGGATATTCAGATCGGTATTATTTTACCATGTTCTCTTGATCATGAGAAAAATCCAAATTTGGAATAAAGGTAACATACTTTTTAATGCATTTGGATTGGGCACAAGTTCGAAAACATATCGCCATCTACCTGAAAGCCAATGACAGTTAATATTTGTAACATAAATAACAAAAAGTGACATTAAAAAAAAAATAAACACATTAACATATACAGTACAAGCAACGCGGATCGCGTATTTCCCGCGACCCGCCACGGTATAAACACATCACGGTAATCGGCCAGGTGTGACAGGTATACCGCGTTCCCATCAGTTCAGTTCAGTTCATTTATTCACTCAAAACTATTTTAAACATATGGTACATGAGGACAAATATAACATTAAAATATACATATAAATTGGGTCAGAGGCACAAAAGTACAAACATATATAATTATAAGGTTTATAGAGTTGGGAAAAGTTATATAAGTTGAAACTCATGGAGGACAGACTACCTCGTATATCTTTGTCATAAACATACACAATTTTCTTAACAATTTCATATTACATGTTGTCATAAGGTACGAACATTTTAGCACATTTGGTCTAGCCGAAAATGTTTTATCTATAATCTTGTTCCGGACTTGTGATATTGCATCACATTCTAAAATATATTGAAATATACGTTTTGTGTTACAGAGAGGACAAAATCTTTCATTTAATGGGATACTTTCCCATCTTCCCAGTTCAACTGGTAGATGGTGATTTGAAGTACGAAATTTTACAAGATTTTTCTTAATTTCAGGGGTAAAATATCTAAATATTTTTCATATCCAAAATTTGTTTTAAAAATTTTATATGTAACTCCTTTTGATG
Source organism: Magallana hongkongensis (assembly GCA_016163765.1). Classification (NCBI taxonomy): domain Eukaryota; kingdom Metazoa; phylum Mollusca; class Bivalvia; order Ostreida; family Ostreidae; genus Magallana; species Magallana hongkongensis. The sequence continues at coordinate 55,664,970 of WFKH01011581.1, read as the reverse complement.
AATTATTTATATCAGCATGCCAAATTTGAATAAATTGATCTTGTAATCTCTCTTTAACTGCCGTTGAAACCCATTTTTGGTTAACAATATTTTAAAACTGACTATGCCAAACATTTGATAAACCACATGAGTTAAAAATATGACGTATACAATCAATCCAAGGGTTAGTATTGATTGTATTTTCGGTCTGAATTAACAAGTACCGGTATAATATATTTGTAATGCTAGTATTAGTACTAGAAATTAATTTACACCAGTATGATACCATTCTAGTAAATACAATTACAAATAAAGGAAAACGACCTGTTTCTCCGTAAACCATATAATTTGGAGTACTACTTTTTAAACATGTAATGTGCTTTAAAAACTTTAAGTGCACACGTTCAATACTATCAAGTTTTTCAAAACCCTATACTTCGCAACCATATAGCAATACAGGTACAACCATTTTATCAAAGAGTTCTGACATGTAACTGGCAGATTAAATTGTCTAATTTTTTAAATGACACCATACATTGCCTTTTGGGCTTGGCCACACAAATGTTTTTTGGCTTTTAAAAAAGAGCCAGATCTTGAAAATATAATGCCAAGGTACTTAAATTCTTTAACATTTCTAAAACTGTGTTGTTAAAATAAAAAACACTTTTACACATAGGTCCTTTAGAAAAAATCAATACTTTTGTTTTATCTATATTAACATTTAATTTCAACTCTTTACAATAACTTTCAAACTCATTCAGTGCGTTCTGCAAATCATCGCCAGACTCCGCCAAGATAACAGTATCGTCTGCATAAAGAAGTACAAGCAGTTTTATATATATGCATAATTCATTTTCTATTGATGTGGTAAAACTTTGCAGACCAGCAATATTTTTTTTCAACAAAGTAATTATCGAAAACATTGATGTACAATGAAAACAAGAAAGGTGATAAATTTTCTCCTTGGCGGACTCCAACATTACAAGAGAAAAAGTCGTATACCGTGCCATTCATCTTGACGAGTGATTTAATTCCTTTATACATATTTGTAATATATTTAAAACATTTACCATTGATACCATAATTTAAGAGCTTACACCATAAACCATTTCTCCAAACTGTGTCAAACGCTTGTTTGAAATCTATGAAAGCACAGAACAGCTTTTGGATAAAAAGTGTAGAGTAAGAATGTGATCTAAAGTAGAAAAACCTTTCCTGAAATCCGAAATCCGAAATCCGAAAATCTTATCTCAAAATGAAAATTATGGTGGTGAAAGTTTATCTATATTTGAGACAGTTTAGTTTGTATGATTCAGGTAAGCTTTCTCATAGCTACCGGTAAAGGGTTGTAAGCGATATTTTTACAACCAATTATTAACAGTATGTTAATCTTTCTAATATCTACAAGGAGGAAGTTCCATTCCCCGATACTCACTGGTGCACAATTGTAAGCGACATTTTTATAAACAATATATATTTTGTAACTCCACTAAATGAAAAAAAAAACCCAAGGCCATCCATCATATTAATTAACTATTTCAAAATTTGTTCATATCAGTGCAAAGCATATATTCATATACAGTACTAAACATTCAAAATGCCAATTCAAATTCGATTCGTGTGTCTTGAAAATATTTACACAGTTTTTATATCTTACTAATACACAACAGTATACACTTCACACACGGAAAGAAATTTAACAAGATCCGTTCCACGTCTTCTCTTACAGTAAAGTATGTTAGACAAATCGTGAGTGGGCACGGTGCCGAATCGAGACGGTGTAACTTGGCCTTATTTAGACTGATTTTAAAGTTCTGTTTTTCCTTTTTTTATTTTAGTCTTCCCATTGACGCTTCTCCAATAAATAAAAAAGCAAAAACAAGTAAGTGTCTTCAGTGAGAAAACATAGCTTGATGAAGCAGTTTTACAGAAACTTACACAGCCAAACGTTATGTCGGCTGTAGAATGTGTCATTTATTTGAATTTAGTCGAATTTATATTACAAATTTAGGAGTATTCCCCAAACAAAAAATTCAGAATTAAAAAAAATATATATAGATAGGCATACATATGACTATACTCATATTTTAGACACATCATAAATTAGAGACGTCCAAACAATTTTTACACAAACTTTTATAGCATAAATCATGAATTAAAATGAAACTTCGTTCGCTTACAATGACCCCAAATACATATACATACTTATATATCTCAGATATTATTACTTCAGAGTTTCAAATACAGTTGATAGATTTTCTGTGTTACATGTATCAATCATTGTTGAATTAATTATAATTTTGATATCCATTTTCTATTCTTTTATGTTGTCATTTCATTACCTTTATTCACAGACCATGTCTCTTTGGAAATGAATAACGAAAAGGGCATTCAAACAGATATATCAATGGCGGATATTCAGTCGTGGTATAAATTTTTAGCAAGTAAGAATCACTTTATCACACAATTAATTCATTTCCCTTTTTCAAATCATTTCATCAAATTAATATGTAGTTCATATTAAGAATTCGAAATATAATTCAAAGTTTTTAGTCATACATTGACTATATTATTTGTGGAACAGTAGCGTAGAAAAATTCCATAGGTTTTTGTCAAACATTCACGATTTTTAACAATAAAAATCTCACAGGGTTTTATGACTAGATCAAATTTATTATTAGGGACTTTGGTTTTTAATGATGACTAATTTAATGTGTTTTTGTAAATTCGAACCATAATGTTATTACTAGTAGTTGTACATGTAAATGTGTGTTCAACAAAAATTATCAACTACCTGCTTGTCAAATAATGAAATGAATAAAATAATTTAAACTGCATTCATTCTTCAAATGAAATTAACTCGAGAATATACTGTACAACATCTCTAGCTAAATTTAGAACTAAGCATTTTCCATATTGAACTTTATTCACACCTTCTCTGATGACCAACTTCTTTAAAGAATTAGCTTACGTTGCAGATCCGTTAAACAAATGAGTTCGTTGGTTCAAACTTAACATACAGCATAGACTGATTGCATAAAGAAGTTGTTTTAAAAATAATTCTCTGGAAATACACCGTAGTTTGCTATAGGAATTCCATAATTGTATACAAATTGATTTCTATTTACCTTCGTTTTCACTATTACATTCTTTGACATTGGTATCTGTCTTCTAGACCCCAATATACTTGTATTTACAGGTCCTCTAGCCATGAGCTTCTTTGACATGAGCTTTCCTTTACCCATCTATTCTCACGTGAACGACAACATTTGTGAACAAGGTTTTTGCACTCTTTTGAGTTAATGGACAATGTCGGTTTGCTTCTTCATTTTTGCCTCCGTTTACTTTTTTTTCTTCTTACAAATGCAATCACTTAAAAACAAGTATTTTGAATTTGTCGTAGAGTGTTTATAAGAAGATCTTGCAAAGCAATTATACTTAACATTCCCATATTTGCAAAAGAAGTCCATGCATTTAAAGGACGTATTAGAATAAAGAGGTTGCCAAATATTTATAACTTCCTTAACTTAACATTATTACCTTAGAAAATATCTTCTTGTTGACTAACTCTACGACAAATTACAGTTATGATTGTTACATGTCATATTTCAGAATACTGTGTCTTTTTTCTTTCATTTCGTTATGAGACAAGACTAAAGGGGAAATGGGAGGTATCTTCTTTAAGCGAAAATGCAGAGGTTCCAACTTTGTTTTCAAATTTTCAAATTCCATCGCATGGTACTGTTTATATAATATAAAAAAGAGTGTTGTGTACTTTTAACAAAACCTTGCCCATTCAGAATCCTACAATGGATACAATGGACATAGTGGCGCCTTTTTACGTCGGAGATTTCTTGTTCCCCCATCAGCAACCTCATCATGTATGTATCTTCTTGATTTGGACTCGCTTGCGTAAGTATTCTGATGCCACTAATGAGCCGCCACTGTCTGACCCTGGTCATGATTTTTTTTATTCTTAGCATCTGAAAATCAGAACGACGAAGACATGCAAAACAAAATCATTGAAAGGGACATTGCTCGAGAGGAACGAAAAATGCAACATGATGCCAGATTGGAAAGTAAAATATGATATTCAAAAATACTATACCCAAATACTCATATGATTATTCTTTGATTTTCTATTATCAATGTTTATTATTGCCTTTCAGACATGTTTCTGTTGTTCCTTTAAAATGGTAATTCTGATATTCATACACGTATATTTTGTCTATAAAATAGTGCTAGAATTTTTTTCTTTGTAACATTATGATAATGAATAAGAGGCGCTAGTTGTATCAGAAAATATATAATAACAATGGGATTTTTTAACAGAAGGCCAAAATAGCCACACCAGTGCGCACAAAATTAACCGTTACGATAATTACTGTAAATATGTCAAAGGTTGCTGATGGGTCATTTGATGACACAGGAAGTTAAAACAAAGTCAAATAGAGTTCTGTCCTAATGTCCCAATATTTTAACATTTACTACCAACATCGATGTTTACAAACTAATTCAAATTCGGCAATTTTTATCTATCTTTACAGTTCATCAGACTGAATGCATTTTGAATTTATATAAGGTATTTTATGGTGTTTGGTATTTATAACACATACATGTGATTATCCTTTAGCAGGAAGTATACAAAAGTCTGATGATGTACAGAAACACATCGGCCGTGAACGTACGACAGAGGAACGCTTAGAACAGTACAACGCAAGGATGGAAAGCAAGTCTTATTATCAATCTTCTTTTAATTTTCATTCAAACCAATTCTCTCATAAACTTATAAAGCCTCACCAAACTATACCAGGGTCTCGCAAAATCGATGATTTTAAAATATATTATAATGTCAATATTACATTTAAAATTAATATATCAACTTCAACATTTAAACGATTTTTATAAGGGGCGAAATCCCCCGTTGTCTTTTCTTAGACGGTCAAGAAACGATTGTTGAAATGGTGGAGAAAAGAGCATTACTTATGAATATAAAGATGTACCAAATAAAATCGTTGTTTCACAGCATCTATGACATGATTTTCAATCGGTTTAAGCAGCTAGAACCATTCCATTTTTCCGTAAAGATGTTTAATTATTGTGAGACTGAAGTCAGTGTGATAATTCTTTTTGTTCCTCTATTGTATTAAAAAATAACCTTGCAATAAGTTTATTTCTAATCTTAAAAGCAAATGTTAGCATTGTTATTAATTGCTAATTTTTTGACCAACACAGAGCATTGCAACAAGCATAATGGCCATAGTGAAGCCTTTTTACTAAGAAGGTTCCTAATACCCGCAGAGACTATTTCATCATGTAAGTGCATTTCTCATTAGAATTAAAAGAAATATATATTATTTGTACGAATTAAGAGAAAAGTCGTGTCCATCTGCATCACAAAAATTTTGAAATGAAAGGAGTGTTTTTGTATTTATGTTAACAGCTTCAGATAATCAAAAGGAGGAAGAAATGCAAAACAAGAATAACAGCCGGGAACGCACAACACGAGAGGAACGACTCGAGGAGTACAACGCTAGGATTGAGAGTAAGACCACTTCTAGCTGTATTTAGCTTTCATTAAAAACAAAATTGATATATGATCGATATCGTTAAGGCCGCTGGATGGTCAACAAATTATCGATCAGATTCTTTTTTCTTTTTTTTTTTGGGGGGGGGGGGGGGGGGGGGGGGGTGGTGATACTTTTAACCATAAACTGTCATTTGGTTTAGGAAAGCAAATATCCAATATTTCAGCTGTAAAATATTTATGTTTTCCTATATCTTTATATAGAACTCTTATTAATTAATATAGTTTTTAAAAAATGATATTAAAATTGTTGTTTATGGACGTTGTGTTTATGTCTCACATCTTAAAAGGATTAGTGACAAAATTGTATTAAATATCTTTTTTGTCTTTTTTAAGTGTGGAAGCGTGACAAAGATTAGTACACAGCTGGAACCACCCTTGTTGTAATCACATGACGTTTCTGATGAAGGAAGAGAGATTTCAACAAATGCAATTTTAAAAATATTTTTCAAGATTTCGGCAAAATTCAATATGATTGCTTTTGTTGTTGTGAATGAAATTAGTATTTATTTGTTATTCTACTAAAAAAGATTTTTTTTCTTTTCATATTAATGTTACATTTGTACATGTTCACAATTTTCTTTGAAGTTTGTAACAGTCACTGTATGTATAAGCAAAATAGAATATTGTCTGTTTTTACTAACAAGATTTGATTAATTTAAGTGGAATGTAAAATTCCGATAAATTTTTGATAAAAGTTAAAAAAGAAAGAGAGACGGAAAATGAAAAAAATTGATTACGTAAACGGGTATTCATAGCTGTGGGATTTTTTTTCTACATGTAGTCGCGGGAAATGAAACTAACAAACATTGAAGAAGTTCATATATATGTTTATGTTACAGTTATTATAAGAAATCAGGAATTATTTTTTTCTTGAAATGTTCAAACATGACTTTTCAACACTTTTTACAAATATATTTGAGAACGACGAAGGAGATGAAAAATAATAAATTGCATCTATCGGTTCATTAGTCTCTTCAATTCGCCAGCTATCTAGAATAAGACCACAGTATTTTTTTTTGATATAACGAGTTGTTGAGCTCTGCTTACTTATGCATGTATTTGTCTTTTACAGTTGCCATGGTAAACATTTAAATTGATTTACGTGAACATATACATTCGATCATAATTTGATTATCTCATAAAAAATTCAGCTAGTAAATACATGTTAAAAGTATTGAAACATTCAGTAAATACATGTATTTCCTAAACCGGGTAAGGAATTTACAAACTTCATACAATTCAAAAAATACAAGAAATTCCTGATGTCACATATCTAGTGTAACAAATATAAATGTCCAACTTCTTGTCCGCATGATATCGATTACGATACACTTCCATGTAAGACCTCGTGTGGAAAAAATACCTGTATACCAATAATAGTTATAAGTAAATGCATGTTAACAGCATGATCAGTTTGAAATTATTAGTAAATTCAAATTTCTAAGCTTGAATTTATAGATTGTGCAACATTTAGGCAAGCTTAATATATATATATTATGTACATTATGTTATGAATGAAAAAAAATAGTCATATAATATCATATTTAGTTATATCAAAATGTACAAGAGATAAGACGGGCTCATGTACACATGTACATGTTTTAATTCGGGACAGTTTACTTTTACTACCAGGTTATGTCACGGTCATTAATTGTTGCGATTTCATTCGTATTGTTTCAGATTTCTTGAGTCTATATTGAGTCGTTTATATTTTTGTATTGGTTTTTTCTCAATATATTTGGTTGCTTTTGCTAACATGAACAGTTACTGGTATATTACTAAAAGTAGTGATCACATATGTTGCTTTACAAAATAATATTATTATATTAATAGTGAATTCAAAAGGTTGTGAAATTGATAAGTAAATGCACACATACCATGTATTAGGTGTTTCTGTATGCAGGTTATTTTGAGTTTAATTCATTTTACAAATGTTAAAAGAACTATTTGTGAAATTTCACTGGTCTTTTTTATCGTTTGATGCAATCGATTTTGCAATATGGCTATTTATGTTTTTAATAAGATATTTTTAACATTGTTTGTCAGTGACGACCCAATGAATATCAGTGCCTTAGAGAATTTGTTTCCAGCTAAGATTATAATTCCATCATTTATTTTCATTATTAGTTACAATATCTATCATACAGATGTAGACAAAGTATGTGTATTTTTATTGATTGTTGTATTTTGTAATTTTTACATTATAGTATTTACTTCATACATTATATGTTTTACAATTTTTAATAAAAAACTTTTTTTCCAGTTAATGGCAATTCATCTGCTTTATAAACGCCTTAATTTGCAATTTCTTTGAAGAAAACAATTCTAAATTTGGCTTTTAAAAATTTAACCATATGTGAACAGGTTTTTGTTCTGTTACATTTAAAAAGAGATGAAAATTCGATTAACTATTCGAAATACATACCGTTTAAACTATTTACTTTCTTGATTTCAGTTGGCATTGCTGCCATTGAAAAAAAGTCATTTCTACTGCAATACACTTAGTATGAAACTTTATTAATGCGTTTTATACAGTGTATGAATTGCCTTAAATATATTTTTTTAATCTGTTAAATATTGATGTTGTGTGATACATTGAAATGAGCCCTTCTATTTCACAACATTGTTCGATTAATTGTTACAGTCTCATTAAGCCTTTGAAAATCACCTACACAAGATTGTCAAAAAGTCAATGGTTTTGATCGAAATTTGATATCTTCTATTCAGAAACATATATCATATTTCCGGAATGTTTTTATTTTTCCTTGCATTTTGTATTCTCATTGAAATCATATCAGTTTGTCCCATCTGATTTACACAGCTTTCTGTTGTATCTTTCTATTGTTACGAAAGCTTTGCCAAAACTACTCGATGTGATATAAATATAAATCGTTGTCATTGTTATAGATGTTCTACAAGAATCAAAAACATGTGACGCAAGCACAAAAGGTGACTTAAATGATAGATTGATCCAGGAAATGTGGGTGTTCTCGTAGATGTTTTAGTCAAGTATCTGAAGCTTTCAAGTCTGTTCTAAAGCTCATTTCGTCTAGAAATGGCTTCCATTGGATTCTTCATTTTGCTAACTGTATTGTTCGAAACTGGAAGCGTTCCGCTGGGATTTGAAGATGCGGTGAACCAAGCACAAGTAGAAATTAAGCCGAAGAATTGTACATATGAAGGCATTGAACATTCACCAGGCTCCTTCAAAACGCATGACTGCAAGGAGTGTGTTTGTACTAGAGATGGGGAGGTAGAGTGTACTGACACCAAGTGCTTTGACTACCCATGCGTCGACAAAGTCCGCCGACCAGGGGACTGCTGTCCAATGTGTCCCAACGGTAAGCGAGCTCTGCTTCAACACACGATGAATGTTTACTTGTTTTTCCTCTTTTGATATTTTAGCATATTAAAATAGTTTTAAATGGTAAACGTTTAATATGCCTGTGCAATCCATAAGTAAAATAAGAGGGATATCATTGAGATGATATACAGGCATGTATTGAGACAGATGATCTATGATGATAACCTAAATCTCGTTATGTCTAATTAAGGATTTACATATCTTATAATATTTTCATATTTTTTTTCTTTTAACAGGTCAGAACTGCAAAGCCCCCGATGGCACTGTGGTTAGATACGAAGAGGAATACTTGATGTCGAAAAACGTTGTGTGTGTATGCGACAAGGACCAGTGGGGGGAACTTGAAGCGTCGTGTAAATCCAAAAAGTGAAAGTAAAATGATACATCATTACAATGTAGAAATGTTACTGGACTTCGTGTAATAAAGTTCTTTGTCACGGATGTGCATTTTCTTATTTGTTAATTTAAAACCATATTGCATATATCTTCTGAAAGTTCTTATATTAAACGGTCCTCGGACACGTAAGACCTAGTGTTAGCAGTAATAACAAGCTACATATGCCGTATTTAACGCTACTATTTGCGATGCTGGAAACCAGACCCAAAGTTTGTCAGTATGATGAGCTGTATCAGAAACCTTGTGACAAATTCGACAGATTATTCATTTGTGTTACATATAAAATTATATAATTGAGTAATCTTATGGTTTATTTTAATGTAAGAAGAAATGGATATTTTATATATTTATAAACCGATTCATGTTTGTGTGGTTTTGCGTATGTGAGCGGAAAAAGTAATCGAGAGAAACAGCTTGTAGAGAGATGCAGTAAGTTTGCTTACAAAATAAGTTTTAAACCATGACATTGATAAAATGATTTATTTCTGTAGAACATTCCTTACGAATGATTACATGTTAACAATATCAATAAACATATAGATAACTATTTTCACACCTGATCGGATATTTTATAAGATGGAATATCAATATTACCCTTTTTAGGAGCCCCTTGACTCAAAAAAATCTGTTATCTCTGTCTTTTCTTTCTTTTGTCTTCGAATGCGTAAGCCCACTACCAATATGACGACCACCCTATTGAGTCGAAATATTGTTTACTGAAATAACTTGCGACACCATGTGACGATTAATACTTCAATGCGTTTAATGTCCGCTTCGGAAATTATCTTCAATGCGTTTCAATTAAATTGTGTAATTTGCATAGAGTTTAAACTTATGTAGCTTGATGAAAAAACAAGCACTTCTGTCTTTGAAACATTCGTTAAATACGGCATTTATAGCTTTAAAGAACAATGATTACATGATGTCATCATGTATAATAATGAATTAACCAATCTAAGCCAACCTGCAACATTAAACTTGGTAATGCGGATTTTGATTTTTATCCCGAAATTTCCTATAATTGCAAACTATACTCTTCCCAGCTCACCTGAGCTGAAAGCACAAGTGAGCTTTTCTGATCACTTTTTCCAGCGTCCGTCTGTCTGTCTGTTCGTGCGTCTGTAAACTTTTCTCAATTTTGACTTTTTCTACATAACCACTGGGCCAATTTCAACCAAACTTGGGACAAAACATCCTTAGCTAAAGGAAATTCAAGTTTAAAGGGCCTTACCATATTATATAAATTATTTCGGAAACCCTCGAATCATCCTTTTAGAATAAGGTTTTAAATCAATGCTATATTCCCAAATAGAGTTCACACTGATATTAAACATTCGATCTTTATTGTATTATAGTGACATTTCTTTATATTTTTTTATTTATCAATATAATCTTCAAGATAAAAAAATTATCCAATAACCAAAGTTCCGGTGGCCTCGCAGGCATTGCAAGTTCTTTGGCATACGAACTCGGCTTTTACTGGGTCACTGCATATGTTGATTGTTTTCACTAAATGCTCACAATTGTCCTCGGCGTCTACACAGCCTGATGCAACTGGTTCCTCAGTGGATGGGGCGGTATAAGGAGAGTGCGTACTCCCTGTGGTCGTCATCGTTGTTTGAGTCGAGGTCGTCATCGTGAGAGTTGAATCTGTTGGATGACCAGGGTTGAGGTGGGGATTGTGCTTTGTCGTTTGAGGGCCTGTCACGTAATTGGTAGATCCAGAGGGACCGCTGCACATACGACAGGTTGATGCACACAGAAGCTGAGCGGAAGCCGGCATTGAACAAATGTTAATGTCGGTAACAAGCACATGGCAGTTCAACTGCTCATCTCGGCAGTTTGGGTCTGGTCTCTTATAATAAAACAAAATCAATTAAAAAAATTAGTAAGAATAATAAACCTGGAAAATATACTATAGTATAACGTCCACTTGTGTAAAGTTGAAGTACAAAAAATGTACAGTGAATACCTTATTTTACAGTTTACGTCACGTACCAACAAGCTTCTGGTTGAAGACGCTGCAGGTAGGGTACTTGTTGATGGCGGTACTGAACTGATCGGTGACGTCATCGTCGTCGTTGTGGATTTAGTAGTGGTTTCCGTTACTAGGAAATGTTTCAGTCTCTTTCATTAACTTACAGTTACAGTTACTTTGATATCTTTTATTCATTTAAAATAAATTAAGTACCGGTCGATGTACAATTCTCCTCATCTGATCCGTCATTACAATCCGATTCTCCGTCACAGCGCCATCTGTGTGGGACGCATGCACCGCTGATGCATTGATATGAACCTCCGCTACAAGTTGTTGGATGATCTGTACCTATCGGCATTCAAAGTAAATGGTATTGAATTAGGATACAACTATAAAATCTATAAACTCTTAAACTTTCGTGGGTTTTGATACGCTATTTTCAAATACTAATGGATGGCAATGTATTCTTTAATTGTTTAATCAATTAAAGGGAGTAAAGACAATTCATCTCTTATAGAATGACCTCGTAAGATCGCTTTTATTTCCATATCTATTCACTTCTTTACCATTTAAATTTTAAAGAAGTGGAAATCAAAACCGCCACATACCGCAATCATGTTCGTCCATTTCATTCTTGCAATCTACATCTCCATCACAGACCCAATTAACGGGAATGCAGGTTCCGTCTCCACAGGCATACTTGTCATGCAGACATGTGTGATTGGTCGTGGGAAGACCCAAGACACCTGAAATATTAACCTAACTTTAAATCTTTAAAGTGAGAATAATTACCTAATGGTTTATTCATGCGCATCCACCAAACTCGTAATAAGTACTAGTAATCAACGTACTGAAAGTAATGTAAGCTTTCAATGCGCAATGGTCTAATTTTCGTTTCAATAAGACTGTTAAACTGTTTAATTTACTACGATAAACATATTATCAATTATCTTGATATGATAATAGTTCTTTTAAATAAGACAAACGTAAGTTTTTCTAAGTTCTTGTGTCAGAGTGTGAAGAATAAAACCTGAACTTATGAACAACTGTAAGCAAACAATTGTGTCAAGTCGTATGGAGTCATTTTCAATGCAGGGAAAAGACATAAGAGTACGTTCCTCAACACATCATGGCCTTAAACGTCTTCTTAAATCAATGTTTTTTTTTAAACATTATCATTAAAAAAAAATTATTTCTCGAATTTGATTAACCTGTAGGCTAATAAGACTTTAAGAGGACAATATCCATTTTATAGTACATATGTAATTTCCAAAAATAGAAGAGTTTGCATGATGAATGATTACCACTCTAGTAATAGATAAAAATTAAAACAATTATCTAATAGAATGCAAGTGTGCAAAAATCATTCATACGTCTTTTTTTTCTTGGTGATTCAGAATGATTCAATTGACAAACTATTTACAAACTATTGCGAAATGAACCAATCCAATTATACTATTTCCAGTTTGTAATATATGTGTTACAAATAACTTCTTAAAGGTAAGTATAAGTGCGCTCTCTTATATGAATAATTTTTAAATGTGGTCTCATAAAATCTTATATGACGCATGTATGCAATGAATTCTTTTTAATTTTAACAGTTTTTCTTCTCACTTGATTACTATTTAAACCTGGGTTTTTCATTTGTAATTAAATTAGTGATGGGTGATAATTACCAACATGATGTCATCACAAGCAGCTGTTAAGTGTAACCCAAACCGGCAGAAATAATTAGATAAGCGAATTAGGTGGCGCAAATGCCCGTTTGTTTCATCGTAATATACAATTTTAATTTTTTCGAATTTATTTTTGTTAATTATTTAATATAATTTTGTAAAAGCAAAATTTCTAACTATAGTAAGTTTGAATATTTTAAAGCTGTTTGGTCCTATTTTATTTCAAATTTTATGAACGCCTCTAAACGATGGTTTTGCTTAATATGTGTATAATAATAGGCGTTGCAGTAGTCTTCCGGTTCAATTGAGCCATATTTCATCAAAAAAAATAATACATATATACACAATTTGATTGATTCAATTCAATTCAATTCAATACAAACTTTATATAAAATGGTACTGCATTATTTTGCCCCTTATTAAGATTCGCAACGACGTCGAGGCAGGTATGAGTGTGTTACGAAGAGAAAAAAAAATGGCTAAAGTTTTGGTGGTATCGAATCCTCAACCTAAAGAGCCCAGTTCTATAAGGTTATCAAATGCATGTCAGGTGCCATAACCACTGACCCATTTCAGTTACATCAAAATGGTTTATTTTTAAAATCCTATTAATTTGAGATTTTTGTCATGACTTTATGGACTAAAACGTTCAATTGTTGGGATTAATAATTATATTTCTAATGTATAGTGGGTCATCACTCCAAGTTTTGTTGATTGAAAATGGTTAATTTTCTATTGGACGTTAATTGGACTATGACAAAAAAAATATGGAGCACAGACCCACTCTATAAAAGAAAAGGCATTAAAGTTCTAAAAGATGAAACTATTTGAAGATTTTGGCATGCATACACCAGTTCAAACCTATTCATGGGTTACAATTCGATGATACATGTATGCTAAATATACATCGTTTGAAACGCATTTTTGAAGAATTATTGGATACGAGGATTGTTCCAAAAATAATGTCATTTCACCTTCTTCGCGTGAAAATCGTGTAAATATCTTATTGAAACCACATTGACACGTTAGATTGATCACTGAACCGTAGCGGAAGAAATTTCATGTTCTCAATTTCACTGATTTAGCTACAGTGTACATTGTTTTATAGCGTATTCATTACACTATTATACTCAAAATGACTGGAAAAAAGAGCAAACAAAGCACTTGAAATTAGGGCCTATATAAAAGGTATGTCCTTACTTGACCTTAAACCCGTAGATATTCATCGCGAGGTCTGTGATATCTATGGGAATTGTCAAATGTCTTCGTAGATATAATTTTTTCAGTATCTTATCCATGCTAATATAGGCATTTTATCTGCCTTATTTCCCCATCTTCTTTACATGTAATCCAGGCATTTTTTGATCATTGAAAATCATAAGCTTATTGGTAATTCAAAGGGATTTGCATTAAATTATGTAGATATAGAGTATACATTATTTTAGAATGGAATACCGGTATTCGGAGAATGAAATAAATGAGAACATGCTTGACAATTATGTATCATATATCAGAGTGTTTTGTTTTTTGGTTTGTTTTGGTTTTTGGGGGGGGTTTTTGGGGGGGGGTTGTATTTTTTTTTTTATTTTTTTTGGCGATCTGCAAATTCTGCGAATTGAAGAAAATCTTTTAATTTGCTAACATTTAATTGCTTAAGTTATTGTTGTGATCAATGCAGAGGGCTTAGCGAACCTTCTCATAATCTTAGCGTTGAAAAACAAAGTTTCTTTAACGTGCAATTTCAGCCTGAATCTTATGAATGCTCTCATATAGGTCTATTTTTTTTTTTACGCTCGATTCTTTTCGTTTGGGAACTGTTGCCACCTACAATCTGCATATATCTTTCGTTTCCCACAAAGCTATCATTCCAGCATCTGTAGTCAATATGAAATCACCGCCATCTGTCATCTTCATAAATTGAACACTGAGTGTTACATGTACCATGAAGGGCGTTCGATTTTCTTGCATAATAACCATATACCGATGAATTAGTTGCATCGATATGAAACAGTATTATGAGTCGTAATTATATAAGAGTCAATATTTGGTTACGCTCGCATAAAAGGTATTGTTGTTGGGTTTATTTGTTACTCAGTCTGATATTTTGATCGAAGATCGCTACAACATACGTTTGTTGTTTGTCCTTAGATTTTTCAGAGCATTGTAATTAATACCATTCGTTATTCAAATTTGACAAGTACCCATAGGCATCAAGTTGGGATTTACCTTTAGACGAATAAAAGGCAAAATAGATAAAAACGAGGCATCCTGTTAGTATCTGTTTAAATATAATTCATATGTCCTACAATTAATCATGCAAATCATTGCATTTTGTATGTATATACCTGTATATATTTACATTTTCCAGTGTCTTTGTCTGTGATAACACTACCAATCGGTTTTTTTTCACTTCAATTCATCAATAACTATTTAATCGTACAACAGCTAAAGATTATATAAATATAAGTAATAAGGAATCATTCTTTGAGTATTATGAGGTGATCAAATACAGTCGGGCATGATCAAATCTATCATAGAGCCCTTCGGGCTTTATTGGATTTGATCACCCCCGACCGTATTTGATCACTCATAATACTCAAAGAATGATTCCTTATTTCTTCAAAACATGTTGATCAGTTAATGGATATGATGATATATCAGTTTAGTCCAAAAGGAATTAGAATAATTAAAATAATCGAAATATAACTAAGCAAATTCACATATTTCTCATTTAAAACTCACATGCCAGTAGAGGAATGAAGACCAAATATTTTCCTCTTGCCATATCGTAGATCCCTTATCATTCCAAGATACCATAGCAAGTTCTGTCAACATTTTAGACTACTTATTCACCCCTAGCAATTGCAATCTACAAATAGCTCAATCTAGGGCAGTGTGTTTGCCTCCAATGTGGCAATGAGGCAACAGTCTTATGTCAATTAATATTACTCCCATCCCCTACCCCCAAAAATATATATACTTATGTACATTTTAGAATTATTTATTTATCTTGAATTCTTTTAATCGTAAACA
>WFKH01011581.1:55596711-55648943 GCA_016163765.1 Magallana hongkongensis | reverse complement strand
CTAAGCATTAATTTTGACTTACAGATATATAGATTCTATAGATAGATAGATTCCTTATTTCCAAATTAGGCATCACAAGTAACAAGCATGATTGATACAATGACCAAAGCACAGACATAATTATGACTGTATATAATAATCTATGTACATGTTTTTGTGTGTATATTAAGTATGTACACATAATGGTGGGGGGGGGGGGGGGGGGGGTTGTTTTTTTTTTTTTTTTGTTTTTTTTTTATAATTAAAGAGGGGGGTGGGGGGGGGGGGGGGGGGGGGGTGGGGACAATTCCTCCTAAATTCAATTTTCCATATGTAAATTTAAGAAAATTGTTGCAAGAAGAAGTGGGGGTAATTATTTCTGCAAGTTTACCAGGATGGTATATTGTTTAAGTTACCGGTACATGTTACATGTTCGAGTACTGAAATATGTAAGTTTCTTAATTACCAACCTTATTATTGTGTATACGTCGATAGATGTCGTGTTTTATAATTCATGCATGAAGTGTGATTGACGTGATATCGTTTACTGATGTGATCATTTTGAAAAAAAAATTATTTATTTTTTTTATTTACTGTGTGATTCAAATAAGTTAGAATTTTCCCCAGAGGAGGGGTCCGACTAAAAGTCCATATTTGACACGAGGTATAAACACTAGTCATCGTCATCTCTCTCTCTCTCTCTCTCTCTCTCTCTCTCTCTCTCTCTCTCAGAGTTGTGTCCCTTTTCTTGAGCTCTTTAACGTTTATGAAAACAAAATCGCATGTTGCGTTTTCACATCGTTGTCCGAATCTGATACCAGCCATCAATCAATTCTGTGCCATGTCTGAAAGGTTGATTGAATGTGCATTAAGGTACTATAATATATTATATTTACAGGTTTGTTTTTTTTTAATTTGAAATTTGTTAGTGTAAACTGAGGAAATTCGAACACAAAGCATAATTATCATTGTTTATAACTTCAGATAGACGCATTATCTCCATGAGCTGAAACGCTGCAATGGATCAAGAAACGGCGCAAATTCTTTTTCGCGAAGGAGCAATTATGGTTTGCCTTGATGTCCCTGAAGGCACGGAGTTTGGTTTTGATTACTCTTCTTGGACGGCAGGACCCCTGTTTAAGGGAGTTAAAATGATCCCCCCAGGAATCCACTTTGTATACTACAGGTACATATTGTAAAGTTATAATACAAGAAGTTTCATGTGCTACATAAATACAAACTGAAATAGAAACTTTGAAAAAATCTAATCAAAGTTCTAGGTATATGATAAATGATATTTCTCTTTTTCCTTTCCTTGTGCCAGTGCCAGAAACAAACGAACAGATGAAGTCGGACCAAGGACTGGAACATTTATTGATTTTAAGCAAAAAAGTGTGGTTGTTCGCAAGTGGGATCCAATTGCAGAAGGTACTATACATTTTGCATACATACATGTACATATACATTAACACTCCAGTTATCAAGATTAAGACAAGTACTTTAAATATTAGAGTATAGTATTGTTAGCGACCATAGTTACTTTTATTTAATTCTGAAGTTGGTTAAAATTTACAGAATAAAATACCATTACTAATGACCAGGAGCTATGTACTCATAAATATGACATTTAAATCTCACAAAAGTTGATTTACTGTATTTGCTCTTTCAAAACTAGAACTGACAGAGGATGGTGTCAGTGCAGATGATGTCCAACGTATACAGGACAATCTTAAGGATCTGGACAGATTTCTTGGGCCATATCCATATGAAGGGTAAGTGATTCCAATGCAGGAAGAATATATTAATTTCATATTTTCATTATCAGAATATCATATGCCTCTTGAATTTATTCTTCAAGACAGCTGAAGTGGTTTTGTTTTTAATAATATGAAAACAAAGATAATTTCAAAGAGGTCACCATTTAATATGAAAAGCTTTTTGATTTGATTGTTTTATTATTTTGTGTCGGCAGTACAATGTATGTATAAAATAAAAATTTTGAATTTTAGGTATAAAAAGTGGGTATCCCTGAGCAACTTCATTACTCCAGAGTTGTTGGACAAGCTGCAGCCTATAAGTAAAAGAATATGCTCCGTCACAGACTTTGTTTCTGAAGTCAGCAACACACAAAGTCGAAAATCAAGAAAAACTTCCAGTAGCACAAAGACTTCAGAAGATCAGGATGAAACCAAGGTGTCTAAAGAGAAGGACTTGCAAGATAGCAAAGAAGAAAATGCAGAGCCAACTTCTCTTAAAGATGCCGAATCTAGATTGCCAGATATAAAAGTGAGAGAAGAGAGTAAAATTCAGTTTAGTAAAATACCTAAGCAGAAATACCCTCCTGGATGCTCTCCAGCAGAAATGACTAAATACAGCATTGACTCAAGCTATGCTTTAGAAAGCATACTTTCTTCATATTACAAGGACAATGAAATGGGAATTTTGGGAGAAATCCAGTTTGCCTTCATATGCTTTCTGATCGGCCAGGTGCTGGATGCTTTTGAACAATGGAAGAACCTTGTGCATGTCATGTGTACTAGTGAGGAAGCTCTACAGAATCACGCTTCTTTGTTCTTGAACTTCATAAGTGTAATTCATTACCATATTCAAGAAACACCAGAGGATTTTTTCGTAGACATCTTATCAGCAAACAATTTTCTTACATCGACCCTTCAAGAATTTTTTTCTAATCTAGAAAATATGTCATCAAATAGTGAACTAAAGAAAAGAGGACTTAAGTTTAGAGACTACCTAACTCAAAAATTCAAATGGGACTTCACATCAGAGCCTGATGACTATGCCCCAACTGTTGTAGATTTAGAATGAATTGTCTTGTACACAGCTTGCACTGCATATACATGTACTATGCATTCAATAAAATAACATGAAACACAGGCACAGTAGTTTTCATATCATTTTTTGCTGTACCAGATTAAAGATGGACAAATATAAGTACTGCGAGTCCTGACAAGATACCGATTCACAATTTCATTTCATATGTGGGAGGGTAAATTGTGCCATGTGTACGGTGGATATCTACAGCAATAGCTCAGTTGTTATACACACTTGACAAACTATGATGCAATATGTCATGATTTTAACTATTTTAGGCACCAATATCAAACTTAAGCACTGCCATATCTTTATCTGTTATTGCATAAGTACTGTCAGAAAATAGTGCATTTTGACACCAAAGCTTCAATTTTACATTTGTTTTAGTCAGATATTGAGGTATACTTGTGCTAAAAGTGCTAAAATATGATTACCATTAAATTAAATATGTTTAAAGTATTTTCTAATGTCATTTCCTCATTTCTATTATTCTGCTTCATACAATTAAAGGGTTGATCATTAAATTTATATCTATTAACATATCTAAAATGGATTGAGTTGAATAGCATTTATGTGACCAAATTGTCCTTTTGTACATGTCCCTGTGATTAAGCAGATCAACTGAAAATAGGAGGAATGTACTTATCATAAAACAAGAAATAATTCAAAACATTGTTTTTTTCAAATTGTTTTTGATATTTCAGATGTTTTGTTTAAAAATACCACTGTGTGTTTATGGTTTCTTGGAAAACAATACATGTATATCACAAATAACGAGCAACATCAGGTGTTTTTCTTAAGTTTTTAATAGGACCTGACTGGTCATGACGTCATAATGGAACAAATAACAATGAAGAAACAATACATACGTACTCTCGCATACAACTAAATTAATAACAAAGTCTCCAATAAAAAAAAAGATCTGTTGAAATTGTATGTCATATCCCCACACACTCTACACAGTGTACCCATCAGATGGTTTAAGTACAGCATGCACTTTAAACATACAGCTATCACAATATGCATGGCTGACCAAACTTTCGACATTGCAATTAAAATGCTATTACACAATATATTACAATAAATCTCTAGAAGCCACAATCTCCCTGATAATTAGACTGCATGCTAGTTACCTTCATGGAAGGTTCGAGTCTAAAAACAGAGTCACATTGGGGATTGATAATTTATAGACATGCACAAGACAAAAATCATACGCACATGACATGTTGCAACTGAAAATATTTTGATTTGCTTTATTTTGTATAATAATCAGAACAGGAAAGATTTAGAACTATCTAAAATTTGAACCTAATTAAAATTGGACTTTGCCCTAAGAGAATGGTGATTAGCACTTGCTATTAATTTAAATTTGTCACAGTGAAAAATAGTCAACACAGAAAGTTTACCTGAATTTAAACTTTAAACATCATTTTTGGTTTATGCTATTTCTAGTTTTTCTTCTGTTTGCAGAAGCAATGTTTCAATATCATTTTTGCCACGCATTAAAGACATATCATTTAACTGATTTAAAAGCTACCCGTTTTCAACACTGAATTTTGTACGTAGAGGTATGTAGATCAATACATCAAATGAAAATGAAAGGACAGATGTTTATTTCTTGAAAATTGTGATCTCTTAAGGATTACATGTATTTCTTTGCAAAGAAACTTTCAACCTATCGTAAACCGGGACTGTTGCTTTAATGAATATTTTAAAATGAAGATTACCTGTTACTAGACTTCTACACTGTACACATATTGCAGTAAATCTTGCATTATTCTTGCCTAGTGGAAAAGGTAATATCGCAATATACATGTATGTACAATTATCATATCTTATGCCACTTCATACATTATAATTATAATTATGACGTATCAAAAACGTAATAATAAGATAAATTAGATAAAAAGCATAAATTTTAGAACTCTGAGTGGAAAAAGGGGTGCATGAAGAGGCAGCCTTTATCCTATTAATAGTTTCAGATCCTACAGTAACTATCCTAAAAATGGCGAGATACCAGTTATTATTTCACATGTTATCACTGAAAATAGATCTAACCATTCAAAATAAACCCGAGTCATTATTCTCTAAACTAGAAATAATTACTTGTGTGAAACTCTGCAAATGTGATTTAATCATGATTTTGGACCAATTGCTGATTTGGGTAAAATCAAACTGCACTGATGGTGAAAAAAGCAATATGTAATCCAAAATAGCTACAATTCAATGCACAGGAAGGAAAAAAAACAAGATACTGCTAGTAAACTGCTGTGGGAAAAAGCAATTAATCTATGAAATGAGTAATAAAATGTATTATAATTGATCTAAAAATGTTGAACAATGAATAGCAAGTTTACAGTAAATGAGAGATTCAGTGTCAAGGCCAAGAATTATGAAGTGGTCAAAATTTGCATTGTTATATTTACAAAAATGTTTGTCAGATGGCAAGAACTATGTATTATGTACATGCATCAAAATATGGTGTCTTTAAAAATTCTTGAAATCATTCTCCCCTTACAATTATATTTATTTAAAAATTACTTATATGAAGTAACTAAACAATGTTCCTACTTCTTGTTCATTAAATTCACATGATTAAATTCACATCATGTTGAAATAAATGTTTATATACTGGTACATTCAGATTGGTACAACCCTTCTAAATTCAAATATCATTGCACACAAGACAAGATGGCTAGACTCTTTAAATAAAAACTGGAATACAGGAAGAACTTGATAAATGATGAATTGACCAATCACTGTGCATCATTGTGCACTGTAAAAGGCAAAAAAAAAAAAAAAAAAAACATCTGGAAAATAACCAACTTGGCCAATTTTTATAAACTTTTTCATTGAGAGAAAAAAAATTGGTTAGCTGATGGGGTCAACCCTGTAATACACAAGCAACCAAATATAACTAAGTCAGCCAATTGCTGGTCCTTGGGACCTACTAGTAACAAAAAATATATATATAGATATACATACTCACAAAATGCTTTGTATGTACAGTATTAAATATGCATGCACAATAGACGCAATATAAATAATTCTTTACAAGTATACATGTAGAGTGCAAATTTAAGACGAGCCAAGACACAAAATGATTTGTCGGTATCACAGTACCTGAATTATTTAATTTTCACAACAAGATCAACTTGTTAAGGTTTAATGAGACTTTAAGCTGCCCAAAGTTAACCACTTATTGGCTGCTTCTTCATTATTTTGCCAAACCTCAGATTTTTTCTTCATGCTGTGCATCATCAAATGGAATACTTGCCAAATATATTATGGCATGCCCCATGAGGGCCTAAATTGGAAAATAAATTTTATTCTGTATCTTTAATTATTATATTAGAACCATTTTACAAAGAGCTTGGACTTTCGGTGGGATGTTACTATCTAGTTTGCTCATCAAAACAAGCTTTCAAATAATTGACCTCCTTAATTAAATACAAATAATTGACCACGTTTCTTCTAATTCACTAAGAGAAGCTCATTAATATTCATAGACTGTCAAAACTGGAAATTTGTTTGCCAAGATCTGCTCTGCTGTGTGAAATTGACGCTGTTTCAGCGAAATATACATCCCTGGATGAAGTCGGACGAGTGTCATTGCGTTTAATGTATTCATATCTATTAGCCAATGACTGGACAGTTAACCATGAGTAGACTCCGCCTTCATCAAATCGGAGTTTGTCACGTACTACCCAAAGTCCAAGCTCTTGTTAAAACGGTTCTAAGGTTATGATAACTTCATAATTTATATACATATTATTTTAACATTTTTGCTTAAAAAAATAGACAATAATAGACCGATAGCTTGAAGTTGTACAAATTAGGACAAACTTGGCTTCTCCTGTTACAGTATAGTTAAGCCAAAAAGAAAGGCAAAAATCATGTATTCCTGTATATCTTGGCTTTGATTAAAAATGCTGATAAATATTCTATAAAACACCCTTTTAATACTTCTTGTAAATGTACACATAAACTTTAAGTTTGCCAGAATACATATTTGTAAATAGCTTATCATCACATTCATAAATACACAATGTACTTGGTAAATCTTCGGAAGTTCACTTCCATTCATAGTTACATGATATTGCTTAAAGTTACATGCAGAAACATTCAAGCAATACATTTTGGTAATTTAAAAAAAAAATTCAAAAAATTGAAAACAGAAGTTAAGAGCCTATAATAGTCTCCAAGGTAAATATGGTAAAGGGAGATATTTCATGTACTAGCTTCACTGACGACGGCTGTACACGTCTGTCACATGAACGGAGCACCAAAGCAAGTCTGTATAACATACTGTCTGCAGGAAGTAAAATTCATAGAACTGAGCACTTGTAAGTCTGATATAAAATAACCCAAGCATAAACCCTCAATGCCTGACAAATGTTTCCAGAATTTCCTCAGCCATGGTCATGTTATTCCTCGCCACTCTCAGAGCATCCACTACTCGTAAGCGGTCGTAGCCCTTGGCAACGAGATGGTCCACCTGAACTTCATCTATACTGTTTTCCTTATTATTATCATTAGTCTCTCGTAAACGATTCCGAACAGGAAGTTGTATATCCTTGTTGTCATCTTGAGTTGGATCAGAGAGTTTCCTATAGGAGAAAGAAAATGAATTATGGGTCAACTCAAGGTTCTAACAAAAACTTTTACAAGAATACAGTGATTAAAACAATTACATATTTAATACATCATTTATATAATATGTAACAGTAACAGCTTGCAGTTTCATGTTGAATATATAATTCTCAATTTCTTTATATTATATGTCATTGATTGAATATATAAATATAGAAACACACATTAAGTGCTTCTAGCAAACATGCATAATGTGAACTACATGTAGCTTTCAAATGTATTTTTCCTTTAAACAATAGCTAGCTAGCATTAGACAATTTCCAGTTCAGCTAGCAGCATGCGTTTTTAAATATTTTTTTTAAAAAGGCTGTCCCAAAAACTTACAAGACCCCAGTCTTGTGACTCCAATTTCCTTAGACATATTTACTGAAGTTTTAGATGACTCAAGTGAAATTCAATCACATGACTCTCAACTATGTTGCCTAGCTCCTGATCAGATGCCCTGTTACTGAACATATAATTTAATGTGACATCATATGCAATCATCAGCTCTTAAGGTTTAGTCACAATTCAGTTTTTTCGTTTGATTTGAAATCAATTTGCTCAGGTATATGTCACCTGTTTAGATTCTGTATATTTTAACATGTAAAAACACACATGTACATACATATCAAAATATTGGTACATATTCTCTGTAGCAGAAGTGTTGATTGGAATGATTGGAAATTTTTTATTTTGTTTTAAATTTACAGATCTTGCATAAAATTAGCCTACCAATACATTTAGCAAAAATTATAACAGTAATGATTCTAAATTTCACCAAGTGTAACTGCAAACAGCTTTATTACGGGTAACTGGAACTACAGTTGTATGGATTTTAGATTTACCTGGTTTTACTTTTGATTGCTATTTTCTACAAACATCAATATAACCTTGTGGATAAATATGAAGAAAAGCATTGACTTTATGTCTGTATATAAATATACAAAAGTGGTCTGTTGTCTTCATTACTTTGTTAGTTCTAATAAATGATTTGACAGGAACATCAACAATAGTATACTGTAGATTCCTAATTAAACGCGAGGAATTAATATCCGCGTAAAATCGTGAGAAGCGCATCTCGCGGGTTTTAAAATCTCCCTTTTACTTTTTGAACAGATGTAAACTAAATGAAACTATTATACAAATCTGGCGTTCGCAGTTTTATATTCTTGCTATTTGATGCGAAATGGTTGAATCATGGAATAAAGTACTCGCGTAAAATAAGGAATCTACAGTATACCGCGTAACTAAAATGAAAAGACAAATGAGGTCTTAAAAGAAATATCAATACATAATTTTTGAACATATTCTATCCATTTCAATACTCAACAAACGTACCTTTTCTACCTATTATGATATACTGTATACAGGGGGTTTTTTTGCCCTGTGTTTTTTTTTTGCCCTTCTACACTTGCAAATGGTTTCACCCTCTCTTGAAATTGCCCAGACACAGTTAGAATAGATATCTTTCTAAATAACAGTTATTTTAAAATTTGTTTTGAGATCACCCAGTCTTCAATTCGCCCGCTGACAAGGGCAAAAGGAGCAAAAATAAAATGGGGGCAAATAATATTTCCCTGTATACAGTAACTTAATGACATTGCAATTGGGTTCCTTTTACCTGGTATATAAAAATTCATCATTTACATACAGAAAACATGTACTTACTTTTCTCCTGGTGGTTTCCTTGGTGCTGGCAAGGGGGGTAGGTCATAGTCTGTGGGGGTGCGCCTCAGCGGGGGCTTACTGTTACCTGTGACAGAGAAAAGTGTCCCTGTAAATGCAAATATGTCGGCACATTAAGCAAAAGCAACGCAATTCTGGAAGCTCTACATATAACAAGTAATGATGTTGTGAAGTATATATACATGTATATGATTTTGTCCTGTAGCACTGCATGATTAAATAGGAAATGCATGCAAGCCTTTTCACAAGAATATCATTCTGTGCCTGTGTTAACAAATAATTATGAAAAGCACTTGTAGGTACCTAACACTAGATGTACGTATTTTACATTTTTTGTGGAAATAGATGAAAATTTCACCTATTAAATATTCAGTGGTGAAAACAAGGAAAATTGGCATTAATTAAGCTTAAGAGATTAGCTTATTAATGAGACCTTGATTAAAAAAGCATAGATGCCTGAAATAGCTAACACATAAAATCGGAGCAAAATGTAAAAGGATGTGCCACTCCTTTAAGCTCATATCTGGTATAATCATTATTTTTCAAAATGAAACAAAAACTAAATCATTTATCTTTTGTCAATTCAATGGAAACTGTATTTCACATCACCCTTTAGCCAATTTAAAATGCAATATGGGCATGATAAAAGGGGGACATACATGTACTAAATGTGTCTAAGCTCAAATGAATGCACACTAGCCCCCGATATATTTCGATTTATTTTATAAGAAATCCTGGATATGTTAACACTGAGAAGTGACCTACCATGGTAAAATGATCATTGACGGGCATACAGAAAAGCATACCTCCTTTATGATTGGCTAAGTCTGCCTCCTTGTGATCGTTAGAAAGATTGTTGCATTCAGAAGAATTTACGGATGCAGAAGGTTCAGAGCCAACTGTAGAAATATTGGAAGGAACATCATATCGGAGTTCGGCATAGGAAATTCCTAGAGAGAAAGATCACAGGAACATAGCATCAGAAGATAGCAAGGCCATTGAAAGCTTTAAGTTAGGAGTAAGAACTTCAAACTCTTTCACATGCTATTAGAAATGTCAATTCAATCAGAGACAATGATCCTATAGTTCCACAAACAAGAGGAAAAAGACTTGTCTTCAGCAGTATCTGCTGTGAGCATTCATTGTCTGAAATGTTAGATAATTATATCAGGTTGTGAATTAAGTTAAAAAGGAAATCCCTAACAGATATAAAAGAATGAAAAATTTTGTGATTAGAAATTTAAAGCTTATTAGCTGGTCTTTATGTATGTCTAACTATGTACTTTTTCAACCATCTCTCTGCATTTCTGTTTCATGTATAAATCATATAACAGGAGGTTTTATACAGTAACATAATTTATACATGTAAAATAAATTTATTAAAATATATACTTCTTGCTAACATCAGGTATCAAATGATTAAAATTCAATGGCATATATATATTTATCCTGCAACCACCCCTTGCATTGACCAAATAAAGGTAACCAAATAACCAAAGATATTTTCGGTCAATGCCCCAATATAGCCTCATGCATTTATTCGACGTTCAAATGCATTGTGACGTCATTTATTACGCTTCGTTTATGCCATGGGATCATGGTTTCATCAGAAGATATGCAGTGAAATTTGTCGAATATAGCTTGTTTGAGGTGTAAATTGTGATATTATGTTGCAGGATAAACAAAATACATGATAACTGTCTTGAAATATAAGCGATGTTTGGGATCAGATCCAAAACGTTTTCTTACCCTCTCCCAAATATCACTCATATTTCAAGACAGTAACCATGTGTTTTATATGTATATACCAGATATAGACAGGAAGGAAAAACAATGTACAGTTGAACTTCGATATCTCGAACACTGATATCTCGAATACAATGGATATGTCGAAGTGATTTGTAAGTCCCAACCACATATTTTTTACATATTTTACCCTCAATATCTCGAATACTCAGATATCTCGAAGTTTTTAAACAGTCCCATCTAGTTCGAGATAACGAAGTTTGACTGTAATTAAATTTGGTACTATAACCACTACATACTGTATTCTGTAAAAGTAGACTACATTTAGTATTAAATTACTGTGGTTTAATTTCACTATGTATGCTATACAAAAATCCCTGTGATTCATGAAAAGAGTTTAATAATAATGATGTTAAATAACAATATGTTGATACATGTAATCAGCTGTTTTAAACTATATCTTTTACAGAATTCAATGTCTGGATTTTTACAAAAATAACTTACACAGTATATCATAAATATTAATACATGTATTTATCACTTTAAGAAATCAGGAACTTTTGCTTTTTTTATCTACTCTCTTGAGTCTATCTACCTTAAAGGGAATTCTGAAATAACTAGCACAATACAAGCTATTGACCAATCATACACATGATAGTTTAGCTTTTATTACAACTTATAATCATAACTACTAAATATGTCAGACATTGCAAATAAGTAAAGATTGGTCAGCATTGTAAACAATTGTTCAAAATCGAAATTGTGATATATCTTTATTCAAGTTTCCTTTTAGTTTTGTTGTATGTATTGCAAAAATTTTTGTTATAATTCCTGATTATCTAACTAAGATCCACACATAGTCACATGTTGAACTCATACGCAAGTAATGATATTTGAATGACACAGGGACAACGTGCATTTCTGGCTGCCTATATAAAGCTAATACCGGTACATGTACCAGTACCTAGGATTTGATTAAATAATATAACATCAAGACAAGTATTAACCTCATTCTTGTACTCCTTGCTACTTTTACTTATATAATTATAGTTTCTGTACAGTTTAGTTTTCTGATCATTACATGGCTATTGTTAATGATCTCCGAGTGAACTGTGAGATAAAATTTTTATCATTATAAAATACACCTACATGAGTATTTGAAATCAGTCAAACTGGATTACCTGCTGTCTCTCTTTCAAAGAGCTAATTATCTCCTCTTTTTTTAATGTTAATATATGAGATCTCAGTCACCGTTCATTTTGAAATTTAGTCATCGAAGAAAAAGATGATGTTTATTTTTTTGTGCAAATAATTAAACAAGTTGAATTTAACATCCATTTTTACTGAAAATACATACACATGTAGGTATATACATTAATCAAATATGATATCTGAAATTCAAATATATATTAAATACAAGTAAGATCATGTGTGGGCACAGTGGACCATACAACAGTTTGTATAGAGGAAGCAGTGCAACACGTGGATGTGAGTTTGGTGATATGGACAGGGGAGGGAATGGTAAGCACAGCTAGTGAATACAAATACAATGCACTAAGTATATATTGTATCATACACTAAAGCCATTCAGTGCAAGGAAGGGACACAACACATCTTGACTGCCAATAAAGTGTGTGTATCCATCAAATCAATGCAAATTTGCATGTGTTTTTTTTCTTCAATTTTCATTAAATTATTTTTGAGATAAAACTCCCCTATCATTTCAATTTAAAGACGAAATGTAACTTTACTAAACAGCATTTTACCTGTGTGATTTCGAGCTGAAATTATGAACAAAAGGACCATACCATCATAATATGTTCATGGATTTGAAATGTTTTGGTATTGCAGTCCATTCAATATAGAGCAAATGGCATACAATATTAAGGCATGGTAAAACAACTCGAGATATCAATAATGATATGATGATCTAAAATTAAGGGGTACATATATAATTCACGACTCATATAATCTCAACCTCACAGCAAGGAGAATGATAAATTGATTAAAAATTGTAAATTTCAATTCATTTTAATTTTGAAAAACCAAGCCACACATGGGAGCATAACAGGGGTCAGGGTAAACAGGGAAATTTGTAAATTTTAAATTTATTTTTAAGAAAAAAAAATTAATACATTGTAAAATAAATAATTTTTTAAAATGCTTGTAAGTCACTATACATTTGTGTGAATAAATGCTGGAAGGTATACATGTACAGAATTTGTATGATAAAAAAAATTTACACAAAGGATTTAATGTCATTTTCAAATTTAATGAAAAAGAGAGATATGTTTATAAGGATAACAAAACATAATTCATATGAAGTTGGGTTATGAATAATAAATTAATGAATTAAAAAAAAAATAGAAAGCATCTTTGGACTGTACTGACCTACTCCATCGACAACATCTGTACAAATGGCTTTTGACACAGGTTGCGGAATTTGGGAGGGGTCGATTGGCGGAGTGGGTGGTAGCTGTCTGCGACTAAGTAAAAGAGAAAACTGCATTATAGCATAATACATGTAAGAGATAATTACATAAAAGACATGGTCATCGGTGCTGAACACCATACCCCTGACCATGGCCTCATTGATAAATATCTGATGTTGGCCTATTTCTGGTCATTTTACTATGTGAATCTAATAAGTTCAAATTATGCAGAGGTTGCCTTGAAAAATTGTTAGATACTTACATAGTAAAAAAAAATATCAGATCATGACGAACAGTTTAGACCTATTATCTACACTGTTGTATGGAGTCTTTGTTTTGTTTAGCTACCAGGTTAAAAAGAAGTTTTATGCTTTGGAGATTATAAAATCACAAACACCCAACTTTTATTATAATTTCATATAATTTACAACTCTCAGAAAAATAATGGCAAGATTTTAAAATACATGAGTGTTGCTTCTCGTAATTTTACCTTGACATACATACTTTATGTATATTTAGGAATTTACAGATTTCAATCATATCTGCTGGCAGGAAGATGTATTGCAAATGTTTTATCAATTTAATGGATTTACTCTAGATCTGAAACACATATCTATTAATAAGGAGTCAATATAAAATTTCTCAAAGAGGTATCCCGGATACTTTCATAATGGAACATATGTTTTCTTTCGAAATATACAATAAAAATATCAGTCTATAACTTTAAACTCTTATTTTTTATAATCTTGATGTCTAACAGAGCAGTGCAACAAATTAAAGCATCAACTACTGATCATGTTTTACATTTTTGATCTTGGATAAATTTTCTAAAATGAAGTTTTAATATGGTCAAATATTGTAAAATTTGAAAATTTTCAAACACTGATCATAGTTTGAATATGATGTACTTTTGTGTACACTGACATCTCAAGGTGTCATATACCACCTTAAAAATGACCCGAACCCAGAACATTATGACTAAGAAGCACTCATTGTATGCATTGAATTATCCAATGAGTTCATACCCCGTACGGAAACAATTACGAAAATACATTATAATTAATATCCACCAACACCTGATTTGTTGTTCTGAGAGTTCAAGCAAATTGATTGGAAAGTCTTACACAAGATATGGGTTGATCACACGTTATAATTACAGTAGGCATGTGTAGACTAGTGTGGGTAGTTTGTTTTCTACAGTTTTCTTATGAAACACAGAAGGCGCTTACGACTGTAGCAGTTTGCAAAATCTATGATAAATAATAAAACTATTTTTAATTAACAGTTGGGGAAATTCAGCCAATATATATCTTATCAGAACTTGAAATGATAATGAATGTTTGTACATATTTATTTCCTAAAATTTGATTGAAAATCAATAATTATGAATTGGGTAACAATGCACTGTGTTATAAAATCCACTTAAGTCCCTTTACAGTGTCCATATAAAGCAATGGAGATCACACATATTTTGAATCTTGGAAAACAAGGACTTCATGAATTTAAAGAAAAGTCATTGATACCCTCTCCTACCTACATATTTTCCTGTTTCTCATGCAAAACAACTCTAGCTGTATATCATCCACAATACCTCTATTTGGCAGAGTTATCAAAAACATGCCCCTTATCAAAAATTAATATCCACAATATACTCTTGTTTAACAATTATCCACAATATCATCCACATTTCTGCAGGTCCGTATTATCCAAAGAAATTTCTCTAATTCTACCCTATTCATAAAGCTCTCTGTTGATATCTCTAGTTTTACATTATTCACACAACTTTCTGTAATTGTATACCCTTAAATCCACTGCTCTCAATACTCATTTATCTTTAGTTCTACAGTATCCATAACAATTTCTCCCTAATTTTAACCTCATATCCACAATTATCTCAGTTAATATCTCAGGTTCTACAGTATTCACAAAACTTTCTCTAATAGAACCCAATCCACAATTCTCTATTAATATCTCAGGTTCTACAGTGTCCACAAAACTTTCTCTAAGTGCACTCTATCCACAATTATCTCTGTTAATAGCTCTAGTTCTACAATATTCACTCATCCTCCTCTAATTTTATCCTTCTATTCACAATGCTCTCTGCTGATATCTCTAATTCCACAGTATCCACAAAACTTTCTCTATTTGTACCTATTTATCTCTATAGTTTTACAGTATTCACAAAGCTTTCTCTAATTGTATCCTATTCAGAGATCTCTCTATTGATATCTCTAATTAAACAGTATGCATTGAACTTTCTTTTATTTTATCCTTGTATCCAAAATGCTCCGTGTGGAGTCAGTGGTTTAGGGGATGATATTCTTACCTGGGTGGTTTAGGGGATGATGTTCTTACCTGGGTGGTTTGGGGGATGATATTCTTACCTGGGTGGTTTAGGGGATGATATTCTTACCTGGGTGGTTTGGGGGATGATATTCTTACCTGGGTGGTTTGGGAGATGATGTTCTTACCTGGGTGGTTTGGGGGATGACGTTGGTGAGACACTGGGGGATGGCACTGGAGAGGATCTCCTAGGAGGGACTGGTGGAGGTAAATCTCTTTTTGGAATTGTGGGAGAATCTCTTGACTGAAATGAAAGATGTGCTCAAATTTACTACATATGCATCGAAAATATGAACTCATTTTACTTGCATCTGAATCAGTATTACTTTTGCTGTATTAATGTTTAATGAATTTTTAACATAAAATATACAATAATCATTAAAAACTTAAAAATTAAAAAAGAATGATTAATTGTGTGTCACAAAGAGTTCTTATTCAAATGCCAGCTACATGTTGTTAATAGTTTAGTGCACTAGATACTTGAACAGTTATAGAAAATCTAAAATATGTGTATACATGGAACTAACTACATATAAAAAGGTGACAAAAAAATAAAGATCTCTGAATCATATTGTATTTAATGTCCCATCAACGGGTGAGCAATTGCAGGCTACATGTATCTGGAACTACATTTAAAAGAAAATAGATCCAAGAGAAACATTCCATGTAGGAGATTAGTATTACCTGTAATTCAACAAAAAGAAATGAATATTGCCAATTTTTTGCCAATCTCTCTCCTTAAAAATCAATAAAGGTCTTCTTTTTCAACTCATGTTATATATGTAAATAATTTGTACATCATAAAATCTTCACTAGGCTTGTAACCTGAAGACCTGTGCATTTTGTAACTAATCTTCAAACAATTGGTCCAATGGACCACAATTCTAACCTGAGAAACAATGACAATGTACCTATGACCAAAACAGTTTTTAAACAACTTGAATTTACTTTATATTAGAAAAAAACCTTGTGCAAGTTCAGAAGATATCAATCTAATAAAAAGATAGCATCATAACAGCCTATTTTCACAATCTTGCTAATATCTGCCATGCATTTAAAGGGATTGTTCCCCTTTATTTGAACATACTTGAGCCCCTTCACTCAGTGCATTGTTTTAATAAAATTGGTTTAGAGCTACATGATATAAGGTCCAAAGATACCAGGTCTGATCTGTCAGAAAAACCCACTGAAGGCAGTTAATGTAAATACAACACCTGTAAAAAATGGTGATTTTGTTTTTACAGTATAATGTACATGTATTTTAACGAAGGGTTTTGAATTGCCGTTCAACAACATCCTCTCACCAGAGGTCGTGCTACACAAGCTTCGCTTACACCTCTGTCAATGCCCGAAGTACAAGATTCTTGTACAAACTGAAACGATGGGCAAAATGTATTTAAAATCAATGTATTTGCTTCTTTTATCTATAAATATGATTATATGTAATTCAATTTAAATCTTTAATACTTTTATTCATTTTTATTTCAAAGTTACTGGGAGCACTATTTCGCGGAGGTAAAAATTAAAATCTGATCATGTGATCTAGTTTGACAGATGTTTGAAAGTTTTGAAAAATCAGATTCTGCACACTCCCGATTCATCGTTGATTTTACAAAAATCAGCAGCAATGTCATCCCCTATGATAGTTTTAAACTTGCCTACTAAGTCTTTCCCCGTTAATATCTTCCCTTCAAGCTGATTGTACAGGAGAAACCAATCAACAATGCCATGTGCTCGCCATGCTTGTTTTGATCATGTGACAGACTACTTTTCCGGCGTTGACAGAGGTGTAAGCGAAGCTTGTGTAGCACAACCTCTGGTGAGAGAATGGTTCAACAATAACTTTCGACTCTCGGACCACCAAGAATAAAGTCTAGTACAATCCCAAAGTATTGATCAATATTGATATTCATTGTTCATTAAACCTTGACACCAAGTGTTTAGATACAAATTATAAAGTCTCATTCTTGTATAGTTCAAAAGTGAGGAAATTCAAGCTGTGGACTAACACAGACAAGAAAGATGAAACTAATAATTGGGGCATTAATTTGGACTGCTTAGATCATTGACAGAGGTTTGAAAATACTTTTCTAGATCTTGAACAACACATGGTTAGAGATTCATGCAGTCAATGTCTTAGCAGCTCTTAAATTAGGTCGTAAGTGTTATTAGGTACAATAGTAATATTTTCTTCGCTACATACAATTAAATATGTCAAGACTTGAGAAAACATGGACAATCATATGCAAATGTTAGAAAATGTGTATGAGGCACATCAGTAAAGTATTGTATTAGTAAGCCAAACTAGCAAGTTATGGCGCCACACATAGTGAAAAAAGTTAAGGTTTGGTGGTATAAATGCTAGACACCACATGATGAAGACATGGACAACACTACACCCCTGTACAGTACATAACTTACATGATTCAGACATTGATTAAGAACTACCTGGGCATGCAGGTTATTAGAGATCCACTGATGATCTTTGTCAAGTTCACCATGCTAAGGAAAAAATACGGAAAGAACCACTTAGAGAGGCATTTGGAGATTTGTAAGAAACCCGGTGAGCAAGTGTCCAAATGTCAAAATTTAATTTACATGAAC
Organism: Magallana hongkongensis; assembly: GCA_016163765.1. Classification (NCBI taxonomy): domain Eukaryota; kingdom Metazoa; phylum Mollusca; class Bivalvia; order Ostreida; family Ostreidae; genus Magallana; species Magallana hongkongensis. The sequence goes on along the minus strand of WFKH01011581.1, from coordinate 55,630,686 downwards.
TTATCTACACAATTCTATTAATCTGGGACAATTTACTGTTTCAGAATTACATGTATACATTTATAGCATTAGATTGAACTTGATGTACATGTAAAAGATTAAGGTGGTATGGGACACCTCTATATTGTGACGTATATCCGATCGAAATAAACAATAAAATCTAGCATAACTTTATAAATCTTTTCTTTCCCACAATTGATACCTAACAAAGTAGCGCAATGGGTTAGAGGGTTAACTACGAATCTGTCAGTCATGAGCTCAAATCCCGGTGGGGCTTTTATAATTTTTAACTTTCCAAAAATTTTTAAAACATATTTTTTGGTTAAATATTGTTAAATTTGAAAAATCTAAAATGATGAAAGTATTTTGATTATTGTGAACTTTAATCCACATTAATATCGACACGTGTCCCATACCACCTTAATCTCAATTTCTATTTAGGATAGCATTACATTTCTGCACCCAAAGGTTGAAAATAAAAACTCATTAAGTTTATGTATTATAATTATATTTTAAAGTAGAGTACTTTTTCAACAACAAAAATCAGGATAGTGATTCATCGTAAACCATACAGTGTCACATTCTATTAAATATACTCCAGCTATCACACTAATTTCAACAACAAATTATTTTAAGAAGGGTCTGGATGGGTTTTAAAACTCAATGTTCATTTGCAGATAATGAATACCGATAACTAGAAGACAATAAGCATTGACAATTGCAACAGAGAGCAAAAACAAAGTACCAGGTATATGGAGGTTTGTTCACGTATTAAGGTCAGACGCGACCTATCATCCATTATTTTATATTTTTTTTCTATCTCCGCATCGTGAAGATTTCCACTACGTAATTCCAAAGTTATATTTTCATGTTTTATGATATTTTTCTATTTGGATATACATTTTCAACTGAAAAATATACTATGACTTTATCAATAACCATTCAATTGCATTTTGCATGCTAACAAAAGAAAAAATTCAAAATATTCTAACTTTAAAAATAGTCTGGTAATGCATCATGAATTTTTGGGCATGAACAGGTTTAAATACAAATAAAAAAGAAATAATCTATCAAGGAAAATTATCTAAAACTGAGGAACATCAAGTGTCCTTAAAAATGTGTTTTCCTATCAAAATATATTCCTCTCTTAATATAGAAATCTAGCCATAAGAAAACTCAACAAAATCCTAAGACAAGCAAGTGACCTTTTCGTCACACGAGATGCTATAACAAATGCTGAGCCTTACATCAGAATCCTCCTGATCCTCGTTGACAGCATGGACAGTAGTGGGCGTGCTGTTATGAGCTTTGAATGAGTCTGATCTCGAGGTCAGCTGGGAACTAAATGGGTCCACTACCACAGGTTCTGTCCCTTTGATTTCTGCTCGACAGAATGGACATCCTTGACCATCCGAGTCCTGTTTCGAAACAAAAATTGTGAATATTCAATTAGTTAAAAAATAAACAGGTAATGGATTTCTTAATTTGTGCTAAAACAAAACTTGGGTGTTAGAGACAGTGAACCATTTTTGTTTTGATGCCTACCTTTGGGTCATGTTTCAAAATTTATCTTATTCATTAGGTCAGTTAAAAGAAGGCATGTCTATGTTTACAGACATAAATATAGCAAAAATTGCATTTCTTAAATTTATTTCCATTGAAATGATCAAATGAAAAATATCAGCAATTTTTTTTCTCATTCTAAAGTAGTGTAAATTGACTGGTTTGTACTAATCCATATTGAATGGTACCTTATAATCAGCCAACTCATAGAAACATAATTTCAACCGAAATATATAATCAGATCCACTTATAAAGAAGTGATTTGAAATACATGTAATTAACAATTGCATTCAAACTACATATCAATAAATTATAAATTCTTCTTTGTATAAAATGCAACTTTTATAGAAAATTGGACAGCAATACTAAATACATGAGTGAAAAATGTAGGCAGGGCTCAACAATTTGTGTTCACAGTCCTTTCGGTCAACGGTGAATTTATGTTTGCAATAAACACAAATATTTTATGAAAATTAAAAAATATTTATTATATTTTGTTTGACTACATGCATATAGTGACCATGGTGACATGTTATAAAAGAGCAATAATAAATGTACATATTAACATCTTTTATATACTGATATAGAACAAAGAAACATAAATGAAGAAAAAATCTATTCTGTTAGTGACAGGTGTAAATTATAATATTAATAATCATTAACGTACAAAGGGAAGTAACTCATTTAGAGTTTAAATCGTTCAAATCTTTTACACGCTATGGATTATGGGTCCTTGAAGTTGGCAGCAATTATGACAAATTTGTGAGGAAAATAAGGAAAATTATTCAGCTTTAAGTTAATGTAACAGCTAAATGTAAGACTCTTCCAATAAAATCTGTATGTCTGAGACAAGTTTTCTTTTTCAATAACCATGACAGAAAGAGAAGTACATGCATGTACAGATATTTCTGACAGAAAACCACAGGACTAGCTATTATAAGATCAAATTCATTTTCAAATTAGAACATAACTTTGAACTTATTAATAATTATTGCTATTAGGGAAAACATTTGATATATGAGTTATTAGCATGCACCATCCTTCATCATGTATCAGATGATCAAGTAGCTGTAGAACTGTGGCTCCACGAGGAATTTGGGTTTATGGACCATGGAGCTACAGTTCCATCCATACAAAAAAACTGTATATTTATTGCGCACAAAAAACTAATGTAGGAATATATTCTTTAATACTTTCATACCAACAAATTGTTGAGATATTTTATTACTGATTCACCACTTAACTTGCCTCAACCATTTTCCTAAACACCCTAACTGACCTCGGAAAGTGAAGTAAACTATATGTTAAATTCATGTCGAGAATTGGCGTCACCATTTTTACCTGGAAACCAACCACACCATTTCACCTAATGGGGTTGATGAGGGTGTTTAAAAGATATTCAGAGGCAAGTAAAGTAATGACATCTAAAGTAAAATGCCTCAGGATTTTACGGTCATAAGTCCAAAACCGTGCACAACTTTTTGTGCACAATAAATATTTAGTTTTTTGTATGGATCGAACTGTAGCTCCATGGTCCGTCAACACGAATTTCCCTTGGAGCTACAGTTCTGCAGCTAATTATCAAGAAGTAAATATTGGGTTGCAAAATTTCTCTAACAACTAGCTAGCATACATAGAATGAGAAAGTAGTCATCTAATCTAGAACTTTAATCTCCACTGAATTTAAAATTAGTAAACTTATTTTATTTCTTAAAAGATAGTTACTTTGTCATGAAAAAAAATGAATAAAATTAAGTGCCAACTTTTTAAAATCAGAGATACAGATTTTAGTCCTGCTTGATACTGCATAATTTTTTTAACTACAAATTTGAATTCTATCAGAGTCCTTTAAAAGTGAAAAGGAAAAAAAAATGAATAATTTATCAAACTCCAGACAGAAATTCAAAATCAATATTTTTTGTTTAAAATTTCAGTGCAGAAATACAATACTACACAAAACAGGAACTTGTTGAAGCAGTATCAGGCAGTGTAGGAAGAACTCACATCTTCGGCGATGTCATCCTCAAACATGTGACGAGAACATCGCTTTCTCTTGGGTTCCACATGTTTAACTCTTTCGTGGTGTTCGTTGAAAGGATCTACAACAACTTGTTCGGTGCCTTTGATTTCACAACGGCAGAACGGACATCCTTGTCCATCTGAGTCCTGGAAGTTTGAAGGGAAAATAAATGTGTGCTACTAGCATAAAAATATTAAGTTTAAAGGAGGGTGGTTGGGTTGGGGGTTAAACGTTGATAACATAAAGCACCATCCCTTATCATGTATCTGAAATACGCATATGCATTTGAATTCTATTTATGGCAGTGTTAATTTATTCACAATATAACATGATAATGCAGTCAGTAAAATGGTTGAATCACAATACTGCATTGTGTCATCTTAATAAAGACACTTGTGTGACATGCGATGCCATGTACAGTAATACAGCCAGTATGTCCTGACAGTGTGCCAAAAGGAAGTTTCCACTTCATATGTAATACAAAAGTTTTTTAGTTAACAACTAGGTCAGACTCATTTTTAGTGAGACCTGGTAGCATCAGTTGGCATCATCATGTAACTTGATATGTGTATATTACATATATATACCAGTAATAGCTAAACTCATTATTTTTTGGCAAAGTTTAAATAAATGTTGACTTCATGCAATTTGCATTTTCATATCACAAAATGCTATTATCTAATTTTTCAATAAGATAATGCAAATAAAAAATGAGCTAATAATAATCTGCAGTTTCAGTGGCCTACATATCGTCTATAAATAGAGCCCTTATGAACAATGTTTCCCTTCAAGTAAAGGTCAAACCCAATTATGACTCTTGTCCCATGGCTGCTTTAATTGACTCAATAATTGTTACAGAGTGGCCATTACTCACTCAACCACAATAACTGCACATTTCATTTAGTACAGTATTAAAAAAACTTGGAAATTTTTTTTATATTTTTCAAAATTTTTCTTTAAATCATTACACTTTTATTAAACTAAAAAAGAGAACTTTTGATTTACTTTGAATTCATAAATTTTACAAATGCTAACCCTGTATTTCTCTGGGAAATCTGAATTCAAACAATATCTAAAAGGTAATCAAATTAGTCCTTCTAGGATATCAATTATTACTTAATCTTTGTCTATGTACAGTTAACATATATGTTCAATGGCTACATATGTCTTTTTCTTTCCTAACTATTGAGTTTTCTGACACCTGGCAATAGGCATCAACAGGTAACAAAACATTCTGACTATATGATATATTACTGATTCTACTTAGAGAATAACCACTGTAAATTTGAACAGTTATTTTCTCATAGGATAAGACCATGTTTAAACAATGCTGGACATTATCTTTAATAAAAATAACAGTACATATTATCTGGCCTTTTAGGTTTTGTTGTTTTGTACATGAAACATACTCACTAAAAAGTCCAATCAAAAACCTTTTATCTATAAGATATACCAGTAAAAAACTAAGAAATACTTGTTCTAATTTAATTTGTACCAGTTGCCCTTTTGTCAGTTGACAATTTTGAAAAAGGGTTATTTGAAAAGATACCGGTAAGTTAAACTTCTTTACACAAAACTGTGTTTTTTTAAATATTTTTATGTTCTTTTAAAAGTTTAATTGGGCATAAATACAAGGCTTAAATAATCTCATATATACAGTTTACAACTAATTTATCTAGTAAGCCTTCAATTTTTTAAAAAAATTTCTAGCCATTTTTGCAAACAGTTTCCTATTATACATGGTACATCCTTCCTTTTAAATTTGCTAACGCCAGTGCTAAATGTGTATTTAACAGGATGTGTCTTCAAAATTAATTCCGAATAAAAAGGATATAAAATTTTGCGACAGGATCTTCTCCATAGACATCTTTACTAAAAGCTCTTTCAAGAAACCAATACAACAAACTCTTTGATAAAAAACTAAGCAGCATACGCTTAAATGAGAACTTTGCTCCAATATGTATTAAAAGAAACCTTTATCAGACTCTTTGTTTCCTTCCAAAGCCTGATATGAAAATCACCAAAGAACACTCATAAGTGTGATGCCGCAAAATGCATTACCTGCCACTGTGTTAAACATGGTGTGCAGAGGAGATGACCGCAAGGCTCTATTCGAATATCCTTGTCATTTTCCGCACAGATTTTGCAAAGCTGGAAAGTGGACCCCATCTCGCAATACAACTCGTACTGCTCCTGAGTAACTTTAATGTGATCCTCCTCACAATCCTGAACAAGGAAACTCAGGTCGGGGTTAATGGAGCGCCCATCGGGGTACTTGAAGCTGCAATATAATAAATGGCAGAATAATGTATTTGTTATACTCAAGATGAAGAAAAATGCTTCAGAGGTCTCTAAATACTTTATCCTGTATGGGATTTTACAATTAAAGTTTGAAAAATCATATTAATTTTCATACCCAGTTTAAGTACTTGGATCATATTCATATAAATTGCACAAAGGGAAAGAACTCTGGACTACATTAAGAATGCATTTTTGAAATTCTGCAGAATGAGTGACAACCACTAGTAATGGATTTATTCATCCAGAAAAGATGGGAGATTTACAATTTGTACAATTAATTTTCCTCTATCAGGGCTGTAAGTTTAGTAATTTTATCTTCAGTAATTTTGAGGACTTGGATAATTTTAAAAGTATTGCAAAAAGGGAAATAACTCTAAATTGAGAATGCATTTTTGAAATTCTAAAAATTGTGACAACCTAAGATAATGGTTAATTTGTTCTAAAAAGAGTGGAGATAACTTACAATCCTTCCCTCTGGCCATCCAGCAGAGCCTGACAGAGGGACTTGTTCTGAGGAATGGTCTGTAAGATTTGGCCCTCTACTGTCACATAACCAATGGCCCACTGTCCTAGTCTTGTGCAGCTCAGCCGAAAGACATAACTGTATCAAAACAACAGTACACAGGTTTATACATGTACACATGTACCACTTCTATAAAACAAATCAACAAGCTATAATATTGTTGTATCTTTTATATTTATGATGGAACTATAAATATATGTACCATGGTAGTTGCAAAGTATCAGAGGTAACAAGTATCTACATATTTTCATATATGTATATTATCATTTTTTTTCATTCATCATTTCTTATAAAGAAAAAATTTCATGAAATATTTGTCAAATATCTATATAAAACATTCGGTGTTCTATAACCTCTTTTGTAAAATGTTGACAATGCACACTATTATATAGCACAGACTGGGATCATGCAAACTTTGAGCGTGTACATATATATCATATGAAAAAAGTGTTTCCTCTTCCTCTTAGTGTAGAAGAGCTTATATAATATTAGGCTTCATTCTACTATGAACTTCATTCCAGGACACAGGGTAATGGATGCATACCTTCCTGGCTTGCTGACATATTTCTGAAGTCTAGCTTTGACTTCATCATATGTTAAAAATGCTACATAACCAGGGTGGGTGACTGCCAATACATTCCAGTTCCGTAGTAAATTGACCCAAGGCTGGAAGAGTCTAAAAAAATTAAAAAACCAACAGTAAAAATTATGCGGAAATGTATAATCTGTAATGTGTTGGTAGGTAGGTAATAATGTCAAATTATTACATAGTATAATTATTGTCTAAGTATGAGTCAACTACCTTTTTAATGACCAACCTTACAAATTTATCAAGAGAGAGAGGAAGAAATTCAGAGTTTCCTGCTCTTAAAATTAATGACGTAATCATCTAAATGGAACTTAGAATCTCCTTTAAAAATGATCTGTTATGCATCATTTTTAAGTTGAAAAGGAAACTTATGCAGTACAAAATAAAAATCTTTATCAATAATTTCCATGTAGCTCTTGAACAATTAATATTAATCATATTTGTCAATAAATGTCATATTTTAAAGTCTAAGTGAATGCACTATTCTCAATCATACTTTGTTCATACATTGAAGACAAAGACCTACCGTAGATACAGTCATTTAATACAACTGGGATCAATGGTGGATCTAATCATTATAAAAATCTTACACCATAATTTCCACGTAGCTCTTACACAATTAATAATCATATTTGTCAATAAATGCCACAATTTATAGTCTAATTCTTTAATTGAATGCATTACTTTCCTTCATACCTTGTGAATACATCGAAGTCAAAGACCGAGATATAGTCATTGCAGGTCAGATCAATGGTGGATTTCAATGCCATGGCCTCCAGTGGAGAACTTATTGGGTGCGCCTCATGCAAGGTCTGTCGGAACATCTTCCATGACACGATGGTCCTGAAAATATAAACAAAGCCATGAAACTAAGGGTACACAGGAGGGACAACAATGGGACGGTACATCAAGACTTGGCCCTGTTTGTCTCGTCTGTAGTTCAATCAACCGACAGATGTGACCCTGGTCTTGTTTGCTTGACAGCATTTAGGACTTTTCTTAGTTGTTAGTATACAGTTATTCAATTTCTCCTCAACTAAGGCATATAATTTCATCTCTCTAACAAGATGCACCTGTATGTCTACTTTCCTTGCTTTTAGATGGGTGACCAGAAGAAGTGTATAGTTTTCAGACAAAACAAATAAATCTCTAATTCTTCAGATATTTAATGTATTAAAAGTTAAAATTTTATATTTCACTTTCATTCAAGCAATACAATCATGCTGCATAATTCTAAATGAAATTTATTTTTAAATGGCCTTTTATAATCTGTTTTTGACATTCATGATAAAATTTAATCTGCATGCATGTTCATAAATTCTCTGCAAAATTCTACGGCTTGATTATAGATAAAGACATGCAAGAAAATTAAAGATTACTGATGTAGTTATATGAAATTTTATCAGAATTTTGAGCAATCCTGTAAATGCCCACTCATTTTAACACAGGAAGTTGATTCATGTAGATAAACAGATACTGTATATCTTTTTCTACATCTCTAATTCTGTCGTGGAAATGAAAATCAGGAACTTTCTACAGTTGTCACTCATTAAAATCAATTCCACTAGACTACTTTATTCTTTCAATTGAAAAAAAACCCATACAGTAGGAAATATCAATCAGCTTTGCTGAATGTAAACAAAAAAATAAATCAATGTAAATAAAAATGCATATTAACCAGCTGAAGAACAAAAAAAAATCTTGGAAGAGTTTCTGAATGAGATGAATTGGTGGGAAGATGTTCAGCATCTACATCAAGGTTATGTAAGTATAATCAGACGGACTTGATGCAGAGCCTACTGTACTTTTGATTGGTTCAAAGAAAGAAGTGCTCAGTATGGCAGTGGCGGCAACCCAGGCCACTCCCTGTGAATCCGCTGAGTAATTCATCATTAAAGCAGGAATTATGTGTGTTGTCTCAGGCTCTGGGGCCTCAGCATCAGAAAAACCAATGAATTATTAAGTGTGTGTACACAATGTAGAGGAAAAAGCTTAATGAGAACCCAACCCAGCTTTTATCGACAGACATCTCTTTTTAACTCTTAATTCATATAGGTATACTTTATAATCCTTTTATACTTTCAAGGTTCGTACAGATGACTTAATAATGAATTTGTTAAAGAAGGAAGGTTTATTATTTGCTTCAAATACTCAAATTTATGAAGATATTTTGTTCCCAATGTTTTTTATTTAACTGCAACTATATATTTACTTTCATACTGTGATACTATAATAATGCTAGGGAACCTTTCGAGTGTCTCTGGTAATTCTTTGGAGGTGTCTAAGATTTAAGACCAATTCTTGTAGGGAATTTATATATCAACCAAAATAAGTAGTGGTAATTTATGGACCTGAATTCTTGTATCACATCACAAGCAGACTTTATCCCTCATTGACATTTATAAAAACAAATCTATATTATTAAGTACTATGTGTCTGTGTACCTCCTTTCTTCTACCACTTAAAGAGCCTATATCCTGATTCTTCCACTTGATCAAGTCTACAAATGGCCGAGCAATTATCAAAATTTTACACTTCTTTCCCCCTTTTTTTTTTTACTTCTAGATCATGCTTGAAAACATATCAATGATACATTCAATAACAACAAGAGATTTGACACGTCAAATCCTTTGTAAGACCAGGAAGATATTATCAACTAGTACATGCAAGTTTAAACGCAGAGCTTGGGATAACATTTCGTATCAAATATAGCAATCTTTTAAAAAAGAATTAGACTTTGGAAACAAATCTTTTTAACATTAATATACATTGTAACTTCTAGAAACATTTTGAAGGTGAATATGTGCCAGTATATAGCTATCTAGAAGTCAATTACATGTAACTCAGAGAGAAGCAAGTCTAGACCAAATTGAGCTTCCTTGTATGATATCAGTGATTTTGTTTACAACAATACACTTCTATACATGTATTCAATATACAAACACAATTAGTTACTTTAATGACCCACATCCACTAAAAGTAGACACTTTATTAATGGTTAACAAATGGAGCATTCACTGCTATATATAAATTTTTAAGAGATCTGCTGCTAAATAACTGGTACATGTAACATGTGACATATATGTCTGTGCATGACAATTTCTCTGCTATGGTTGTGCATAAAGGTAAATATATGTATATAGTTACTGATGAAAAGAAAACTATAGGTAACATTGTGTACATTCATTATAAGTGTCATCATAATATAAATACTAAACAGATATCTTGATTATTATTATAAATATTCTCAACTTTTGAAACAATATGCTTCATTATAAGAACAAAGGGAGGATTCAAAGAACCGGTACTTGATAATTAAGTTTCAGTATCAGTATAAAAACTTAGAATAGTTGGTACTGAGTCATCAGCTAATTAACAAATTCTGTGAATTCAGCTAGCTCAGGAAGTGCATATGTGCATAATACATGCACATGTTTATTGAAAACTGATTTTTCATCAAACATTTTTGCTTAATAAAGAAATTTGTGTGCATGCTAACATTTTCAGGGTGAATAGATACCATATATTGAATTTGATGTCATGATCTAAGATGCATCTTAAAGAAATTTGATTAAAGGTACATGTAGTAAAATGAAAAAAAAAAGATGAAGAGAATGATACACACTCAACTTGATTTTGATTTTTGGGTAAATCTATCCATGCAATGGTCAAACTGTAAACATAACACTGCTCGGATCTTCTATACCATATTAAATAGAATACCATTGAGAATGCCACATTTACACTGAATAGAATGCCATTCCATATTACACGTTTAATACACCTTACTAGATAGAGGTACTTTTAACCAACAAAGAATCATTCAAAAAAATCAAAGTCTACTGCATATAACATGTATAATTTCTAAAAAATCAAATAAATTTTAAACATTTTATCAAGGTAAAACTCTGTTATATGTAATTTCACTTCCTAGCAATGAACAGATTTGAATTTAAATACCAGTAAGTTATCACAGTTATTAGATAAAATATATATTTTAGATTCATAAATTTTGTCCAAGTTGTTGGATTCAGATAGTTGCCCAGGAGTTCCTCCTCAAGTCAACCAGTGTGTCTTGAGATTAGATAGAGGCCCTGTGTACATGTAAAACAGAACAACAACAACTTATCCTATACCACAATGACACAATTGTTATAGCTCTTATCAATCCCTCATGGTCCTCAACCTGACTCCAAAGTGTACAGAGATGTACCTTTGTATGCAATGCCAGAGTAGTGTCAAAATAAAATTTAAACCATTGTCCCTCGGCTATACTAGTGTTTTTAAATATATTGTATGTGTGTACTGTATATTTGTGTATTATATATACTAACAGAAGTCATGCTTACATACTGTATAGTTATATTATGCGTATTTACTATACATATGATATTTTTGCATGCATGTCTTTAATGTGAAGTATATGAATTTGCAAATGTCGCTACAAAGCCTGATACAGAGATGCACCTTACTGCAAAAGAAAACCATGAATTGATTGTTATTGCTAGTTGAAATGTATTTTAAAGGAGCTAGCTAGAAAACTGTAGCTCTATGGGAAAATTGATAGACCATAGAACTATAGTTTTATGCATGCAAAACAAATGTATTAAAGTTACAGTGCACAAAATGTGCTTCTTTGTGGCTAACTGTATCCTAAACATTTTACTACTAATGTTGTCAATTGACCTGCCTCTGAAATTGTTTTTAAAACCCTTACTAGCCAAATTAAATGATATGTGGTTTGTTTACAGGTAAAAATGGTGACTCGATCTGCAGATAAATCATATATTTTCCAAAGTTGGTGAGGATGTTTTACGAGAAAGCCCGAGGCATGAAAAGAGATAAATTCAGTAGTAAATTGTCTAAAGAATTTTTCTGTATCAAATAGTATTTCCACAGAATGTGTTAGGAAACTTGGCTAATGAGTCTAAAACTAAGGCTCATTTCAGTGAAACAAAAATTGCAGGCTCTGAATGGAACTGTATCTCTACATTGCAATCTTCAACCTTTTTCTCATAGAGCTACAGTTCTGCAGCTACAAGTGAGCATGTAGAATGTGTCAACACATTCTACACGCTCACTTGTAGCTGCAGAACTGTAGCTACAAGTGAGCATGTAGAATGTGTCAACACCTCTGTGCATTCAATGTACAGTGTATATTGACAAGTAAAGATAGATCATGTTTTAATTGTTACTAGTCTCCATAAGGTTTGGAGGATCTCATGTCAATGCCTATAACATTTATTGAATTTCTCAATACTAACTACTTCCTTAAAATGACCATTTTCCATACCAAGCCTATTAAGATTAAGAGATATAACCATATACATTTCCACCTGTAACTGGATGGGAAAAGTAATGATGAACCAGACCGGGATTCAAAGAAAGGCCCCCTGAATCTCTAATCTGGTGTTCTACCAACCGAGCTATCTGGCGCCAGTATTCGAACCGTCTGACCGTCACATTCCCCCCCTTAAATGATCTTCGCCCTCAAAGATCACCCACCCCAGGCTCTTCCCCTGGCAGGTGTTAACCTGTCAGTTCCAGGGTTGGAAAGGCACCAAATGTAACAGAATGTGAAAAATAATGACAGACCAGACCTGGATTCAAACACGGGCCCCCTGAATCTCTAGTCAGTTGCTCTACCAACTGAGCTATCTGGCGCCATTATTCAAACCGGTCTGACCATCACACACCTTTTATTTGTTCTCTGTGACAATAATCCCTTACCGATCTCCAAATGATTTTCGCCACCACTCCGCTGCATCACTCTTTGTTATGCGAAAATTGTCCCCTGCAAATTGTCCATTTGGATATATTGCCTTAAGCTCTGCTAGCATGTGAGAAAACACCAATGATAGTTTGGTTAAATTTCGTCTGTAATGTGAATTTTCATCAAACATTTTTTCTTTCCCTTCCTTGAAAAGTTTTATTGTGGCTTTGCACTTGTTCATGAGATTTTCTATAAACACTCGGAAGTAGTCATTTTCATTCAAAGTATTTAGTTTATCGTCGTGTTTATTATAAATTAAACGAAGATGTTGGTAAGTATCTGGTAATAAATCCAAAATGAAAGGAGGACTGTTTCTCAGATTCATTCTTGGATGTTGACACAATTTCACCACTCTGTCCATCAATTTCCATGATTTTTCGATCGTCTTTTTATCAACAACAAGTTTGGGTGTGGCGAGTACTCCCTGAAGAATTGATCCGATCATACCCCCAAAATTCTTACTCGGGGCGTTACGATTCCGATCTTTGGGTCCCATCGCCATTTTGCTGGGGCAGCTTCCTGGTTCAATACCTCATTCTCACATTTTATGTTCCTAGTTTCCGTTGTACGGTCATGTGGTAATGGGGTAAATAAAGAGCTGTTAAGAAATAAATGAGAGCAAACATATATATTTATAACAATTTACACTAAGATTGAATCATTTGAATACTTTTAGGTATATTTTATTTAATAAAGGAATTAGAAATATTTTGCGACACCTTACATTTCAACTTACGACAACACGTCAAAAACATGGCGGACGGAATTGATGACACTAGTTGGTAAAGTGGTTAACTGTGATTTTTTCATCGTTTTCTTCGATTAATCTCTCAATATATCACAGAATATCTATTATATGCAGTCATTGCAAAATTTAAAACAATAAAATTATTTTTTTTACGCGTAACTTCAAGCTTATTGGTCATGCAAATTTTGACAGGTCTGTTTTGATCGTGACCAGTTACATTTTTTTTCCTAATGAATATGATAATTGTTAGTCAATCAAATCAGATTCAGTTCTTGATTTACATATATATGCGTACTGTTCAACCGACGGATATAGGCCAAGCTGATATTCTATAGATATATACAAGGGACCTATAAATCTTGGTTGACATTCGGCCCAACTAGATATCCTGACTTCACCAAATTTATAATTCATGTTCAGAAATTCTGTCCCATCTTTGGTCGCTTGTTGCACTAAAAATCGTAATATTTATGTGCCACCTCCCAATATTTACTTTATTGTGAAGTGCGAATTCCTGCACAGAAAGGTGTTTAAATTTGCTTGAATACAATTTTATCATGAAGTAATCTATCAAAAGAATAACAACAGTAAATTGCTAGTAGAAGATTTGTTTCATTTAACATGTTTATAATATGTTTACGGTGCGACCGTTGGGGCGAGTGCAGCATAAATAAATTGTAAATACACACGGGTACATACCAAATGGATGCACCAACGTGAATAAAAATAAAAAATTTTACACTCCAGTATACATGTATAAACATTTATGTTTTACAGCGGGGTGGTCTGGAGGACGAAGCCAGTAATAATGATCACAATTTCACTATCAGATTCATTAGAAACGTTCACAAATGGATCTGCCTACATATTTATTCATTTACGCTAAAGGTCGGGTGCTTAGTCTAGACATTGTGATGTCACATCAGTAGAGCAGACATCGCTCGACAATTTCCGTCAAAGTAACAATGCTCCGAACAATTTGCCAAGAAAATAGTGTAAAACAACTACTTGCAAACCATTTTTTAAAATCAGCAGAATGTTTTATTCATCTTTTAAATGCATGGCATTCTAAAAATACATTTTGCCTGTTCTCGCGAGAAGATGACATTGGTAGCCATTTGCAATTTACACAGAATTGTGGGTATGAATCTGACGACAGAATTTTCAGTATGTCAAAGGTAGCAATAGTCCGAATTTTCTCTTCGCCTTGGTGTTGTCGTAAGAGCTCACTTCGCTCAACAGCGCTGTGCTCGCTATAAAAACCATGGTAAAACAAAAACCAGAAATTAAAAATCAGAGTCAATAACTATTTGGATAATAAAATATCTGTGAAAAGGTAAAATTAGACATCACAGGCAATATGTCCCAGGCTACTTTACACCACCCTTTAATGATAATAGTACCTAAAGGGGACAGTCAGTCTCAGATATGATTTTAGCTCAAATTTTAAAAATCTTATTTTCCATAATTTGAGGTAATGTCTAGTAAGATTAACTTGGGCATTTTCAATTGCATTACCAAAATTTCTATGTCAGAAGTCAAGTTACAAGCTAGATACAGAGCTTATAATTCTTTTTTATGTAATCAAAGCTTGTGCCACTTTTGTTTACAAATAATAAGTACAGATATTACCATACCTTAAACAAAATAACTTAATTGTAACAAACAAGATAAAGTGTTCGTGTTCATAAAACGTTATACTGGTAAACAAGAAAAGGCAAGATTTGAATGAAACTTACCAATGCAACACATGTAAATACAAAGAAAACTCAAACCTTTCTTTACAATTAAACAAAGAATTCTGAACTCTGTATCTCACATGTAACTTGTCTAATGACACTCACGTTTTGGTGAAGCATTAGAAATGCCAATTAATGTTAACCATTCTATACATTAAAAATGGGGCCAGCATTATTTTATTTTTAGGTTTACAAACCCGCCGCTCGGTTTTCTGAGTTTTTAGAAAAAAATTAAATTACAAAAGAGATCTTTTTTTCCCTCGACAGCAAATTTTTGACGGGATCAAGATTTTTTTGGTTCGGGATCGAGATTTTATATTGGGATCGATATTGTAAGGCAACAACTTCCTGTCTAAAATGGCACAAGAAAATGCCGAGATCAACAACTTAAAAAGATTAAACTGTTTTGTCAGACTGATACGTAATTAATGGACGTCGATGTGTTGCAAGTGGAAAGGAACCGGTCACTCGAGCATCCAAAACGCGCAGAATAAAATGAAATTCTAATATCATTTGTTTAAAGAAAGTTTACCTCTGACAGTACACATTTATATATAGCATTCCTTATTTCAACCATTTTATATGAAATTTTGTTTCATTGGTACATGTATTAACGAAGATTAAATTAAATTGTAAACTATTTGTACCTAGCTAAAAAGTTTATATGATACAACTGTAACTAAAGATTCTTATAATGGTAAATGACTCGATCCCTATAAAATGACAAATGAACATTGCTACATGTGATATCAAAGCTGTATGTCATATATATTCTATTGTACTATTTCAGTGATATGTTTCACAGATTACATACTTTTCACATGCTACACTTTATGCTACACATGATGCAGTTACACCAATCTGATTAAAAGAAGATCTTTGATCCGCTCCGACAAATTCGATGTCGCTACATAAAGATAGCGACATCGAATCTGTCGGAGCGGATCAAAGATCTTATTTTACTCAGATTGGTCAAAAGGGATTTTTATTTTTATTTTATTTCCTCTTCCTACGAAACTTTATCATTTTGTTGTTCGTAAACCTAAAAATAAAAAAATGCTGGCCTGGAAGAAAAAAAGATTAAAAAAATTTTGAGCTCAAATCTTGTCTATGTCCCTTTAAAACTTGTTAGATTGATAAGTATTGTATGTTAAATCATTTCTTATTGCTTTATAGGGTAACAGACCTAGAAACAGCACTAGTTGAAAGCTGTGATTTTGGAACTATACGAAATATCTGTAAATGTCGGACTGTTCCTGATCATCTGAGAGCAGAGGTTTGGCAGGTAATGAAACATTAATTTATAGACTCTGTAATGTGGCTTGAGACGATGTGAACTATTGTGCAATTTGTTTAAATATCTTTTTCTTTTAAACCTTGTGACATTCTAGAAATATTTTAGGAGATGCTCTTCTTTGTGGTATTTTTTTTACAAATTACATTGCCATGATTAAATGTCTCGATATCATAGAATTCATTGGTACAAACACAAATAACCTAAGTCTAGAAGTTATAGTCATTTTAACAACTCTGGTATGTAGACAAAAATTTTGGTCATTTTTTGATAACATACGATATTATATTGGTCATTTCAGATCTGCCTTAATGTCCAAAGTAAGGGGGATGCTCTCAGTGCATTTGATGGACTGTATGATCTGGATGAACAAGGAATTATCAGAGAAGATTGCAGAGCTTTAGTTGGTATGGTCATAATGTGACAATTACTTTTGTAACTTTATTATTAAAAAAAAAGACAAGGATACAGAGACACCAACAATTTCATACGGGCATAGTAATTATATAGTATTGAGGAACAAGTCAGATTTTACTATAATTTGTACAAGTAAGATGATTAGCACCTTCCAGAATAAAGAAAATGAATAGAATGAAATAGTTACAGTATTTTTTTCTTAATTTGTTACAGACAAGCTGGGCAATGAAGAGGAAGACAAGGTGTCGATAGTCAGTGATCTAGAATCTATTGTGACATTTTTTTCAAAATCCAGAAATGAAAAATATTCATCAGAGAATGGATGGCTTGAAGTCATACAGCCATTGTTAGCTCTTAAATTAACAAGAGCCCAGATTTACAACTGCTTTTATTCCATAGTGAACAAGTTCATTCCTAGGTAAATATGAAGGTTTTGAAAAATTTTTCAAGGATAAATGTAATATGATTCTATACTATGCCCCAAGTTAATGTTTCCGCCACTTTTTCACAATTTTTACAAAAATACCTGTGAAAGAAGTACCATTGAAATCAATGAAAGGGAAAAAATCCAAGATTCCTTCATTGACACCTCATCTATTTTCACCCTGAGAAATTCACACTAACGAAAACAAATTTCTTACAGAAATTTATAATGGCAAATGTTGACATTTTTTCTCCATTCAGAAGTCACTCGGAATACCTAACAAAACTTTTCAACGATATTGTCAGGGTACTTTTATGTCAGTTGCATCGCAAAATCCCCATAGACTTTTTATTATAGCAGTGTATTAAAACCTGACAAGCTAGAGGGGGCGTCTCAAAGGAGAAATCTTGGGATTTTTTCATAGTATTGAATGAATATTGTTTGAACCCTAAATATCAAATAATTTAAGAAAAGCTGCATAAATATCTTGGGACAGAGTATAGTTCTATTTGATAGAAAGGCAAGATGGAGAGATGTAGTAAAATAACCTCTCTTTTTAGTATGAAATTGCATCTAGACTACCAGGTATATGATACAAACACAAATTGAATATGGCTCCTTTTTAGGGGAAAAAAATACATGTAAAGCCAAAGTTTTTGGCATACCAGTTGTCCTTCAATTTTAATTATAGCAGCATTAGAGATTTAAAAATGTGATCTATGCACAATAAGAGCGTAGTGACTTTGCATAGATTTTTATGCCCCCACCATATAATTGCCTGGGGCATCATTTCTATCATTTTCGTTCATTATCTCGGCAACAGTTGCACACATTCAACTCAAATTTGATATATGAAAATGTCATGGGAATATGCAGGTCAAGTTCGAATTTGGTCCAAGTCCGATGATTTTTGACAGAGTTGTGCCCCTTGAACTTAGAAAAAAAAAAAAATTTCAGTTTCCCCGCTCTAACTTTTGAAGGGATATATTTACTATTTGTAAAGTTGAAATTACATATACAGGTATAAATGTATTTTACCAGAAAATACTGGTCAAGTTCGAATTTGGTCCAAGTCCGATGATTTTGACAGAGTTATGCCCCTTGAACTGAGAAAAAAAACCAATCATCTGTGCAAATAAATGTTATACTAAATATGACATTTGACAATTTGGCTGCCTGTGGTGATATTCATGGCATTACGACAAATCTAGTTATTAAAAAATTGATTTAAGGAAGATCAAAGATTGATTTTATTTTGACAGAGATTGTGTGAAGGGAGGAAAACCATTCCACCTGTTCCGTTTGCTTCTACAGTACCATGACCCCGAGCTGAGCTCATTCCTGGACACCAAAAGGATACTACCTGACCTCTACTGCCACTCCTGGGTAACTTGTGCATGTAACATGTTATTGTGAAATGTTATTTCTCTATTGCGTAGTGTTTAGCCTAAGGCAATGATTTTGCTAGACTAAGTGCTTGTGTTTTCAGAAAAAGTATTTAATATATGTATAGTGGTCACAAACTTTGGTTTTTCAGTGTCATGATTTCCTTGATTCTTTTATTAATTAGTTGATTTAAAAAGGAGAACAAACTGTTTCTTAATAAGGAAATAAAAATCAATATGATAAGGAACTTTAAACTATATTCAATATAAACAGTATAAAATAGGTTATAGATAAGTAAATTCATATACAAATCATTGTCTAACATTTCAAAAACAGATTGAGCATTTATAGTTTCATGTATTTCGTTATTGCTGAGAAAGAACAAAAATATTGTTCATATCATTACCGGTAATTTTTTATTTAATTGCTTTGTAGTTCAGAAGTTTGTTTTCTGCACCATGCGACCTACAAGTTATACAAGTGATGTGGGATGTGTACTTTCAACATGGAGACCAGTTTCTAACTTTTTTCATGGCTCTTGTCATTCTGGTAAATGCAAGGTTGGTACTCAGAATCTGGTGAACCTTTTTTTGTAGCAGAACAAGTTTTTCTAGGTCACCAAAAGAATGAAAATATAATTTTTCATTTATTCATTCACTTGTCTGTTATAATGCTATCACTATATTTTTCAGAGATCAGATATTGACAGGAGAATTGGAGTCCAAACAATCAATTTCAGGTAACAGAAGACTGAATTCAAAAATACAATTACCCGTATGAGTAAAACTTAACCTACATGCATACATGTAGCATAATATTTTCCCCTTTCATTTAGAAATGCTGGCATCCTTTCCATCAGGACTGGAGGCTGAAGACATTGAGGACTTCTGTGCTTTAGCACAATACTACGCTTCAAAAACCCCACAGTCGTTTAGAAGGGTAAAGATTGTTACAATGAATGAACCATTTCTTATACCCCCGCAAACGAAGTTTAGGGGGGTATATTGGTTTCACCCTGTCCGTCTGTCTGTCCGTCCGTCTGTCTGTAGATGCAACTTTGTCCCCCCTATAGAAATTTTTACTACTGCATAGAACAGTCTGAAAATTTGTACATATGTTGAACACCATCTGAAGATGTGCACCTGCAATTTTTTTTAAGATCAGACAAGATTTAATGATATTATGACAGTTTTCATTTTCCTTATTCTATATATTGTACACTGATGTTGAAAAGTAAGGGAGGTAATCCTTACAGATTTTATTAATTAATTTATAGTATTAAAACACTTTAAAATATATTTATATAAATACATCCAGATGGAGGTTTTTTGTCTTTATGTCTTAACTAAATTAATTTTTTATAAGTATTCTATCAACTGACAATGCAAAATTTTTGTTTGTCAGCGATAAATTCTTAGGAGCTAATAAGAACATCAAAGACAAGTGTGGCTGAATTCATTTGTCCCAAGGGGGCCATTATCTGAGCCATGGTTTAGATGGAGCATGTGTTTTGGGAAAATTGATAATCTAAAATGGGCGGTGGCTTTGGGGCTATTTTAAAACTGTTTCATGTAAACCAAAAGGTGCTATCATTATAAGGAAATAAATAATATCATTATTAATAAAGAAGTTAACTATTTTTAGAAGTTATTCAAATTTATTAGTCAAGTAAATTGATGCAGTTATCCTATAGGGCATTAATTTAAATGAAATTCAAAATTACTGATATTATTGTAGTGTTTTGGCAATTTTAAAATTGTTTGTAATATTAAATTTTCTTTTTTGCATATTTTTAACATAGTATGGTAATTATGGTAATGTTTTGGGAGTTTATTAAATTTAACAAGCTCATCAAAGAAAATCATAGTCCTATGGGATCAATTTTCTGATATGGAGTTCCATTGTACCATAGGAGAAACAACTAATTGCATCTGTCAAGACTCTTATTAGAAAGATATTCAAAGTTTTATCAACAGAAGAGCATTGCTTGGCTACTGGTATTTCCATTTACTGCAAAGGGAGGGGTTATTGTCATTTTGTTGGTTTTTCATTAAAACAATTAAATTTAAAAAAATATCATCAGATACATAAATTTGTAAATGTATTACCGTTATACATATGTATTTACAGTGAAATTCTGACAACTTTGATTTTAATTTTTATTTATTAACTAATTTTCTTTTCACAATTCTAGAATTTTTTTATTTGTATGTGTTCCAAACCTTTATTTTCAATTCAATTATTTGTCCCATTTGAAATTAGCCTTGCGGGGCTATTAGTCCCATTAGGACAGTTCTAGTTTGAGTTTTTAATCATGGATTTATTTTGTGTATGAAACAAGATTTATTACAAAATTCTTTAATACTTTAATCTTTTCATGGCCTTAGATACAAAGTTTTTCAGTCAAGCTCAAGATTCACATTTTTATTCTTTTTTAAGAGGCAGGGCTTGCAGAGTGGCTATTAATCCACCACATATTAATTAGGAGAAGTTATTTTTTTAAAAGAAAGTGGGACTTATGAACACAGAAAAAAGTACATTGTCTCAGGAGTGATGAAACAGATTAATAATTCACAAAGCTAAGCTTTCATTACCATTCAGTTAACATCAGTATTCATGAATTTTATCATTGAATAGATCCCAAACTCAGAAGTTCATTGAAATAGAAAAAGTAACATATGTTTGTTGTATTTGCATCGATGTCCACAATTCTCCTATCCCATGATATATATATATGCCCTCCTTCGAAGAAGGGAGGGCATATTGCTTTGCTGCTGTCCGTCTGTCTGTCAGTCAGTATGTCAGTAGGTCGGTCGGTCCACCAACAGTTTCCGTTAATTTTCTTGGCAGAGGATGAACATATTGAAATGAAATTTGGTATACAGGTTTATCATACTAATATCTAGGTCAAGTTTGATATTGGGTACGATCGAGCAATTTTCGACAGAGTTATGCCCCTTGGACGTAGAAAAATTCCAATTATTTGCAGTTTCCGCTCATTTTCTTCACGAAGGATGAACATATTGAAATGAAATTTGGTATACAGGTTTATCATGATGCAATCTAGGTCAAGTTCGATACTGGGTACAATCGAGCAATTTTCGACAGAGTTATGCCCCTCAGACGTAGAAAAATTCCAATTATTTGCAGTTTATGTTCATTTTCTTTGTGGATGTTTCCAAGGGAGGGGGGCATAAGTGTTTCACAAACATCTCTTGTTAGTATCAGTAATCCTACTTAAAATTATGTTTAGAAATATTAACCAGACCACAATATACAGCATATTATAAAATAATATGTGTTATGTATGGCATGCCAAATTTACAAAAATGAGCTAACCATCAGTTTCACAGTCGATAAACTAGGTTTATCAGCTGTAAACTATGGTTTATGGACTGTAAACTATAGTTAATGATGTTAATCTATATTTCACATCTGTAGACCATAGTTACCGATAATCTATGTTTCAGAAGAGTATACTATAATTAAAACTGAAAACAATCATTTGCGATTGCAAAACATAGTTTATTTGATAAATATGGTTTCACGATTTGTAAAATATGGTTAACAATTCTAAACTATAATTAGCGTTATGTCTGATAAATGTAGTTTCATGATTCATGAAACTATGAATAACAACTCTTAACTATAGTTAAGGAATGTAAACTATAGTTAACAGATGTGAATCTATATTTATCAGCAAAATCTATCATAAACATTTAATTACAGATAAATATAGATTGGCATTCGTAAACTATAGTTTAAAACCGTTAAATATGATTTTACAGATGAAAACTAGAGTGAACGAATAGTTAACTATAGTTTACGCTTTGTAAACTATAGTTTACAGTCAATAAACCTAGTTTATCAACTGTGAAACTATGTTTAGCTCATTTTTGTGAATTGGGCATGCCATAGTTTTGTTGTCAATAGACAGCTTCAACTGAGTTTGATTATATTCTCAAGATACATGTACATGTAGATCATTTTCACGTGCATTCTATATAATATTTAGCTCATCTGTGGATGTTGATAAAATAAGAAACCTGGACTAAGATAATGGATTTTGTTTTGCAGGATTACCAGAGTCCATTATTTGGTAATAATTTGATCCCTGGAAAAGAAGGGGATCTACAAGTTTCACAGGCATTATGTTTACCAGTGTCAGTGGCAGAACTTCTCCAAAACAACAACCTCGCAGGGGTGAGTAGATGTTTTATCTTTAAAAACTGTTTATTTACATGAATTTCTAGTTCTAGTTACATGACAGCTCAGAATTAATCTTCTTAAAAATCAAACAATAGGTAAATAGTAATTAATATTTTTGATATTTAAATTTTCTTTAAATTTTCTGTATGTTGTGGAGGTGTTACTCCCAAAGAAGTACTGGTAATTCAATGAAAATAAAATGGGTTATTTTTCGTTCAGGGCGATGGTGTTCGGTATTTCGTGGTGGACTGTCGTCCTGCTGACCAGTACAACAGTGGACATTTGTCCACTGCATTCCATCTGGATGCTAACCTTGTAAGTGATTTGTTGTTTTTTTTAATGACTTGCAGAATGGTTTTCTATATTTTAAAAATTGATTCCTTGGTCAGAGGAAGAAGAAAAAGGCAACCTTTTTTCAAGAAGATGTCATGAAAATGAATTTCTAAAAAAAAATGTTATATTTTGTATTAGAAATAATTCTTACTGGATTTGTTTTGTTATCTTGTTTGATTTATACAATTAGATGCTACAAAACCCAAAAGAGTTCAGCACTGCAGTACAGGCATTACTTGCTGCCAAGCAACAGTCCATCTCTTCAGGTCAGTGCCTAAATAGAGATAGAGAGGGGGCATATTGTAAATGCCCCCCCCCCCCTTCTTATGACTTTGTTTAAGGAAACTTCATTGTAGTACAGGACAATATTTTATGAGTAAGAGATATTTCATTTATCGAATTCTAATAGTTTTGCAGCTTTATGCCTGCCAAATAGCAATATTTATTTAACATGAATTTGTATTGAAATATACTGTATATGCAAGTGTAAAGAACCTCTCACTGTGCGTAATGATACTAGTATATAGTTTTTCCTCCAACACGATGCATGTTTCTAATCCCTTCCCCAATGCTCAGGAATAGAAAACACATAACTTGTTGGGAAAAAATAGCCTATATCATCTCAAATCATAGGGCTTCTATACTTACCATAAAGTATCGTGTATAATACGCACTCGTGTATAATACGCACCCCCCAAAGTTGACCAAAAAATGGCGAAAAAACAGCAGGTCCTATGTATAATACGCATCCAAAAAATGGCGAAATCAACGGCCACCATTTCCCCCCAAACTATCGATGTTTTATGATAATTTTATAATCCATGCGTAATTTCTGTAATTTTGTGATTGGAACATAGCTCAGACGATGAAAATTGACGGCCGCCATTTTTCTAAATAACTATCGATGTTTAATGATAATTTTATAACCCAAGCGCAATTACTGTAATTTCGTGATCGGAACATGGCCCAAAGTGATATTAGAGTCAAAGTTCTTACAATTTTATTTAAAAAGGACGGTATGATTTACATTGGCGGTATCAAATATCATTTGACACTTCGTAAAGAAAGGGTTTCTTATACAACAGCGGAAAAGTTGAAGATCATCATATGTAGAGAAGAACAGCAACCGAGCTTTGTGCTTAAAAGTAATAATGTTTGCAGAAACCAAAACAACATCAAGAGAAATGATTTAATTGATTAATTATAGTCAAACTCTTAAATTGTTGTTAAATAAACATTGTGAAGAAACGTATGTATGTCGTATATTGTCATTATCAAGTCGTACGAATGATCAATGTATTTTTAACAGTGTCTATGTAAAGCAATAACGTTTAACTGCATAACTGGACACAAAGTAATCAAGATAAATAAAATCATAATAATTGCTAATCTTCATGCACTTGAAAACACCCTGTGAAGTCCGACACAAGACAGGTGCATGCTTCTGACAATGGAAATTGTCAAACAAACATTGACCATGCGCCAAGTCAACAGGTGGCTGCTTACGTAATTGCGAATACACTAGCGATATTTAAACTTTTTTGATGAAAGGAATAGTGTTGAGAGAGGATAAATATTCAATACATGGAAATAAAACTAAGAATAAGGTATATCTGATGCAGTAAATTTAGTACACACTCATACAACTTCCATAACACGCTACATAACGGCAGTCACTACTCCCGTGGTATCAAGAATCAAGGCTTGAAAAAATGGGGTAAAATTTTGGTCCTATGTACAATATGCACCCCCACTTTTGATCAAATTTTGGATGAAAAAAAGTGCGTGTTATACACGCTACTTTACGGTAAGCAACAGAATCAAAGTATAACATTTTGATAAAGTAATACTGATAGAATAGAGGTGTAAAGTTTTGATATTTCTGCTTTATTTCGTGGTTGACCATGGACTTTCTTCACTTTAGGTTCCGCAGCAGGAGGAGAACACCTGTGTTTTATCGGCAGTGGGAGGGAGGAAGAAGACCAGTATGTTCACATGGTTATAGCCAACTTCCTGCAGAAACACTACCAGTATGTCAGCTTTGCAAAGGGAGGCTATCAAAGTATGCACAGCAACAATATGTCAAGTATACAAAAAGGGTGTAAATCCTACACATACAGTATATGAATTTTACACCAGATGTGTCAGTGTTTGGTCAAAGATTAAGGAGTATATTGTTAATTTCCTGTCTGACCATCTGTCATTCTGTTCACAACCTTTAAACTTCCTTATACATGTAACTTATAAAGGAAGGAATTTTGATTCTTTATTTTTGGTGAAGTTTTATACATGTATGTGAATGAGAGCTAAGATATTTTTCACTAAGTCTACTTTTTGCCCATTTTTGAGGGTAAAAATATTGTAAAGTTTGTAGCTCAACATATGCCAGGCCATCTTAGCCCTAGAAAAGTAATCAGTGAGCGATTAAAAAATCAGCAGAGCTTTTAAGCCTTAAGTTTGCCACTGTGCTTCAATACAAATTTTTAAAAAAATCTGGGTACTGTATACTCAGGGTGTGTAAATCTTTGGCAGGGTTGACAACTTTTATTAGCTCTCAGTCCTGGATATCCAGCTAGTTTTCTGACGAGTTTCAAGCACTTTACAATGCTGTATGTGAATTGGTTAGGTATATACTGCAGAAGATGAAAAATTTTCCCTATCGTTTAACCATGAGTTTAAGTTCATACATGTGTGACTATATTTACTTTAAGATTAAAGTTAATTTGCATCTTAATGATGCCGATGAAAATTTTGCACTTAGAAAAAAATACTCATCTTCAAGTCTTGTTTATCCCTCTTTGTATGTGCAACTCCTCACAAAAGTTGGCATATTTATAAAATTTGCACAGTGTGAAAAATTTGCATGTTTTTGGGACTAGAGTAGATTTATGTGTATTTTTATTGTTGCAAGGTACATTGTGATTGTACTAAAACGGGTGAAATGTTTTGCTTGTACACATATGTTTTCACATTAATGATACAGAGAGAGAGAGAATTGTGAAATGCAGTACATGTAGATGTACAAGCAAAACTTAATGCATCTCTGTAAGCTATGCACACAATCTTTGTAAACTGTATACTGGTACACACACACCCATGAAATTCCCATATCATAAACTTGAAATTCAGCATTACAAGCACAAAATTTCCGTTTTCAGATTTACATGAACTGCTAAAAGAGAGACTCTCTGAAGGCTTATCCAGTCACAATCCCAAACACTGCATAGTCTGTAACCCCGATGCATCACACAGCTCTAGTGATTTGGAGAATGGCGAGGATTTTCACAGATCAGGAAAGGTAAAAATTAACAGCCAAGCTGCTGAGCTCCTCCTTGATAAAACATCATGTCTTTAAATCATATGGTGTAAGTTAGAATGTGACAAGACAAAGACTGCAACTCCTGATAAAATGTAAATTAAATTTTTACTTGATATAGATCAATGTGAAACCTTATATGAAATATGCCAATAATGATATTAGAGAGCTAGCAGAGTCTTGAGCTTACAATGTCAGACAATCGCTCAATTTGTAGGAGGAAGAAAATGGGGAATCATTTTTTGGAAAATTAACCTCTACTGTCAAAAGCAAGTCAGCTGTGATGAAGCAAAAGCTAACAGATTATATAAAAAATGAACACCAAACACAGGAAAGGTGAGTCCTTTAATGTCACCATCAAGTAGATAAGATAGGTAACTCCAAATAACTTGTCTGATTTTTATCAAGTTTCCACAGAATATGAAAAATGAATATACATGTAGCAAGATATACAAGTACATGTATCTGTTTGAAAATATATGATTTTCAAAATTCAAAATTAATATTTTTGAAATGCATTGAACATTATCAGAAGATCTGATGAGTTCATAGAATGAAGATGTCTTTTCATACTTTTAAGATACATATTCAGACAGAACTTGTAGTTCATGTTTTGTTTTGTGATTGTTCTCAGCAGGCATGTCAGCAATACAGATCGTGTGGGCAAGAGATATAGAAACATGGCAAATGTTTTCTCTATCGGAGATGATGATGACGGTAAAATCTTTGCACTACTGTTATTGAAATACCAAAAGAGGAAATAATTTACAATAGAACGAATTTAAAGTTGTCTCTGACAATTGTGTAGTATGGTTGCTTCGTTGTGTTTTGTAGGTGATGACCAAGGGGAGAACTCTTCAGATGATGATAGGAAGGAGGTTGTAAATGTTGAAGTCTGGCTGAAGAAACCGGACATCAAGTACTCCTGTAGATGTCAAGAGGTCATAGGGAATGGATATATGTTTCCAAGGTCAGTCATCCAGGCTCACTCTGTCATCCTTTATAGCGAAAGGTTAAGTGAATCACAATGAAACATTTAATTTAGCTGCAAGCAATAATGGAAGAACATTAAAATTATTACCATGACAGATATCAGCAATTTACCAATACCTTTTGTCGTTATGGTACAAAGTTAGAACTACTGTTCTAAAGTATTTTATCAATTTGAAATAAGGCGGTACTTGTATGTGACACCTTGAGATGTTGATGTGATTGAAAGTATATCATAATCAGCATTTTCAGTACAATATATGACCATAAAATACATTTTAAAATAAAAAAAAAAACCCAGCAGGTCTCAAACTCATGAAAAGTAGCCGACAAATAAACCTATTGTATTACACTGTAAGACAACATATTTATGAAAGAAAAATGTATAGGTCATAGTTAATTTTATTGTTTATTTTGAAAGAAAAAGTACATGTATGTCACAATATGCATTCCCATACCTCCATAATCTTTCTTATTTTTCATCAAACTCTGCATTCTGCTCTCAGATTTATTTATTTTTTTATTTTATATGTTGAGAATATTTTTATAGTCAAATCAATAATTTTTCATTTTCTACAAATTTCAATCCATCAAAAAGTATTTCTAATTTTATAATATGGTTATCAAAGGTTGTTAAATCTTCTTTGATGTTTAAGTATGATTTTTTTTGTTCAATCTAAACATTTTCTTTGCAGCCATTTATTGGTAACAGATACTCATTTATATGTGCTCCGAGAAATTCCAAACAGGAAGAACATGGCCCACATTCAAGCACGCCGAGCTCTAGGAAGTGTCGTGAAAATAACATCGAAAAGGAAACACCCAGACTTTGTGACTTTTAAATATGGCTCGGTGGAGGGAGAGGAAATCCAGGTGACAGACATTGACAGATTCTTGCTCCCACAGGCAGCAGAGGCAACTAAAATAATTAAACAACAGATTATCAAAGTGTTGGATGCATTAGACAGCTGATTGGTCATTAACTGAAGTGGTTTTTTCTAGATTGAATACTAAGAACATGTGAAATTATCTACATGTTCCTGTAAATGTCCATAGAACAAAATATTATAAGTCTTACAATATGGTAAAGTAGCAAACAGCTTTTCCAAATGAAGAATATCATAGTGTTTTAAACACCTAAAAATCTGTACCTATATGTAAATACATGTACATTTAATTCATACATGCATAATTGTATCATGTTACACAATATAATGAATGGTTTTAAAAAGTAAAATATCTAGGGTTTAGAATGTTATCAAGGATCAATATACAGTGTATTGCCTTTCTTCTATAATGCAGTCCCTTTGACTGTGTGCTGAATAACTTATTTTTAACTTTGCATATCAGACTTTTTTGTTAATTGTGTATAGAGGTATAAGTATATATTATTATATTTACTTGTATTTTATTTATTTTCTTATTGTTTATTTATTTAAAATTAAACTTGTTTTCTTTTTTCATTTGATATCAGTTCCTTATAGTCATGATATATTATCAATACTCTTTGTTAGTTTTGTTTAATTCTTAAGTTTCTGCTGCATTTCTGACCAAAATATGACCCAAAGTTGAAAATGTAAATGCAAATTTGCCAAATAATTTTTCTTCTGCACATTCTAAAAATTCAGAGTCACCAAACACTTGTTTAGAAATGCGTATTGTGTTTCTAAATATGTTGTCAATAGACCAAGGGCATGTTGCAATACACAGTGAGCAAAATACAATGGAGCTACAAAGGAGGTGTAATTTTCCTGCTTGGATTTAATATACACCCACCTTGGCTTATTATTTTGTTATTATTTGTATTCACTCAGTGACATACATACAAAAGTAATGTCCTACTCAGTGATTGTAACAGGGCTACCACTATATGTATATGTAGCTAAAAAGGGATTTTGTGACTCATTTGTTTTAAACAGAAATGTGGTCTGCTGTGTTTTGAAAGATGTTCTTGTTTATTCATATTTGTGAAGTAACTGCAATGAAATAGTGCATTATCTGTCAAGTAAACTACTTCATTTTGATCTATTAAAAACCATTGAATGAAGAGTTTCAAATACTTTTGTAATTATTTATGATTGCCATTCAATAATTTCTATTTTAAGTAAACTAGTAATTACGCACTACGGCACCAGATGACACTATAAAAAATAATTGTGGCATTATTATAATTAAGATTCTAAATAAGACAAACAGGTTGACAAGATAAACAGGTTTGTGGGTTTCAAACATTTTTTTTTTGGTTGATTTTTAAGAATAATCTGACAATCCCAAAAACTGTGACATGTTTACTGACTTTTGTTCTATTTCTGTGTCTGGAGGAATTCCGAGTTTCAATGTTGGTTGTTTTGTCCTGTTTTTTTATTTAATATGTATTATCTACACTCTTTTTATTTAAACAGAAACACCATGCACAAATTTTGATTCTGTGTGTGTGTGTGATTTGTTTCTACTATGTCTGGATTGTCTGTTTCGATAATGTATGATGGGTTTATTTCAGAAACCTACATGTATCTAATGATAAAAATTAGAAGATACATGTACATGAAAAATTCAAGAATTCATCTAATTCATCTTGATATTTCTTTTTAAGACAACAAAATGATCTCTTGAAATTGAGTTGGTTGTGCATCAAAGATAAATATTGTTCAACGGTATTTCATGTATGTTACTATGACAACTAACCACTTCATTACAAAGATATTAATCCTCTTCATTTTGTATAATTATCTAATTGGGAAAAAAACCCAGCTTATATATTTATCTATATTTACATTGCTTAAAGTGCTTTCTCTATCATAAATATTCCACTGTAATGGAAACATGAAACCCTTGAATTTACTGTTTTTTGTGAGTTTTAAAATGGTATTAATGGTCTAGTATCTGTAGGTAAAATCTCCAGTAACCGTAGTGATAGAATTTCACTCCATGGTATAACATGGACGACAATGATTTGCTTGATGCTTCCATTAATATGACCAACTCTGTATCAGAATTAAATGGAGGTATAAGTCATTGTCTGTTTGTTTCAGCTGGCCATTCTTTGCACTGTTCATTGCTTGCCTGTATTACATAATGTTGTTGTTAGTGTAAAAGTGTTCTTCTTACGTGATAAAATTAAATCTGAATTGGTTATTTTTAAATTCTGCATTAGAATGTACACAAATGGGTGCATGTTAATTTATGTTACTACAACAGTTCTAAGTTATAAACCAATAAAGTATTGCATTAAAATATATATGCACAATGAAATGTATTTTGCATTAATTATCAGCAAGCACTAATTGAAATTGAATACCAGAAGTAAAACAAAATTTGTGATCAATATTCTGTTTGTCTTTGAATACAGCTCTATATTTTAGAAACTGATCACCCGTTGACAGGGGTCTGTGAACTCACCTGTCTGTCCTTGCATGCTTTCTAAAACCAATTGACTAATTTCAAAGAAACTTTGCACAATACACCATTAGGTTGAGGAGAAGATTTATTTCAGAACTGCACAAAAAAAGGACCAGGTGCGACTGTCCAACGGAGATAGATACAATGTATTTTATTAGCAATGATTGCAACCTCTGTATCCCGTTTCAACCATTAAATAATGCATCTTATTTTCTCAATAAACCAAAAAAAAATACTACTGTCAGTGACAGAAGTATATGATGACAGTGACAAAAACATGGGTGTTGGCAGTAAATAACTAGTACATCCTCAGTATGACAATACGCTGACTAATCAATGGCAGAGCGCTGTCGGTAGAGACATTGAACAGTTTGATGCACGGTAGTAAGCTGTGACAGAGAAATTTTGTCACAGTCATACAGTTAACTTTGAGGATAGAAACGTTTGGCAGTGACAGTAGTATCTTTGTTGTCAGTGACAGAAGGATGGTATAAGTAAGCGATAAACATTTTGTTCCGTGACTTGAAAGCATGCAATCATCAGCCATGACACTGATTTTGCTATTTTATCCAGTTTTAGGGCATTGAACACTTGGAATGTCATTAACTCGAAATCTGATTTACAACGCCATTAAATTCCACATGGAACAATATTTATCAATCTGGCTTCATTTCCGATGCAATACAACTTTGAAATGGATTGATGCATGTATTTCTGGACAAGAGTAGGGCGTCCTTCCGATTTGCATCGATTTTGTGTCTCTTTGCTATTACATGAAGCTATGTTTAGTCTAATAGATCAGGTGTAGCGAATCATAAACAAACCCAGCACTGAGAAGAGAATTCTCTAATGGGCCGTCAATTTCACAGGACAATCTGAGCTACAAAAAGGGGGAAGGGTATACGTTATACACTATATATATTATATATATTTTCTCAGATTGTTTCAAAACCCTGTGGTCAGA
This sequence comes from Magallana hongkongensis, assembly GCA_016163765.1. NCBI lineage: Eukaryota > Metazoa > Mollusca > Bivalvia > Ostreida > Ostreidae > Magallana > Magallana hongkongensis. Next base: position 55,598,698 of record WFKH01011581.1, on the reverse strand, counting down.
TCGTTAATTCATTACGAATCATTTCCGTTACAAACCGGTATAATCGAAAGTGTGCATCAAGTGTGTTATGTGGTACAAATACCTAAAAAGTATGTCACTCTACTTTTATATAATAAATTGCCTTCTTTGGTGGTTCATGCGGGTATTAAAGTAGCAAGCCTTTCTCAAATTAACATATACCTGCCCAAAGTGAGAAATTGGATATATAAAGCAGAGAAATTCCCCTTATTGGAGCTCCAACTCCGCCCCGCCGGGGCTTGAACTCACGACCTTTGGAACCCACTCTCCTAGCAATAAGCGGCCAGCGCGCTAACACTCCGCCATCTAGGTAAGACAATCAAAAAAAATTTTGTCACACAACACGCCGTGACGCCATCACGCTTTACACGACTTCACATAAAGCGCTGTCGCGCTAACACATCTCTCGACTATGTGTTGTGCAAAGTTGACGTGTTAGCGCGACAGCGTATTGTGTGACAGCGCGACGGAGAATTGTGTAAAGTTGTGTTAGCGCGACAGCGTGTTGTGTGATAGTACTTTTTTATGTGCTAGTGGGCTTTTACAGTGGCCCTATCCAGATACCATAGAAATATTCATTGCATCTGAAACTGTAAACAATTTCTCTCGAAAATACGATGTTCACCCTCTACTAACCTTGTTTTGGATAAAAAGAAATTGTTGGAATCATTTTTGAAATTTAGCTCTCATCATTACTTTTTTTCTTCTTTTTTTGATACGTCAAAGGCAAGCGTAGGAAGATCATGATGCCTGATAATCTGTATTTGATTTGTAATGTTAAGTCGGAGAAATTTAATTGAAATTTCAGATATATGTGATTTCACTTTGGCAGGTATTACGTTAATGTTTTGGGAAGATATTTTCTCCTCACGAAATTCCTGTTATTCGGGAAACGGCGTAATTGGATGTCAGGTTCCACAAGTTGACAAACGCATTTGGCTCAACAGTTAAGTTCTTTTTTTTAATCCTATCACCATGTGTTCCACACGTTCTGAATATTTAATGATGTTTTATTGTAAACCTTAGAGTAGAATCATACATTTTTAATACTAGGTTTGGAAGACTTCAAAGGATTTGTGCTATCCCATAATTCCGCTCGGACACTCCTGACAGTATTACGTAAAGTACACAATATCTCTACAAAAAGATCGTATTGAGAGAGAGAGAGAGAGAGAGAGAGAGAGAGAGAGAGAGAGAGAGAAAGAGAGAGAGATGTGACTTTATTGAATTATGACGGTCTATCATATTGTGATTGGATGTGACGATATGAATTTAAAGAAATTTGTTTTCGTCATTCTATACTTTGATATGGTATACTATAATATGCTGTGTACCATGCTATACATGGAATGGTATACCATATCTTGCCGTACCATGCCATATGTCACTATACTATACTATACTATACTATACTATACTATACTATACTATACTATACTATACTATACTAGCCTATACTATACTATACTATATCATACTATACTATACTACACTACACTACACTACACTACACTACACTACACTACACTACACTATACTATACTATACTATACTATACTATACTATACTATACTATACTACACTAGCTATACTATACTATACTATACTATACTATACTATACTATACTATACTATACTATACTATACTATACTATATCATACTATACTATACTATACTATACTATACTATACTATACTATACATTACTATACTATACTTTACTATACTATACTATACTATACTTTACAATACTTTACTATACTATACTACACTAGCTATACTATACTATACTATATCATACTATACTATACTATACTATATATACTATACTATACTATACTATACTATACTATACTAGCTATACTTTACTATACTATACTATATCATACTATACTATACTATACTTTACTATACTACACTAGCTATACTATACTATACTATACTATACTATACTATACTATACTATACT
>WFKH01011581.1:55572824-55596701 GCA_016163765.1 Magallana hongkongensis | reverse complement strand
CTATACTATACTATACTATACTATACTATACTATACTATACTATACTATACTATACTATACTATACTATACTATACTATACTATACTATACTATACTACACTAGCTATACTATACTATACTATACTATACTATACTATACTATACTATACTATACTATACTATATATACTATACTATACTAAGTACAAGAATTCTTAGTGTATTTAAGGGTCCTCGACACCCCGTAACTTTTACTTTTTATGACAGTACGTCACAATATGACGATTTCAACTCCTTGTGTAACTGTTTATGTCACCAACATTGAGTGTCTATCTCTGTACATAGCGCAGTGGGTCCCGCAGGTCTGCAACCCACAGGTCCCAAGTTCATATCTTTCAGGAATATAAAAAATCGGACTTATATTACAAACTGTTCCAGAGGGTTTGAAGGACCCTTAATTAATACGTTACGCATTTATCATCCGTTTTTTGCAACTCGATGATATATCATTTTCTAAGATACGTGTTGTCAAAATTTGATAAATAATAAAGTATAAATCACGAAAAACATTACATTGGAAGTGCATTAGATTTCTTTCAATAAATAGGAGATATGCAATTTTTAATTATCCCCCCTCCTCCCGTAAAAAAACTTTAACCTGTGATTCATAAGATTCTTTTTCTTTCTACTCCATTCTTCAGATATGGTTGTAATTCCGACTGCCAAACGTATCAATTAACCCAGAAAAACCCTTCATGTGTCCATCCCTCCCGAGAAATCCCAATTTCGCCAAATCTTAATTCGTTTCGACAGACACTTTGGTGCGATGATGGTTTTTCCGTCATTTCATTCACACACCCCCGCATTGGTTCCTGATAAAACGCAACCTGGGTGCCTATTGACAGTGGGAAGAAAATAAAAGCAATGAAAATAAAACATCTCGCCTGTCAATCCCAGTTTTGGAGGAGAGATTCGTCATGCCGACGAAACTAGGAATAAAGGCGTTTATGAGATCTCTGTTCAAGGCCAATACTATTGTTTTCACAATTTTGTAAACAAATTTGCGGTTAAGTCATCATGCAAATGACAACAGCTTCAAAGAGTTGAATTTTTCCTTCAATTTACCGACTTTTCCGCTTTTGAACCTGTTTTTATTTTAAATCTGGAATTGTATTTTGTTCCAATTTATATCCCACCACCAGATTTCCCAGGTGTATGTAGAAGCATCCCACCTCTTGCATAATCGTTAAACTTGTCCCCACCTGGTCTTTCAGACAATGTTGTGATTATTTAGACGTTGTCCCATTGTAGTAGTTTGCATATGTTGTCTTTGGGTGACTGCGGTCGTTCTTAACGACTAATTAGTATGATGTAAAATACCATGAAACTGATGTGTCCAGCATGTCTTTTAATTGTGATATCGGCCTCAAATTTAAATAATATGTTGGGGCGAGCGAGCATATACTATTATTAAATGCGCGTATGTATCGTTTTAATATTAGCGTGGTTAACCAAATGGATGCAGTTAAAATAAATAAAATACATTTTTATTCTTTTTTTTTTATCAGCGTGATAACCAAATGGATGCAAAATTGACTGATATTTTTTCAGCTTTTTATATATTATTCATAACTCTTTTACCCCAGTAAATGAAACTTCCCCTGAGAATATACTACAAGCAGTAGAATGTTTTATTTATCTTTCTACTGCATTAAGTTCTTGAAATACATCTTTGCGAAATTGAAGCCATATACAATATACACGGAATTGTGGGTCAGATCCTGTCGACGGAAATTTAATGGATCAAAGGGAGCCGTTATTCGAATTTTCTCTTCGCCCAGGCGTTGGCGTTAGAGAGCTCGCAGGGCTTGCCGGTGTAACGAAGAATATTTACCCGGGTTGAAATTGACCCGGGGTATTTTTCAACGTTGAATATTGATCCGGGGGTGCTTTTTCAACTTTGAAAATTGAGACCAAAAGCCGTGAAATTTATACCCGGGGTCATTTTTCAACAGCTTGTATTTTTTTTTATTATCACTGATGACCTGCACCCGTTGAAAAATGATCTTGTTGAAAATTGACCCCATTTACAAAGTTTTGAACTGTCTTTGAACTGGAACTTGCTCTACGCGATTTAAGTAAATATACTTGAAACTTTCAGACACTTTTTCGGGTGTGTCAGGGGGTATTGGACATTTCTGAAGCTCTAGATATAACAATTTCATTAACGAAATGTAAACTCTGAAAATCTACAGGGAGGGACTGCACCTAATACTACCCTTACGCATGTAATCATCTACTTAGAGCAATAAGAGCTTAAATTTTATATGCAAATTTTATTGAAATATTGTAATTTACTACTTCAGTGACCAAAAAAAAAATAGTAATAAAATTGTTGTCAAGTTTGTGTTAGAAAAACTATTTAGAGATTTAAATTGAAGCAAAATTACATAATTTTCATCCTGTACAACAGTTAAATAGGTTGCTATATATTCCATTATGCAGAATTTTCATTTCTAGAAAAATGAACATTTTTTTTTCAATCCTGTTCATCACTAATATTTATAGTAACATGCAAAACTATAATATTAGCACATTTTCACAACAAAATAAACTACGGGAAAATATCGGTTTTTAAGATGGATATAGAAAGTTACATGTACTATAGCATTGTACAGGAATGAGTATGCATGGAAATGTACATGCAGCATGATTTAAACCACTAACGTTTCCGAAATACACATGTAATAAAATTACGAATTTTAGGAAAATGAACTTTTTAAAATGTTTGCTGTAAAACTTTTCTCTTTAGCGAATTCAATACTGTTAGCCTATTGTCATATCGCAAAGTTTACTGGGTAGGTGTAAATACAGTATGTCGTGTTGTAAATTTTGCTGTAAATTTACTGGGACGATGTAAATAGTTTTTTAAAAAATACAGTTTAGATATATTTAGTGGATGTGAGAACAAATTTCACAATATTTTAAATTGTAAATGTATTTACAATATGACAATTTCAATTTACAATGTACTGGGTAAGTGTAAATACAAAATTAAACAATATGATTTATCGTAAATTTATTTCGAGTAACCATATAAACCAAAAAATATTATCAAAGACATATTTTTGAAATATAAATATCACAAAACATAGAGATTATACGCTAAAAGTTCAGTATATTTAAAATAGCTTATGTACATACATAAAGGGTTAATCTGATAATTCGAGATCTAATCATGAAAACGTTTCACGTTTTCCAGAGACTGTTACATGATTTTCATGTTAAAGCATATTAATCTAAAGAATAAATTTATTAAATAAACTGTAATTTTTTGATTGAATAAATCAAAGAAATTAATATCAATTTATTTAATATGTGTTTATTTGCTGTTGAATTTAGAACCGGTTTGATAATCAAAATTCCACGGCGCGGGTCAATTTTCAACGGACTAGGGTCTTTATTCAACACCTTTGGTCTTGATATTCAACGTTGAAAAATGACCCCGGGTCAATTTTCAACCCGGGTCAAAATTCTTCGTTACACCGGCGCTTAGCGCAGGCTGCGCTCGCTATGAACAACGATAGACAATGTTTTCAGTGAACATAACACACCGAAGTGCCTTATTAAACACTAAGGGTTTATTAATAATCGTAGGCATCAATTTCTCGCGAATTTAGTAAAGATAACAGTTTTTAGGATACATAAATTCGTGGACAATATTTCTATCAATGGATATGTTGTCAGATATCTTACTTCGATGACCATTTGATTTCGTGGATCAATTCAACACCGATTTCCACGGAATATGGTGTTCAACGAATTAATGTTAAGTTCACATTTTTCTTGAGCTACCTATAAGTTTGTATTCTTCTTTTAACTACAAGTATACTAGTATTTTGAAATGAAAACTTACCCAAACTCATGAAATATTGACATGTATTCAATTACGATACTAAAATTTCTTTTATTTTACAATGTAACAAATAATTTTGAATCGTGAAACAAAGACATACAAATTATAAAGCCATTTTGGCATCCCGTGATCTTGAATTGTTCAACCAACTAGCGTTAGTAGGGGACATACAAGATCGTCTACATATAATGAGAACAGGTGCGCGCGTAGGCTATGCAGCATTGCATCCATGTAACTTTATTTATATTTGTTTTCTTAATAAAAGTTGATGTGAACATATTTTTGTAATAATCCACGTGTAAGTTACCTTTGTATTTTTTTAGTTACTAGGGGAAACTACTGTGGTTTGGGTTACTACGTACTATCAAGTCGTGGTTAATTAATGCTTCTTTTAAATTGTCATGTCAGACTGCATTATAGAAGTTATAATAAATGGGTTTTGTTAAATTGCATACTTCGTCTGTCGAGACAGCATTACAACATTCTTAGCTTTATTTATAACTTTGTGAATACGCTACCATTCATTCATAACATTCTTACGCACGATACTACTTGTTTGAGAAGTCAAACTTAATGAAGAAAAAATAACAACTACATATTCTATAAATGTGTGGGCTAATTGAAAATGGCAACCTTTGCCCCACTTTACAATGAAACAAGTTAACTAGAAACTTTACCAAAGATAAAAAACACAAATTACAAATATAAAAACAAAACAAAACCGGATGTTTACTTATTTGTGGCACAGTAACACGAATACAAAAAAACCCAAAAACTCAAAAACAACAACAACAACAAACAATAAACAAAACACTATGACAACAAGAAAAAAAAATTATGTTAAGAAAAAATATGTTTACTTACATACAATGACCCCCCTTTAATTGAAGCTAGTAAACACTACACAATGCTAAGCCGAGAATCAAGTGGACATAAAATTGGTTTGAATTGAAAACAAAATATTTTCAACCCCACTGTACAGAAAAAATAAATGGTTCATGTCCAAGAAATAGTTTAAAAATTTAAGTAATTTAGGAGAAACAGACATGACCAAAAGCTTACATGATGTATTAGTGGTTTTCAAAACATTCTTAAAAAATCGACGATTTTTCCTTATACCAAGGTCCTCAAGATTAAATTTATTTGTGCCATATCTGCATCAATAACCAGAAGATCGGATATTCTGTGACATCTTCATAATATTTCTGCAATTTCATTCTTCTTTCCTCCAGAAACAATTGGCTGTGATAAGGAAAATCAGGTGATGTTCTAGCACAATCTGATGCACCAATGACTCTCTGTGTTCATAAGTCACAAACTTGCTATATATGTGCATAATCTAATACAATTAGGTATGTAACAGTGGTCCATGCAGCTGATCGTACAGTGGGTTTTTTTTTAAATTTATTTAACGTTATGTATTTGTATTTGCATCTGAAGGTTTCAAACAAACCATAACAAACAGCAAGAATTCTTAATATCATAATAAAAGAAATACTGACAAAAGGACTCTCCTTTAAGATTCCATAACAAAATCATGGCTGACGAATTGAGATCAAGGATTGCTGTCGAGGGAACATGAACCTTGACCAATATAATCAACACGGTAATAGTTTTGAAATACTTTAATTGGGCTTTCTTAACATCAACAAAATCAGTTAATCACGCCAAATCAAAACATAACAAGTTCAAGGTTCACCACTCCTTCGTTTGCCCATATAAATGTGATTAAATGATATTGATTTTTCGATAGAAATAATATTATTTCAATCAATGATATGATTAAAATAGCTACAATATCTGAATACCTAGTGGACCAAACTGCGAATGGAACCGTCTTTTAACTTTCTAATCTATCTATACTTATCAATGAAGGCATTTTGCCAATAAACTACGAAATGCCTGCAGAATATTTAGTATTTCACACGTGTAAGATGATGCTCGTAAACTATAATTGAATTCTACCTGATAAGTAATTGTGAAATTAATTAAAAACCTACTTTCATTTCCGATAAACCAGTCCGAAATAGCAAAAATGAGAGTAAGGTAGTGAACACGCTTTGGCGGATCCAATTCAGTGGGAGTTTGTATCAAAATATATACTTGCAATGAAATAATACCGAGCGCAGCGAGAATTAATGGTAACACGTATATATAAGAAAATCATCGAGAAATGAGAGTTGAATCAGCGGTACTAAGGGCCAAAAAATTTTCTTCCAGCCATGGGCGCCGCCATATTGGCAGCCATTTTGTTAAAAAAATGTTAACTCGATCATTAATTGACTGCCGCTTGTCGATGTTTTTTGCCCCGCAACTCGATTTAAAACTTTCCAATTTTTAATTGAAAGTAATTATGATGAAAATAATTGACTGTGCAAATTATACAACTTTTAACAGTGCTATAACCAAGAAATACGACTAGTTTCACGTATGTCTTATCAAATCATTAGATGGAAAATAAAATCATTTACATCAGGGAATCGATCTTTTAGAGACTGAATAAAGTAGAAAAAATTCAATTCATCAACTTTGGAAAGTTATAAGCATTGAAAGAAGAAATAAAAAATTATCGGAGTCAAGAACTTTTCGTCGGCTATTTCCGTAGACAAAACGTTTACGTTTTACTTATGAAACATGACGTCATAATGAAGACTGAGCACGCGACGTTTAGTTTAACTTTGGCTTTTGATTTGAGTAGATATATAGGCGGATGGTACTGTGTGCGTTTCACATAAATTTTGTTCCACAAAAAAATCAAACTGCACTGTGTTAAATCTGCGCTCGGTCCAACGGTCACACCGTTTACATATTATTGAATAATTACACAAGGAGTGAATATATTTACCGGGAATTTATTTAGAACATACATAGAAATTAAGATTTGACAAATTTTAAAAAAAATAAAATGAGCCAATTCGTTTCTTGAATGCGCAATTTTAGTTCTGGAGGAACGAACTTTCCAGAACGGGGTAGCCAAGTAATTGACATCATGGCGGAAAGTGTAGGGCGAGTTCATCATTCATCAAGCAGATACCTTGGATACATACATTTTTAGTTCACCTGAGCTGAAAGCTCAAGTGAGCTTTTCTGATCAAAATTTGTCCGTTGTCTGTCGTTGTCGTTGGCGTTGGCGTTGTAAACTTTCACATTTTCATCTTCTTCTCCAGAACCACTGGGCAGATTTCAATTAAACTTGGCACAAAGCATCACTGGGTGAAGGGGATTCAAGTTTGTTCAAATGAAGGGCCACACTTTCTTTAAAGGGGAGATAATTAAGAGTTATTGAAAATTTGTTATATTTTTCAAAAATCTTCTTAAAAACTATTAGGCCAGAAAAGCTGTAACTTGTATGGAAGCATCCTCAGGTAGTGTAGATTCAAATTTGTTCAAATCATGGTCCCCGGGGGTAGGGCGGGGCCACAATGGGGGGATGGATTTTTACATAAGAATGTATTGAGAAAATCTTTAAAAATCTTCTTCTTAAGAACTATTTGGTCAGAAAAGCTGTTACTTGTGTCGAGGCATCCTCAGGTAATGTAGATTCAAATTTGTTCAAATCATGATCCCCGGGGGTAGGGTGGGGCCACAATGGGGGGGATCAAGTTTTACATGGGAATATATAGAGAAAAACTTTAAAAATCTTCTCAAAAACTGTTTGGCCAGAAAAAGCTTAAACTTGTGTGAAAGCATCCTCAGACAGTGTAGATTCAAATTTGTTCAAATCATGATCCCCGGGGGTAGGGCGGGGCCACAATTGGGGAGATGAATTTTTACATAGGAATATATAGAGAACATCTTTAAAAATCTTCTTCTCAAAAACTATTAGGCCAGAAAAGCTCAAATTGGAGTGGAAGCATCCTCAGACAGTGTAGATTCAAGTTTGTTTAAATCATGGTCCCCGGGGGTAGGGTGGGGTCTTAATGGGGATGAATTTTTACATAAGAATATGAATTGAACATATTTTATTGTGTAAGTTACACAAAAGGATTGTTTTGAAATAAAAATCCTTCGCTTGTATATGCGATTAAGGGTTTATATACAATAGATAAAAAAAAGAAAATATTTTCAATTGCAACAATAAACTGCATACGGAACAACAGTCAATTGAAGTCGAAAAAGTTTGTAATTTTTCCAGTCAGCTGCAACAAAGAGAATTTAGGGCAAACATAATCAATTTCAGTTTAGATTTTCATTTCTCCCCGCTCCTATTCATATCCAGCCAGTTGCTTTATGATTTCAATTTTTTTCAAAAATACGTTAAGAAAAACGATTCAGAAAAAAAATCGGACATAGTATATACAAAATAAAATGTGTACAAAAAATACAAAACCCATTAATGTGTAAAGTGTTATTTCCCGCGCTTGTGTGGGATATCATCTAGTTTTCATAAGAAAATAAGACTCGTCTCATTGATCACAGAGTTACCTTTCCTTCCAGAGGGTACACGAATCTTAAAGCAATCGATGTTATTAATTGATCGAATTGATGAATTGAGTCGAGCTTAATGAACGTGCAAGAAATAATTCACAATAACTTTATATCATTCAGAGTCAACATATGTTTAAAAAAATCTTTTTCTCCAACAACCCCCATTCCGTCTCCCCAATTCGATTGATGATTTTTTTTAATTACTTGTTTTGAAACATTCAATTTGGCATAAGCAACAAAAGCGAATTAGAACCCCTTCCCAGAATCATAGAAGAAATACAATCTGAGAATAATATCCCACGTGATAATTAATAAATCACAAAAAGTAACCGCTGAAATAATTACCAGAGGTAATAATATTTAAAATAATGGCAAAGGACGAGTTTTACCTTGAAACCATTCACCATATGTTTTATATGAAAAGTGACAATTTGAAATACATCAAATTGCATTCCATATTGCTCAGATTTTTCTGAATACACCAAAAAAAAGTGCAATCAATAGATTATTCAAGTAGCCTGTCATATCCTTGGGGAGATTTGAGACATCTTTTCAACTGATGGTTTTTTCGCCCTGAAAATGAAAGCATGTAGTAGGCAGTCACGTTTTAACTTCTTTAGATGAAAACCACTGAATTTAATTTCGGTCTCTCCTTGATTTGATTTGTTATAACACGAAAAAAGGCGATATTAAGCCATTACTAGGCATTAAAAAATTGATCATAAAATCAAAATAGTTTCTTTCAAGATAAAACAGATAAGGAAAATACATTGAAAATAAATTTGCTAAGGTAGACTTAATACTAAAAACAATCGAGGGAAAAGACTGGTAAAATGATAAAGAATCTTGGGGTTATGAAATGTATAACTGTACAGACGAAATTTATTAAAAATCCCATCAATCAAATGTATGAGCTAACACTTCACTTTATTATTCATGCTGACAGTTTTATTTTCACTCATTTAGTTTGTTACAAATTATGAGTTTTTATTAGTATTCCTTCTTAGAAATTCTATTTCAAGCGGCCAAATCACTCATTGTCAAACGAGTTTTTCAAACTTTTTTTTCCGAATAATTTTGGAAGATTTTTCCTTTATTTTTTATAGAGGAAGTTATTAAACTTAATACATATATACTTTTGTAATTATTTCTAAAAATGTTTATCTTTTGATTAGAAACGCAGTAAGATATATTTTCGAATCTTCCATTATCCTCTATGTTTAGAAAGCTTAAAAGATATTGGTTTTATTGAAACAAATAAGAAAATTTAGAAGAAACACTATATCATTTGAAAACTGAGTAACATTACCGCAAGAAAACATGTAGATCCTTATATACTTTTGCTTTCTCAAGCGTCCTGATTCGCTTGAAACCAGAGAAATTTAAAAAAAAAATCAGATAGCTATGATATTAAGTATGTAATAAATTTACTTAAAATCCGTCAACTATAACCGATGCAATAATAAAGGGAAAATATGCTTACCGGTCAAATTTGACCGGTACGAACTTGAAAGGTTTAAAATTGCTTCATTTGATTTAAATAAAATATTATACCTTTTTTAAATACTCCGAAATCAATCAACAAATAATCTATGTAAAACTGTATTTCAATTCTCTTTATTTTTATTTTTTTCAATAAAAGGTCTACATCCCTTAGAATATCAACTTTCGCTGAATTTGATAGTTGGGGATCTTTTCATAAAGCTTCATAAGTTTTTAAGTGAATGCAAGTGATTGCGATACAATATGTTTTACGATTATTGTTTTATACCAATTTCAATTTTTTTTTATATTTTTTTTTTTGCAATAACAAAGGATTTTTCATGAAATTTAATATATTTCAATTTTCAGATATGTTATACTCTCTTTGACTATATAAATAAAATAAATATGAAATTTTATATAAAAAAAATAATGTTTAACCGACGCGTGTGTTTTCAAGCCTTCGCACTAATGCTAACAGGTACTCGGGACAAGAAATGACCATTGGTGGGTCATTAAATCTCGGCTGGATGACAAGAGAAGGCCATCGTATTGCGGGTCACGTGTGTAAGATGGATCATCATCTGTAAAGCTGACACATTTTTTGATACAGATGACGACCATAGCTGTCATTTTCGAAATAGGTGGAATACTTTCAAAATATTTATGGAATATTTGTCCTGAAGGTTACATTGTACGGTTAAAGGGACCTCGTTTTTGGCTTAAAGAACGGACGACAATTTAGTACAGAAGAAATATTTATCTTAAATTATGACATGCGATCTAACTGGAACGTTATTAAACTTTCTATCATAGTCTATATTAAATTAGTATTGAAATATATTTTATTTTCTGATTTTTTTTTTTTTTATCAGTTATCATAATCACGTCATTTCACGATCAAAGTAATCTATCCATTATTAGTTTTCTGTACATACTTTAAAACATATTTTACTTTAGATTTATTTTTGTTTTATCAACAATGAGCTGTTAATTTCTAATAAATGACAAATAAATCCGGTTCAGTATTAAAATCTCTTTGATGTCTCATTCTTATAGACAATCGCCTTACAAATGAATGAAAGTCAAATAGTTTATCAGTGTTTATTGGAATTATTCATGGAAGCAAAGAGAAACAATGTTTGAAAAAATATATATTTAGATAATATGAAAACATGACTCGGAAAATTTGAGCACATATAGAATGTCTTACAACAAAACCACAACCTCAGAAGCGAGATACCAGTAATAAATATACATATATTCAGGTGATATATAGAATGTAGGCAAACGGCCTGTTTGTAAGAAATAAATAAGTGTAGTTGTGAAAACAATGAGGGTACGGTCAGTGGAAAACATTTTTCATCGTCTGATTCAGGCGATATGTCAAAATATATAACAACATTACATGACGTCACAAGGACTTAACTAAATAACAAAAAACTAGAAGATATGACCAAAATAAACACCTGCTTCTACTCATTTGGAATGACAAAAGTCAATTAAACAATTTCTATATGAAAAAGATGCCGAGTATAAAAAAAAAACCAACATTGCGACAAAAAACCCCACAAACTATATCATTCGCAATAAGGCAGAATATGTAAACAAAATAGGTTAATAAAGATACATATTTACCAATGATTAGTTTGATATGTCGATGTTTTTTTTCTAAAGTCATCTAGACAGTCTAAATTCGCTTCATACAAGCGTGTGTTCCACTCTGTTCTAAATGGAAAGAGCTGGACAACCGCGAACGTCGTTTGCGGAGAACAAAAACTGGACTCTTTTGCGTTGTCCTGTGAAGCAATCTTCAAATTTGCGAAGAAATACAAAAAGAATAGCTTGAACGACGCAGCGAGGACACGGTGACAAGGATCACGTGACAAGAACAACATACGTTGACATCACCAACAAAAATGAACACAACCAAAACCAATTGGGGTGGTTCGGTGGTCCCGGGCTTTATGTATAATGGTTCCGAATCGCAATTGTCAGTTCTACAACAATTACAAAAAAAGTATAAGAGAATATGAGAACAATTCAGAAATCAGACTGATAATGTAGAGAAATTTTAAGACTCCTGTATTTACCTTCTTTCGTGAGTGCGCCGTCGCCATTTACATCCCCCCATTCAATGTATCGTCTGCTTATTTGGTCAGCCATGTAATCGTCGTATTCAAAAACTCTTTTGTAATAATTAACAATGTCTTGGTGTGTAACAAGACGCGCGTCGCTAGCGGTACTGTCGAAAATATAATCTGCTAGAATGTGGGCATAAGAATCGGACTCGGAGTTCCTCTGCAAAAAGAAGAAAGGTCAAATTTAAAACAAATAATAATAAGTAAAAATATTCAATGCCTTCATTTACTTCATGTTCATTTAAATTGTTCGACATTTGACACTAGAATGACGAATCTCAATTCAAAAACTGTTATAAATCAGAGGTAAACTAGGAATGAAAAAAATGCAAATCAAATTCATCAATTGTAACAATAACAAAAATTTCAGTATTGAAATAAAGTTCCAAAAATTTTTAAATCCGGGAATTTTTTAGGATTATGTCTACATAAACATATTGCGGAATTTTCTATGCTTTTATTTAATGATGGAAATATTCAACGACTTTTGCGCAGTGCTTAACCAGAGAAAATCAATCCAAAGCATGGGTTTAAACCTCCAGTTTGCCAATTTCAAATTGACTCAAATCTACAATTTCATAACTTAAATTGGCAAAAGTGCCATAGTTTTTCAAAACACTTGGATACTAAAGAAACATTACTTTTGAATTTCTTGATATTATAAGAGTATATATAAAGTATAAAGAACAGACAACATCAGATTTGGAATTTAACAGACTAAGAATCAAACAATCTTGAAAAACAAGAAAAAATAATATTTAACGTACCTTTTGGTGTGTGACATTTCGTTTAAATATGTTATGCAATGGTAATGATACAACACAGCATAATGAGTAGAAGAGAATCACCGTTCCAATAGTTCCCTTCATGCTTTTCCTTCAAAGTCCTTTATCTCGAAGAAAATATATCTCACTTTCTTGAAGAAGTAACTGTAAATGACAAAAAATCAAGTGCGACACTTTAGTAATGAGTTAGTGTCCATGGAAAGTTCTTTAACATCAATACTCTCAGAGTTTTTCAAATACTAAAGCTATTTCATGGAATGAACCATTTATATACTTTTGTTATTCAATTGATTGATCGTTATAACGGCTTGGAATGAAGGCCGGCCTTTTGGGGGCTGGGCTGGAGATGTTGCCAGTGATGATCTTTGGATTACAACAGCAACCGAACCCCATCCCACGCGGATATTCTCAGACAATGGCTTCTACTACAAATAGCTGTGATACCAATGCAAGATGCAGCATACTGGTTCAACCAACTTAAGTGACTTTTCTTTCACAATAGTGACAGAATTACTGCTAACAGGTTTCGCACCCAAAACTATTTTCATTGATTGGGTTCAATAAAAGGATATTCATTCAGATATGTACTGGGTTTTTATGAATGAAGGCGATAACGTTATTAAGTCAGACTTTGACCGGTCTCCCGCTAGACGAATGGTGTTTGTTTTTTTATTCCTTTGCAAAAGTAAGGTCAGTTGCACTTGAAGCACCCGTAGGTTTATTTTTCAGCGATGTAATGGTTCGAAGAAAATATTTGTTTGTAGAACCCCTGGACATATTCGCATTCATTATCAGCAACAAAATAATTCAGTTATCATGTGGATGCATTTTCCTTCCATCACTCCCGACAAGATTATCTATCATAGACTTGTGGGGAGTGGATTGTTTGTTTACACCAAATTGTCCAATCGGAAAAGCCAAGAGGTTAACATCTCAGAATTCTGGATGCCAACAGTTTTGGTTACTGAGGTCATCATTGGTATACGTTCATCGACTGTTTACATGTAGGAATTTTAAAGTTCAAGGAGAAAATGCTACCATCAAAAACAAAAGAAGCTACCGTTGAAAACAAAAGAAACCGATGTATTCAGAAAAGTAATTGTAACGAAAATAGGCCTTCGGGTAAAGTTCTAGCATTTTTATTATTCTTGAATATTCTTGAAGATACATGTTGGGGTTTTTTAAAAGTTGGTTTGTTTGTAATTAATTTATTTATTTTCCAATTAATATACATAACTTGGAATTTTCTCAAGAACTCACAAATATATCCAAATTTTATACAAAGAAATTTTGGAATCATGCATGAGAATTGTTTTCGTTTTGGTAAGTTAATTTATTATAAAGAGAGGTAACTCTGATAACTTCGTCGATATAAAACATCCCCAGTCGAAAAAAAAAGAAAAGAAATATGAAACTAATTTAAAAAACCCACATCATCAATAAAACAAATTAATACTAAAAAAGAAGAAAATTTACAAAGTACACCTCAAAATGAAAATACTAATTTATAGTTGCCTCTTAACTTTATTCACATTGATTAACACATTGTACAAGTCATATCAACACCCTTTACCACAAATAATTGCGTTTAAGTCAATACATAGTGTGTGTGTGTGTGTGTGTGTGTGTGTGTGTGTGTGTGTGTGTATATATATATAAGCGCTAGATCTTATAGACTAAGTTTTATTTCTTGCTTATATTAAATGAGATAAGGCGTCATTTTCATAAGCCTGATCGCTGCATCAGATTTAGGCAGAGGATCTTGGTATTACCTCAAAAGGAGACTTTAGAGCGGAGGTCCGCATCAATAGTTGTAGGAATACCACAAGACTTTTAGAGGATGTATTAAAGCGTAGGTCTCCAACTTGTTGTTGAAGAAATACAACATGAAAGGGTCTGCGACAAGTAACTGTAAGGATACCATAGGAAGGGATCTAAAAGATACATATCCGCGTCATGTTGTTAAAGGGATACCTCAAAAAGGAGGTCCTAAAGCAGAAGACCGTGATTTTTCAATGAAGGAATACAACAGAAGGAGGTATTCAAGCAAAATTCAAAGGCATATAGTTATAAAAGTACCATAGAAGGTCTGAGAGCGGAAGTCCGCAAGGTTTAGTTATAATTAAAGAAGAAGAAAATAGGAAGAGGTGTCTGAGCAGAAGTCCGCATTGTGTAGTCATATGAACACCACAAGATGAGGTCTAGGAGCGAAGGACCGCGATGCGCAGTTGTAGAAATGACGCAAGACTGCTTAGAATTGAGTTCTGCGACGCGTTCATTAATGACATGAATATTACAAGAGAAGGTCTTAGAGCGGAGTTCCGCAACGAGTAGTCATATCGGATATCAGGTTTTTTCGCTTTTTTTTTTGCGATCACTTTCTCATTGGAAAAAGTCCAATAAGATCACTTATTTTGAAAAATGTTGGTTATCTTGTGAAAATATGCCTTAACGCAGATTTTTTTGTAAGATAGTGAACGAATGAATGGTGTAGGAAAATGGTTGAGATTAAAGAGTAGAAAAACCATTTATGTGTTGGAAATAGACAAATCAGACAGCATTACAGAATCTTTAATGATGTAAACGTAGTGTTTTTAAATCAGTTTTCTTCCCAAAACAAAATACCCCAACTTTTAAGAAAAAAAAATCATCATATTTCAATATGTCCACAAATTATAATAAATAAATAAATAAATAAATAAATAGATAAATAAATAAAACATGTTCATACCTATTGCCTTCATGTTGTAATTATAATATTGCATATTAAAGACCACAAGCTATTTTCAAGATAATAAGTTAATCATTTACATATGTTTGTCACCACAAGCAATACAAACATTAGAAATGAGTAATATAAATATACTGTACATTACTAATTATGAAAATTTTGTGCGCAAATGCTAAATATTTTTTTTATGTTATTATGACTATTTATAGAAAAGTCCGGTTAAGTCAGTACGTATATATAAAATATAACCTCTCCTTTTGAAAATGAATCGTCTATATATTTTGTACAGAATAACATAATGTTAATCTTACAGATTCGTTGAATAAAATATGTGCCTAAAATATGAGTTACAAATTGTCAATTAATTGAATTTTACTCCAAGATTGATTTATATACTTTGAAATATGTAACAAACTTACGAATTTTTGATAGAATGATAAGTGATTTTGCTTCTATCAGAGCCTTTAATTTATTTCAACTTATATAAATAACAGGTGTTCTTAAACTACCTTCTATTCATTAAAATTGTGAATTACAATTTCTACTAAAATATTTTAGTTTATTTCGCCCAAAAAGTACCATTCAATAGAAAATTAAGCAGAAAATAATTTCGAGTTGAGTGAAATATAGAAGGAAGGCGATTTTGCAATCTTACGAGAAAATAACGTACTTTACCAGTACTTAATGAAAATTGAACTTAGTTCATGCGGATCTAAATATTATAAGAAAATGCAAATGAATGCAATGCTTATATGTTTACTAATAGATCACAATGAAATATGTTTACGAGAAAAATTGATATTGCGTTTTTTGAGTACATACGTATGTTTTAATTATTAAAACAACGAGAAAAAATCAAATAGGCAAAAAATCTCTATCTCTTTATTTTACAATGTATTTTTTAGTTAAGAGTCTTAAAAACATTTACTCAAGGTCTAGTTATATGTGTAAATATTTTAACTCTGTGATAAATATAAGTTCACCTGCGGAACATTCAAAGTGCAAATACTCTCGATTGATGTGAACAACCTATAGTTCAACAATTTTTTAAATAAAGATGCAAAAACCTAGCGTGTGCTTTATCTGTAATTGTCAGTCAAGTGTCAAAAGGAACCATTAATCTTTTATTTAACATGACACGGTATGAAAACTACAAACAAAAATATTTGATAGGATTCATACATTTTTTTAAAATGATAACACAAAATTGTTTTTAATAAGATTTGTTTTTCATTTTCTGGTAAAGATTTTATCAATACATTTCAATAAGTTAAATAAAGAATGTTTGCGTAGTTCAATTATGTAAAAAAAAAAAAAAATAACCAAAATAGAGGAATTTATATGAAAAACAATAAAGCATCGTTCTTTGTAAAATAACAAAAATTTAATTTTTTTTTTCAAAATACCATTGAAAATAGCATCCAAAAGAAGAAAATATGCAACAGAAAGCTGTAAGAAATACCTCAAATATCATATGAAATTTATAGTATTTACCTTTGGAACAAGGCACGTGCTGCTCAGATGCAGTTGACAACTTACTGTCTACACTCAGGCTTGAACTTGTCTATTTACAGTGTTTGTCAGAGAAACCTCATGTGAGTGTGATGTATTTGTATACAAATGTATGACTTGCAGACCAATCGCGCACTAAGACCGTTTGTCATAATGTCACGTGATATTTCATCGACATCATATTTCACGATATAGCCATGATGCTGAAATGGATAAGCGTCAAGTACGAGGGCTTAAACAAGACAAATGATTTGCATTACAGATGCATAAGATCATGTAGTTGAAATACCATGCATTGTCTCTGACCGTGTTGTGGTTTTTAAAACCCATGCTGCTTCGAAGAAATAAGTACAGTCATTTATCTTTTCTTCAATGACGCGAAACCCAACAAATTTACACGGAATCATTTGTATTCCGTTTTACATTGGTAATACATTTTCATACAATGAAAATCTAGCTTAAATAATATTTGATAATTAAACAACAAAAAGTTTGAACAAAATTGCTTTTACATGTATAAATGTATAGATGAATCAGTGTACACTGTTAAATTTATAAAGTTGTTTATGTTAAAAAAAACCGGCCCTTTTTTAACCGATTAAGGCAACATTTTAGCTTGTTTGTTTCCATAACGTAATTATAAAACTGTTTGTCATTGTTTCGGTTGTTAAACTGATATCTTCAACTTGTGTAGGAATTCTAAATTAACACATTTTACTTTGTATTGTAAAATGTTAACTAATATGGTAGTCTTTGCGATGGGACTAAATGCGTATCTTGAACATTTTCATTTTTTTTTTCATGCTTTGAAGGATTTTTATTTCTCATAACGACTGATCAATGTTTGGTTTTGATTTGTTAATGATTTTGATTACTTTGAATTATAAAGTGTCTATTTCCAAAACAACATCTTGGAAGGTACCACGAAAAAACACAAATACACGGCCCTTTGATACAATACGTGCTTATATTCTGTATAAATATGTCTGAATAAATAGCTTAAATTATACTTCAGATTTCTATATGTCTAAACCTGGAATATCATAATTTCCAAACCATATAAATCGTTTGGGATACATTTGAATGAAGAATATTGTGGTAAACTCATAATGCTTTTAACATGACCACTTAGATCTTGATTTACAAATAATGTTTAGTTTTTTATATTTGACGCTGAATAACAATTTGTCAACAAGTTGTTTTACTGGAAGGATGTAATAACAAATTGTTATGACAACAATTAGTTTAATTAATACTGTGGATCTGATTAACACAGAGTAAATTTCTGAGTAAAATTCAAGTCTGATTTATTTTATGATATTATTACAGGATGACACATGCCCTGTAAAAATTTGAGATCACAAAATTAATTTCAAATGTTGTCTTTTTCGTATTTTTGTATACTAAATCAAGGTGGGTGGATTGACATTTATAATTATATTAAAAGATTTACTAATTAAATTTAAATAGAACCTGTTGATATTTCCTGCTTTATCTGAAAGAATTATTAATTGAATATGCTAAATTAACCCTTTCATTAATAACGCGATTTGATCACGCAGATTTTAAATAACACATTTTCACAAAATAAAAATCGCGAAAACAAAGAACCTAATTTCATAAGTTTAACACCTAATACAATTCTAAATCTTTGACAGAAATAAACTCTTACGATAGATAGCTAAATAGATGTCATGCGACAAAGTGTATACCAGTACATATTTGTGTTTGGAATCCGTCCAATAGAAACCTATTTTGTTAAAAAATAGATTGCATTTGATTTTGGCAATAGATTTTTAAAATGACATTATAATTAATTGCAATGTTTAAAATTGTCTTAAAACGAATGTTAACCATAACTGAAACAACTCTCCATACAGATATTTATGCAAGAAACCTGCAAACGATTCGCTTTTTATGAAAAGATTTATTTTATAAGATACATAGTGGAAGTAAAAAAAAAATGAAGTCCCCAAAATTGATTAAATCACACTCCGTCACACCACAAAAATTTTGTGGATACTTGTGTGACGAGGAATAAATGCAGCTGTCTAAAGAATGAAAAGTTGAATGACAGTCAGACAGACAGCGATAACCCATCACTCAAGTTCAGATAAGTTATTATTTCATTTCTACTCAAATGTCATTAATTGTTTTGTTTTTCTTAAGTTCTGTGAATTTGTTTACGACAAAGCTAAGAATACATCAGTACTTGTATTCTTCTAAAAGTAAAAGTACCGAATACACCTAAATGAAGTGCATTTGTATTATTTTTAATATTGTATGATTTTATTAAATATTTAATATATTGCAATCTTGTTCAGGTACTGTTAAATATAAAAACATATGTACAATTTGAGTAATTAAACAACAATTACAAACATGCCAAAGAAGTCTATGAGAGAATCTTGAATAAACATTAATTATCACCGTTGTAAAAGCACAACTAGTGCATTGTATTTAATTATGACTTTACAAAGATATCCAAAAAGTATAAGTTCACGTCGTTCTAAAAAATTAAGTAGACACTAGAGCGTTGTAGAATACCCTTCAGAAATATTCATGAAAGAAACCAGGTACTGCCTATCATTAACTGTGATAATCATTTTAAGCTTAATTATATATATTGTTCAGGGGCATACATTATTCACTTTCTTTTTCCAAACTAAAAATAGGACTATTCTTGCTTTTATCCTGGGATTATGGATTCTACTACATAATATAGGTCAGTGGGTTTATGTGACTATAAATAAGACTTTAATTCAGAAGCATGATGAGAAAAAAGACATCGGTTACAAATGACTCCCAGTCATTTGATTTTTTTTTTGGTAAGAATGTACTATTGTAGTTTATTTAGATCAAGCAATAACTATGTCATCAAGTTGATAGGAATCAAATGATAATTCTTTAATTTTGTGGCTTGCCCGAGTTAAAGTGAAATGCTCTTGCTTGAACAAAATATGTTCATCATTGTTATGACCTTGTTAATATACATCCACTTGGGTATAGATGATAGATGTTTGTTCAAAAGAAGAGTCAAGCTGGATGGGTTCATGTGGAAATTTGACCATAAACCAAGGTTTTGAAAAGGCTTTGGATGAAGAAGATTCAAGTTTCTTAAACTTTGGGTCGAAATTGGGTTCACTTAAATCTATATAGATTATAGTTTTACATATATACATTTGCCAGTGTCTTTGTCTGTGCT
The DNA here is from genome assembly GCA_016163765.1 of Magallana hongkongensis. Taxonomy (NCBI): domain Eukaryota; kingdom Metazoa; phylum Mollusca; class Bivalvia; order Ostreida; family Ostreidae; genus Magallana; species Magallana hongkongensis. The sequence goes on along the minus strand of WFKH01011581.1, from coordinate 55,576,522 downwards.
AACAGTAATAAACGATTTTGTAATGTATTGTCCCATACATTTCATCAAAGACTATTCTGATATTTAATCGTAATATTGCTGAAAATCATATCAATATAAGTAATAAGGAATGATTCTTTGAATATTATGAGGTGATTAAATACGGTCGGGCGTGATCAAATCTATCATAAAGCCCTTCGGGCTTTATTGCATTTGATCACCACCGACCGTATTTGATTACCTGATAATACTCAAAGAATGATTTCTTATTCCTTAAATTAATTATTATTTTTTAACCAAAGTTTTATAGAGAAGTCTTGACACGCAAAGTCACGATTTTTCTTTATAGATACAAAACGATCGATAACTTAAGAAGTTTTTCAGCGAAACTTTATTAGCTCAAAATGATTGCTTGCTAAAGTCGATCTTTACAACATATATAATATGTATAATAATTGACACCCGTTGCTTTTGTAACAATGTAGAATAAATGGTTTTTAACATATTTCAAAAAATATATATGCTGTTTTTTGTGAAGAGATAAAGCAAATCTTGTATAAACATTGGTATACAACATAGAATGTTATTGTTATGAAAATTAAGGATCAGTGGAGATCATTTAGAAATTCGTACTTTTTGAAAACCTCATCGCAACGGCTAACAGTTTTTTGTATCAATTCATTTTCGTGTTGTATGTATAGAGAATATTCTTCAAAAAACCTCAAATTAATAAAACTCTATTAGTTTTTTTTTTTTTTTTTTGGTTTTCTTTTTAGTTTTTTTTTTTTCATTTTTTTAAACATGGCAGTCGTATGCCTTTTGTTATTTTTATTCTCTTCTAAGCAATCATTTAAAAGGGTATAAAAGTTTCATTTCACTGAAAAAATTATAATATATATTATTAGGTTTTTTGGATTGCCATTCAGTTACATGTACTTTGACTACTCTAAGACTATTTATTCCTCCGAAAATTCTGGGGGTTTTTTAATTAGGTATTTTTGAAAAAAATAACTAATTTATTTCTTGATAGCTAAATTAAAGTGATTTCTAACAATCTGTCCTCATGTATACTCAAATTATTTACGTTTAGAATCTTTGACTTCTGTTACTATAGCAACGCGGCCACTTTAGAACTTTAAGGGTGTCATGCTTTTTTATCATTCAAAGTGTATCAAAATATGAAATGTAAGTAAAATAGATCAAAAAAATTTCTGTTTCTTAGAACTGATTTTAAATTCATCCATAACTCAGTTTCAAGAATTTATGAACAACAGACAGACATATGAAAAGTTTAAAAGAAAAATGAAATAGATCCAAAAAAATTCTGTTTCTTAGAACTGATTTTAAATTCATCCATAATTCATATGAAAAGTTTCAAAGAAAAATGTAAAAGTCAACAATGAATAATCGTTCTTATTGTTTCCTATAGGAAATAATCGATTGCAATTCGTAGCGAAAAATATTACATATTACTTTGACATGGATTGCATGTGTATTTTATATTTAATCTCAACAGTTTCCACGAAACACACAATGTGAAATGCCATTTGCAAAAACATGAACAAACAAAATGAAGCACCATAGAATATGGAGTAGCCCATCATTTGTAACTGACTGCCTAGATTAAATTTATGTAAATTTGAACTTGGCTTAAATATTTACTGGTTTTTATTCATGCTTTTCTTCTCTCTTTGAGGTTAGCCACATTCACTACAAAGTAATTGTGCATCTTAAATTTTACATGTTTATAAAAATGTATATCCTTTCAGAAATAATTTGTGGTTTTCTCCACATACACTAAATTAAACGGCAATAAATTAGGTAAATTTGTCAGAATTTAAAATGAATGAATGAAATGCAAATGAATTACATGACTGTTAATAGCTAGCTCAAACATTCGGTGTCTCCGTGTATCAAGTATTTTGTTTTAGAATTTCAAATCTAAGAAAATATCAGCAAGACAAAATTTGAAAGGTAACAACCCTTTCTTAAACAATGCAGCCAATTGAATCTATGTTTTAACTCCAAAATTTTTCTATCTTCTTTTTTATCAATATTTGCTTCCTCTCTGCAGCAAAATGTTTGAAATGTTTAGAATCAATATTTTAAAAATTGCAAAGCTAACCGCTGATTTGTTTTTTAATTTCAATAATAATAATATTATATATATAATTCCGATGACTTTTGTAAACTACATCAAATTCATGTACAAATTGTTTTATTTTCAACCCCTGGTATGAATATCAATGACAGCATTTTGTATCACTTTCAATTGTATATGCTATAAATATTTTTCTTTTTTGCTTATAATTTGATTCCATCTACTGTATGAACTACATGTTTTACATTTATAGTAGATAATTTAAAGATTCTCAATAAATGTCGAATTGTTAATAAAAATTTTCAACTCTTTTTTTTGTGATTAAAAATAATTAAAATGATATTGGATCTCTTAAGATACATTTAAGAAAAGGGATGTTATGAGGTCTATGATGTAGCCAATTGCGTGACTTTTTAAAAAGAATAATACATTTTGAGGTTGCATTTCGTAAAGTTTAGAAAAAATTAATTCATAGAGGAGCGGTTGTGGTGGCTAAAGATTTCAACTTGTAAAATGCATAGTTTTCCCTGGTACTTTTGGTGGGGATAAAATATTTTTCATAGCTTTTTTTCAAATTGAGGAACAAACTATTCCAAATCTTACATATACAGACAATATTATCACATGCCTAAATATAAGGAATTTATAAAATTTTATATTTAAAGGGGCATGGTCACGATTTTGGTCAAAATTTATTTTTCCGTTTTTATTGTTTACAATGCTTAAGTACGGCATTTCTAAGAGTCAATTTGAGCGTCAGTCGTCAAGTTATAAGCGAGATACAGAGCTCACAATTCTTTGTTATGTAAACAAAGCTTAGGTCATGTTTTTGTTTACATTTTGAGAATTGAAAAGAAAAGTATATGTTTAGACCTAAAATGAATGTGACAAACGCTAGGAACTGCTTATTAATGTTCAAAACGAATTAGCAGATAGAAAAATTCAGCTTGAAAAAGAACTTTTACCGGTGTTTACACAACAAAGGTTGTGAGCTCTGTATCTTGCGTACAGATCTACAACTGACACTCAAAATTTGGTTGGTCATTAGAAATGCATTATTAAAGCATTGTAAACAATAAAAATAGAAAAATAAACTTTGACCAAAATCGAGACCATGTCCCTTTAAATCTAAATAAATGTATATTGATTAAAATGTGTATGCCCTAAGGAAAGAAACTTCTTTGATATCATTTTGTGTCAAAAAAAACTAAATCAGGAAAATTTGTAAATTTTAAGGTGTTTTCAGAAATGTACAAAACCTCATAATTTCAATAATAACAGTTAAAATTAACCAAAAATAGATTACTGAATTGGTATTTGATATAATTTATAGTATACCGTTGTAGATTTCATTAAAAAGAGGTAATTTTTCGAAAAGAATATGTGAAACATATCGTAAAGAAGAAAAGAAAACCACCTGTGTTTTCGAGTAAATTTACTCAATAGTAATTTGTAACTTAGTTGTCTTGTTAAAAAATGTATACATGTCAGTATTTTAAACCCTCGTATAGTTGTACCTATCAAAATATTTCACTGTTTGTCACTGAATAATGTGGTTTTTTAAAACTCATATTTACAATATTGACTCATCTAATTGTCTGAGATAAAACTCTGAAGT
>WFKH01011581.1:55528273-55572814 GCA_016163765.1 Magallana hongkongensis | reverse complement strand
TTGAAGGAACATAATACATTTTTAATTTGTTTCCAGAAAACTCTCAAACTTTTTACAAAAGTTGAAAAAAATGTGTATTCTGCATCAACAAATAAAGGAAACAGCAGAAAGCTCAACGATATAGAAAAGAAAAGAGAGAAAGTGAGAGAGCCTTATTAGGATCTTTTGACAAATATCGGTCTCGAAACAGATTTTTGTCGCATTAATTGTTTAAACTTATCAGTTCTTAATTACTTTTTAATAGATGTAACTATAACTGATTCCTTGCTTTTCCTTGCTATTCTACCGAATTGGATCTTTTCAACATAAATTAAATCAAACTAACACATTTTAGGTGCCTATCCGAATTCCAACAAAACAAGAAACATTACATTTTCTATGATTTTCTTAGTTTCACACGCCTGTCAGTCACGTGTTAAAGTTAGCATATATTGAAAATGACTGTCCATAAATACATATATAAATTGTTGTAAAATATTCTATGCGATTCTTTTTACATGTCTGAATTTTATTGAGTAGATTGATTGCAACTGTGTGACTGAAAGCTTCAATCTTGCATACTAACTTTACTTGTACAAAATGGAATATGAGGAATGTCACATGCCTGATGTGTCTGTCTAATTGTCTGAATTGTTATGAATGAAACATATATAACATACTACGTCCTTTTTCCTGACTGTTGTAATTGCAATAAATAAAAATAGTAACATGTTTTAAATTAACATGTGTTTGTAGGTATGTTGTCTGACATTTAAAGCCAAGTTTTGTTTTCTGATATGGTCATCATATCATGGTTATATGGCAATTTTCAATATCTTTGTACAGGCTACATGATTGTTTATATAAGTTTAGCATTAGATGAGCGATATTGGTTTTCGAAAATTAGACATTCTAGTTGCTAACCATCGTAAAAAGACATACATCACAATTACAAAGATCATGCAATTTCATAATTGTGATAAAGTTAGCAAAATCAGATCGGATAATATTTGTTAACCTGTTAAATACGTACCTTGTATCGCGTTAAAATGATTTTTTTCATGTAGTTTTATGTTTGAAAACCATTTTTAATTCTGCCAGTTTTGAATTTTCAAAAAACTTCTTGATTAGATAACTGATTGTTGAGATAATGATTTCTCTGTAATTAGTGAGAAATGAACCTATACCCCCCCCCCCCCCCGCCTTCTTTTATTTTTTTTACCAATTGCAAATAAATATATACGGAAATATAATAACCAAGAAAAATTAATTTCATTTAAAAGAAAATGCGTTTTATCAAATAAAAATAACATACGCATTGGTAATTTAGTCAAACCACCTGTTTAATTATAACCGTAACAATTTCAGAAAAAATCAGTATTTACCGTACTTTTTAACAAATTTGTCATGCACTGAGTTATAACAATGAATCTTTTTAAAGAAAATACATGAAAATGAAATATTTTCAAAATATGAGGACATGCGTGAGAATTGCAAAATGTGCGTCATTTTTCCTTGTTAATGCATTTATTTGTATAAAATTCCTATTTCATTAAATTACGCTAATTTTACTTTGTACACTTTTATTTCACAAGCCATTTTTTCATTCTTTGCTATCAATCTTATATTCAAGTCAATATGTATGCAATCCAAAGAAATGAAATTCGATTGCAGAAAATTATTATATTACAGTGTTCATTTGAAAAAGGATTAAACTTGATGAATACATCAACATAGCTTACGGCAAATTTCACCTTCAAAAAAGGTTTACAAATTGCCAATTTTATTCTAACATGTATTTTCTTACTAGAAAAAATAAAATCAATATGTGAGTAACTGTAACATTTGTCTACCTGTATAGGAAAGCTATCCTATTTTAATCAAAATATACATCTATCTAAATTTTATTTATATTGAAATCCTACCTCTCATTCTCTCTTACATTAGTCCTTCCAGTCATGTAAAGTTTATTTTTTGAATTATTCTAGGTACAAAAATGTGTAATTAGACAACCTAATTAGGTTAATATGCCAGTAAGACGCCTTCGAGAGTTTTGTACGTGTACTTTACAGAGTCTTTTCGTGACAATATAATAATTTTTAATTGTCCTAATTCATGTTCTTTATTATTTGATTTGTTAATACATGGATATATTTAGACGTCTTTATTACAAGATTGTATAATTTGTATTCTGGTAAGATTCATACACGTAAATGAACCAATTTTTTTCTCGCATCTTTCGAATATTTAATATTTAGACCGCTGTACATTTGTCTCTAAAAGGTAAGCAATTTGGACGATTCAATTCATTACAATTGATGCATTTTGAGGGAAAAGAACTTAAATCCAGATGGTTGAATTTATCTCATGATAATATATATTTTAAATGGAATACGAAATAGGCTATTTGAAAACATTTTCATATCTGAAACTTAGAAAAAAGGGCAAATATCAATACTTGATATCATATACATTAACTTTATTAAAAAAAATATTCAAATTCAAAAGTGAAGGTTAAGATTAACCATTCAAAATAAATTATTTTCCAGCGTAATTCCGTGGAATATTCGAAAGTGCGAGTTTATAGGGGCTGGTTAAAGGGACATGGTCACGATTTTGGTCAAAGTTTATTTTTCTATTTTTATTGTTTACAATGCTTTGATAAATGCATTTCTAATGACCAACCAAAATTTGAGTGTCAGTTGTAGAGTAGTACGCAAGATACAGAGCTCACAATTCTTTGTTATGTAAACACGGCTCGTGCACAGTTGTTGTTTACATTGGTTCAATATACCGGTAAGCGTTCTTTTTCAAGCTGATTTTTTCTATCTGCTAATTCGTTTTAAACATTAAAAAACAGTTCCTAGCGTTTGTCACATTCATTTTAGGTCTAAACATATACTTTTCTTCTCAAAATGTAAACCAAAACATGACCTACGCTTTGTTTACATAACAAAGAATTGTGAGCTCTGTATCTCGCTTATAACTTGACGACTGACGCTCAAATTTTGGTTGACTATTAGAAATGCCTTACTTAAGCAATGTAAACATTAAAAACGGAAAAATAAATTTTGACCAAAATCGTGACCATGTCCTTTTAAGGGGTTGTTTACATTTATCTTATCAAGCAAACATCCCTCGAGATTATTGGCCTGAATATCGTTCAAATAAGACACATACTTTAGCCTTAACTAATGAATATTGTGCACATAAATGGAAAAGCTCTACACTCTTTTGGCCTTTCTATATATAATACACAAGAACGTAGAGCTCACAACTAAATGACAAGAGTTAATATTGAGAACATGTTATGTCATATTATAATGTTTGATTTTTATTTATCTACCATGCGTTTGACTGACCACATAAGTACATAGATAACATTTAGGTAAAGGACGAGATAAAAGCTTAGTAAACGTCGCATGATTAACTTAAAAATAGTATCATTTTCCTATCAGGCTATAACATACATTAAGTGTTTAAAGCAGACATGTCTCCCACAGTCGTCAAGGGTGTCATTTTGTTGGGTTTTTTCTACACATGGTCGGTCTCCCCTATGGTTGTAGACAGTTCTAAGGTTTTATTGCACAGCGGCATCACCGCAGACCCCGATGAACACAGAAACGTGGTAAGTATCAAAATCTGGTTTGAAAATCGTGATGAAAGACAGACTTGTTCATGCTTAAATTTCAATATTCTCACAGTAACCTTGTACTTTGGCACTGTACCTATCATCACATTACAGTTATTTTGATTTCTGTCCTGATACAACCCACAGCGAAGTGTTCAGCTTTTAATTCTAAGGTGTCAATAAAGTACCCCACTCTCTTATTAAAAGTGTGTTGTAAAAATTCTTTTCTGGTGTTATTTTTTTAGTTCACAGTCTATTAAATTGATAATGAAACATCTGAAGCAAGACAATAAATTCTATAATATATAAAGAACACAAAAAGTGTTAGCAGTGTTTCCAATCCAATAATATTAATGTAAATTGTCTTGGCCGGTATAAATTCTCAATATATCACTTTCAGACAGAATTGATCACAAGTAAGGGATATCCTTGCGAGCAACATAACGTATTAACTAAGGATGGTTATATTTTAAGTCTTCAAAGAATTCCATTCAGCAAGAAGTCGCCAACCAGAAAAGGTAAGATTATTTGGATTACCTTATCGTAATGTACAATAAATTTGAACATTTTTTTTTTGCAAAGCGTTATGAAAACTAAAAAGATTAACCATAAAAAGATCAAACAAGCTTTAGTTAAGCAATTGTTCGCCGATTTAACCTGTAAATTTGGTACATATAAAAAAACACGGTAGGTCATTTTTCTGAAGAATAATGTCAAATCAAAATATATGAAAAAGATAGTCCTTAAAGACGACATTTTTTTCATTAGCCGATATATCTATGACTATTTTGCTATTTGTTAGTTCATGCAAGAATGGGCCTGTCAAAGATATATGTGAAAATAAACACACGAGTGTATATCGATATAGGTAAGCCAGCTATACTTATACAGCACGGCCTTCTGTCTTGTTCATCATGCTGGGTTGAGAATCTGGCCAATGAAAGCCTCGGTTTCATGCTTGCGGATGCGGGCATCGATGTCTGGCTTGGGAACAACAGAGGAAACAAGTATTCCAGAAGCCATGTCAGTCTTAGTCCTGATGATCCACGGTTCTGGGAATTTAGGTCAGAGTTTACAGACATTCATGCTTCTTCATTTGTGTCATAATGGTTGATATTAAATTTCTCCATAGAAATCTAGACAGACTAGCCTTCATTCGTTTCTCTTTCTCTTCTCAAAACTCACTTTTGTTTTGATTTTGGAAATAGTTTTAATTCCGATACAGTGACAATGTACGGTTAAACGACATTTACAATGAAAATAAGTCGCTTAACAACAGATGTATCAACTTTGCACCGTTTTGATTTTCCCTGGTAAATTTATCAAGGATGATGAAAACACTGATGCCTCTCATTATAACAAATTATAAAAATTAAAAATATGTATTAGTTTTATCTCACATGAGCTTCAAAAGGGGATAACCCTTTTTTTTTTAAAATGGACTATTAAAGGGATTTTCGTCATGATTCATTCAAGCTCCGTGACTCTCAGGGCTTAGGGTTCAGTAAGGAGCTTAAACGAAGGCTGAAAAAAAAATCAAAGAAATACCAAAAAGCCTTGTAACCTCTTGAGACCCCTTCTGAACAGAGAAGGCCTACATATTGGGGGGGGGGGTGGCTCATTTTATAAAAAGATTTCTCTTTTCAAAATATCCTTTCTGAAAAAATAAAGCATAAGTTTTTGAGATATATATTAAGTTACAAATTATTATACAGTTGGCCAGATTTCTGATTTTTGTATTTTGTCAGTGACCAATTTTAATATGAGATATTTATTTATTTATTTTCGATTAAGAAAATTCTACAATATGGCTTTAAGATTCAAGATTAGCCTCCAGGGGTTAGGGAGAGACTAAAGTGGGGATTCTAGGAAAATTGAATGAAGAAAGTTAATGGTATTTTTTTAAAAATAGAGAAAAAATTTCAAATAATACATAACAGTGTGAAGAAACATTTCTCGTGGAAATTGTGGAAGCCATTTTCATATTTTAAAAAAAGATATGGAATCAAGCTAGGACATGTTCGTTAAAAAAGTCCAATGTTTTTCAAATATCAACTCCAATGGGTATGAGAAGGGGACATGGTAGAAATAAGGTTGAAACTTAATACTAAGTACATAAAACTATATAGGGAACATGTTCTCTGCAAATTATGGTCGCTATTTTTTTGTAAATTTGAAAAATAAAACAATCTAATTTGATAAGCTATGAAAAATTTAATTTAATTGTACACCTATAGAGATAATGAAATATTAGGTCAATGAATTAGTTTAATAAAGGAAAGCTAACTAGCTACTTTGGTCATTGTTGCTTAGTTGAATGATGTGGCCGATTGGGGTTGGTTTTGTGGTGATACTGGCTGCGATATTGATTTTGTAGATACCATAAAGCTGCCCAAGATTATAAAACAACAATGCAAAACATACTCTTCAAAAAGTAATTTTACATAATGCGAAGTTGGATCGCAAATGTATAAACGTCACCGTTAAAAATAATAGCATCATCACCCCCAAAAAATAAACGTATTGTACGTGAAGCAGTTATAAATCATGTATAAATGTAAGCGATGTATAAGTTAGAATTCAATGGTATACAATGAGCCCATCAAACCTAAATGCAGGTGTACTAACACACTTTAATTAAAGCTGACATGAATTCATAAATACGCATTATTTCCCTTTTATCTCCGAATACCGCCATATTAGTTGTCGATTTCTATTGTTCTGCTCATCGCTACACACCCCCTATATAAGGCCGATAGCACTATTCATGCTTCAGCGCATTCAGGTATTCCATTCACCCGAACACGTTACATTGGACGAAAAGACTTAAAGCGTTTTGAAAAAAAATAATATGACAACCACTGCACTGATAAGGAATATCCAATGAACGACAAAACAAGACAGACTGAAATCCAGGCACACATATTTCAAAAATCCTTGACAATTGTAGAACGTTTTCCTGTGTATGTTATAACATCGCACATGCGCAAACCACACACTGGGGCAGATCGAGCAATGTCAATGACTGCATTGATTTTAGAAACGGAATGTTTTTGTAGAAACCGATGGAAACGATGTTACGCTGCTACTTTCTTGGATTTAGTATCATTTATCTACTGTGTTGGATGTAGTGCCGTCGGGGTCTTCAAAAAGATGCAGACGTTACGCACTCTGTATGAACGACACACGTGTTCGATGTGCATGCAAAGTAAGGCAGCATTATCTGTGCAAAATAATACCGATACCTTGGAAATTCTTTCAAAGAATAAATATATTTTGTGTTTATTGATTGTTGTTTCCTATATTCTTTTTACAAAACATTTACTACAATGTGTAGTTCATGCATTTAGAAGTCCGTGCAACCTGAATGCCACGATCGGAAAGCAACCGACCGTAACTTTCTCGATCGGTATATATACCCCAGTGGCAGTTGAAAAGCTATTGAAACTAATATGGCGACCAAATGTTTTTATGAATTCATGTCAGCTTTAATCAAGGTGCGACGATTACGCCACTTGCTCATCAATCATCTTTTGAACAGTGCACATTATCAGAACAGGTGATAAAATCAGTGATTATCTATTACAATACCACTTCTTTGTGTTTAATTTTGATGAAGTAAAACATCGTAGATTTATGGGATACCTTTACAGATTTGCTGCTGCCGAGTTTCTTTTTTCAAGAAAGGTTAAGTAAAAAAAATAAAGAATAATATTACATGTGTGCATTTTAAAATTTGCCTCCTTTTAGAACGATCACATTTCTTTCATATTAATTTTTGATATTCATGTACATTACCAGTATGTTTTGCACTTACTTCGATGCTTAACGAATGTCAAAAGATCGGTAGGCAGATTTTTTTCTTTTTTTTTTCTTTTTTTTTGGGGGGGGGGGGAGGGGGGGGGGGGAAGTTGAGAGTGGTTTATATATTAACCCTTTCTTTAAAGGTCAGCTGGTTACTGTAAAATTAAAGTTGGTGATTATGTCAGGTTTACTTTCGCTAAAAAAAATCACAGATGACAATTGTTAGTACGTGATCAAATACAGGGGAGCTAAAATATATTAATGAAGTATACTTAGAGAAAATTTCTATCTATGTATTTCTTCCAGGTGCGTACCTGATGGTGAATGCAGTGTAACATAAAAATACCTGTCTGAAGAAATTAGTTTCCAGATATATTGATTTAACCTACTTTTAGGAAAAATACTGGTGTAGAAAGTAAAATATTTGCAGATAGATTGTTTCAATGTTTATTTTTAAGTGACTAGTTCTATGGAAACTATTCTGACTTATCATGTAATGCGTACATATTTTAAAATAATGATTTTAATATAACAAGCGATTTCGTCGGTCAATGCATGCAAAATTAAGGGTATCCTTGGGTCAATTCGATTATTTCTAAGGACAAAAGCCATACCTTTGGTATGTCAATTATTAAGAAATAAAAAGCTTAAAAAATCAATTAAACGTGCATTTATCTGATAATAACTGCCTGATGGTTTCTCAAAAACCACCATAACCGTGCAAACTGGTTATCTTGTCATATAAAATATTAATGATAAAACCATTTGTTCTACAAATCAATTTTCAAAACAAATACCATTGCAAATATGCATTCAATCTGGTTGCATGATGAATATAAAAATGCAGTGGACGTGGGATTTTCCTTCGGGATAGAGTGGAGGATGAAACTGAAAAAAGGTTGTTATACGTTAAGACCAAAAGTCTTATGAGACCGCATAAAGACCAATTCACCTTGTCCTTGTCATATAATGTTTTGTGTTGATATCCTAAGATTCTGAAAAATTATCGTAATTAAAATGAGGGTGACCAAGTGGAGAATATCTTCTGCACGTACTTTTTATTTTAGAGATTTTTTTAAAATACAATTTTATGTTGTATATGCACTCAATCTTTATTGTTTATGGTTTAATTTGAGTACTTTATATGTGACAAGGATAAATAATGATGTTGTGCAATGTAGATCGGCAGTTATTCATATACATGTATAAATGTCAATCACGGACGAGCAGACGAATAGTACATTTGAGCAGTGTTAATGATACGGTATAATCATCAAACCAAAATCATATTTAATTGATTTTGCATTTATGAAAACAGATTGAACAAATCTTTTATATATATGTCATTTACAAAGGACTATGTATGATAAGGGCCTAAAATTGCCTCCTAAAATGAACATCATCATATAACTGTAATTCTTTGTTTTCTTTGTACATATATACATGTGATGTTTTTACATAATGTTCATTTTGATTCAAGTGCCGACAATTTAGAAATATGACATCGTAAAGACAACCTTTTCCCGCCATTTTTGCATTTTTAGCATAAAACAGCTTGTTTTCAAGCAGTTTTTCTTTCAGAAAACATAGAGCGCATGCTTGAACAAACAAAATGTTTTAATCAGAGATATATCTAGCCAAGACTAATAAGTGACAAAAAAATTAACTTTGTTCAAGCATGCGCTCTATATTTCGCATTCGTAAAAATGTAAGAAAAATGTCAATTTTGGACTGATTTTGAATGGATTATAGAAATAGCGTCACTTCTGACGTCATATACTGTCCTTGAGTGCAAATAAATATAATAAATGGGTGAAAAATATATTTTATATCAACTCTTTTAAAAAATAACATAACATTTTATTGTACCCGAAACACTTTAAAAAGTGGCTAATTATGGGGGCAAAATTTAACTCTTATCATATATAGTTCTTTGATTTCTCTTTTAAAGGCACCTAGACACCATTTGAGCTCAAAATTTTCAAATTTTATTTTTCCATTTTTAATGTCTAGAATGGTTAATATGGTTATTTTAAATGCTTCGTCAAAATTTGAAAACAATTATTAAGTTACAAGTTAGATACAGAGTTTGAAATTCTTAATTTTGCAAATAAAGCTCAAGTCTTGTTATTGTTTACATATGTGTTGTATTGGTATAAGTTTCAATCAAATGTTGCTTTCTTTTGTTGATAATGTTATTTATAAACACATTGAATTAGTTTATTTTGTTTGTCTCGAGTCATTATGTCAAAGAAATGGTAATTTCTTTACATTATTTGTAAAAAAATATAAGACTAAAGCTTTGTTTACATAACAATGAATTCTTACCTCTGTATCTCGCTTGTAACTTGACTTTTAACATTCAGATTTGTGTCAATCATTCAAAATGCACAAGTAAACCCCTTTTATCCATAACAAGAAAAAAGTTTCAATGTGACAGCAAACCGGCCTTTCTTTTGTGTGAACAGTATCCATAATCCATATATCGACCCTCAATTTATAAACACGACCTATCCAGAGATAGGGGTACCGTATATGCAATATTTTGCCAAAAAAAAAACGACTAAGATCAACAGCTGGTATTTTTGCATAAATTATTAAAAATTAAAATCCAAGTAACATTCACATCTCTGATATATGTACAATTGATTTACAAAACAAAATTGTCTTGAAAACTGTAGAAGAAGTAGTACGTATAATAAGGGTACCCTATATGCAATATTATGCAAAAAATGACAAGTTAAACAGCTGGTATTTTTTGCATAAATTATTAAAAATCAAAATCCAAGTAATATGCACATCTCTGATATATGTAAAATTGATCTGCAAAATAAAATCTTCCTATCTTGAAAACTGTAGGAGGGGTTATCCGTACAAAAGGAGTACCCTTTTGGCAGTTAAAATTTAAAAACAAAATTTTGATTTTAAATCGTGTCTAGATCCCTTTAGTCTTTAAAAACCTCTACTCTATCTTCGATCACAGGTATAGAATATATTGACTTGTATGTCATAATGACGTTTTTTCCCCCCAAAAGTGGTCGAACCAAAAACAAAATCAAGATAAAAATTGATGCAATACGAAATGTACGCTGTGTTCTAAATCATTTCAGGTAGTTATCTTAAATACAGGATATGGTTATCTCATTATTTTTTTCTAAGAAAATAAACTTAAGTTGTTTTACCCCTACAATTATGTTTTCCAAATGACGCAAACAATTATATGACCTTGGATCTTCTTTTTATCTAGAAACATAAGAAATGACTAGATCCCCGTGTATTTCCGAGTGCAAAATACTTTTGAAATTACTGCGGATTCAAGGAAAAGATAAACAACTGTGATCTAATTGTGGTCTTAGCACACGGTGTCACGACCTACGTGGGTTTTGTTATGAATACAGTGGAAACTAATATTCATTCAATTAACGTATAGAAACAGTGGCGACAATAGCCTGATATAGTAATGTTATTATAAAAAGCCTCAGATCATTATCTGAGAATACAAAACACTCTTCCCATTTCTATTACTATTATTTTATTTACCACATTTGAGGTTTCTCTCACCTTTTGTATTTTTGCTGGTATAATTAATTTTTACAGTTTTATGTGCTCATTGACGGAGTATAAGACCTTTCAGTTATGGAGATACAAAGAATATGTCTCCCTCTAGGAATATTTCTTATCATCAATTAAATCAATGATAACGACAGCCTTGACAGAGTCCCTCCGGGATGGTTAGCTTTTCCGATATTTAGATTCTCAGACTAATGACATATAAAAACATAGCCCCTGTTCATTGTCGAGGCATCATTTGCACATCAAGTAACAGGATATGTACTGTAATACTAACCTCTGAACAACCTTCATTAAACCAGTTCTTAAGGAGATAATTTATTGTGTTTTCCTTTTTCTGTAGCTGGGACGAAATGGCAAAATATGACCTACCCGCGATGATAGAGTACGTCATACAGAAAACCGGAAACGCAGAAATTTACTATGCCGGTCATTCACAGGGAACAGAGCAGGCCTTCGCAGGATTTAGTCTCAACCCTGAGCTAGGGAGAAAAGTCAAAACCTTCTTCGCCCTTGCCCCTGTAGGCAATATGTCGGGAATCGAAAGTCCAATCAAGCTTTTGGCACCATTTGCAAAAGATATTGAGGTACATTGAATGTAATTTTGAACGAGCTGTTCTCTTTTAAGAGAACGGGTTGATCATAGCCATTTCTAGACTGTATAAATCTCTTTAAAATTGAGAGCTGTGTATTAAGATATAGGAAAACATTCAAATTTTAAAGCTAAAATATATAAAAATTTTCTTTACTGTTATAATTTACTGTAATAATTTGTTGCTAAACAAATCATTTTTTTAAATTTAAAGTTGATCTAATGGGTAATTTGTTGACCACCCAACCTCCTTAGTTTTAATGGGAGTTAAAGTACGTTAATTATTCTTTTATTGTCGATCAGTTCATGAAATGTAGAAACAAGCAATTCTTCTACTTATGGAAGGTTGCTACATTTTTGGGGAGATAAGACGTTAGTTCGTGCTTAAAATATAATTTTGATATATAAAGAAAATATAAATCAATGAAAGCTAACCTTAAAATTAATGTTTGAAGAAGACATTATTTTACGTGTAAACGTTATTAATTTAAGGTATTAGATTAAATATTGTTATTGAATGAACTAAGTATTGCTATTGAAGCTAAAATCAAGTCAAAAAAGTATTTAGTCGTCATATTATTTCTGAAATATTTGTGCATGAATTTCAATCGAAGGGGGGGGGGGGGGGCTCAACGGATAATTGACTGTTATATGCTTTCATCGCAGCTCGTTTCTACATATATTTTTGCGTAATTACGTGTCTAGTGAATGAAATACCTGAATACAGCGAATGCAGAATACAAGGGAGAATTGTGCTCTCTCCCTTATATAGCGGTTGTATAGCGGCAAGCGTAACATTAGAAATCGAGAACAAATATGGCGGTCGTGGGAAATTAAAGAGACGTAATGCATATTTATGACTTCATGTCAGCTTTAATGCATTAGAAACGGATTTATAAATAAATAGGAGAGAAAATACTCAATAGCTATTAAGGAATAAACTCATTAGCCACTGAAATTATACTTTTTTTGAACTGGTTGCTTTACAGCATAAATTGAATTTACTATGTACTGTATTTGTTCTCACAATATTTCTTATGAAATACTGCCACTGACATAATTTTACCATGTTTACAAATTTAATTTTGGCTTTGTGTTGACTATTTTGTGATCAATCGAAACTTAGTCATATTGAGAGTTCGGACTGCATGAGCTGCACGGACTTATTCAAGACTTCCCAAGTATGAAAGATCTGGGTCCGTTTTTACACACTGATCAACACTGTATACAAACGTGTACTAAAACTCACTTTATATTAATGAATAAAGAGAGCTATATAGAGATGTAAATATAAACAGTAATATGCTTTAAACCCTTTAATCTTTATTTTAAACCTTTATATACAATATTAAATAAAGCTTATTTTCAAACCAGGTTTACGGATAAATGATCGGTGCTGAATCATTCATTCAGCTTTAATTAATTGTTTTATGCCATTCTTTGGTTTGCATATTCGACAGATGTTCCTGGAAATGTTCGGTAAATACGAATTTCTTCCCAATAAAGAATTATTTACCCTGTTTGCTCAAGACAGTTGCAGAAGAAAAACTACTGATCTCATTTGTGAGAACGTTTTCTTTCTTCTCGGAGGATATGATTCTGCACAACTAAACATTGTGAGTTGTACATTTTATTATTTTTCAGTTGTTAATTAATCCCTTATACGCATGCTTTTTCCCTTAGATTACGTCAACACAAAAAGTGTAACGGATTTTAAGATATTTATAAAGGGGTAAAACCCACAAATGGCATGATTACAATCGAACTATGTCGATGTACAACTTCGCTATACATCAAACAATTATCATTCCATCGAATTACTGTACACAGGAAATATTCGCCCCCGTTTTATTTTCGCCCCTTTCGCCCTCGTTGTCAGTGGGCGAATTTAAAACTTGGCGAATTCCAATGTTCAAAATTATCTCTCTTTAAACACAACTTTGCCTGGGCGAAATCAAGACGGGGCGAAACCGTTTGCAAGTGAAAAGGGGCGAAAATAACAAGAGGCGAAAATAACCCTGTATACAGTAGTTCCAGACGACAGCTTTGCTATCTCTTGCGTACCTGGCCTGGCCGATAATTTTATGTCGTATTTACGAAAGAGTTTCACCAAACTGTTGTGAGAATCTCAGACAGACTGTCTCCGGAAATCTTGTTTATATCGGCGACAAAAAACATTGCACATTTTGAACTAAAAACACGCACAACAAAATGTTACTATTATTCCTTAAACGCATTCTCAACATGGGCACGTAGCATTGTTTTTGAAAGTGGGGGGTGGGCAGACTCATTCAAAAATTCAAAAAAATCTTGACAAGCAAAAAAAAAAAAAAAAAATTTTTAAAGGGTTATAAGCGTATTTGCAATCTTGAAAAATCCTAATCCGTAAGGGGGAGGGGGAAGGGAAGAACGAGGATGTATTGCTTTCAATTTTAATGTTGATTTCCTTATTTTTCATTTCGATTTTTTATATCTCTCCCAAAAAAAAGTGGGGGAAGGCAACTCCATGGTAATTCAATTTTCTATATGTAAATTTAAGAAAAATGCTTACTGCGAGAAAACGTGGGGGGACTAGGTCCCAGTAATATTGAGGGATCGCTTTGAGAAGCTGGTACATGTATATGAAAAAAAATATTATACCATGACCAATTGGGATTCAGAAGTCACCGCAATAGGGGATCCAAATATTTTTACACAAATTCATTTAGATGATATCCAATAAAAGCGTAGATGTGCTTTACCTTAATTTGTAAGTTAACATTCAAACAAACTATCTATAAGAACTTTCAGGATAGTTTGTGTTGTGTTCATATTACCGATGTGGCCTTTGGACATATTTCTTTAAAATTTGAATTCATTCACCATAAAGTATTGAATAAGAAAAAATTAATTTAAAATGTGAATCAAGGCTGTCGTAAGGATTCCTGAATATAAATTAAATCGTAGTAGGAAGCAGTACAAATTACATAACATGACTATGTTTTATTTTCAAGTCGGACAAAAATTTAATTTTTCAGGGATACTTTGTCTTGAGGATTGTTTACATGTTATCAAATTATATAAAAGCATCAGGTGGTTACAAAACCTTCGCACTCCTTGACTCAGTTTCAGAAACTCACAATCCCTGCGCTTTCTTTGTTGTAAGACTTCCATGATTGAAATAGGACATGAGTTCAACCAACCTCAAATAGAATCTTTAAAAAACTGTCTGCAAATATTTAACAATTTGGAATACGTCATAAACAACAAAAATTAAAATGATTTATATTGTTAAGCTGTGCAGCATCAGTATAAACAATATTCAATCTTTGAACTTGTCTCTTTAAACAAAAATGCGTTCTCAAAGCATCCCTTCTTTTCTTGGTGAACACGTATAGTCTTCTATAGAGAATAATTTGACTTCAAGAAAATTAATGTTGAAAAAAAAATACCGACATTATGTAACAATGGAGATAGAAATTCACAGTTTTAATGCCATGTGATATTATGAAAGCTTTCACCAAACGTTGGGAGTTCAAGAGGTTATATGGTTATATATGACGCCAAGTTTTTATTGTTCTTTGAATTCACGACAAAATTAAACCTTAAAAGAAAGTTTAAGTAATTGGAAACCAGTTTCAAATATTTAAATTAATTGAATGAATGATGATGATCTGGGTATTGGCACTATTGAGATCATAAAAACCAACGGAAAATGCGACTAAAGCCGCAACGTGTAGTTGATGACCTTCGGCAAGATATGATAACTTGGCTCCAGATTTCTGTGATTGCCAGTACATATTCATAGAAACAGGTTCAGACCATTCATTGGTTTATTAAGTACAGCAGGGATAGACTGTCTTAGTAACAATCCATAAATCATTTCATTGATTGTTCGGTCACTAAATCTTGAATCATGTGGTACTAAATCTCTTGCTAATATTAGTCATGATTTAATGACTTTGTAGCACAGCAGAGATTTAAGTAAGCGTTGTTGATAACATTTGTTCAGCATATGTCGTCATCTTCGTCTTCATCCGAAAATTTTTCCAATTTTCATATTCTACCAATTTCAATGGAGTTCATGACAACGTTTTACAAGCACAATGCATATCATCTTATACACTCTTCACTATCTCTACTTCTTTTAATAATATGCCAAATAATTTTATAGTCTTCAGATCAGCAAAATGAACCCAAAACAGTTTATTCATGGTATGGGACCTCTAATGAAAGCTCATCAAAAAAATCCACAAAAAGTTGGAAATGTTCCAAAATTCAACAGAATTTTCATCAAATAGAGTAACTTCTTTTCTTCGCTGTAAATCTAGATTTGGCAGTTGTTTTATTATGGAAATTTCTCATTCCAGACATTTGACAAGCATTCTAAGCAAGAATTTTAATTCTATGATAAATGTGTATACATCCTGCAAGTTAAGAAACTATTCTGTTAAGACTGACTTCTTTGCTGCTTTACGGCATTACCGATTCGAGAAAAAGTAAGCGGAATATAATACATGTACATGTATATCTCTTTAGCATGCATAATACTCCTTGCCCCCACTCCCACTCCAATGTTTAACTAATTGTACTTTTACCTGAATACTTTTCTGAATCTGCACTAGACCATATATTCTTGGTCCATTCATTTTATAACTAAACAAAATGCAAAGAACTGTTCTGTTTTCCGTAAATTTTACATACCTTATAAATTCGGATGACAATTATGGCTGTGGGTCTTGGTAAAACTCCCAGTAATCTTTAATCTCCCATTAAAGTACGTCCATGTTTGTTTGAATTTAAATTTGCATTGATGTGATATATATTTGCTGATTTAATCAGAGGTAAACAAAATTGCTCGTGTAAGCGATGTGGCCAATAGGCAGCATGTTAAAATCAAGAGCTGAAGAACGATAACTCTAAAATATATCGAAGACTTATTAACAAAGAAAAAAAAAGCCAACCAGATGAAAATCTTACCACAAACGTAGATATTTTAAACAATAATCAATTTAATCAATTTTACAGGATATACGATAAAATTTAAAGGATATAAAGAATAAAAAGAATAAAAATGACATTTCATGCATTACCGAAACAATATAAACAATTTATAACTTTTTATTTTTCATGTTTAGTACAGCATGTAATTCAACAGTTTACACTTTCATCTACCGAGTAATTTCTCCTCTATTTCTTAAGAAAACCGATTGTAATTCACAGCACAATAGAAACTGAAATCTACACGATCCAGTTTATTGATCGGTCGAAACCTTCAGCAATCTAAGAAAAATCACGGACTGACGAAATAATCATGATGATGTCAGACTCAAATTATCATATAATACCTCATCCTTGGCTATTTCTTTGATCTAACGTACTTATGTACGTTAATTAACAATAATTTAGTTACTTTGACTTACCCTTTACGATCAATTTTTTTTAATTTGTTAAAAGAAAGAAGTAAATATTGACAATAAAAATTAAATGCTTTCTTTGATGATTCATGCGGGTTATGAAGGTAGCGAATTCATGCGGGTTATGAAGGTGGCGATCATTGCAGAAAAATTACGTAACCAGCGTTTGGTTATGAAGGTAACCCGCAAGAATCACCAAAAAGAAAGCATTTTATTGTTTAAATGAATGACAATAAATCAAAACATCTACAAAGTAATATTTTGCATTTGAGAAGCTTTCCCAAGCAACTTTTATAATTACATGTATTTAACACTTCTATGAAAACGTCTCTTAAAAAAGCAGGTAAAATTATTACTTAATAAAAGTTTTCAATTCAATTAACTTTGTCTGCTTGAAAAACTTTTACAATGTGAGTAAACTCTCAATTCCAGTGACTATTTTTTTACATAGGAGAATTCGACTTTTAATAGTAAAATTGGGAATTGATCCTATAATGTTTCTATTACGAAATATTATTGATCAATGGCTTTAGTTAAGTGGCAAAATGGCAGTGAACATTTCTTTATGTAACAATTTAAGTTCGTACTCTCCCATCCACAGTTCTACAATCTTACACACATCTCAAATGTTCACATATAATCAATATTCTATTGAATTTCAACAGGGCATTAATGTTATATAACTTTGTAAAACACTTGGATGTCAAAGTAAAAATTTGTTTGATTTTAACTTATATATGTAAAGTATGAGGAACATACATCTATAGAATGAAAACAACACGTTGAAACCGGACAACCTATATGCTTGTACATGAGCATTATTGTACTTAATTCTCGGAGACGACTCTTCTGTCATTGAGATGCATCAATGTTGACACTCATGCCTGACCTCATTGACCTCTTTACAGAGCCGGATACCCGTGTACGTCAGAGACCACCCGGCAGGGACGTCCGTGCAGAATATCGCTCATTACAGCCAGGTTCGTCACCCAAGTCGTCAATAATAGAGGAAAACATCATCGATCTTTAACTGAGCTTTAATTTTTCTTTTCTTTTTTTTTAGTCCGTTTTGAGTGGACAATTCTCCATGTTGGACTTTGGATCACCGGAGGCTAATATGAAACATTACAATCAGGTTTTAAAAAATTGATTGCGAATTAGAATTAACTATAGAAGAAGATTAATGGGTTTTTTTTATTTTGTTTGTTTGTTTTGGGTTTATTTTTTTTAAATTATCTTGATTGATTTACACATGTAATATTTAGTAAGCTTAATAAATTCTTATCCTTACTAACTTGTTATTTGATTTTTTTTTTTTATCTTTTCTTAGTCGACACCTCCATTGTATGACGTCACTAAAATGGAGACCCCTGTCGCCCTTTTCTCTGGCGGTCACGATTGGCTGGCAGACCCAGGGGACGTACAAACCCTCATACCACAGCTCAAAAATATACGGTTCAATAAATACATTACTGTGTGGGAACATCTGGACTTCATCTGGGCGCTAGACGCACCCTCGCAGTGTTACAATGACATCATCAAGATGATAAAAAGTGATATGAATTTAAATCGGGATTGAAATATAATAAGAAGTGATATGGACATGAATCGGGATCGAATGAACTGTTAAACGTGATATGTAGAAGTGATGCACGTTTTAAACTTTTCTATTTTGTCAATTATTTGCATAATTTTACGATCGATTACATTGATTATCATGAAATCGACTATCTTATACAATACATTGTATTAATTTTCTGTAAGATGATTTTAAAATAAAAAAAACAAACAAACAAAAATACCAAAAAAACCAACAAAAAAACCCCAAAAAACCATAATCGGCATCATAATGTGTACTAGTCGTTTTTCATTGAGGGAATAATATATTTTTGTTTCTTGGAAAGGCAAAAGACTACATTCGGTGTGCATTTGAAATAGGGTATTTGTCATACATTGGTGATGGAAAATGTACATTTGTAATGAATAAAAGTCGTACATTAGTGATAGGAAAAGTCGTACATTTGTGATAGGGAATAAGTCGCACATGTACATTAATGATGAAAAACGTACATTTGTGAGGTTATAAGTCGTAATTCATCATAGAAAAAGTCGTACATTTTTGATAGGATATAAGTCGTATATTAGTAATAGTATATACTAGTAAGTCGTATATTAGTGATAGGAAAAGTCGTACATATTTGATAGGATATAAGTCGTATATTAGTGATAGGATATACTAGTAAGTCATAAATTAGTGATAGGAAAAGTCGTACATTTGTAATAGGATATTATTATTATTTAAGTCGTACATTAGTGAATTGATATGTCGTACATTTGTGATATGATATTATCATTTAAGTCGTACATTAGTTAAAGGATAATATCATTTAAGTCGTACATTAGTAATAGGATATAAGTCGTACATTAGTGATAGGATATTATCCTTTAAGTTGTACATTAGTGATAGGATATAAGTCGTACATTTGTGATATGATATACGTCGTACATTTGTGATATGAGATACATCTTTTATTTGTAATAGTTGATAAGTAAAACATTTGTCAATAATTTGGATGTATGATCTAAATTTGTTATGTTTATTCGATAACATTGTGATTTATATTCAATATATTGTAATATTTGATCAATATCTTGTGTTGCATATTCAATAATCATGTGATGCATATTCGAAAATCTTGAGAATATATGTTCAAACTTTGTGGTGTACAATACATAGTCATAAAATGCAGCCAGACTGTCGGTGCGTTTTGTTCGTATACAGAATGTCGATCAATTTGGAAGCAAAGGTTATGATTAAAAATTATACAAAAATCAAAATGGCGGTCTTTTCTTTGGCCATTGCAGTATATTGTATGTACATATACACCTATCTAATTCTTTGCAAGCCATGGGGATGGACGACTTAATTCAGATCTACAAGTAGTGTGCCAGTTTTGATATCTGTATTTCACACTAAAATTACTTGAATAGTTCACATGTATAATGATGAATAAAATGTAAGTATCGATAAGAGATCCATAAACATTCCAACAGCGCAACCTTTTAATTTTTGACAGTACATTTAAGAATCGTGCTGAATACATACTATAAAGTCTATCAAAATATTATCAAAAAATTTCTTTAAGTCAAACTACTACATCAGTGGCCAGTGTCTCATTTCGCCAAAGAAATATATAATTTTGCGACCAAGAAGCGGGCATGTGATGAGATACACATTACAAATTCTCATTTATAAAAGTGAACCGTATATATTATCCCGAAGAAGAAAATCCTTTAAATTTAAATTTGAAGTCTGTTTTGAAAAAGATTTTTTTAAAAGCAGAAAAAGGGAAATTTAATTCACTTTAACTAGGTATAGAATTGTAAATCAACCAGAGCGGAACAAATTTAAGTTCATTCCTTCCATTCATGCTATAAATCCAATGTAAAGGTTCAACTCTGTATACTTGCCAAATATTTTCTGACTTTTCATTAAATGTCATTCATCCGCGTAAATTGAACTTGGCGTAAGAGCTTTTCACAAAGCATGCCGAATAGTCTTATATTGTAATGTTTGTTATCAAATAAAACAGTAACTGTCCTTTAAAAACTTATCAGTTTGTTCTTACTGTGCACTTAATTGAAGTTTGTTCGCCCAACAAAAAATACATTGCATTAGCACATAACCTCTGAAAACATAAACTTTATATATTCTATTTAATAACATGTGAAGTCGATAAGCAAGTGCGTTTTAAAGGGTCGATATATTTCGTTTGCAAGACATGCTTCTATAGTTGTAAAAAGGGGCAGCCCAGGTAAAGAAATATTTGTTCAGACACGTTGTTCAATATTATTGCGCGGGGAAAATAGGTCCGGCTTAATCGATTTTTACCTATGAGCGATCGATATCGGGACGTCTAGTTCAAGGTGTGCCGGGTATGTGTACAGAACTTATTTAGCAAACACTGACAGCTTCGTTTTTTAAAACCTAGTCAATACTTAGCTGTTTTATTGAGTTTTAATCTCTCTAAGGAAGTCCTTCCAATTGCGGTATCCTGCTGCGACGGAAGACAATGTTTTTGGCGCGAAGATCCACCTCGAGTTAATTAGGATCACTGTTTCCATTGTTAAAATCTCTGTCTTAAATTTTGACATTAATGGAAACCGTGGTTTTGAATTTTAAACCACACATATGAACACGAGATGAAGAGATAAGGAACAAGGCCGGGCTCTGATATCTTACAAGGATCTTGAAAACTTAACAGGTAAGTTGACTTCAATTGCAGCATTTATTATTAATTTTGACAAATGAGTGTAGTAGTGGTTTTTCGCCATCAGAACGTTGTCGGTCTATAAAAGGAAAGAGGGTTGACTATAGAAAAATTAATTCAATGGAACCGTGTCATACTATTGGCATTAGTTGTACACACGGGTCAGTTTCCTGTTTAGTCACAGAATAAACCCAATATAGTGTGTTTCTAATTGACAGGTAAGTGATCAAAACCTTTTTTCTCTCTGTAACCATACATGGCGCTGAAATAACGTCTAAAACAGGCTCTATCGACAGTAATTCAATAAAGCGTGAGTGGGTTTTTTTATAACCTGCGAGAAATCCAATTTTCTCCGATCCAACAAAAGCAAATTACATGGCCAAGTCCATTTTACCCAAATTGTTATTGCCACGTGCATTTTTCAATGTAATCTATTATATCTGAATTGACACTGACCAGAACGTCGATATTTCATTGTCTATTCTATCAAGTAGAGGTAGACATGTTCAGAGTCGGTACATTTTGTCATTGCTGGCAAGATGAATTTAATTATTTATCTTCAATATCGACCTTACTGAAGCATCTTTGCTACGTTTGCAATCTGTTACCCTTAACAAACTGGCATTGATAATAATTCACAGGTGTAAATTTCCGTTTCTTCTTTAAACATTCGTTTGTTTACTTTGAGAACACTCCCAAGAAATAAAAAACGTTGACGTGCTTTAAGAAAAAATGAAGTTGAGAAGAGGTGAGCAGAGCTGATTGTTAACTTTTTCCTATTGATCTAGCACGGTTCAATTTGAATATTTCAGAATTGTTAGCAAACCTTCTCAACTCGTCCATTCTGATTTCAGTTCTCTTTAAAATCCAGTATTCTTCATCTGTTGAATAGACCTGCTTGTGGTATCGGTAAACACAATAATCGGAAATATTGGGGTTAAATGGTTCCCCAAAAATGTCAAGTATGGTCTAGAAGTCACCTGTTTTTATTTCTATTCTAATCTATAACAATGATCGGCTTTACCGACCGGAAACTACCCACTCCTGTATAATACTGTGAAAAAATCACTATTTCATATGCGTTTTGTTGTTTGCGCCAGTACTTTCAACTGCCAACAGTACTTCTAGACGAATTTGTGTCAACAAATCTGAAAATTTGCCGAATAATCTATTTTTAAGATAAGTGAAGAGATAGTTACATCCACTTATTGGCTATTGGAGAAGTGGACTATCAGCTCTAACGACAGATTCATGGCTTTTGATTAAAATGGAGATCTCCGTATAAAGATTTCATGCCAACGCACTTATATATTTACCCTTTTAATTGTTTAAAATTCTATTGAAAATTAAATATTGTAAGATGTTTTTGAACTATCAAATACGAAATATTTATATTTAAAAACGGGCTAATCTTTAGAAGTATCTGTCCGACTAATTACTGCAGAAAGCGTTTGTTTGGTTGGACATGGTCATTAAATGCCAAACTACCTCATTCAATGTAATCCTAAAGATGATGGACCTAAGATACCCCACACGGACGAAACTATGCACTCTCCTTGTATCAGTCAAGTCTGAAGCGTCTGGCATACAAGCTTAATCCCTTAGTAAACTGTGATTCCCGATATTTTTATTACCATGTTAAGCTACATGTATCCAACTGATAGTTTTATTCTAATAAATCCCTTAAAATATTTGAGAGGCTTGGTCCTTTTTCAAAAAGTCTCCTGCATACGTTGGATTACAGCTTGGTCCTTCACATGTGTGTACGTCTGGAAAACTTCCAAAACCCATCGTAGTAAGAAGGAAGACGGTCTCAATTAACTTTTCAAAATTCAATTTCATCATTATCTAGAACAGCAGAAATAATACGTGCATTTGTTTTATTTATGTACTCGTACGCCTTTTATCTACATGCACGTCACCCGCATGTACGTAGTCACAATGATCAGTAATCGATCGTTCTATAAATGGTGGCTTCATTGCACCTTTCACTCTGTCATTTCCAGCGACATGTTACAATACCTGCGCTTTATTCAGAGGACTTCGGGGACACCTGAGGCCGGATTAGCCTGTAATTAATTATTTAAGGGATCTGCCACTGACGCGAAGTGCCCTTCTCGACCAAATAACCGCAGTGATTATAAATTAGGTATGATACTACAACCAACGTTGGTTGATGTTAATTAAGTACATGTATTGATCAGTGGAATGTTCATCTTGCTTATCTTATGATATTATACTGAAACAACAGGCTGTGCATTTACAAATATTGCATCTAAGTGTTTTATACTTTGATCAATAAAAATAAGATTCTCAGCCAAGCAATGAAATAAAACCACTACACTCCATCAACTTGAGTCAACATGCTTCTCAGTTTTTCTTTGTTGTCTATTTAATTATATATATTTTAGCCAGTTTTGTTTGACAATAAATATTTACAGTTCAATACGTGACACACAATCAAAAAACAAAGCATTGGGCGATGACACAGAGATAAAACAAACATGTTTACATGGTTCAGCCGTTCCATTCAGTTCTTTTAATTTAAAAATTGAGCACTTTATATGATATATTGTGTTATTGACATGGGGGGGGGGGGGGTATATAAAAGGTCCCAGGTCATTAGGAGTGGGTTGTAGAAATTGGCTCTATTGTTGGCTTTTTGTGGGTGTGTATGTATGTGTGGGGTTATTTTTATGGAGACACAAGAATTTAAGACAATACCTGAATAAACATGATAGGAGTGTGAGCTAGGAAGGAGGGAATGAGTAGTTGGGGTGCTTCAAAATTGATATTGAGTTTTATATGTGTCATCAAATCTGATCGATATAAACACTTTAAAAATACCATTTTTTCGTTTATACATGTGTATGTATCATTCGTGTATGTGCAATAAATACCAGCGGTATATCCAAAGAATCATTCCCATTTGGATTAAGTGCAAGGGTACACAAACCCAGCAAAACACAAGATATTGAGAAGAAGTCCTTTTTTCATATTGACATATTAATATCAAGCAACAATATTTAACGTACAAATATAACAGGTGATTAAATACATGTTATACTGCAAATTCCACGCATTAGTCACTTCAGTGCCAGTAGCTGTAATCCACTTACGTTGATCAAGCCCGAACAGAAGAATGATTATCACACAAAATATTTGTACACGGAGACAAAGAAATGTGATCGAATATTGGCACTTTTTGTTAAGTGAATGTGATTTACGGGGACATGCCAACCCAGCACAACCTTTGAAGGCCTTGCGTTTGCTTAAAATGGACTTTCCTAATCTACCAAAATATTGAAATTTGGCAGCCAACAGGCGTTGTGTTTGATTTACAAGGGGCTATAGTTTTATTAGTTTTGTAATCGGTCTGCGGAATTCCTTTTCGGGAGTCGCGAGGTTTAAAAAAATACGTAACAATGATTTTGACGGGCCATCCTTGGTAATATAATCTACTTATATCCTTAAGTGACGAATTAAAACATTTGAACACTTTCTTTTTTCTTTGACTTTCAGAAAAGTCAGAGAGTGAAAATGGATGCAACCTCTGAGGATGTCGTGGAGCCGATGACAAATGGTGTCCACCATTCCGATGACTCCAATACAGAACCTCAAGAAAAGAAGGATTGTGACCCAATTTCAGAGTGTTACTTCTGCAAAAAAGTCTACAATATACCAAAAACGCTACCATGCTTCCACGCCTTTTGTTGTCAGTGTTTAGAGGACCATATTTCCAAATCGTTAAACCAGAATGGACAAAAGTATTTTGCATGTCCAATGTGCGAAGAGAAATGTGAAATTCCTCAAGGTGCGCTACCTGGACAGTATGCACACGCGTTTCAGGACGATTTATTTCTGACCAAACTGGTGGAATTACAAAGTGCAATGTGTGAAGACAAGGTATGTGACATTTGTGAAAGAAGAGAAGAAAAAATACCGGCATCCCATTGGTGTATGGATTGCAACGATGCACTATGCGAAACATGCCTAAAGGTTCATCTCCACGGTAAAACGACGGCTGGACATTCCTGTCTATCCATCGAGGAAATGAGAAAAATTCCCCTAGAAACGCTGATGAAGCAGAAGAATAAAGTGCCTTGTATGAAGCACAATGAACTTATAACACTTTTTTGCGTTGACTGTCGTGAACCTCTTTGTGTTCAATGCATGGCCGTATCTCATCGCCGATGCGAAAATGTGATCACCGTTTCGGACGCTTTAACGTCAAGAACAGACGTTAACGATGTCATTTCGAGGCTGAACAAGCTGCAGGCGACGGTTGAAAATGCCGGAGGAATTGGACAACCTGACAGAACGTTAGAAAACAGCATTCATGAGGCACAGGAGAGAATAAATACTATCTGCAATACTATTTGCGACCGAGTTCGACAGTACCAATCCGTCCTGCTGAAAAGTCTTGAATCGCAGTCTGAAAAAGCAAAAGGTCTCCTTCAGGATCGAATACAACCAAGAAAAACGGGTTTGAAATCGATTAAAGCCGCAAACGATAGAATGCAGACTCTTTTACGCTACGGAAGTGACGTTGAAATCCTTCTAGCCTACAACCAAGTCCGAAAGAAATTAGATTCATGCCAAGGTGCTATAGGCAACACCGAACAGAAAGCTCCCTCCGTTCGGCTTGACTTCATCTTGGACGACACGGTCGAGCGATTCATTGAAAACTTCGACAGACTCGGGGACCTGATGGTGGACGTAGGGGATTCAGACGAGGGGATCAGCTCTTGGGGAGTAACCTGTACATCATCAGACGACATCATTGTCACCGACTGCAAGAACAAACGCATTCAGAAGTTTAGCAAGGTAATAAAACCGTCTGTTCGTTAAGTGCATCTTTTTTATGTTTGTTTTGAGATCAAGAATTTGCACTTTACTTTAAATCCTCACATGATGAATTGCTACATAAACAGCAAATTTTCTCAGGAAGGTATTTTTATTTCAAATTATCGTTGAATGGTAATTACTGACATGTTCAGCCTTGCCTTTACTTTTCAATTTACAACCAAATATAAAGGTTCGCACTATTAGCTTTGACTTGAATGAAATTTCACGATTGATTATACATTACCTGACAGGTACATTATTATTCATAGTTAAGCTTGGGAGGAACTGCGAACAAGCCTCAAACCAATTATCGCAAGAAAAATAATTTTTGCTTACGTTTTCAGTTTGGAGACTTGGTTGACTATGTACAACTTGAGGACGAGCCACGAGATATAACTACATGCGGGAACCGCGATGATGTAGCCATTACAATGATTGGCAAGCTTGTCATCTTTCTCGCAACACGGAAAACTATGCAGCTCATCAAACGCGCAAAGACGGAACGACAATATGATGGGATATCGTACTCCGAAAAGGACGCCTACCTGATAGTCTCATCGCTCCGTGACCAGGTCGTGGACATCATTCACCTAGACGGTAGCGTCATGCGATCGTTTGGCACCGGGGCTGGCGACAGAGTGCTCTTCAATGAACCGCGGTTCATCTCGGCTACACCCGATCGTACCATTATCATTTCAGACGTCGGCCAAAACGCCATTATATGCATCGACCACAATGGCAAAGTCGTCTTCCGATACAAACCAGATGGCCAAAATGGACTCAAAAAGCCCCAAGGGGTTTGTGTAGATAAGTTAGGGAATCTTTTTGTAGCAGACTTCGGCAACAACAGAGTCCAGTTGCTTGCCAGTGATGGTCTGTTTCAACGAAACGTACTCGGCATAGAAAGCGCATTGGAAAAACCAGTGGCTATCCGAGTGAGTGGAAGCAATAGAATGATAATTGTTCAGAGCGACGGAATGGTCAAGGTGTTTAGTTATTCGTAAACAACTCATAACAGTCGCAAAAATGCCAGTGTATGAAAATGGTTGAAGCTTAACGCCTCAAATGGTACATGTCGATGATATTACGCAATAGAAGGAAAAGATAAACAGTAAAATGTAAACAAAGCAGATTGAAATGCTTTTTCGATCAACGTAGGAATCTTGTTAGAAAAATGATTTTTAATGAGCTTGCCTAGGAATCTCTTGTAACTACCTCCTGCCAGCTCAGAAAGAATACCATGTAACTACATGAATTCATATCAGCAAATCTTATCATATACTTAAGCGTTTCCTTTGGTGTATTAGCTACATTTTATTCCCTAATATTTAATGTAATCTCCTTCAAGTAATCTTTGACAAGCTTTTAAATTCGGTAAAAATAATTATTTCATGCTGGTGTCACTTATTAAATATTCTATACATAATCTTGCCATAACTCCAGCGTATTAACTCAACTTCAATGTGGTGTTCCGCTCCATTATCCCAAGGACCCTTTCACAGACTTACCCATTCAATTCCAAGTTCTTTAGTTCTTTCATTGTATCAAACCTTTTCGTGATTTCTCCTCTGATTTTGCATTTCAATTTCATATGTTTGATCTACTATGGGTTAAACATCTACGCTACGCAAAAATTAAAAATTGGACAGAAAAGCATGAAGTCAATGTGTAAAAAACGCATCGAAAATTCGAATTTAAAGCGAGAGCTAATCTTTGTAAGATGTTGTTTTTCTATCAATCTGTCCATGTATATTTTAGACGTATAGCATCCGTAAATAAATTCACACTGAATATTCTACTTTGCTATTGCACCGTTTGCTTGTAAAATATTTGTATAATGGATTTGTACAGTGCTATGAATTAACATGTATTAACAAATAAATTATATTCAAGAAATAAAAATATATAGTTTACAATTTTATCAATTTTATATATACTTTGAACCAATATGAGCTGCGTATTTCATGTCGAAAATAAATCAAAAATATTTCATCCTATTTATTTCATAGGTTTTAATGACAGAATAATTATGACAGGTTTTTGCAGCAAAATAAAATTCTAGAAGATACAGCTCATATTGCTTTAAGTTTCCTGAACTTCAACGGTATTCTTGCAATGATACCGTAACGTACGATTGCTGTTTTAGTAAAGTTCTTCATCGAAGGCGTGCCAGCATTATCAAACGTGTCTGTTGGATTATTAATAACTACAGTTCTTGATTATGCACAAATTTTTAATCTCGAAATTACGACTTACTATCTTGTTTGAATGACTTATTACTGTAGATTCCTTATTTTACGCGAGTACTTAAATCCGCGATTCAACGGTTTAGCATCAAATCGCGAGAATTTAAAATCGCGAAAGCCGAATTTTTATCAAAATTCCAAATAGTTTAAATCTGTCCAAAAAATTAAAGCGAAATTTTAAAATCCGCGGGATGTGCTTCTCGATTGATTCCTCGCGTTTAATTAGGAATTTACAGTATTTTGTACTTACGACTTAGCTTATGTCGTTTATACTACTTATTGTCTCGTAATAACAACTCATTATGACGTACGTATGACTTGGACATACATCCAAGAGGAAAATAATATCAATTAGTAGCAATACGCAATCTAATTTAAGCTAGACTTGTAAAACCGCTTTTGTTTAAAAGCTCATTTAATCTAATATACATTTTCTTTTTTTGAAACAAAAATAAAACACATTGAACGTATAATTATTTGATATTTATTTAAATTCCAAAGGGAAGGATTAACCATGAAATATAAAACTAAACAATGTACTAAATTTCTAGATAAAAAAGAAATACTGGCAATAATCTAAATCATACAACAACTAATTGTACAAAAAATTGTGAAAAAAACAAAAACATGAAGCGGATCATAAGATTGGTGTGCATTCCATAGTTTACAAATTAAATCATGAAAATGTAATTGCTCCAGGAACACCTTATAACTTACAAAGCAGTAAAATCTGTGTTTGGACGGATACTTCTATCAGGGCCAATTTTAATGTAACAAAGTCAAAAGAGATTATCAACCACATAGGGATTTCTGTTGCACATTTGGCAAAAAAAAACCCCCCCCCAAAAAAAAAAAAAAAAAACCTTTAGAATTTAGATTCAAACAAAATAATTATTTCTTTAAATTGGTGGTGCAGATTTCTTTAAAGGTAAAATATCATTTCAGAAAAAACAGCCATATCATTTTGTGTTTGGTTCACTTCATATTCATACAGTCTAAGACATGTTTTTACTGCTCCCCTTTATGAAAGGTCTCTTTAAATAACAAATAATAACATCGGGAAAAATTGAAATTCTCTTCATACAACATAATTATGATTTACAACAAAGGACTACCTATCTTAATTTATAAATGAGACTAATTATATAATTATTAACAAAGTCAACAATATTTCAAATATTTGTCGTAATAATATCACAGTGAAGAGTAGATTAGTTAACAAAGAAATTGGATAACAGTCAAATGATAAACATAGCAAATATTTAGTGATGTAAGTATTTTTCATTTGTTTGTTTTGGAAGAAGTTGATATATATCAGATTATAAAAACAGGGTTTTTTAAATCATCATAATGTTTTGCTCAGTATGATAATGAGTGTATAAAGTGAGTTGTTCTAAATACATCAAGTATTGTTATTCAATCACAACATGGTCAGATTCTCTGTACCACACACTGTCCTACATGCATGGAATGAGATTTCTGTCATAACCTCCCTTACTTCTCTGTTACAGTCTTCTTTTTATTACTTTGGGATGGTGGCTAGAAAACAAAACAATCATCACATATTCTCATACATTTAATGATGTCAGAATAAACTGATTATTTCATAAACTTATGCGAAAATTACGTTACAAAACGTGTTAAGAGAACACGGCGCTATGTTGCATACAAATATACTCTACACACTTAGAAGTAGCAATTGCCTTCGTATTCTGTAAATTTAATATATGTAGGTCTTTAAAAATTTGTATACAATCGGAAAATATAATTAACGCTAGAAAGTATTATTGTTTTTCAAAGAATATTGCAGATTAACTAGAATTGTACAGCTTGTATTTATATTTGCTATGATGCGTTATGGTACATCATAAGATTTTCTAGATGCGCACCTGCATTTCATGGTCTCACATTCACTGAATCGCATTATTTATTTCTATACCGATATGTGCTGTACCTTAAAATATTATAAAAAATACACACCGGTGGCATTGAATTTTTCTCTTTCATATCCTCATAACGGTCACGTGCGATCCTTAAAGGTTCCACCATCGTACTGTCAATCACGGGAAACAACTGAAAAGGTTTTAAAAAAAGGGGGTTTCACAGCAATTGAAAACTTATCAAAATCAAAGTACTGATAGTACTGAAAGGCGCTAACGTAGCTTGGTTCTAAAGAAACTTTACTTTGTGCAACCTTAGTTAAAAAGAATCGATTTGATTTTTCAACATTTCAGCTTCTGTATACGCACTATATTTCCTCATCACTGCGTGGCAGCCCCAGCAGTGATGTACGTAAGCCCCTCACATTAGATTCACAATAGCCCGTACATTAGATTCACAATTATAGCCGGTGCAACTATGTGCGTAAACCCCTGAAACTGGTTCCCTAACCAGTTTAAATGATGTATTTTTCTGCTCATAGGGGGCGGTTATTTGATGCACCGGAAATAGAAGTCTAATGACAATAAAGCGCTGAGCTATGCTTAGCGCTTTAAAAATGAACTTCGGTGGGATATGAAATTGTTTGGTCATCTAATCTTTAAAATCAATATGTCTTTCAGTAATTTTTTTCTTACCAATAAACTCAATTTGATAATAATTTGGAAATCACGTAGCATACCAGTTCATTTGTACAAGTAGTTATTATTTTTGATCATGCAAGCGCGTTCAATAACTTTTCATTCTTAAGCCACTCCTGTAATATAATGTTATGTTTTCTCTTGCAAAACACCCATTGACACATCCATTAACTGCATACTTTGTATATCCATAAGCGCTTAAAAGTAAGCATATTCAGTAAAATGCAACAATTTTGAAACACTAACTCGGCATTGAAAATTAATAATATTTTTTAATTATAAACATGATTTTTGTACATTATTTAAATTTTATTCAACAAAGTTATATGAAATCCCTTAAAGATGCTTAATTTGTGTTAACTGTGCAACTGTGTAAACTACGCGAAAAAAGTTGAAAAATTTCCAAAGCAGGGGTTAAAAATAGGACGCTTTCAAATTGACTTGACCATGAAGCTAGACACCATAACCAGTTTTAGTGGAGGTCTGAAAAATATTTACCGATGGATACCACCAAACAAATATACTGATGAACGATGATGGCCTTATTATTGCATATTGCTTTACCTTTGCGACTGTTTCAAACATCGGAATGAGGACGAACTTTATGAATCCAATCTGCGCTGTCGGTTTTGTGACTTTGTCTCTATCCATAAATGGAGCTACAGGTAGACCCTCCATTTTTTCTCTGTCAGACTGGAAAAATATAAAAATAAATAAATAAATAAATATTATGTATTTTTCTCAAGCTGTCATTTATCATTATCAATTTCCAAAGAAGACATCGGGTGTCATTTGAAGTGATTTTGCAGTTTATCCTCTCTTTTTTTTCTTCTTCACTTTTCTCTGTAATTGCTGATTTGTATGTTTAAATTAATTGTATTCATTTAAAATTATCTCAGTCATGAGAAAATAAAGTATGAATGAATGAAAGTCCTTAGTTTCAAAGACCTATGTACAGTCTAAAAGAGCGCTATGTTGGACAAAAACCTGACAATTTATTGTGTACCTGATTGAAGTACTCTTCCAGGAGACAATCGACCCAAGGCTCCGAAACTTCCATCGGTCGGACTTCATTGGAAATGTCGCAACATTTTATCAGCACCATCTTCAACTAAATTATATTAGAAGGTATTTCAAAAATTTGTAGGAAATTGTATGAATAAACATGAAACTTTTACTTTTTTCCTTCTAAATAATATACAAGGTACAGCATTTTTACTTTTTAACATCAAGTTTAATTAAAGAGAACCTCCTACCCTTAAAACGTGATCCCTAGGGGATAAATATACTTTGGGAAAAAAAACAGGAAGTACCTTACATACATATTATTTTTACAAATACTAGTAACAGTTTCCCCCATCTTCATCAGAATAATCTCTCAAGTTAGAATCCCTATCTCCTACT
Source organism: Magallana hongkongensis (assembly GCA_016163765.1). NCBI lineage: Eukaryota > Metazoa > Mollusca > Bivalvia > Ostreida > Ostreidae > Magallana > Magallana hongkongensis. Next base: position 55,540,494 of record WFKH01011581.1, on the reverse strand, counting down.
GCGCCTACCTTAAATATCTCTAAACTCTCTCGCAAATATGTTAATTGCATAAATAATAGTCCCAGCCCCTACCTTTCTAGTCTGTAGCATCTCTCCAAAGAGATCACGGTAAACATATTAAAACGTTTTTTGCAAATAAGTTTACATTCATTTAATGCTTTCGCTAAGCCTCTTCTGTTGAAGAAAGTATTTTTTTCTAATTATTTTCATCATAATTTTTAACCCCCAATTTGCCCATTGCCGGCCACTTGAGCGTTATATAAAGATCTATGAATGCTTACGTAATCTTTTATATAACTGACCATTTAGTAATTGAGAAAAAGATCTAATATTTATCACCTACCCTTAAGTCATTATTTTCTTATTATCGCTCTTTGAACAAACTTAAAAGGACGTCAGACAAACCTCGATCAGAAAATCCCACTTCAATATTCAGTTCGCATGAAATAAAAACCACATGCAGAAAAAACGTGATTTACTTAAATGTTGACAAAACAAAAACATTCTCATAAAAATATCGCATGCATGTTACTTACATTTGTTAACTTATTTCAAGATACCATGCAACATACTAGTATGTATACAACAAACAGAACATTCTACATGGCAACATAATAGAAACTGTTTCTAACAAAAATGAGTTTAAATTTTTAAACAAAATATAAATTAGAAAGAAAAATGATCTGTACTTAACTTTTAATTCATTAATTAGGGTAGGGTAAGCAAGTAAAGCCTTCCCCAAAATAAAAAAAAATAGTACTGGTAGGTGATGGTACATGTACTTAAAAGAAAATATTTTGAAAAAAAAACCAAACAGGCAATGTGTGACCGGATAGTATGAGTTATGTCGTCATATTACCGAATCCATGTGAGATTTGCTATCCCATTCAAATTTTTTAATATTGTTCTGAAGAGCATCCAGGATTTCTTTGTGTCTTGCCATATCTGTAGCTAGAATTAGCTGCAACATTCCCTGTGGTACACAATATAAACCATAAATGCCAGAAAAAGCTAACGAGGGTTCAAACAAGATTCATCATTCATCGAAAAAATAGCCCGTACTCCATACATAACGTTTACAACAAGTTCACAAAATCATCCAAGTATAGAACAGAAATCTAGTTAGACGACATTAACTTGTTGGGTTTTTTTTTTAAAAAATCACAATTTAGCATCGTTTTCATCCTCGAGTAATTTTCACGCGGAACAAAGCCAGACGCCTGCCATATTATAATCACTTAAATATGACTTAACTCGTTTTATATGATTTTTCAATCGTCTTTAAGGTGGTCTAGCACACCCGCAAAGTGTTTGATGAATCTGTAAAGTATCTGATGATATCACTATTTAATGATCAGTATTAGGTCTAAATATGTGTATGATTTAATTTGCATTTTCAGAGAAAATTACAAAAATGTTTTGTTTTCGAAGAAAGCACTTAAGGCAAATTTTTTGCTATTAATCAGTACAAATTATTACTATTTGATAAAACTATCAAGAAAAGTTAGGTACTATTGATGTAAGTTTCTTAAAACTTACCACCCACAGAAAACAATTACCAAGCAAACATTTTTTATAAAGATACTGAAATGAAATTGCAATGTTTCGGAAAAGAAACAAACCTTATTATGACTAAAAGTTTGAACCTATCAAAATTTATATAAGAAGTGGAAATATATTTCAATTTTAAAACAATACTAGATTGTCGGGTTATAATATGGTTTGTAAATTTTCTTTTATTTCAATTGTGTAATAAAACCAAATCATGCTTCTGGCAACTGAAGTTAGTTTGATTACTAGTATTTTTATTTTTAAAAGAATCATTATTTAAATCGGGATCAAGTCAAATTCAATTCTGGTTTGCATTTTTTTCTCATTGTGTAAAATTTGTTTCAGTTTCATTTTAAAACATGATTGTCTGACGTTCTTTTATTTTAAGTGAAATTTGTTTGATGATTTTAACCACAAAATATATAAAGATCAACAAATATCATTTATTTCTAATTAGGAAAAAAATGGAACGTCAACGAATTTTCGAATGATGGACTATCGCTCAGTCACACAGATCGTCGACTAAACTTTCTTCGTCGGTTACTCGTTTAGAATTGATAAAAGAAGTTGATAAAATTGAAAACATCTGTAGTTTGTGATAGCAACAATATTTTGTTTAAAATGGACATAAATTTCAAATGAATCAACACATACTCGAGTTTTGATTGACTTAAGCCTCAAATATTCGAGTAAAGTCTACTTAACTCCTCTTCATATATGCTATGAGTATTTTAATATTATGCATTGATTAAAACTTATTTTTGACCTTAAAAATAGGTCCTTTTTAAAGCAGTCTTAGCATTTTCTCGGAAAAAAACCCCCAAACCATTTAGGAAATAACCAAAACCTGATATCATTCTTTCAATGGTGTAATCAAATTCCAAAAGAGATACTTTAAAGATCCATGAAAAAAAATGTAGATGTGCTGAAGCACCTTTCGGTTAAGTACAGTTCAAAAGACAGTATCAAACGTAACATGTGATCGATAGAAACTCATGGTTCTGACTATCAGTAAAGCAAACACAATACTGAAACAAAAACAACAAACTAACTACACCGAGAACTCCAGATTTACAGACGGCAGAGCCCTCTAGTATATACCGTATCGAGACTATCCTTGTTCTTGTAGTCAAACTCGGGCTCTAGTTTCATTTTAAAATTATCCATAATTTCTCCGTGACGTGCCATATCCGTGGCAAGAATCAACATAGTTATACCCTTATCAAAATAGATAAACATGAAATTTATTATGGAAAAAAATTGCTCATTTTTTATAAAAAAAGGAATTTTCTCTGAAGTCTGAGTTTGTTATTGCTTTGAATCCTGCATCCTTTTTTTTTTTTTTTTAATTTTATTGCATTTAAAGACTTACAGCACGGATCCTTTTGAATGTGTCTTTGTCAACGTTTGCAAAGATATTGCATTCTGGATTTGACAAAATTTTGAAAGCAACTGCACAGTGGTGGTTTTCTAAAGGTGAAATGTCGTTATACCGAATGGCCAATTCAGTCCTGGCGTTTATTTGATATCTGAAAATTTTAAAATCAATCCAATAAATTTTCGATAAATATTCAGGGCTACGGATCATAAAATTTCATTGACAAAGGGGATTGTTGAGAGCAGTTCTATATGACATATTACGTGTTGTTATATCCAGAATGGTCAAGATCAATTTTTTTTTAAATCAATCCAATATATATTCATAGTAACGGTTCATAAAGTTTACTCGACAAGGGCAATGTAGAGAGAGGGTCTACATGACATCGTATTTGTGTTATACCCCGTGTGGTCAAGATCAAGTTTTTAAAATCAATCTGATAAATATTCATGGCAAAGGATTATAAAGTTTAATTGACAAGGGGATGTAGAAAGTGGGTATACATGACATCTTACGTGTTGTTATATCCAGGATGATCCAGATCATGACAAACACAGGCTGTCATCAGAATCCCTAGGTCCTCACGGGTCATGACCTCCCAAAGGTGACACAGGTGTATCATTCCGTACATCATTTGAGTGACGCAAAAGCAATGGCGGAAGTTGTGGAACGGGTTATTTCTGTAGTTCTCCTGAACACACAACTAAAAGTAGGCCAAGAAAAAAGACTAATATATGCATTGCATATGATGTTAAAATTCATTGCCTGATGACAGATTTAATCTAAATCTTTTAATATAAAAATAAATCTCCACATATTTCAATTGGCTCGAAATATCACCGAGGAAACTGAATTCCTTTTGACAATGTACAAGAACTTACGAAAAATCTCTTTAATGTAATTGGGTTGATGTTGAATTCGGCAACAAGACCCAATTCATGAAACATGTGCTCGAGTAAACTCAGCATCTACAAAAATAGATCATCATTGTTTTAAATATTGTGGGTAGTTTATGATTCAATATGCACCTTATTCTTCCGCCAATCGGTGTATTCTAATATGTTACTATCATAACGAATGTAAAATTATAATTTCATCTATGAATACATTCCGTCACAATCTTTAGAATATCCACCTTTGTTGCCAAATTTTTTTTAATAAAAACTACCTATAAGATTTTAATAACTGGAGAGAAATGAACATGCATGCCTCTCAACCACGAACATCCTCCACGAATTAATAAATTAGGGTTATAAAGTCATAATTCCTTTTGTAGGTATAAGAAAATACACGAAATTACGTCCCCACAAACCTATAAAATTATAACAATCCACGAAAATTGACCCCCACGAATTTTAATGATTCCACAGTAGTTTAAGAAAGATTTCTCACGTTTGATCAGACAATTGTAATCATGCTAAAATAAAAGAGCAATTCCTTGAAATGGAAAATGTCTATTTAGTCAATTCGTGCCGCAAAATAAAATGGTAAATGAAGTTTATTTTAATTTAACTGTATATTAAAAAAAAATAACAGTCAAATGTGTGCATATCTATTCAAGTATATGCGTTGGTTATAAATGCAGAGAAGATGAAATTGTAGCAGGCAAAATGCAAAAACTGGTACAATTTTAGCAAACCTCTACTTCACTAATATTTTACCTCGTTTGGTTCCCAGTGCCAAATGTCAAATGTTGGTTGCTTGAGGTACTCTATTGTTTCTTGTGAAAGTGTATACTGGAACAAGAAGTTTACATTGAAAAAATTCCTATGAGTTGTAACCGCAAATATGACTCAAATACTCAACACGCCGTAAATTGAAATGAAATTTTTTCTCATTTCAGTTGTATTAAATGAATTATAACAGCGAATTTAACCCAGACATTCAATACGTTCTAAACTGAAATGATATTTTCACCTACTTCGGTTGTAATGAAGATATATTTCAATGAGAAGTAAAAGAAATGAATAAAATTCACTTCAGAGACAGTGACAAATGAATATGCATACATAAGATATATCCATGCATAGTAATATGTGTTCAACAAGATCTTGAGATAGCTATCTACAGCGGTTTACCTTTCGGTAAGTTGATAAGGTTTGTTTTCTGTTCATAATATGCGTGTCCCTGCTACAAATGGATCAAAAGATAACGCAATCAACAAGTCCAACAACAAACTTCTACTACATTGATACCATGGGCAAATTTTCCACCCTTTCCCTTAACATACCCTAAGCTGTGCGAATGAATCTTTTTTGTCCTTGATTTTACAACATTCAATGGCACAAGATGGATCCTTGTAGCAGGTACTTGCATGCATGCAGAGTTAATAAAGCACCATTTGATGTCTTTATTAAAATAAGGATGATCTAGAACTTAAACTACAATGTTTGCCGTTTTTTTATTTGTTTTTTTTTTTAAATAAAATATCTATATATTTCGAAAGAAAATAAAAACGGTCATTAAAAGCTACATGACATGCACTGTGAACATGTAAAATTGATTTACGACACTTTATTTAGTACAACTTTTATAATGGGGAAAAGTGAAAGTATGAATACATGTAACATAGACAAACACACTATAAAAGATGCAGACATTGGTGTATTGTGTATCATATTTGAATATCTAAAGCTCGTGCACGATAATGATCAAAATGGAATGGTTACAATTTGTGCTACATCTACTGGTACGATGAAAACTGATTACCTTAGGATAAGAAGGAACATCTCTTTTTAAACTTATCTTCCGTTCATCACTCAACGAACTATAAAAATGATCAACTGTGTTACCAACATATACGGGTCTGTCCAAGGATGTGCGCATGCGTTGAAGGTGAAGAAATAAAAAAAAATAAATGCTAAATAATCTACAGAACTACTAAACAAAGACAAAAGTATTCGCAGCAAGCTGTAGAGTTTTACAAGTTAAAAGGGTAAAGGTGAAAAGTTCACTCCAGGAAAATCATGAGTGGAATATATATTACTGCAGAAATGATTGGAAATAAAGATGAAACAAAACAAACTATTACATATGGTGACACGAAAATAGATATTTACGCATTCCCTTAATTTTAAACCAAATTGATTTACATTAATTTTAGTACAACTGTTCTCACTTACATATTACAGCATATATATACTATATCATACATGTCATATAAATATAATTTTAATTCTGGTATTTCAATATAAAATGAAAATCTTTTTCGGAATGCCAGCAAAATTTCTAAAGAAATAAATCATAGTCTGGTGTTCTACTGAAAGAAATAATAGAAATGCTGAGATGATTTCAAATCAAGTACAGCAAAATGTTTATTATGCTGCGGAGAAGGGAAAAGAAAATGGTTAGGTTTATATATAGACTGACATGTCAATATTAAATCTGGATTTGTGTCTTACCTCGGAGTTTGTGTTTCTCCGCTATTTGTATAAAGTATATTTAATTTTGGTAAGAAAATTTCCATTCTTTAATTAAGTTTAAGAATGTCAACAAATTAAGATGGTTCAAATCGTTTATAGTGTCAAATTTAAAAAGTTGTTGGGATGAGCGACAAAAGAAATAGAAGCGTTCCGTGCATAATTATACATTATCAACCACCCTTAAGTAGTCTTAGGTAAAATTGTGCATTATATCTGTATTATGATGCGAGTATATTTTGGATGCAGTTGAGATATGAAATAAAAGGAGAGAAGTGATTCAGGTTCAATTAGGTACATATTTAAATCGTCTAAATACTTTACCTGTCGGCTTGGGTTTCATTGCTATTGATAAAAACACATTTGATGTGAAATATTAAATCTTTTTTTAAAATTCTATTTTTTCCGTTTTTTTTTTATATCTTTAACCATATGGATTTCTCAAGTATTTTTTACCAGTCGGCTTTGAACACATACTGTAATGCAAATCATCTGTACACAAAAACGTCCATGACTTTGTACTCTCATTTTAATTTTTAAATTATGAGTATACACTGCGAAAAGCGAAATTTTTTCAGCGTTTGTTCATTTGCTTTTCACGGGGAAATCGCTATTGCACTGTGTTGGCACTTTAATATAATTTTGATATAATTGGAAAATAATGATGGATTCTCTTGCGAATAATAATACGGTTTTGCCAACTATCTACCCTATTTGCGAAAATTATCGGATCGTTAACTTACCCTAGAGTAATCAGACGGTATGTATCGATATCAGAACTGATAAGATTTCATGGAAATATATTGACATTTGTGTCTAGATTCTATCAGTTTTCAAACATAGATACATATGTATTGTACATACTGATCTGAATCACGTATTACCTGGAATTGATTGCGCCTATTGTTTTCTACACACTCACCTTAACCGATTGAAATCCACGAATTTCTTCTGTGCATTCCAAATCTGGTCTTTTATGTCAGATATATCTCGTTTACATTTTTCAATTTCCACAGCTTTCAAGCCTTCAACTATTAAACAGATATAAACGAACAGAAAATTTGCACATGTATTGTTGTCATTAGGAAATGAAGCTAAATCACAATGAGTATTTTACAAGAACATTGACCAGAATCATGTCTTTTGTTGTTTGTAATTCTATCTTGAGTTGAAATCCTTTAAAATTCAATTTGTTATAGATAGATAGATAGATAGATAGATAGATAGATAGATAGATAGATGTAAGAACAATATAAGGGACAAACAAGACTCAAAATACTGAACTTTTAACTGATAAATTTCAAGAAAACCATGAAAAAGTTTACCAGCTGCTGAATTCAAAGACATATAAAGTTACCTTCTACAATATTTTAATTAAAAAAGGGTGCTAATGAACTTACGTTCCATTTTTCTTTCTAGCGCACTCAAACGAGTGGCAATGTCGGTCTTAATTTCTTCCACTTTAAAAACCCTTTATTAAAAGAAACAAATGGTAATTTCGTTTGTTATAAGCCATTTAAACTTTTGTATCCGTTGTACCATTAAAAACATTTACTCACAGGAAAACGCAAGGCATGTACATAAACTTAATTGGTTACAAACAAAGGCTTCGAGTAAAGAAAACAAGGGGAAATATCGCAGGATACGATAGATGCTCGTATAAAGAAACAAAGAAACTTTGAATGCCAAGTAATTCGTAAACAAGTACATGTAGTGGAACTGGAGTATGTACTCAGGAGTAAATTGAGGTTATACATAATTAAAGGTTAGATTAAGTAACGAAATCCAGAGTTTACAAGTTGCATGCATATCTGGGATTTCACACGATTTTTATTCCCTGTTTGAATCAATCATTTCTACAGTATACTAAATCAACTGCCAGGTCAATACAAGACAGTTTAACAAAATGAAAAATTAAACTATTAGATATTCCTATAAATCACTAAATAAAAAAATTAAATCAAGCACTTCGTTTTGCTTAAACCTTGAAATCCCTTTAGTGATTTAACTCACCCCTCTTTTGAAAATTGACTGTGGTGTAAGAAAAAGATCATTAAATAGCACTCGAAAGTAAGAATCTGTTTTTTTAAGTTCATGTGTCATAAAAAAAGAAATCAGCATAAAGTCAAGAAACCAAAGATTCTGAAGATCGTCTTTACTATAATATTTTTTTTTACTAAATGGTGTCTCTCAATCGTCATTGACAGACTTTGTAGAGCAACCTGTCATCGGAAATTTCTGACCCCCGACAACCATTCTTACTTGTTAAACTGAGATGCCACTTGCGAGAGAACTTGGGTAAAGACTTCCCCGTCACCTGTAAAGTAATATCTAGAGTTAATATGATTTTTTCCGAAAATTAAGCGAAATGTTTTAACTTGTACTTATCCCTCAATAGAGCATTCATAACACATTTTTATTTATCAAACTGCTGAATCAAAAAAAGAAGAAGATATTTTCCTTCAAATATCAAGTTATACGGCGAAATTCTTCAATAAGCCATTATAGTGTATTAATGTATGCTGAAACTGGGTTTTTTAAACCGGGGTAAGGGGTTATTGTTAAACTTTTATGTGAGTATACGGATGAATCTTGACATGATAAACTTTTATTCAACAAGCCTTGATTCAAGATCAATTAAGATATACAGAAAATCCACGTTGCAATATAGTTCAGGAAATAAACACCGTATTAAAGTGTTTCAACAGAGAGTTTGCTGCAGACATTTAGAAAAGATAGTTAGCATACAAAGGAATAAACTAGCAACTCTTTGTTCTCTAGTGGTATAACTAGTATCAAAGCAAAGTTACAAGAAGACTACATTGGTGACACAAGTATCTGCACGATCGTGATTGCTTAGATAACAGAAAAGGAAATACAGAGACTTCAGCAATCGACCCTAGCGTGACTGCGCAATTTTTCCAGGATGTCGAGCTTTCTATCAAACCTTTTAGGCGCAATGACTGCCAGTATCCGATGTAGATGTACTGAATATTTTAATTGAACTCTGTGAGGTTTCTGGTACTAATGACTGTGTATACAAAAGGACGTTTGGGATACAAAACGATGACACAAAATTAAAGTGATCAGCATTTTTTAATCATTGAAAACATTTAGATCTTACGAGAATAATGATTTTATTCCATTATTTTCCTGATAATGATTGGCAAATATAAACTGATTAAAATATCCTATTTTTGTGATGTGCCCTCGATACTGGACACAGTATTATTGATCAATTTGTTTTGTAACCATTGCATTATGTCACTGGTAAGATATGGGCTATAAATATAGCATGTATCTACAACAAATGACATAATGTTTTCTGTTTTGATATCGTTCATGAGCATATCATCTTTCCCCTTATATTTGATTATACATTGCGAAACACAATATCGAGAGATATGTTATTAACACGACTACAAAGAGGTGTTGTTTTCCACAGGTTGTATGCGTTAGAAGTGTTCTTGTAGCTTTCCTTGCGGACCTTTTTTAAATATATAGTTACTATTGCATTGTTGATAGGAAACCAATGAAGATAGCAATATGAAAAGAAAATGCCTAATTTGTAAATGAAAGAGGTATAAATGATGCAAGAGAAGCAGAGACTGAATAGTAATTCGCTTAAGCTAGTACTAAATACATGGAAATTACTAAGGTAGTTTAATAAAATAAAAGTATTTGAACTTGTTTTCAATGAGGAGTAAACCTGTTACGTAAGTGAATTGTCGGCCACAGAATACAATTTGTATTGAAGCTTGCACGTCATTATTATTTAAATAGAAATAATGATGTCTTTTATTCAGAAAAAAACACTTTGTGAGACACAATTTGCTCGTGCTTTAGACCAGAGTAAAGTAGAAATGATGGTCCTGTAGTGGACGAATGACCTTCAAGAGATTAAATTCTTCTTTTCTTCTGTTTAATCATTTAATAATTTCGCTAATTACAAACGATGTCATCGCTGACAAGAGGAAAAAAAGTTTCAAAATATTTCTCTTAATTATAATGTTCGACTTGAATACTAAAAAAAAACTTTAACAGTTCACGAAAATGACTCAACTTACAGTTTCTTGCAATCCAATCTCAATTAAGATATATTAGTATTCAAAATGAATCAGCGGTTTTTTAAATTCTGAATTAGCTTTGTTTTATATTATTTGTAAAAAGGGAATTAAAATAGTGTTAATAGTATGACCTTTTTTAATTTAGAACAAACATATAAAACCCACGAAAGTCACTATATAAACTTATTTCTACAAATATATATTCTATATGTACAAGTAGATGGATAGAGTATAAAGTTCCTGAATAGTATAAGTAAGCATATAGTTTATGGAAAAATGCATCTACACAAACATTACCATTGGATGATTCTAAAATTGTAACATAAACTGTGTTAAATATTTGTGATAAAAAAAACCAGAAAATAACTGTATAATACTGATTTGATTTTTTATAGACTGTAATTGTTATCATCATCTTAAAAATATTTTGGTTAATGTTGCTTACCCGTGGTTGGCGAAGGTTCCTTTGATGTAACTTTGTAAGGAGAACTGAAAGCAATATAATGATCGGGTCTGAAATCATGTTCATCATCAAATATGGTCTATATGATCCAAACGAGAAAGCCTTATTATTCATTTAATTCATAAATCTATTCTCACAAAATATTTTACTTATACAAGGCTTGAAGTTAGACTTTAACGATTATCAAGCTATTGTTTCACCTTGATTTTTAGGAATCTTAATTAAGATTCAGTCCAAGTTGTCAACATCTTGATTTTGAGATATCAAAATTAAGATACTTGTAAACGGTTGTAAACATCTTGATTTTGAAATATTTTTATTAAGATTCAACCCAAGTTGTCAACATCTTGGCTTTGAGATATCTAAATTAGGATACAGACCAAATTGTCAACATCTTGGTTTTGAGATATCTTATTAATTTAGATTCAGCCCAAGTTGTCAACAGCTTGAATTTGAGATATCTTAATCAAAATACAGCCCAAGTTACCAACACTTTGATTTTAAGAGATATCTTAATTAAGATACAGCCCATTGTCGAACCATTTGTGCTTGACAAAGGACACCACCTATTCATGTGATGTACGATGTAAGGGATATACTTAGTTAAAAAATAAGTCTTTACCATAAAAAATGTTAACCTTTTGACAACATCCGGAGTGCCAATCGATTTTTCTGTCAGTTTGGCTAATTTTGAGATGAATTGTCTCTTGGCTTTCTGAAACCATTCATTTTATATTCATTTTCCACAATTACGTTCTCCGTCAATATTTGTTCGCAAGTCCGATAGAGAGGCTTAATCAATATTGAAGGAATTAATGGTTGACAAATTCAGTCAGAACAATAAAACACATCTTTCTCAAACAGGAGTGAGGTTTTTATTGATTTTAAACAAATAAATATTGAAAAGGGGAAATTTTATAAGGACATCATTTTTTGAGATGAGCATGTTATTTTAATTTGTTGTTGAATTTTCTAATCAATAAAAACCTTCCCATTTGTAATATTCTTATTATTATTGATAACCTTTTCCCAAGAAGGATGAAAAAGTAATAAAATATCCTGGCTAGTGATGAATTTCCAAGCCATGGTAAGTAATCGAAAAAGTCAAACCACTCAGAGATCTTCATATATATTTTCTTTTTTCAATATGATTTACTTAAACCGAAGCTATAAAATCAAACGACGTTAAGTTCCTCCCTACCGATAAATTGGGAAAAGTATCAAAATTGCGATGTTTGTGATGTTAAGTGGTTTGTTAACGTTTGATTGGGATAGGTATGGATAGGGAATCAATGTTTACCTTTGGATTGGGATAAGTATGGATAGGGAATCAATGCTTACCT
>WFKH01011581.1:55480521-55528263 GCA_016163765.1 Magallana hongkongensis | reverse complement strand
ACCTTTGGATTGGGATAAGTATGGATAGGGAATCTATGCTTACCTTTGGGTGTTGATCGGCATAGTGGGATTCAAGGAAACAAAGGCTCCTGTTGAATCTTTCAGGGATATTTCTGCATACCTATCAGAATATAGAATTAAATATAAATGGATTGAAAAATTCAAGTTATTTCTCCATTTTGTTTTTGTTTTGTTTTGTTTTTGTTTTTGTTTTTTTTTTTTTTTGGGGGGGGGTTGTTTTGTTTTGTTTTTTACATTGAATGTTTTAGCATTTTTTAGTGTATAAAACATCTTAAAGGTGTTTATTTTTTTAAACGTATACATTTAATGGACATTCATACGATATGCATACAAATTGCAAACGGTAATTGTTATAACGGCATTAATTTTCAGAAAAGAAATTACTTTCGATACATTTTTAAACTTATAATTATAATTTACTGGTTAACGAATATCACGTGACATTTTCAAAGTTTTGATTTGTATTTTCTCATACAATTATATTTATGTAATTATTTTCTTTATACCCTTTAAGTTTGCACCTTCGGGATTTTTTTTAATGTAAGGTGTTTGAGTTTCTTGTAACTTGATTACGTTACCAATATAAATTTTTCACTAAATTGATATCTACACTAAAAGATTGTTTTAGGTTTGCTTAAACCAGATATAATATTTTCATAAAAGATTGGCTACATTGGGGAACATCAATAAACACTATCTATTTATCACTTATTTGGAAGACGAGTGCAAAAGAGATAATTTGTCTTAATATAAGCCTAGTTAAGCCCATTACTCAGCTTTGATAAACACAAGAACTTAAGGGGTTTCGTTTTTACATTAAGAGGTTTCCCCTTCAAGTTTTCATCTACTTGTATGGTGTATCATAACAAAGACAATCAGAAGGAGAAAATTCCGAAGTGTAGGCAAACTCGTATCAATATACAATTATACTGACTTCTGTATTTTCTGTTGTTCACACATTATCTACAGAAACTGCGGTAAGCGATACCATTGAACATCAGAATTCTACTCATTAGATACACTTGTTTGATATTTTGCAGGCATCCAATTCCCAATTGACGTCATATTTTCAGATTAATTAATTCGGAATTGTTGTCGACAAAGAAATCTCATCAACTAAACGAACGGGTTGGGATTTTCTTCCTTTGTGTGGTTTCCGTAAGCTCTCAAGTATGTAAAGGTATTTGCAGTCGGTCGTCTCCAACATCAAATTTAAAGCCATCATTCTCCTTTTGTCTTTCAAACCCTCCGGGGTTTCTCTGATATTTGTCCATTTTGTATATATAAGTAATCGAATTTTCCATCCGTCGTTTCTTGCAAAGGAACTATGATTTGTTACAGGAATAATTAAAAGACATTTAACTCTACGACAATTTGTTAATAAAATCTTGGTATTATTTATGTTTACATCTGAGCACACTCGTAGCAGACGATAGATGATATAAGCTTCTATGCCTCAAGGAATAAGGGCGATCAAACCCTTGTCATTCTTCTCATTACTGTATTAGTTATTCTCTAATGGCTCTCCAAGTCACTCTGAAGTCACTGCCAGCAGACTCGATATGTTAATTTCTTTTCATTTATAGGAGAATCTGCTTTAGGGGAATGACAAGATGCATGTTGACACTACAAACATTTTCCATTTGGTCCAATTTTCATTCTTGCTGGCGACTGGAAGCTCATTAGAGAGAGAGAGAGAGAGAGAGAGAGAGAGAGAGAGTTTATTTCATTGAATTTCATTCATCCTCCATGTCTCCATGCTAGGATTCCTGCTAAATGCAATCTGTGCATTTCACAATTGCTGATAATGTCTTAAGAACAGCATGCTGACATCTCTTCAATGAAGGGCAAACAGGTAACGTTTTCCAGAATTTCTGCTTTGATGACTTGGGCTGATGAGCTCTTGCGAAATGATTTATTCGCGTGTGGCGGTATGCTTCCACGGGAAGGTAAAACGGTCCGTAGTTTTCATTTCCTGTCTTATTAATTTGGATTTCTTTTTATACCAATAACAAGGTCATACATAAATATGAAGGCAGTCTTTAGTAGATCAGAAAAAAGAATGTGACACATAAGTTTGTTATGAAATCACTAAATATATTTAAAAAATCAAGTTATCTGTAGGTTTTAAGAAATTTTATCTTACACCATCGCAATTCAGGCATTTTTTGTAAAGTACCTTTGTTTAAAACGGTCGTTATGATATGATGATGAGAAAAAGACAATCATGGACTTTGAAAGATACAAATGTGTTAATTACAAATCAACCTTTCGTTCAAGAAGCACTGTCTATACATTGTGTATTTAAAATATACGTACATTTGTTAAGTGCCATTACCAATATCTTAGACAGAATTTAAAGTAGTCTGGGTTTTTTTTTTACTTTTTGTGACGTCACACCAAACTAAAAGATGACCAGTATCTCCTAAGATTTAGAAATAAAGATTTATCTGGTCTTTGAAAAACATTTTATCCAACTTTCTATATTCGGTGTTTTACTTATATTAACAAGTATTGACAGTGTAATGAAAATACAGCATGTTGGACAAAGTGTTTTTTTATCACAAAAGCAAGGGAGATTTTTTTCATCATCCGTTTTTTTAATCAATCCATTATTTCAGATTATTACATCAAATGTTTTTTCTCATTACTAAACATAAAATATATTGGAAACAGTTATCGGTTTTTATGTAGAAATGATTAGAAACGTAAACATTGTTATGTCAAAGTCAATGACATGTTGCTAAACATGTAGTATCTAAAATTACAGAGGCAATACAGTGAAAACTCGATGTCATTAGAAATTATTTAAAGCACTATAACTTTATCCATGCGGAGTGTAAACATATTTATATCACACACCTTTTAAGAGATGGGTACAAATGGATAAAACATGAAATATTCGGCTGAGTAACATATGGGACTAACATATAAAGGGGTAATGAAACTTTTTCTAAGATGCTTAGTAATCATTAGGACTCTGTACAGTTTTATGAAACATTTATCATTTCTTTTCATGTTTGACTAACTTGTCTTAGCAACCGTTTTGGTTATCAACCTTTTCCTTACCGACTTACTCCGGCTGCGTGAGCTATCAGGTCATGTATGTCTCTTGTCCCGCAATGCCGACTGAACATAATCTAAAAATCAACATATCAATAATTAATCAGTGTGTTGTTTCATCAACTTAACGTTTTCCAATTAAGTAGACTGGATAATATCATCCTTTGCAAAATCATAAACGATAATACATAATTGTGTATCCTTAAAAGTTATGGAATAAATATGATAACATCAAAACAAAGAAAATTACATTTTTTTTTTCATATCATTATATTTCTAAATATTTATCAAATTTGAATTGATTAAAGCAGGACTCATTCATGGCAGCTGCAACTAAAATACAGAAATAAATAAATATTGCTTAAGTTGTAGATTTTGGAATTAAAAGCAATTTTTAAAAACACTTTGACATAAACTTCAATGTTGATTATATGATTAAAGGTGCATCAAGGAGAGATGAATATATTTTTTTATCATGTCAAATCAAAACCATAAGCCTTCCTTTTTCAATAATATTCTATGATATACGTTTATTGCTTTAAAGGGTGTTCTGCTTTAGTATTGTAGAAGTAAAAGTAATGGCTTTTAAACATGTAAGATGGGGTAATCAGCAAGCAAAACCTTGCTCTCCATTACTATATTAGAGATTATGCATAGGATCATTAATCCGAATAAAGTTTGAATTTTCCATTATGTTTTACCGACATTATTTCATGCCAGTAAACACTAAAGGTCGCGTTATCTATAATCTCGATTAAGCGACTAATGAGCTCAAAACATATGATAATAAAGTCAATAGTCAACCAATGTTTCCATGGAAACGTTTCCAAACAGAAGTATACAAATTTTGTCAGGAAGCTGATTTGGTCGGCATGTTAAATTATCATCTGTATATAGCTTTGCGGTACTTCTAAATTCTCTAAATGACACACACACACACACACACACACACACACACACACACACATATATATATATATATATGATAGTGCGTCACAGAATCGAGAGTTAGATGTATTGTTAATTTATTGATACCGATATATTTGCTTGTCTGTATCTGTTTTTCATTGAAGAAATCTACAAACAAATGAACTGCAGATCTTGAGTTTGAATGCGTCAGAAATTTCTATTTTAATTGTAATCAATCATGTTTTCCTCTCATAATGGATTTGTTTTAAGATTGAATTTTAAAACTAAGGGTAAATGCATTTTGTTCATTTCTATTAAGAAAAAAATATTGTAATATTGTAATGTGGATCTAAGAAATAAGTCAAAGAATGTCCAGGTACTTTTAAAGAGGTTCAAAACGGGACATGCCCTATCCTTATGTAAAAAGAAACATTCAACAGTGTCAGTTAATCATATCAAATCACACATATTGAATACGAACATTAAAATTTGTTATGGTATAAAAATTTTTTCAAATAATATTTTTTTACATACAGATATATATAAACAAAGTTGAAAAATGTTGTAAAATGTTAATTTAATAAGTGACGATGGGCGAAATGCAAGTAGGAAAATTTGTCAGAACGTGGAGAAAATGTACAAAAGTGTTCATTTATTCATTTGTATCTATAAAGTTTTAAGAACTAAACGATCTTTTTATTTGTCGTACATGAATCATTTATAGATGACTTGCTGAACGTATAATTCAATCAAAATCTCGATCGAAATTCAACAATTGATTCATTTATTTTCTCTCCTGTTGACGTAAAATATCTCCCTTATTATCTAAAGAAATCAACACTTTAGCTAAATGAATTGAGAAAGATTTTCACAAATTAAAAAAAGGCATAAGTTGATTGTATATATTTCTCTACTATATATTTAAAAAAAAAAACTTCTTATCAATTGCCCTTGCTTAGAACTTGTTTCTATTAGAAAAGATGACCAATCCCAGAAATGTACTTTCCTCTATAGAATATGATTTTATCAAATTATAGTAAAACATTTTCTGTACATGTATATGTTATCATTGATTTGTCGTGTAGCCTAATTTTGTTAAGAAATTAAGCTTAAATCAATTAAAATTAAATGTTGTTTTTTAGCTTTATTCTTCTAAGCAAAAATTGTTTCAAAGATTATTTAAATAGAAACATGATCGTCTTCGATTACCTAGCTATTAACCCATTCAATATGGCGGAGCAATTTTCTATTTGAACTTTTAAGTCAATAGAAGAATCAAATAAGTTTCCTTTTGTGAAAATATCGAATGAATTCCCAAGACCTCTCTGTTATTCAATAAACGCTCAGTGGTAGATATATGTTAATCAAATCCATTTTCAATTACTTCAATCATTGATTTTTTAGTGGTTTGTTTGATATAACATATTTTTTTTTAAAACGAAATTCGAAAAATTGAACAGAGATATGAAATTCCCTTTTCTATATTATTCTAAATATTTCCAAATTCACTCGTGCAAAGTTGTTAAATATACCCGTCAAAATATGTATTTTTAATCATATAAAATGATTGTTTAAATCATGATTTAAAAAAAACAACTTTATTTTCCTAAAATGTTACTGAAAATTAATTAAATACATTTATTGTCACATTGGATTTTACAACATAGGAAATATATATATACATGTAAAACATAGTTCTAAAAAAGCAAGATAGTGAGAGATATACAATTTCAAAAAACAGATTTATATCATAATTTTTATACTGACGATCCACCACTTTCCCCAGTTCATACGCTTATTTGGAGTATTTAAGGGAGCAAGGTGGCCAAAAGGTTGCGACTTTTAAAGATCTTTTGTTTTCTGATATGAATATTGTTTGTGGTTGATATTAACATTGACGATGCTCCGGAAACAAGTTTGATTTTTACTTTAAATTCCAGTACATGCCAATCTTTCCTCGAGTTTCTTGCTTCTTTTGGAAAGCACATTAGATTAAACAATATTTTAACATAATGATTTTCATTCTTTGATTCTACGAACCATTTTACCTTGGTAAAACAATGTGCGTCTTAGTTATAGAAGAAAACATGTTACATAATGCTTTTTTAATAATCTTTTTTTTCATATCCACACTGGTTTTCAAGTATTTGTATTCCGTAACTTTCATTTTCTTTTTGTAGATTACATAAATTTTGGTCCTTTAAATGACATCATGGAAGATAGTATATAAGAAACACGTACTAGTTAAGTGGATGTGCATGTAATGGTTGAGAATAAAAATAGCAATAACCTCTTACCTTTTCTTTCTTTCCGTCGATGTCCAAAAAAATCGTTTTTGTTGGCTCAATTGACGAAGCGTTCCCCATTTTTGCGTCTTTTTAGATTGTTCTTTAAGAATATACCACTTCAACAATTTGTCATCACGCACTATGAGAAATTTCTCTTTTTTCCTCCATATCTAAAAATTATTGTCATTGTGAGTAGGTTTTGCTACCGATCCTGTTCGACCAATGCGGAAAATGTGATTGACTCCAGTAGTTGCCTATTAATTATCATCTATTTCAACGTATGCAAACACCGTTATTATAGACACCTCGTAGGAATCAATAGACTGCTTGCAAAATTTCACCTGTGTGTTCACCAGGTGTCCCCAGCCTCTGATGCCAACTGTTGCTAAGCAATCGACTCGCTTTTGTGACGTACTTCCACAATGAAAATCTGGGGATTAAAAGTTAAGCAGAAGTCAGTTTATCTCGATGAAATGAACTGAAAACTGTTGATTTTGTCAATATTGTTGTAAATCATTTCCCACTGTATAAAATATTTGTGTTCATTATCCTCCTTATTAGGAGTTAACTAAGTTTAACTTCCTTGTCGGCGAGGGAAAGCAGGTTAATTATTGAAAAACTCAGTGGGTTACTTGTTGTATAAATATTATCAACTTATTTTTCAAATTTTAGTCTATTGTCAATAAAACCATCGATTCCATGGTTTGAATAAACTCAGTAAAGGTAAAGCAATCATAATGCACTCCGATACACAACTGCAATTTATTGGTATTGATGAGTTTACGTCAATACACGGATCAAAAATATTATCGCATCCAAAATGGCACAATAATAGCAACAAATAATAGAATATTTGTTTTAAACGAATTCTTTTACGATTATGCCAATAACAAGATGAAACAAAATGGACCACAATAAATCTTTTTTTTTTCGAAAAGACTCTTCTTTGTTGTCTAGTTCGATTGGTTTATTTAATCGACATACATTGGAATAGACAGATGGATATGATTTGCAGGTAGTATATTTACGATGAATATTATTTTTAAATAAAATTAAGACATTATTTTCTGGGGAACTTACTCTTGTAAAGCTTGAATTATTTCTCGTATTTGAACTTTATTGATGGAATTACTGTTATTTTCTGAACAAGACATTTTCAAATGTTTCGATAATTGACTCTTGAAATGTGATTAACACTACACAGTATAATTTATTTATTCTATATTGTTGTATTCATAAAAGGGTTATTCCTAGATTTCTACTCAAACGTCTTCTTTTCAAATTCATTTTTTACAGATTGAATTAGATGTCTTGATGTTGAAGGCTAATCTTGAACACAAAAAAATCTCCAGGAAATTAATTCTTGTTATGCAGAAATACCTTTAAGAAATCTCAAGTCAATCCGTAGAGAGCGGATTTACATCGGAAGAATTTCAATGAGACTTCATTTGGTGGAAAAGCAGAATTATTTGCATTTTAATTACTTGTCAATGAAAGATAGAAACTAAACAATTTTTGTTACTTGTTGTTTTACATGTAAAACTTGATAGGTTATTGTTACAGGTTTTTTTTTTTATTTAAACAGATTTGTATGGTTTATGTACAACACAATTTCCTCACACACAACTTTCAATATTATTTTATTGACATAGCAAATACATAAATGTATATTATGTATGATAACTTTACTTGAAATTTAGGTAGTAATAGACAAGGTAATTTATCAGAATCTGGAAAAGAGATGAAAAAGGCGCAATAATGAAGAAATTCCCTACAAAAGTAGGTGTTTTATAAATTTAAAGACACTTCCTATGTGCATTTTTAAAATCCATTTTACGGAATAATCGATCTACAAAGTATAATATAATACTCCGAAACATTATGACATAAATCAGAAAGAGTGAAGGGCCAAGAACTGAACCCTGTGAAACAACAGCATTGACGCTTCAATAAGATGATAACAAGTCATAAAACTTAACTTTTCATTACAATTACAGATGTACTTTCAAACTAATTTATATAAGCTTTACGATGCATGCCAACTATTTGAGATTTAAAAAGGAAAATATTTTATGACACGCTCTGTGAAAAGCTTAAGACAACCCACAAAATTTTGTACGATTTTTTTAGTATATTTTTAACAATGCTGTGATAAGAAAATAGAAGTACTTGGGGTTTTTTGGTGAACAATTTAGTTGCAAGGGGTAAGTTTTCAGAGGGGGTCTATTTTTGGTAAACCCCCCCCCCCCCCCCCCCCCCACCCCAACCCCCACCACCCGCCCATAATTTTTAACAAGAAAAATGTTTACTGATAGAGCACAGAAGTAATTTAAAAGAATTATTTCAGTAAAATAGTTGTTGAATTACAAAACAACAGTAAACTACTTAATACAAAAAAAACTTAAGTATTTGTTGACAAATGGCGTTATGGCCTATGGGTTTTTTAATATAATAAAAAAGACAACAATCAATAAAGGACTATATTAAAAGAAAACTTAAAAAATGAAAACAAAATGTACATCTTTGAAATAAGGATTTATGAACAAATTGATAATAAAAATCCAATTCTTATTAAAGTCATTTAGGTTGAAAACATTTTTTTTAGTAGTTAGATATGGTCTTTTCATGGACGATTAAACACAATAGGATTTTTTTTTTGGGGGGGGGGGGTAAAAAAATTATTCATTGGATGAAAATATACATGTATGTTATAATTATTAACTAATATTAAAACGCTGCCCATGAATGTTAGGTTCCAATTAAAAAAAGCCATATACACTTTATTGAGAGAAAAGTGTAAAAGTGAGTCTTTTTTTTAAATTGGAACCCAAAGTTCCTGGACAGCGTTTCAATCTTAGTCAACAGTCACTTATTGCAGCACTATTTGTGTCTAACATTTCAGCCTCTTTAAGTCAGCAGGAATTTACAACAAACATCTGCAATGTGCCTGCTATATCTGTAAAGAATAAATATAATTTTTTATTCAGTCAACATTTATGGAGCAAACTTTTATTTGCTATGTGGATTTTGAAAAACAATGATTTACGTTACAGTGAAAGGTTCTTTCACTGTAATTTATTTCGAAACAGCAGCTTTGAAATTGATTAACAATTGATGCACTTTTTGTTGATGTACATTGTGGCCATTTTTGGAATTAAAGGTTTCAAAAGAACAATCCATATGCACATTTCACTTCATACTATTAATGTCGACATGTTTCTTTGATATTTCTAATCAAACTTTAGCGAGTTTCCTGTATTTAAGGGCCCTATATTCACTCATTTTTCTTTTAATATTTTGAAGCGTTTGACAGACTTTTAATTAAGAATTTTTCTCCTTTCTGAAAGAATGTTTGTTTTATGTTCTTTTGTAATTATTGTTAGATCTTCAAGTAATCAATATTGTAAAGACAGTGTATCGATCGATTCTTTACAGAAAAGGAAAGTATAGGTTTATATTTTTAATGAACGCCCAGTTTAGGAAATATGTATTTAGAAGTCAGGGTATTATTAAACACAGTTCATTCACTTTTTAAAAAAGACCTTCAAATGCATAGTTTAGCTTGGTTTTTTTTAATAAATAATGTTTACATTGTTTGTTGGTGTCTTGTTTTATACTTTTAACATTGACAATTACTTGGATTATTTCGTGATCGATCAAACCCTTAGCTACATTGAGAGGACAGACTCCATTGACTTGGACGGGCTGACATCAGACTTCCAAATAGTTAAAATTCACATATATGGAAAAAATGACTGTTCCTTCTGTGTACCGTGTTGACATGTACATCATCGATAATTAACTTTATTCACTTTATAATAGTATATGGCAAGTTGAAGAATGATCACAGAGGAAATATAAATAGATAGGTAGAACCATTTTAACAAGAGCTTTGACTTTGGGTAGTTGTGTCAAACACCACTGTGACGTAGGCTTGTCTATTTTATTGTTGTCCAGTCAGCCATGGCTCTTTGAAATCAACACGATTTGTCTGGCTTTTGAGCTAAGACTACGTAATCGGTGGATATTTCGCTTGAATCCAGCGTCATTTTTAACTCGTTTTGACGCAAGAAATAGAAAGCTACGTCCTACCGAAAGTCCAAGGTCTTGTTAAAATGGTTCTAAAAACAATGGAATGCTGTTTTTGATGTTTCATATTGGTTATGTAGGTAGCGAACGTTGCAGAAAAAATGTACTTGACAGAGTTATGTATTTTTTCTGTAGTGCTCACTGCCTTCATAACCGCACGTAACATCAAAGACAATATGTCTAATTTCGAGAACCTAATTTTGTTTATGCGAAAGATTAAAACACTGTGTTATCTATACTGACGTAAATAACGGTTATTTTACATTTTCATCTATTCAAACTTTTGAAACTTGATTTTTGCACACACAAAAATAGTAATCTTTACGTGTTTGAAAGTTGTTTTCAAGGCATCCATGGTTTTCTGGTTCTATCTTTATCTGTAATGGCATAGTTAACGTTCTATTAACAACTCATTACCGCCCTTGATTACCAACCAATCTTTCAGAATGTTGCCATAACGACGGGTGTCAAATTGCTTCAGGAAAAAGAAACAGGAGTGAAAGGTTCATCTAAATACTGTTTATAGGCAATTTATATGGCACCCTTGATGCCAATATTTTTAATAACTTTTGAATCAACATGTTTATCTAATTTGATCATGTCCAAAGTGGCATTGTAGATACTGGTAATTCGTTTAGTCGGTACTTCATGTACTACTATGTATGTTACATATCATTTATTAGCAACGAATCTTAATATATTCTATGCTTCTATACAAAAAGACCAAAAATAGTAATATAAAAAAAGAGAGATGTCCAAAGAAACAGCACACTATATAAGTACATAAAACTTGTAATGACTACGTCATAACGGATTTACCAGTTTCTAAGTCGGTTCTTGCGAATTGATTCCGACTCCCAACTGTGCCAAATCACGGTGTAAAAGTATCAAGGTGCTACGCAACGATTCCATTTCCAACTTTAGAGTGCAAACACCGGAATATTGTCGTGTCAAAATAACATTAATGTATTTCAATCAAAGAAGTACAATCTTCAGTCTAATATGTTTTGAAGTGATCTTATCTTGCTGTTTTTCTTACACGTCTTAATAAAAGATTCGAATAAAAGATCAAGTACTTAATCCAGATGTTTTACATTGTTGGATCGTTTTGACAAGCTATAATCTTTCCCTGGTAACTGCTTCAATTATTTTTTGTTGATTTTCCTGATAAATAGAAATTATATATTATATATACATGTTTCTATTTTGAGAAATTTTGTTATTTTCATATTATCAGTTCTAGTCATTTAGCGTTTGTTCATATTTTTCATACTTTGGGCCATTTTGGGACCACCGTTTTCAAACCAGCATATCCTCTGTTCCCCAAAAAAACCACAATCAATGCACATACGTAAATCTTTGTTGAAATTAAATTTTACGGCAATATTCATGCGCTATATGATTGATTAAATATCAGATGTACTTAAATGTATTCCTTTTTCAGGAGTTTTTTTAAATTTGATTTCTAATCAATATTCAATGGTTTTAGTGTATTATAAAGATGTACATGTTTAGTGGTCCATGACTTTGTTTATATACTTTTCAAAACCCTGTTAACGTACTTTGAGCCACAAAATAATTCTACATGACGAAGAACCCTTTCTTGTTTGGGTCATCATCATCATCATCTTGTGTACATCATGGCTTTATCATGTGCACATCAGATAAACTTATCATGGCAATATCATATGTACTTTAGATATCTTTATCGGGTCAATTTATGTTATATCAGATATCCTAATTGTGACAATACGATGTTTTATGTCATTCAGATATCTTAATGGTGGAAATGTCTCGTGTGAGTTGGTTCTATGACGTGCCTGAGTATCATGTTTTAGACTTTGTCGTGACAATGGACTTCGATTTTCTTCTACTAACCCGTGAGACCCAGAGCGTAAATATCTTCTTATGCAAAGATAGCAGTTTAAATTCAGTCTCTCTTTTGTGCATTTACGGCTGCAAATCTGAAGTTATTGATGAAGATCCAAAATAATTCAGAGTATACAGTGTGACATCATAAAAATGGAGAGATACGTATACTCTCGTGTCTTCCTTTGAGAAGATCAATATTAATTTAATAATTAAGAGTCTTAAAAGTATAGAATGTTCATATTCTAATCAAGGATCATATTTCCTGTAGACAATATTCTAGACAACACGGTAATGATTCGTTGAAAGCTTTTAATGTCCGAGCTCTTCGTTAAGGTGATGTGATGTGTTTGTTCAGATACGCAATGCCAATTTAATTTTTCCATTTTATTTGAACGTAATTGCGACCATAGACTTAGCTAAAGGAAGTTCAAATTCGTTTGAATGCGATCTGAATCGTTTATCCTTACCAAGACCTTAACAATCTCTACGTTTGAGTTGACACAAATGCAAAAAATAATACGTCAGTGGTTCGGCCCTGGCATGGCTTCGATAACAAGGATAATTTTATATATCATTATTTCTAACTAAACTAAAGAAAGAGAATAAAAATAAAACTGCATGCAAGATTCTAACTACAAAAGGAAACCTTCTTGTACAAGTATTTTGGAAAGTAAGCGGGTAATGTCAAGTAAGGATCCTTCTGTCTGGTTCGTGATAACATACATCTTCAGTTAGCACTTTTAAATCTCTAACATCTTGATATGAACTACATCAATTCTTCAGGAGAAAACACCCAGACATTTGGCTACTTATTTTTCTAATTTTGATTCTCATGGGGGGGGGGGGGGGATATGGGACACCTTCAAATTGTGACACAATTTCTTTCAAAATAAACAATAAAATAAACAATAAATTAACAATAACTTTATATAATTTTGATGTCTAACGGCGTATTAAGCGTAAACGTATTACTGATTAAGCGTCGGCTACTAATTTGCAGGTCATGCGATCGAAACCGGTTGTGGTTTTTTTTACATTTTTTACATTTATAAAAATTTTTAAAATGCATTTATGGTCAAATTCTGTACAATTTGACGATTTTAAAACCATAACTATTTTGATTATGATGTACATTCATCAACATTGTTATCTCAAGAGACATAAAATTTTCTGTCAAATATTATTACAAATGATAAGGTCAGATTAAAGAAAAACCTTTTAAACATAGACATATTAAGCTTTTATTTGATCAAATCAGATGATAAATTTTCGAATGAATTGCATCTATTTCTTACTAAATATACACTCGATCATCAAAAACTGCATTACAATTTTTTTCTCTTTCATTCTCTCTATCTCTATCTCTCTCTCACTTACTAACATGTAATCATAGAAGTTCACAACAAATGGAATGTTGAATGAATGTAAGCTAGGAGAGGGCTCTCGTATTGACATTGTGTCAGAATGAGCATTTAATCTGAGACTAAATTCCGTTCCACCTTAATTAATTAATGCCTTTCAATGTGGACGATACTTGATTTAATTAAAGGAAAATAAGGAATTGATTAAATCTTACCACATTAAACTTAATAACTGACAGCAATATTTAGACTCTGAATTCCGATATACTAGTATATTGAGACATGTCTGCGTCAGGTTTGTCATATTGTTAATCTGCAACATAATTAATTTTCATTTTCAAAATCAGCAATAGTTCATAGATTTTGGATGTTCAGATATCAAATTGAAGAGATAGTTAATTGACCCCAAACAGAGACAAAGTAAATAGGTATGGAAAGATCGTTAATGTACAGTACATTTGTATGTAATAGCCGCCCCAGTATTCGTGTACTCGAAAAAATAAGTACAAATGAATTCACACACGGCTCTTTTACCAACTTGGTTGTAGTATTTGTTGTATAATAGTATTTTCTCTTACAATGGCAGTTGGCGTTATCACCGACGAATGGCATCTTTCTCTTTAATGACGTTTTCTCAAAGTTTTCTGACGCCACCTGCTGTTGCTGCTAATGTTGATTACTAAAATTTATTTAGAATATTATGTATATCAAATTGTCATAATTAATGTTGCTCTCCGACGTTTAATTACAAAAACAATCTCGTCCGACTTTGCACATTGAATATAAATGAATGATATTGAAAGATAAATGGACTGGGGTTTACTGAACAAGCGAATTGTTGAAACCACGGCGATATTTATTTTCTTATATTTATATGATATGCACTACAAGTAACATGTAACAAGAAATTCGTAATAAAGAATTTGTACGTCTCGAATGCTAAGTACGTAGTTAATAGAAATCGTTTGATCAAAATCTTCTTTCCAAATTTGCATTCATAAGAACTATTTGGGTTCTTAGTTTACGGTTCATAGCAAAGTTGGTTGTAAATAATTAGAGGACATTTAAGTTGAATTAGGAAGAATTATAAAAGGCATGAGATGAAACAAAAATGTATAATGAATTGGGCTGTGAACATTTATGTGAACGCCGTTAAACATAAACTATATAAACTCAGTTTTCCTTATTTCCCTATAAACGGTAATCCTTTTGATATGTAACAAATGCTGCCAATTTTTAGTTACTTTATCAGTGGGTTATATTCTTGTTTAGCATACATGTATGGCCTGTAAAACGTTGCACCACTCAAAATTTATTAAAATTCTTATTCGATAACATGTCAGACATATTCAACAATCTAGACATTCCTATGCAACATTTTGGATTTTTATTTGATATTCTGTGTAAAATGACAAAATTTAAAGTTTAACCCTATCTCATATGATTATGCAAAGCGAATGCAATGGACTGGGTGAAGATAAATCACATGTTTTGAATGTAAATCACAAGATTACCGAAAATAAATCACAAGTCTGTCGCATATAAATCACATCATTAAATATGAACGACAAAATTATCGAATAACAATCACATGTTTTCGAATAAGAATCACAACTCTAATAACATAAATTAATTTACATGTTTTTCGAATATGAGTGACACGTTTTTTGAAATTAAATGACATTTTTTCCGAGTAAGAAGAACAAGCTTTTGCATATAAATAAAACGATATTAAAAATAATGATGCAACGTTTTACACACCATATACAACGTATTAACAATTTACAACTTTCTTAAAAATGTTGGAAATAAAAAATATATATCTAAAATGACACTGAGAGTTCTTAATATATGTCAAATAAACCATTGATCATATTAACTATTGTTGCCAATACACACCACGATTCAAAATCAGTAAATGTGGACGACTTTTTCTGCAACATCATACATGTATTATTCATTTGGTCCATTTCTACCGAGACTGGTAATCGTTTTCATTTAATTTTGTTTTATTGCTTTAATACAACATTTGAAAAATTAAAAATCTATAGATATTTTATTTGCTATTCCTCCAGCCCGTACCATTCAGAATTAAATACAGGCACATACAATAATTGCTTCGATCGAAAGTAATGTGATACCCTTACAACAATACCAATTTGAGGAAGATTTGAATTCTAATTAGTTACATATGATGTAGCACAGGGGGCAGGTCTTTAAATTGATAAAAAAAGGGATGAAAAATTTCCCAGGGCAAAGCCTGAGACTACTATCTGATATTTAAAAGGACCGTATTTAAATCACGATTCACATTCCCAACTGATTGTCGAGCTTTCGTTAATATTTTCAAAAGTTATTGACTATTTCATTTTCTTATTTACAGAGCAAATTATGTACATAGATTTAGTTGCACACCCCATTTAAAATCTATTTGGAATATAATGTACCTGGAATACGGACGGGTTAAAATCACGCAGTTCAAGGTAGTGTATTAAGTCAAATAGGAACCAGAACTTGTTATTTGGTGTATCTTTTTAAATACATGTACAGCATATATTTAGTAACTGTAGTGTTGACATGCACACATATTTAGATTTATCATATTTCAAAGCTTTATGTACGAAAAAACAAGACTTTTATTCTCGTTTTAAGTCTAATTGTACGTTTTTCCGTAAATGTTTTCACTGGCCCTCAACACAATTTACACGTAATTTAATACGATGAAATGCGCGATTGCCTCCTCAACAGCTTATGCTTGTAATAAGATTGAACTGAGGTAAAACTTCTTTAGTTCACGTAGAAATTTAAAAGAAAAAAGAGAGTCATTGTCCTTTTTATTCCAGGTTTACAGGGACGACCTTCCAACGGTGCACATATTTAAAATACATGATATAACTCAAACAGCTGTACACCAGCTAAGTCGATCGGGGTGTATTAATGGTTTGTCATCTGCACAGGTAGGTTTTTGTCTTGTAGGATTAACGGTGGGGAACGAACAAAATCTTCGGGCCGCTATATGATATGTTCAATATTTTGGTTTCTTTACAATGTTGTTGTTAGGTCTTTTTTCACAGGCTTTTGTTAGTAAAGTGGGGATTGAAAAGGTTAGAATTTTCCAACACACCTTTCATTTAATACTTATTCAAAACTTCGCTCTTATTCATGCGGGTTTTTTTTCCAAACTTCTGTTGAAAGAAAATAAAGAATGATCGACGATTTTCATATTAATTTCTTTAAGAAATATGTTTTTGAAGATATATCAAGTAAAGAAATTTGCTGTACTAATTAACATTTAGTAAAATTTGATGTGTAAATGGAAGTCATGATAGAAACTTTCGGCATAGCATGCTGATAATAGCGAGATATACTTTTATTCTTTCTCCATATTTTAGTCTGCTCTTCACCAGCACAGGAAATTTGTGTTTGCAGGCTATGAACATTGAGAGATCAAAACTTGTCATTTGATAGAACACATCAGATAGACACCGTCAAAGCTTTGATGTATATTGATTTGGATTTTAATGAAATGTCAACATTTGCTACGGATTTGTCACCGATCGATCAAAAATCGCAGCTTTACTTCGGGATTAGTCTGCAAAAGCATAATAAACATTTGCTTACTTTAGAGATGGGATCGCGACCTCTGACTGATGCACACAAAACAATGCATTATTATCACTGCTTAATGATATTTTTCTAGAGAGCACCTTATACATGCAGATCAGATAATATTTCATTTTCAAAGTCTTATTATGTTATGAACAATGGCATGTAAAGAAGTTGTTCTATTTTTGTTCCACAAGCCATTGTAAATAACCTGCTATGTCATTTTCGCTATCAGTTTTTTATGGTTTTTATTCATAAATATATACATGTATGTCTTTCAATCAAAACCTTACAAGATTTATTAAAAGCCAGGATGTATATATTTTTTTATCTTCACTCAATTAACATTTTTCGAAGTAGGCTAAAAATTAATTACTCTATATAATTCTGTAAAAAAAAAGTCGAGCACATATATTGTATATTCTATAAACTATATACTAAACCCCTTTTTAGTAGAAAAAAAGTAATTGCGTGGGTAAATATGTACCTTTGACTTCTAAATCATTTATTGAAAATCGATACAACGACTTGCTAAGTAATAAATCAGGTACAAGACCAGTCAGAGTTTTCCTCTATCCCTATACACGATTTATTTACACCTTTTGCAATGGCTCTTCACACTCTCTGTTTTTAAGGCAGCAAAACCAAAATACCGTGCGGATTAATAATGGTTTTACTTGATTCATTGTCGTAAACACAAACTATTATTTTTTTATATTTTCATTAACAGTTTGGCGCATAACATGTGCTGTATAATTGTCATTCGATACTTTATAACCACTTACTTTCAGAATTACTGTACCTTTCATATTATTGTCGTGACTTTCGTATCATCAATACATACATGTAGATCTATGTTTCTGTGTCTACATTAAAGTCAATACTACATGTACATGTTTATTGACCGATATGTCGGGAAAATAATGGTTTCTTCTGCTTCTTTGCTCTGTGATACACACGTTTCATTCTTATGGTTTGATAATCCTGGTTCAATGAATATGACTTGGACACTTAAGTTTCATCAATGACCCCCTCGCGCTAACATCAGTACCAACGAGAGATATTATTTTAAGTTGTATAACTTGTTTATCAATCGTTGTAAAAAAGATAAAGTTAAGTTTTATTAATGTAAAGGTAAACAGTTCTCTTACAAATTATATATTCGGTTTTTAGATCCCTCACCAACTTAGATTAATTTATACTGTTTTCAAAGATCTATTAAAAAGAATATGATTTGGACCATTGGTCCATGCCCGAGCGCCCAGTAAAACCACCATCGAACACTTTATGGCACTCCACATCTATTGAATTCCCATGAATGACATTTAAATAGTCTTTAGCAGATATTTCTGAAGATAATGATTTTTATCTTTCTGTAGCCTAATACGTGGACCCTATTCATGAAAAAATTGGACAAACACTAAGATGAGAAACTCAAACCAGAACTCTACTCCAAAACCAAGTGAGTATATATTTACAGAAATGTACCGACTTCCATTAGGAAAGTTGAAGCAAAGAATCATAATAACCAGAATGACATTCTTATTTTCCAACAAAGACGTTAATTTTCAATCGATATCAAGAATTACCTTTTGGGTTTCGGGGGCATTCATAGAGTGCTTGACAGCAATTTAAAATCTAGCCATCGATTCAGAAACTTCTCATCCGTTGGTAAATAGACAATCTGTGTATCGTTTTGGTAGGTAATTCTAGATAACAATTCCGGACTCCAACTCATTGTGTGCTGGATTTTGAGAATGGGTGAGAGTATTGACGTTGTATTTAGTTTTCCACATTTTCTAAAGTTTCTGTCGTCGTTGCTTGGACCACTTTGACGCCTCCATTTTTCATTCTCACTCTCTTTTCCACAGGTGTGAAATAAAAGCTGTTGATTCAAAACGTGTTTCACAATCTGATTAAGGATGCCCAGGTAAGTTTACTTTACACAATGAATATGAAGCATACAAAGCGATTTTGTTTGAATATTTAGCTGTTAGAAACCCATATGTCTCTGCTGAGAATTTACTTTACTTCCATTTAATCTATCTTATTTTAACTGAGTTAGATAGCGACAGGAATCACCCACAGACACCAATATCAGTCGGTACTCGAACAGAAAATAACTGCATTTTGTGATATATATTTATTTCAGTATTGAATTTCCTCGCAGGTGAATTGTCAATCTAACAACTGATTTGAGGGCCAATCGTTAAGAAATCTGATTAAATATTGCCTAGACTCTAGGTAAACTTCTACACAGTGTGTTGATGCCCACTGTGTTGAACTGCACTGTTTTAGTGGTTTCACGTTGTTTTCACATACAGTATGCTTCAACATTCCCACTTATATTTCTTTAATCTTTGACAGATTTACTACTTTTGATGAAATATATAACAATTACATGGTATTAAAAAACTTAAACCAGTATCCCAAGCAAAATCAATCGTATGTTAATATTGTTGCATGCAATGTTATTAGATAATATACTAGTACTGATATTTAAAATCTCTTCTTCTTTTCTAAACCAAATCAAACCCCAAAAAATTAAAGGAACTGACTTGTAATATCATCGGTGTCATCAGTGTTAACAACGACCGCTACACGTACTCAAATTATTTAACTTGTACAGATAACTCAAGAATGTGGAGTCTAACTTTCCTACTTCATAGTATTTAAAAGTCTTGGTGACTTAAAATGTTGACAGTTGTTTGTTTTTCAGTTAAAAACTATGTATACTTAAAGTTGATAATGTGTGTTTAGGATGAGTATGCAGCGTAAGTAGTTTTTCGCCGCCCCCCCCCCCCCCCCCCGAATCATCGTACTGTTTTTGTCCATTTTGTCTGTTTGTCTTTTCTTTTTCTTTTTTTTTTTTGGGGGGGGGGGTTCTGTTTTGTTTTAGTTCCCATAACTGAAATATCTTACAATATTTCTCCATGTAAAGATGTTAAGCACACATTATATATAAATGTGTCAAAGGAACATCAAAATATCTTTTAATTACATGTGCACTATATCACACGCGAACTACTAAAATAAGAGCCTTTAAACATGCATACTGCGGGTTGTTAAAGGAATAATTTGGTTAGATAAAAGAGAGAAATGAAGAACAAAAGCAAGCCAGTAACCAGGTTAGATAAATTCGTTCGGTTTGACGGCACTGTTAAATACCGGTAGTGAATTCTGATGAGAATATGTACAGTTAAAATATAGCATACATTTTAGGTGAAAGACCATGGTACCAACTTCGTCGTGTTATTTTTTTATCGTCGATAAATTCAAATTTTGCAACACTAATGACACAAACAATATTCTTTATTAATTCAAGTTTTAAGAAAATCTTTTACACCACTCAACAGTAAATTGCTTTCATTTCATAATTTTAAGATTATTCTTCTGTAAGATTCTTGAAATACTGATACATTAAATTTGCGACGTATATCGGTCTCTCTTTCAGATCAAGGACTATGGACCTTGGAGGGTACACTTCTAGGAGGTCCATGCTTGAGAGGGAGAAGGCGGTAGATGGTGCTCGCAACCCAGGTGCTAGCAAGTTTGGGCATTCCCTTGCTGAAATTAACTCCAAAAAGGACAAACTACTAGTTCGTGAACTACGCAAGATTGAACACGAGATTAAAAGCATGAGTCTGCAAATGAACCAACGGAAGAAGACATTTGTGAAATCTTGTCATGTGTTGAACTATGATCCCATTATATTAGTTGAGCGACCACCGTCCCCGGAAATGAGAAAGAAGGCGTTAGCAATGTCGATGGGTTTGGATGAAGAAGAATACAATGAACATTTCGAGAACGAGAAGGTTCCACACTATATGCATCAGCTCAGATCTAAACAGAAGACTCCCTCAACATTACGTACTATCGATGCGTTTACAATTAGAAACAAGAAAAAGAAGAATATATGGGAGGACGCTGTTGAGCAAAATGATGCCCCTGTGTTCCATAGTACTGTGAGACCTTGCTATCAACTGACCAAACGAGAACAGAGTGACTTACAAATGGGCTGGGCATTACACAAACCCAGACTAACCCCTGATAGCGAGGTACAGAGAGAGGGACTAGAAGACTACCGGAAGTCGAAAACCCCGCCTCGTTCTATCACACCCAAGTCACGTTCCTCTACTGCTGACCACCAAACCAATGCCAAATCGATTAAAGAAGTTGGGGATGTTAATTTACCAAAAGACTTTCACGGTGATAGTGAAGATGAGTTCGCTCCGTTTATTACACAAATGGCGAAAGTTCGAAACCACAGTTCGACGTCGAAAGCATCTAATAACCCACCAAAAGGCTATAAACGAGACCCTCTGGTTGTTAGTATGAAATCTGTCCGTTTTTCGTCAAGCATTCCCAATACTCCCGTTCAAAAGAAACGTCCAAAGTTAGCTGCCACTAAAATTGCATATTGATTTCATAAATATAATTGTTAAAATCAGATTGTATCGTACAAAAACTGTTTATATTCAAAATAAACTTTATAAGAACTGTTTTAAAGTATTTGAAACCGCACATATCCTTTCTATCCAAAATTGCTTGCTTAAGATTCATTTGAAATGACACATTTATAAAGGTTTGGACGGAGTGAAAATAAAGAAGCCGTAGGGACCATTTTTGAAACAATAACGTTACCTGCCCAATCGGCACAAATGATCAGGGACATGCCTGATGAGCCTTTGTATTCCTAAAGAGATAAGGATAACCACATCGGTTAAGTCAGTTGCACTTCTTTGAGAAGAATTGAGTGAAGAACCACCGAAACACAGACAATCGATGGATTATCATTATCCAATACACTTTGTGATAAATCATACAGAATTCAATTTTTACAAACAAAAATATAAGACTAGTTTTTTTCTTTCATGCAAAACTTATGTATAGAAATGAAAATTTTGATATGACCGTATAAGGCCAATGGGAATATGATTACTTTGGTACCATTCGTCTGCACAAAAAAATTAGGTAAACTGGAATTAGGTTTTGGAAAATGGATTTCTTTCCAGTGTATCTTGATATACCGTACAGAAAAGAATTTAAGTAGGAGCCAAACATACGTGTATATTGTAACATAATGCATATGTTTGTCAATAGTTAACTAGAACACATGGTGACCTCTAATACTTTGAGCTCGAAAATCAGAATTAAGTATGCTTACTTTTAAACCAATCTTTCAAGATTTTGGTTAGGCATTCCTACATAAAATAAAGTACTAAAATAACTGGTGACCTTTTACCATTTGACATTTACTTATACTTGTCCAAGCTATAAATGTACTGTGTAGCAAGCCAAATGACAAACTTGCCAAAAGATCATAAGATATACGATAACCTTGATAACAAATCACTCGGGACATTTGATCTTCTGTCTTGATGATCATTGATGATATCCATTGGTCTTCCCGAGGATGACTGGATAACTTGGACTCTTGAAATACTGGCCAGATAGCGCATGGTCACTAATTACCTTGTGTGAGGTAATATCACTAATTTATTAAAGGGGACATGCTAACGGTCAAGGTCATTTGAAAGAAATATTGATTTAGGACTTATCAACTTATTACGATATACATGTACTATTACCTAAAATAAAATCAAGAATTTAAAAGTAAAAAGGCTTTGAATGTACCAAAAGTGACCTGGACCTCATATACGTATCATTCGATGATAAAATACTCTCACAGTAAAATACTCTCATAGATAATGAACCGATGTACCATGTATGTTTGGCCTTCATGAAAAATTTAGAAAGATATATTTACAATCACTAAGTATTATACCCTCTATATAAATTGATTGTAACACATAGCTCTATAGAAACTTACAGGACTGAAATCTACACGACCCATTCTAACCAGTTTTTTGATCGGTCGAAACCTTCAGCAACCTAAGAAAAATCACGGACTGCACGAAATAATCATGATGACGTCAGGCTCAAATTCCCATAAAAGACGACTTAGCTGTTTCTTTTATTTAACGTACTGATGTACATTAACAATAATTTAGTTACTTTTACTTTTTACGATCAATTTATCAATTTGTTAAAAGAAAGATGTAAATATAAACAATAAAATGCTTTATTTGATAATTTATGTGGGTTATGAAGGTAGCGATAATTGCAGGAAAAAATTTACATAACACGCTAACGCGGGATATGTATTTTTTCTGCAATGTCACTACCTTCATATCCCGCATGAATCACCAAAGAAAGTATTTTATTGTATAAATAACCCAAATAATAACAAATAGTACATGTACATTAAACGGGTAGTTTGACATAAAGTCAAGGTTATTTGGTATTGTGATAGAGCAAAAATATGTGGCATATCTAATTCCCCTCACTCTGTTTATAGCTCACGAAATCGACACCGTGTGCCTTTTATATTGTTTATTTCTCACTTTACTGACGTTGAATAAAAATATGTTCATGCAATGTTCGCAATAGGCACATGTATACCCATGTGAACCACAAAGCGTTTAATTAATGAAATGAACAAGACATATGCTCGCCGAAAAATTCGATGAATAGGAGACGTAAGAACAGATGCTAAATAACGACATAAACAGGGTTGTCTCTCCAGAGCACATAGAAAATTGTATTTTACAGTGGATTAATAATCAATATTCGCGAGCTTTGATAAGACTTTCTTCTTTGATAATAAACTTTTGTTTAGATTTAGCGGTACCTAGGTATTATGAAATTCACATTTTCAATGTCGTCTTGATACAAAGTTCTATTTTGAGCTTTTTCTAAGTTTATAGAACAGAGTCCATTTCGAAAGCACATATGTTTATTAAATAGTTGTTTTGTCATGTTGTAAATTTTGAATTTACCGGGTGGCAGTAAATACAAAATTTACAACATGACAACTGTTGTCATGTTGTAAATTTTGTATTTACTGCCACCCGGTAAATTCAAAATTTACAACATGACAGTTTAGTACATATATGCCGGTTTATGCAAAAATGTTTGAGAAAAAATCTTTTAAAAATGCTTTTACAAGTGTATTTTTGTGTGAATGGACAGTAAAGAATAAGTTACCGTTATCGATTTTAATGAAGTAATAATCTAAAATCTACTTACAAAGTTCATTATATTTCCAGGCTTAGAGGATTCATCTATGTTTACTAAGCTGATTAAAGTGACAATAGGCTGGGTTGTTGGCATCGAGGAAATGTCAAATATACCGCATATTCAAATCAATTGTAATTTTTTTCATATTTTTAAAGGGTTTGTGATTGATTATAAATCATTTTCTTAAAGACATTTATTGGAAATTGAGATGATTAGCCTGAGTTTTCGAACTGAAACCTGTCAATGAAAACGATGTTATAAACTTGAAGGTTGTTGAGGGTGGTCAGGGTATTCCCGGGGTTGAAATACTATACAATAGGTTGTTAAATGAGTACAAGTTAATTTGGCCTAATGTCGGAAAAACTTACATTTTTTAAGGAAAAAGCTTAAATTATAGTGACATATTCCCTTTATTTCTATTTTTTACTGAGTAGTAAGAATGACAATTTCATCCATATCTTTGCGTTTGTGTTACTTTTTGGATAAAGGAAGTTATGTAGGAAAGGCAATATTACCAAGCTTGCGTGCAGAAAACTTAAGCGTCAGTGAACTTGTAAATTAATTACACTGGAGAACATAAAAGATATTATTGACTATCTCACAAACACAAATCGTATATGTATGAAAACTGTAATGTATTATAAGAAATCAAAATAATTTATCTTACCTGGGTAATGTTGGTGTTGTCAAAGACTAGTCCGAGACTGTGGGTTGTCTCCCGCGGACCACCATACAAAACTTTAGAGTTATTCCACTTGACTTGTTTAATGTTTACGAGTCCAGATTCATTGTTGCCATTGCAGTCGGGTATGTAATCTATTCAAAATGATGTTACAAAATATCTAACGAAAAAGTATGAATAATTTATTGATATAACGTGGGTAGTAACATTTAGCATGGTTCCTAAACATTAATGTTGTGAATACATTGACAGGTGTTACTTAAAACCAGAAAACCTCTTGGATCTTACTTGTTCATTGCCAACATGTAAATAAAGTTTCTCAGTTAACTCTAATCATCACCACTGAAATGACAATTTCATTTTATAACGGCGTTTAAAGGAAGTATTCAAATACATGTATATACGATTCAGTAAAATTGGTCAAATGTTGATTCTTTATTTTTGTTTGTTTTCTTTTTTACAGAAAATTTTGTTTCAAAAAATGGATAATGCCAAACCAGGGGATTTAAAAGTGGAAAAGTGGAACGAAGAGAAAGACGGAAAGTTATCAGAATCTAGTTTGGAACAAAAACTTCGAAAACAAGGATTCAAATTCATTAGGTATGATTTTCCACCGGGAATGCATTTTCCTGATCACTCGCATGGGGTGTCTAAGAAAGACGCCATTTTGAGAGGACAGATGAAGTTTTGTATGTATGGACAGACCGTAATTCTTGGCCCAGGGGACATGATTCAGGTGCCTCAGGACAGAGTTCATAATGCAACAGTGGTAGGAAAGGATTTCTTAGTGTTTTATGATGCTACTAGAGATCCGAACGCCGAAATCACTAAAGAAGAACTCGACTCAGAAGAAAATTGAGATGAATTTGACGCGTTTATTAATGTTGGAATAATGATTGCTTCAGATATTATGGTTGAATTTGTTTATATCTTTGCTTTTTTTTATACTGTGTTTTACTGC
Organism: Magallana hongkongensis; assembly: GCA_016163765.1. Taxonomy (NCBI): domain Eukaryota; kingdom Metazoa; phylum Mollusca; class Bivalvia; order Ostreida; family Ostreidae; genus Magallana; species Magallana hongkongensis. Next base: position 55,502,328 of record WFKH01011581.1, on the reverse strand, counting down.
ATGTTATCTTATTATGTTTTGTTTATATTATATCAGTACGAAGTTCAAATGTTGATCTAGCGATGTCTATGTTACTGAACGATTTCAACTACGTTTTGATTGCCACTACTGCAGTATGGTTATTATAATCACAATACTTGATTTTAAATCATGCATATAACAACCGTGTTTTTTTCAGTATAGATTAATGACTGCATGCAATTTTAACGGTTGGTATTTCTCGACTTGACAAAAAAATCACGCTTTTGTCATTCGTCCTTGGGGTTATTCCGCGTAATAAATTCTTGTTTAATTCGCGCTAATTTCTTGCTTTACTGGGATCTTGACAAAAAAATAAAGGTATTGATTTATTAATTGAATTACGAGGGTTGTTAGAAAAGTTCGCGGACACAGTGATTTTCGGAAAAATTACTGTGTACTTTGAAGGATGGCGTATGTTTTATTAAATAACTATCAATTGAAGACAAGTATGCCAAAAATCTGGATCCGGTTGCACGAACGTAAGTTAAAACTAGCCGTTAACTTGACGTTAAAATTAACGGCGAGTTAAATGGGTTGCACGAACGTTAACTAATAGTTAAAACTTAGTTTATTATCTAATTTAACTTACAGATTTAACTGAGGTTACATAGGTACATTAAATATTTAATTAAACATTAAAGTCAAAATGGCGGATCTGTTGTTATTTGGGAATGTATTTTTACTTTGAATGAATTAGATTTACGGAGCACCATTTCATATTTCCACGACGTCAGGTGACGTCAAACAACTGGAAGGCAAACCTGTCACTCTTTTCCAAAGTAAACACCTTTCAGTTCCACACACTTTTCATGTCTTTAACCAATTTAATATGTAAACGGTGTGACCGTTGGACCGAGCGCAGATTTAAGGAGGCCGATTTGGGTTTTTTTGCGTAAAATCTACAACAGCAAAACTCTTTATTTTTTAACCATATGTAATTTACACCAACTATAGTCTATTTGCGAAGTTTCAAGAAAATCTACATCTGGTTCTTTTTGGGGGCCATCTCAATACCAGGCACATTTACTATAGGAATATATAGGAAATTGTCATTTTTCCGCACTTCGAAGGAGATTAAAAATATACTACAATATCCATTTTCCTCAAATTGTGATATGTGATTAGTAATATCATTTTCTACCTTATATATAAAAAATACTAAATTCTACTGTCTGGTTTTTAGTGGGGGTCATCTCAAAATATGAAAATGCACCAAATTTTGCTATATATTTGAAGTATTACAAATGTAGATTGGTACAATGGATTCATTCAAAAATAAAGAAAAATAACCCTGATGATAAGATTATTCTGTGTATAAAATTTCATAGGCGTACGATTTTTATTTGTTTATTTTTTTAATGTTATTTCTTTTAACGTACTCCTACAAAGCTTCATTTTATCATAACGTCATAACGAATCACGGAAAAATCGTTTAAAAAATAAAATTTTTCTTTAAAATCTAAATATTTTTATGTGTATTTTGTTTAAATGGTATCGAAAAAAGTTCATAAAAGGTAATATGTTTTACGGTGCTACCGTTGTGGCGAGCGCAGCAAGAATTACACATACCTTGCATCATTGTCGTCTTAGTGTCATTTAGTTATCAACGAGCGTTAAATAATTTTTTTTTGAGAGAGAGATTATTATATAATATTTCTAAGTTTAGATAAATTCTTACAAAATACATAGACTTGCTTCCCTAAAACCGTTCTTTACTTTTGGAGAGAATTGATCCGTCTGTAAAATATAATTTTTGTTTAATTTGGTCAAAAGTGTTAACGATAAATACAGTATTTTTTTTGTTCCTTTTTTTTTCCCTGTTCATAATTTTTTTTAAAAATTCGTTCATTTTTGCATTCTAATTACATACGTTATCCGTGCCCCGGTCCCTGTTTGTAGGTGTGTAATTTCCCATTTTCTAATTTAATGGTTTGACTATATGCAATATCTGCATAATTTTTAAAACTGTTTATTTTTTCTCTTTATTTTTTTTTATTTAGTTCAAAATGTCCTATTTTTTTTATTTCCTCCCTACTCATACTTACTGTACATGCATGCAAAATTAGCTTAAGGTATCCGACCCATATTAGGACCTAATTTTTCTTACCCTGTATATCCATCATGTATTAAATACTCTGATATTATTTCAAAGCTTTTTAGAGTAGAAAAAGATTTACCGAGAGAAATTTTCAAAAATATTATTAACTAAGCAGTAATTAATTAATGAAGATTGCATTAAGGTCTATGGGGACAAGCACATTTTTTAAAATAAATAAGTAAATACTAAAAAATATCAATAAATGCTTTGGTGAAAAGATGAATTTAATCCTTAGGAGTAAAAAAACTATTTTAAATAAATTTTATACCGTATATATTTTTTTAAAAATTGATTCTTATAGATTAAAATCAAAGGGGGACAACTCTTCAAGAACAGGAAAAGGTCATTTATTAGGACACATTCCACTCCTACATACTGATACTTAAACATGAAAATTATGTCCAAGTATACTAAGTATTAAGCCCATACATATATGTTATGCATCCAGATTCATTGAATCTGGGGCTATTATGGATCGGATACCTTAAAATTGGATCGATATGATAGTAAAGTGTGGCTCTTGCTAGTATACATGTATATATAATCTCTCTATCAAAAAAAAAAAATTAAAAACAAATCATATGTCAATGAGGCAGGTATCGCAGTCTATACTGAAATAGCTAGTGCAAGCGTTACATATGTTTGATCCACCTCTAAATTTATCGCGGGAAATATAGCGCGAGATCACTGTGACGTCATACGTTAAATTCCATAATCATTTGTTTACGTATTTCAACTCAATACGGTGGAATGGAAGCATGTAAAAAATCTCTTGGGTCTCACCAAAGCTTGTGTGGTACTCAAAACGTGTCTTCAAACCTCAAGGCACCGTAAATTACGAGTTAAATGTCAGCCATTTTTGGCATAGCACCACGGGTGAAAATATTAGAGAGCATTATGGGACCGAGACAAAAAATTTTGTTTGATGAATCTGTAGGTTTCGCTCGTTCTTTTTCCCGCGCACACTGGTTCTTAGAGCTCGCTGCGCTCGCTATAAATACACGGTATTTTACTAGAACGGGCAAAAACATGCGCAATGAAAACTAAAGTCGGCCTCCTTAACACAGTGCAGTTTGATTTTTTTGTAGAACAAAATTTATTTGAAACGCACACAGTAGGATCCGCCTGTCTACTCAAATCATAAGCAAAAGTTAAACTAAACGTCGCGTGCTCAGTCTACATTGTGACGTCATGTTTCATACGTAAAACGTAAAATTTTTGTCTTCGGAAATAGCCAAAGAAAAGTTCTTGATTCCGAGAATTTTTTATTTCTTCTTTCAATGCTTATAATTTTACCAAGTTGATGAATTGAATTTTTTCTACTTTTTTCAGTCTCTAAAAGATCGGTTGTTTAATGTTAATGATTTTATTTTTCATCTAATAATTTGATAAGACATACGTGAAACTAGTCGTATTTCTTGATTAAAGCACTGTTAAAAGTTGTATAGTTTGCACAGTCAACTATTTGCATCTTAATTACTTTCAATTAAACATTGGAAAGTTTTTGATCGAGTTTCGGTGCAAAAAACATCGACAAGCGGTCATTTAATGATCGAGTTAACCTTTTTTAACAAAATGGCGGTCAATATGGCCGCGCCATTGCTGGAAGAAAGTTTTTTGGACCTTAGTACCTCTGATTCAACTCTCATTTTCAACTGATTTTCTTATATATACGTGTTACCATTAAGCCTCGCTTCGCGAGGCGGGCTTCGCCCGCCTCTCGCTGCGCTCGGTATAAAATGTATCTTCATACCAAGATTTGTCAAGTTTTTGTATAATGTCTTTTGTGGCAAATCGTAGATCATTTAGGTCCAAAAATCCCTATCCACGCAGTTTCGACTTTAGTCATCAACAAGAATAGATATGGGTTACCCCATATCCAAGATATTCGACTGTTAAATTACTTGAATTTTCACTGTGCTCAGCCAATCTCTGTGCTTAAACAGAGTCTACACAAGTGCGACCAGAAATATGGTGCAGGTGTTGCGTAACCATTCCGTCGTTTAAAAAAAAAGAAAAGAAATAACACAAACTCATACACAACAAATAATTAAAAGAGATTGTGTGATAGCTAACGAACAATAATCATGAAAATAATACAATTATTGTAATAATTTAAGCAATACAATTGTCAATCGAAGAATGACCTACATTTTCGTGAAAAAGACTGAGGAGGCAGCGAGCGTAGGAATATGAATACTTCACATTTACATTTCTTGGCGAAGGGTGTTTTTTCAAAATAATTTTACGTTAATTTTGTTTTCTTCCACGTATTACATATACATCGATATTCTAAACATTTATTGTAATGTTGTATCTGCTGATCATGAACAGAACTATATTTTTCAGCGCAATTGTGTAAAGAGTACCTGACTAAAGTAATATATCTTGAATAGATTGTAGGCACTGATCGAATATATTAAAAATATCAGTCCTTCCATCTTTAAACCTCTGATGCCATTTGTAAACCATTGTCCTAGACACATGTGGGCCATCTCAAGCAGCATCTAAGAACCTTCTGGTCTCCATCGGAGATTTTCCTTCTTGCACACAAAATTTAATGACGGCCCGGTGCTCCAAGCTGTACAATGACGTTAACGTTTTTGACTCAATTTTAAAGCGTTGGTCGTCCATATTCGGCGATAAAACAGTCAGATTTTTTATTTATTTAATTGAAACCTTCACAATATGACGTTTATTTATTGTAATGTTATATGAAATATCGTGCATATTTATGAGTACAAAATATAAAATAATATAAAAAAAAAAATGACATGCTCCGTGAAGCATAACTTATCATAAAAATTTAGCTGTATATTTTTTATGGAGCATTTAAAAAAAAACAAATCTTTACATATTTATTAGAAATACGTCAAGTTTAAATCTGAAAAGTTTCGCTGGTATCATGCGAATAGTCCGCTCACAATTAAACTTGTCCGCGAACTTTTCTAACAACCCTCGTATAAGCGTTGATGGTATATATTTTTTTTTATCGAGAAATGAATCTAAAAAATGAATTTCGGCTTAAAAATCACGAGGTTTGTGTTCTACAGATTAAGGGAGAAAATACTCGAAGTTGAAGTTTCGTTTTAAAAGGACATACATGAAAATTTTAACAAAATAGAGTAAAATTTGCACAAATTTTTGGTCCCACTTACCAGGTTATGCTATGTCTATCATACTATAGTAATGTATCATATTTTTTTGCTATAATTCTATGCCTCTTATGCATTTGTGGTTTGTAAACATCTGTTATATTTTTTATTTAGGTTCATTCCATATCTCATCAAACTAGAAACATAATTATTATTTATCTTAATAGTAGTATTTAAATTTTGATTTTTCATACGCCATTTATAAACTAAATAGGCGTTAAGAGAGTAATCATTTTTTTAAATTTTTTTTGCCCGTATCCCTTGATTTGCTGTTTCCTCGTCATCCCGCACATTACGATACTTCTTCACTATATAACGGGTTTTATCGTCAGCCATCCTCGGTCCGTAGCATACATGTAGATTACCTATGGTCACCTGTGTTGATTGCACACCTGAGTGGCCATTTCTCCGTCTAACGATCGGTTTTAAACCTTTCACCATTGTGACCTTTACAGAGCTGTTCGGAGAGCATGTTTTCGTAAGTATTTCGAAATTGAAACCGGTTAAAATTTATGCTGTATACAAATTCCTTTAGTCGATACGGCTCGGATGCTTTTGATTTAGGAGAGAGACTTGTAATGGTGGAGGAAACGGCGAGGGATGCTTACTAAAGTAGTGGACGTCACGTTGGTTTGATAGGGCAAGTCAAGTCAACACGCATGAACGATCTTTGACAATATGCCATTTTTATATCCTCTGTCCGATAGCTGAAATATTGAATAAAAACTGCAAGATTCACCCCGGATGTAAACGTTTTATACGTGTCCTTGTTTCCGCTCTAGGGGATCGTAAAATATTTGTGTCTCTAATGATGGAAATAGCTTGATAAAAGAGGTCGAGAGTGAAATACTTCAGGTATATATGTTTTGTAGAAGTATTAAAAACGTCTTATCAGCGTTGAGATAACACAACAGAAGAGAAACAGTAACTATGGAAGCTAGGGAGGAAACAGAGGGTCCGCCTACATCATGAACCTGTTAGGAACGGCTGGTGCCATCTTCCTCATCATCCTAAACATCGTGGTCATAGTAAGTGTCGCTCAAACATAGCATTTAAGGAGGCTGGGTGGTCAACAAACTACCCATCAGATTTTCTTAATTTTTTAAGATGATTATTATTTAGTAAAGAAAAATTCATATATTGTAACTTTTAAATTTGAATGTTTTCCTATTATATACCTATTTATACAATGTTGTTCTTATAAAGGAAATTTATATACTAGTAGTCTAAAAATGGCCACGACCCTCCAGCCCTCTTAATGGCCATTATTAAATGTCTTGAGAAAGGTGGAAAGATTTCGTGTACACATCCATTGACTGAATGCAGAGTATAAATATTCTCACAATTTCAGCTCCTCGGCCTGGGTTTAATTATCATCGGATCCCTAGTATACAAAGAATCCGGGCTGGTCAATGATGACATATCCCCGGTATTGAATGCTATCACTGGTGGAGATTTCACCCTATCAGACCTCATCAGGATCATCGCTATCGTCATCATTGTCATCGGGGTGTTTTCATTCTTGGTCTCTGGCGCCGGAATCGTCGGGACCTGTGGAAAGTTCCGACCAGTTCTTGTTGTCGTAAGATCTTAGTTTTTGCATGAATATAACTACATTTAAATTGTTCCACTATTGATATATACTTAAGGTACTTCTTTACACCGAGACTTATACTTTTTAAGATACTACGTCACAAGATGGCGATTTAAATGTTTTGTTAAACTGTTTGTATCAATCGATTCAGATGTATATCGTCATAGCTCAGTGGTTAAAGTATCAGGCTTGTGAACCGCAGATCATGAGTTCGAATCCGCCTGGGGCTTTTGTTCATGTTTACTGAATGAAATTTTTGAAAATATCATTTTTTATCAAAAAATGCAAATTTTTTCGCCTACTTGACATATATACTTCTTATCCATCATGCTCTCTATCATAATCAAGTAATTTTGCGCTGATTTGAGAAACTTTTTGAAGGTGTAGTGAAGTACCTTAAACAGATCAACTTCTTTGACTCAATTTTACAATTGGGGTACAAAAATATAATTGATTATCAATGACAACAACCACAAATCTACTGAGAAAGAAAAGACAAAAGTATACCAATATTATTTATTGTTGATGACATTGTTCATAATTGAATAAATGAAACATTCCAATCTTTGCATATATATGCATAAATAAATACACAACGAATTTAGATTGATAATCAGGCTTTGTATGTGTTATGATTTCGACACTCTATTGCCGAGAAAACAGACTTGTTGAAGCTAAAGACGATCAGAAAAGACAATCCCTGAAAATCCTTGTTAGATTTTTTGGTATACTTTTCTGTTTATTAAGAAATAACATCATCTGTGTTTGATTTTGCAATTTCAGTATATGGTGATCGTATTTCTTTGTGGCGTCACAGAAATTTTCGTTCTTACTGAAGTAGCAAAATTAAAGATAAAGGTAAAGACTTACTTCGGTCTGTGTAAAGGAATAAACTGCAATTTCTGTTTTTTAAATCAAGTTAAGTTTAACACATTTATTGAATTCAAATAATAAAAGACCATGTTTTTCATTTACATTGCAGCTAAACAATGCCATTAAAGGAGAATTGCTCAAAGTTTTGTCTTACTACAAAGGCTACAACATAGACTTAATATCCTTTGCATGGAACCTCATATTCTATCTGGTATGGATTCATTGAAATAATCGTCCTAGTATGCACGTTAACTTGGTTTGATACGTATTGCTTTTAGATTATATACTTAATAATGGACAGACGACAAACAATGATTAAAAGTACATAACAATCCACTTTTCAAATACTTAATTACTGAGTTTAAAGCTGGCTTGGTATCTTATTCTAGTCATCTTTATCATTAGTTGTTTAGTTTGTTTAGTTGGGTTTTTTCGGGGGGGGGGGGGGGGGGGGGGGGGGGGGGGGGGGGGGGGGGGTAAATAAAAGAGATGTAATGAAGGTTTTACATGTTTTACGCCTCGACCCAAAATGTATAGTATTAATGTGTAAAGCTTCAATTTTTTCACACAATTGAAAAAAAAAAATAATAATCAACTTTGTTGTCAATGGAACAAGACAACTTTAGAATACATGTAGTTTAATTATGGGATATGGTGGAGGAGGGGGTGGGGCTTTAATCCACATTTATGTTCATTAGAATACAACCTTGTAGTTTCATAATATAACTCATTTCATAAATTGCTATTGAATCGTATTTTGTTTTATAGACTGTGACACGTTATTCACAACGATTACTCGTTTTACATAATTTCATATGAATCTCAAAATTATTTGACATTTCTAAAAATGATCGTATATATAACCTGAATATTCTATATTGATGTTTTCAAAATATTTGCGCAAATGAGTTTCAAAAATTGTACCCAAGCGATTATCAGCCGCCGAATTTCAAATTATTTTGGCATTTTTTTCTCTCCAATGTATAAAGCTCACAATCATAAATATTACGTCTCATTATCTTCCTAAATGACTCTAGCTATATTTAAAGAACTGTATTCTAAAGTATCATCCAAATTGTACTTTGACTCTGACAGACGATGAGTGTATTAATATAATGTTATGAGGATTAAGTCGCTAGGAGAAGTTCACAACATTTTGGTTTTCGACTAATGCCAGGCGTTAGGATTAGCTTTTTATAATGTGTATAATACAGTTACACGTATTATGATATAGTTTGGCTTATTTTTGTAGTTTGAATGCTGTGGAGTAAACAAACAATCGGTTGTAGATGATTTCCAGTCGACAGCATGGTCTAGAGGAAGTGACGTCATACCCGGATATTGCTGCAGAGAAGCTACGCTTACAACGGCTGCAACCTTGAATGGAACTACATGTACAATGACCCCGACTGCACAGAATGCATATATGAATTCTGTAAGAGATTAACTTTTAGGGTTTTTTTTTTTATCTTATCAATTATAGCGATATTTGTTGTATTAATTAGTACCTGAAACTAAGGACTGGTATATACGATTTATGATCGTAGTCGTCTGATAACTTTCTTATTCTGAATTTTTTGAATGGGTCGGTGTTTTTTTATCGAGTAGGATTAGATTTATAAGTTCATATCGTCAAGTTTAAAACGCATGCTTTTGTTACATTATGTAACTTCTGTACTTTAAATACAAGTGATTCATGATTTTTAGGTGAAAAGACACTATATTATTGTTGCCCTTGTGTTTTGCACTGTAGGGTTGTTATGACTTCTTGAACGACCGACTCACCAAGTACAGTGACGGGGTTGTATCTGTCGCTTCCTTTATCTTACTGACAGAGGTATGCCAGCTCTTAATCAAATGTTTACATCACTCATAATTGATGGAATTTGTACCTCGATCTTGAGCAGTTTTTATACAAGCCACTTTGACTATGAATTGATTTTTTAAGTTGATGGCAATTATTGCAACCTTGATCCTGTTTTGGCAAATAACGGTTGACGTAGACCATAAAAAGGCAGCAAAGAGAACCGGACGGGTGATCGACATGCCCGCTTCCCACGGAGATCAGCTACAGATGGAGTCGGGTGTGGCGACCAGTACTGCTGTAGTGTGATTTTATTCGGCCACTTTATGTCAGTTTGAAACTGTTCTTGATTTTTAACATAAACATAAGAGACGATGGAGCAGGAACACTTTTCATCCTGCAATTATTATTTTATCTACAAAACAGATAAAATACCTTCACGTCCGTGAAGATATATATTCCTTCATTGTATCTAATAATTGAGAATTAAGCATTTTTAAACGAATCAAACGACAAGTTATTTTAGCTGCTAGCATGTAGCATTGTATTTTCCTTTAGCATCTTCTTTACATAATATCATTTATTGATGAAATTGCAGGAAGTGCAATCAGTGTTTCTACAATGTTATTTAATATTTATTTAATAAAATGGATTTTAAAATATAAACTATATTTAGTTATCTTCATCCATTCAATTTTTCCTTTTATTAATTCATTTATATATATTTTCTATTTATTTGTATTTTACCGAACTTTAGCGTAACTGGTCCTGCATGGTGGTTAGGGTCGATAGATAGCAGACAACTAGTATAGAATATTGATGGAAATACATGTGCATACCATTTCTTGACAACCCTGATATCTTTTAATTCAAGATAGCAAGGTAATAAATGGGAATACATTTGCATTTGATTGAATTTTTTTAAACAGAAGGTATTTTATTGATGTTTTTGTCAAAGCAATTGAACCTTGTGGCGAGCCCGCCCTTTACCTGGGTACATTTAAGGGGGGGGGGGTCTTTTACCACGTGAACCGATAGCTATTTCTCACCGTGAGGTAGGAATGATTGACAGATGCATGATATTATAACTTTTGATAATACCGTAGTAGAGCTAATTCTTTGTTAAATATTCCCTGGACGGTTTTGCTTCAAAGTAAAAGAAAGTATAGTTTTATATTGCGTTTAGTGACATATTGCGCAACACAAGTAGGAGTCTCAAGAAGGTTCTTTGTGTTTGCTCAAAGCTTAAGATAACATTTCATCGCAGTTGCCGACTATCTTGTAGGAAGCTTGTCTGTATCCCAGAAAACGAATGTCTTAAAATTACATAACAAGAATACCAATTTCGAAAGTGTAGATTAAAATGAAATAAAACCTGGTCATCATTCAAATGCGATTTTAATGATTCTCATAGTGCGAGGAAAGAAAAACACAGTATTGATTTTGCGTGTTTATTAGAAATATTTAGAAAAGTATATCAAAAGTACAAAAAAATAAAATGAATATTTACACCTTTTACAATGATCATTGATACATGTATTCATATGTATGAACAACAACATTTGATTGCATAATAGTCCCTGCCAAGTATATCCATATACATGTATATAAACACATTATAGTCTTTTTCATTTTTTCTCATTGACTTCATATTCGACATCATTTTTCATTTGACACAACATTCCAAATGCTGCAATGACAGCACAGATCTGTAAGTCAAGATACAGTGTTGCGTTAGTCAAGACCACAACAATGGAAGATGTTTACAAAGACTTTATTCATAATCAATCGAAAACACGCAGACATATATATACAGGTAAAGTCAGACATTTATACATGCTGTTAAAAGTATGTACACCTTTGGGGACTAAAGCAACTACTTAACAAAAGCACATAATGAACAAGTCGTACGTCTAATGTCTTGACAAGTTATCAAATATACTTTCTGTATTCCCTCACTCTATATACACAGTATTATGCTTGATGCACGAGATCGGGTCGTCCTCGTGTCCCATTTATTTAGGTCTGAGACAAGTAAAATTCCTAACGAGGCTTAACCCGTAAAAAATGCTTTGAAAAAAGACTTTGGTTCGAATAAAATCAGCATTGCATAGCTTTGTCGCTATATTGCCCAATCAACACTTTCGACAGTTTCTTAAGTTGGATTTATTTCCGTCGGTGGGATTACGATTCAACTTCTTTTTGCAACTGACGAGCCATCAAGAAAGCAAATGCTACGGCAATTATCTGTAAAAGTATGGATAAGGATATAGGGGGTATATCTCTACAAATCGTCAATTCAGGCACAGCCATATTACTTTTTGTTTACAGTGAAAGGTGATTAGAATTAATTAAAATAACTTGTTCTTCCTTAGAGATTTTTCGTTTTTAATGTCAATCAAACTATTTCGTAACTTCTTACAATCAATGGATCTTAAAAATGATTTTTTGCATTTATTTTATCTTATTAATAATATGAAACTCTTTCTTACCTCAATTATCACAAGGACAACACCAATAGCGATGAATGTACTGCTGTAAGGATTCATTATGTTCGACATTTCGTTGTAGCATCCCTGTAAACATGAAAGTTAAACAAATATTTAGTTTAATGACAAATTTTGATATGTTGGAGTTATTTGCCCAAGGACGAAATTGGTTTACGTATAATAAACAAATATGCATAAAATGAATGAATGGTCAGCCAAGTATTTTCTTTACCCTATCAATGTAAGCGGTCACGGTTGATGGATTGATGGTACACAGTTGATTGATGTTGAAATCGGCAGTGTTTGGATCCGCGCCCACACAGCAGTGACCTGGGATGATGGATTGGCCTCTGAGGGGATTCAACCACCAGATACTGCTCACAAAGTCGTTTCCTAGAATAACGGGATTCACTCCGCAACAATGGAACTATGGGGAAAAAATAACATGTCTACTTGCTAAAATGCGTTGTCAAAGCGCGTATTTGTACGTATAGCGAAACAAAGTCTTATGAATGCAATTCTTAGCCAAGAATTGTCTTGCCACAGAAATTGGTTTTAAAATTGCATTAAACACTTAAGTAATTTACCTTTATACCGTTATTATTTTATACTTACGGTCAAGAACAGGAAATTCCAAGCCCTTGTCAGCTGATTGGCGGCATTTCCATCATACCTCTGGATAAGGTTCAACATCTGGTCTTTAATGGAGGCCACCATCTACAAGAATAAAAAATATACGAAGCATTTAGTATAATTATTTTTCAAAAGATTTCGATAAACATATTTTTTTGGCATTTGCTTTACGATATTTTTTTAAACGTAAAACTGATACATTATTGGTCTTTTACCTCGTGTTTGAAAGTGAACCATCCTCCAAGAGCGACAAATTCCAGAAGTAAGATGATGATTATAACCGCTCCGTACTGTAATACAAAATATTGCCCATTAAGATAGATATAGAATTAATTCGATTAACTCAACACCTGTTTGTGAAAATTCAAATCGCAAAGAATCTTTTAAGACCTTTCTTTAGCTTTAGTGATAAATGAGAATCAATTTAGTAAACGTTATCACTCGTGATTACAAATATGCTTACTATAATTAGTAACAGCCTCATTCTGGTGATTGCACCAGCAATACCAATGATGGCTACGACGACAGCAAAAAGACCCAGAGATACTCCGAATCCGGCGAGGGCTTTCACAAGGCTGCCCATTTTAAAAGATCCGATGGAAATGTTCTCTAGCAATGGCATATACTGTGCGGCATACGCCCCTCCTTTTTCATTCATAATTGCCCCGCCGATCAGTAATGAAATGCCAGCAATCTACAAGTTAATGAACGAATTTTTTTTAAATATATAAATATTATCATTAAGATAGAGTTTAATAGAAAAATGTATTCCCCATCAACATAAGTATGCAAGATAAACTTACCAAAAAGAAAACGTTGATGACAACGAGAAAAACCATCCCGACACGGCCTAGAAGATTCATCTTGGTGGATTCTTCTTTATCCAGGTCAATGTAACAAACTTTCAAATCACCGTCCCAAACACTAACACAGGACAAAGAGGCTATTCTAGAGCGAGACTTCAGCTTTTTAGCTCAACTTCGCCAGGTACAGCAGAAGCCTTCGAAATTGCACACCCTTTCGTCTACAGGAGTACTGACCTTCTGATGAAATGAGCTGACAATCTTTCATTTTAATATGGATGGGATATGGATTGATGATGAATCAAATTGGTTGCTCATTTAGAAGATATGAAATTACTACGCTAAAAAAATGTGTCAGTGTACCTCCAGCTGACACTGTTTCTACACGCTGAATGCCCAATCATGCGTAACAGGCAATGAATTACATTCTTGAGTAAATATTACGTGATATGTTGTAAAAACACTTGTAATGGCATCTCAAGGAAAATATTTACATGGTTATTATAAGTAATAGAATATTTTCTGAAAACTTGATAAATGATGATTAATTAGTAAAATGGTCTGATAGTAAACATACAAATGACGATCAAATATAAAAAAAAATTCTTCTTAGAAGAACTTAACGGCATTGTATTGATTAATTTAACAAAATAAAATTTAGAATACTTACGGCTGTTGGAAAATCATAATAGATTTCTTTGATTGTTACTGAATTTATTGTCTTGTTAGATATTTATTCTGAAGATTTATGACTGATAATAAATTTTGGATAAGAGGTATCTTCGTTATTTTTCAATAACATTTCAATTTTCGCCAGACAAAGTTTTTTAACAGAGCCTACCAATCTGGTTATCTCGAACTTCTTGGACTTAATTGATTAAAATCTATAGCAGTCAAAAACAATGCAATGTATTTGTCTTTGTTTCGCTCAAATTTCGTTATCATGTTGATATGTTAAATGTAATAATTCATGACCACAGGTCAATAATGTAGATTAATTTACTTAAAAAGATTAAAATAATACCCTATTTTCTAAACATTCATTTCATTTTTATTTTTATTTTTTTTTTTTTGCCAACATAATGACATCAGACTAGTTGCAATCGATGACTAAAATCGTTTGTTGACTTTTCCATAAAACATTTTGTCATTGGTCATTGGTACCGCCCTGGGCAATATATTACCGACATTGGATTTTAGATTTGAAGCCTTGGGGAAAACGAAACAACCGGTGACGAAGCTATCACTTCATCGGAAATTCAAATTAAAAAAAAAGTTTATATCACTTACAGTTGGCTTTAATGGCTTTTATTTCAATAATATTTCACGTTGTTTATCATTTCTTAAGAAAATGTTGGGAAAATTAAGTGGTATTGTTGTAGCGTTGGATTCTTTGTCAAATGGAATAATATCAAATTGGATTAAGGTAGGGTGGATCAATAAGCAAAATTTAAAAAAAAAATGTCTATAGCACCTCTACACCTCTCTCTCTCTCTCTCTCTCTCTCTCTCTCTCTCTCTCTCTCTCTCTCTGATAAGTTTGTTTTCTTCTTTCTTTTTTCTTTCACAATCATCAGTCTAGACCAACAAAATCTCAAAAAGACACAGATGTAATTTTAAAGTTCTTCGCGCATCAGCAAAGTTCGATATTCCGTGATTTTCAAAATTTTGATCATAAATATTATTAGATGAATATCATCCTTAGTGTTATTTTATTTTAAGAGTTTTAAAGTATAAAAAAATGAAATAAAATCATTAAAGGAACATTTGGAAAAAAACACTTTGAAATTTCTTGGGCTTTGGTTCGAAATAATTTACATAAAATGTTTCAATTCTAGAATATACGATGCAATTTTATCAAAATTAAACAGTTAAACATTTTACATTGTTTTTGTTCATTTATTGATAACCTGCACTTAATGAAAAAAAAACAACAAACAAAACAATGTAATACATGTTAGTCATGGATGTCTAAGTATCGTTTGAAGCCACTTGGATTTACTGGATCCTGTCTAATTTGGGAAAGGATTATTTGCGTTATCCGGGTGGTGGATGGGGACGATGTATCGTAAGATAGTTTCCAATCGGCATTAATTATACTACAAAATCTGTCGAAATGCTGATTTCTCAAGACAAATGCATGTTATGGTGGCTTTTTTTTTTTATAGTACATTGGGATAATCCCGCAGAAAGTATGATTCTCTATATTGTGAATTTATTGTGTTTAATCTAATATATACAACAATATATTTAGTGAAATTTTTGACACCTGTTTATAAATTAGCCCAAAAGGCTCATTTGAGATTCGAAATACAAAATACGAGATTCGAAATTCGAGATTCAATATCTAAAATTTAACCAATTAAATCATGAATATGAAAACCTGTATCCTGGCGACTTCAAGCTGTTCTTTGAATAAGATTCTTTCAGAGAAGCTCTTTCCTACATTTAAATGTTATATAATCTCTAATTAAATTTTTAAAGTAACATAGATGAATTATTTTACACAGTACAAATTTTACACAAAGATATTGCAGTGCCCTTTGCGAATCTAAGTGATTTTGCTCGCTCTGTGTGAATCCTTTTAACCCGGAATGTACTCGCCCCGATTGTGTAAAAGAGAGATTATTGTTTCAATTTTAGCATAGAAATACATACGAATACCAATAAATGAGAGCAAAACTTGACATGGAAGCAACTTCATGTAGAATTAGGACGTGTCAAACTGCTTCATAGAGTAAAAAGCTGAGAGAGAGAGAGAGAGAGAGAGAGAGAGAGAGAGCGAGAGAGAGAGAGAGTATACATGTAAGACGTAAGGTGAAAGAAATTTTTTTTTTTGGAGGGGGGGGGGGGGGGAGACGGGGGGCTAGGGTATCAATTTCAGTAAAAATTAGCAAAGGGGGCGCAAATCCACGATAAATTGTGGGATAATGAGCATAACACGTACACGACTGAAATATAGAATAACAATTAAAACAATTTTGATAATTTATGCCAAAATATTATAAGTGTGCGAAGGCTGCCTTTGCCGACAACGTCTATAGATGCATTTCCCACATCACATACCAAGTACATGTATTTATAGTGATTACTACATGCACTTATCGGTGACAATTCATGTGTGTATGTGGCAACAAAGTGGTTATTTTGCACCACCTGTCCCACAATTTGTACCTTTCGAATGAATGTTGCCTGGCTATGAGTTAAGTTGTAGTATATGTACACAGATGCTTGCAGTGCATGTTTACATCTTTAGAGAGTTGCTTACATACCAAGGACATGTTTGTTTTAAATGAAATTGTCAAATTTGGCTGGGGTTTGAAGATTTGAGCTAAGATTTGATACATGCGTTATATTCTTTCTTGTCGATAGAATAGTTTTATTACATACTGAAACAAAAAATATTGAAAAAAATACATGCAATCAATTTTTGATGTTTTATTGTTTTCTACAAATAATTAAACTTTTTTGTCAGAGCACTGTCAACAATTTGGCACCGATCACCCCTACCTTTGATCGTATAGAATACATATTCTCCTATATATTGAAAACATTGATAAAGGTAGACCCATAAGATGTTTCATTAGGAGGAGGAGTCTTTAAATTTTGTATTTTTTTAAATTACATGATTACATTTTTTCAATGTGATAATATCTCAATAATTAGTTTATACACCAAGGGTCTACAAAATGACAAATAATACTCTGATTATAATTAAAACCGGTGAATTTTATTGAGATGAAAACAGCGATTTTTAAAAATAATATCACTTTACTAACAGCTTTTTATTTACACAATTGGGGTGAATATAATCCGGGTTTAAACGTATCAGGGGCGAATACACACAGGGCGAGTTCTATAATATTCATCTCTATTGAAACCATTTTCCTCAGAAAGGGGAGTCATAATATATTGTAAATATTCGTATAAATTACATAGTTTATATCTTTTCCGATGTTATAATGCCTCAATAATAAGTTTATACACAAAACGTATGAATTACATAATTTAAATCCTCCCGATGTGTTTACATCTCTATAATTTATTTATACATCCAGCATCTAGAAAGGGACAAATAATATTCAGTTTCAAAAATGAAACCAGACTGATAATTTTTATTAAGATTAAAACAGATTTTTAAAAATAATCTCCATTCACTTGCTGGGGTTTTAGTTAAACAATTGAGCAAATACATGCCCAGGTTAATAGGTATCAGGGGAAGAATACACATAGAGCGAGCACGCGATATTCTCAGTATTCTAATTAAATAATCCAAGTTAATTTAATCATTTAATTAGAGATATTATAACATTTGTTGCCAGGATGCAAGTTTTCATATTTATTATTTGATTGGTTGATTGAGCTATTAAATTTCGATTGAATCTCGAATGAGCCTTCTGGGCTTTCGTATGAATGAGCCTTCCGGGCTTTCGTATATGTAAATAAACTCTTACGATATGAACTTACATCATACAATAATCCAATAGAAATTAGCTTTTTGGTATGGATTTTTTTACTACATCAGGTACTTTGCATTGAAAGGTATGAAACGATTTTCGTATTATACTTTTGAAATTTAGTCAAGGGTTTAGGAAGAGCATCTTGTTCTTCATCTTTTTAATCGTAAGAAAGATCTAACTAGATTAACTAACTAACTAACTGACTAAATAAATAAATAAATAAATAAATTTAACTATTAACTAAATTGAATAGAAATTCCTTATCAGTGCAGAAAGTCGTGATATTTCTGTTGCATATGTACAATTGTAAGAAAGGAATTCGGCAAAGGTTAATTATTCGATAAACCACTTGGTACTGAAATGGAAAGTTATATGTCATAATAGAGAAAAAAAATTGAATTTGGATTTGCATAGACAAACGGACGAAAAATGGTTCACGGTCCATGTTCCATGGGCACTCTGTGGGTGAAGTGTAAGTCCGACTGGGCCAAAGAGAGAGAAAATATGTTCAGGAAAAGGGTTTTACACAGAGTATAAATAGAATAAATAGAAGGTAGCACGGGACAGTTTTTTTTATTCAATTCATTGTAGCCAGGGGATGTGTGTCTTCGGAACTCTGTAACTAGAATTTCCTCAGCTCCCATTCAGCACAAATACCTTTGTAACGTGTCGAGGGGTCCGTTACCTAGTCATTTCTAGGGTCTGGGGGTTGAATATTAAAAATATTAAGCAATAATAATTTTCCTCTCTAAAATGATTGTTGATTACAATTGGCCTACAATTATTTACAAAATGGCCTTCCCTTACTTAGGTTAAAATCACAAAATGAATATGGTCGGCCGGGATTGAAACTTTATAATACCAGTTACGAGGTAAACACTATTTATGCCTTATTCAGGCGGTAGTGATTACCCGTGGCACGCCCTAGCTATATGTCCTACTCAAGAGGTAAACCCTCAGCAGAGGCAGTCACTGTGTTAACGCCTTATGCAGGACGGACAGTGAACTAACTCTAACTAAAGGCGTACCCCTTCCCTAATACTACTATAGAGTATCAGCGACGACTAACTTACATGTAGGCTAGCCTCCAAAAGGACAGCCTCTATATAACCGACTAGTGGCCGGTGTCGTATAATTTAAGGTCCGCCCCGTAAAATGGTCCGACCGGACCTTTAATGTTAACATTTAAGGTCCGGCTTTCCCCTATAAGAAAAGGTCCTACCCGTTGTCACTTATTTAAAATTTCTCTTAAAGTTATTACTTTTCGCTCATGTAGATGTCTTTGTTTACATAATCCAATGGGCCATTTGCGTATGGTACATGTATGACCGTATTACTAAATTACTTTGTGGAATATTAAATATTGATAGCGGATTAGATTTTGACAAATTGTTTAAGAATCTGAAAAAAGGAAAACCATGAGTACATGTACTTTGACAATAATTGCACACACCATTTAGTCCCATTGTTTTTAAATCTATTCCGGTGTATACGTATTAGCAGCTGATTAGCAGAGGGTTTCACGACAGGTAAACAAGGGTAAATGAAGCCCTGCAGGCATTCACACCTGTGCTAATCAGAATACACCCCTGAACTGAGAAAGAAAAAAATGTCTCCACTATAGTGTTCTACACAACTAAAATCGTCTTTTTAGCTCGTGCTTTGTTCAATTTTCAGTAGATCAGGACCGTATGGTAATATACTAATATACTAACAATTTATAGGTAGATTTATGATTATTTTAAGATAATTAATTAAAGGTCGCTTATGTGCATTACCAGGACAGAGGGTATACGTTGACAATATAGTGTATACGTAACTGTGGTAACTATAAGGGTGTGAAAAGACAACAGAAATTAATTAGATGATACATGTACATATGATTGAAAACCATGTTTTAATTGACTACAGGTAAAGTGTTTAAAAAAGTAATAAAAGTCTGATAATGTGGTAAGTTAATCTCTCTCTCTCTCTCTCTCTCTCTCTCTCTCTCTCTCTTAGTTTCTTCAAACAAATGATGTCTAAACAAAATGTTTAAAGTGTCTGAAAAAGATGAAGTAAAAAACATTAAGACAAGATCATGGAAGGAAATTTATCAAAATGTTTAAAGTGTCTTATAAAGATTAAGTCAACAAATTTAAGACAAGATCACGGAAGGAACTTTATTTACCGATCCACTGATTCTTCGCGCTATAAAAATGAATATACTACCATGCACAGTGTAGGAACGGAAGTGTACGGTTTTAAGTAGCGCTGTTTGTCGAAGCGAATAAACAAATAAAAGACGTAGCTCTGCGAACAGTCGAAGATTTTAATCAAATGAATTGATAAATGGATGTCAAAAAAAAACTTCCTTATTAATTCAATACGTTATGGATAATAAACTGGCACAAGTATAAAAAGTTGTATTCCTTTTGCAACATGATTTTCAATGAACATTTTAACAGTCACATTCCAAAATTGAAATCATTATCATGTACGAAATGCAATCATTACGACTGAATAGGGAACATGTAGAGGTAGATATATACCTCAAGAGAGTAATCTGACCTGGAGTTTGATGTCATTGCAAATAAAAGTAGAAAAATTCCTCAGAATATCATGAGTTATTATTTCATACATGTACTGTACGCGTAGCGCAATTTGAAGCATATATTTAGAATATTACTGTACGCATAGTTCTCTGATTAAGCATTGGTTTCGAATGGTTATAGTTAACTCAATAGAATGACCATTGTATGAATGGACTCATTCAAAAAAAAATTCAATAATGAAAAACAAATATTTTTGCTGCGATTACTTTTGTAATTAGTAGTTTTTTTAATCGGTCTTGCACATCCTGTTACAAAGCTGTCATATGCACATGAGTGCTAAACTGAAGACAACTATATAGGTTTTGGATTAATGAGATTTAAAAGCGGAGTACTAGTACAAGTATTTATACATGTATTTATATTGACAAGCGGACCAGAAACTTTATATAAAATATATTTGCAGTTTACGTAATTGATATCGAAACCCTTAATATAAAAATAACTAGATGACATCCCGCGCAAGCGCGGGAAATAACACTTTACAAATTAAAGTGGAATAACACATCATCACAAATTGGCTGACCTCTGATCGAAACGACATTTCGTTTTATTAAAAGGATTTTACCGACAGCAACATGTAACTTACTCCATAGCCAAGTGGATAAAGTTTCGGGCTTGTGATCCGTACATCCCGAGTTCGAATCTCTCTCTCTCTCTCTCTCTCTCTCTTCCATGTTGGAGAGGGGCCTAATTTCATATCGCAAGATAAGATCTGCCCCGATGAAATATTGGTATAATGGTTAAATGGGAAAATAGTTAAACAAATTGATACTTGTATTGACTTTCATTCTAATGATGATCTTTTGATTCAGTAGGTAGGACTCAATATTATAGTTCAAGAAAAGGTATGCCTCGTAGAAATACTGGATGCAGATAATTAATATTCATATTGATACTTGTTTTGATTTAACCCGATGATTTTTATTTAGGGGTAGGACCTAATATTATTGCTTAAGAAAAGGTCCGCCCGTTGAAAAAGTATTTTAATACATGTAGTTAAACAAGGAATCAAGTACTCGTAGTTAATACATATTGATGCATACATGTATTGATGTTCATCTAAATTACATTTTGATTCAGGGGGGTAGGACCCAATATCATAGTACAAGAAAAGGTTCGCCCCATTGAAATGCTGTATGCAAATAATTCACAGTATTTTAACCCGATGACCTTATATTTCAGAGGTAGGACCCAATATTATTGCCCAAGAAAAGGTCCCCCTCGTTCAAAGTACTGGTCATACTTACATACATACATGGATGTAGTGAGTTTAATATAGGTTCT
>WFKH01011581.1:55430391-55443406 GCA_016163765.1 Magallana hongkongensis | reverse complement strand
AATCAAATTAACTTGAAGAGTTTAATATATGATATGTTCAGAAGAGGTACCATGCACATTTTAATGAATTTTTTTCAAAGTAATTGATTATTAATCGATTACAATTGATTACTGGACAAAAATGAGTGTAATTGATTAATAATCGATTACACAAAATTCCTCAATGTAATCGATTACATTTTTGAGTAATCGTGCCCATGCCTGGTCTTGATCATTGAAACTAACAGCCCTCTTCTTTACAATTCATGGAAAGTTACACTATAACTGAAGAGCAGTTACACTCAATTTTCTTTCACTGTAGTTTGAAATGGTTTGATGGCTTCACTGAATGCATTCCATAGTCTTTGACTAACTTGAGATAAAAGACAAAGACACTGACAAGTCTCTAAAAGGTTTATTGAAAATTGTGTTATTCCTCTACAAACAATTGGCAGGTGAAATTCATGTTCTATAAAAATGAAAGACAAAACTCCACCTGAATGGACAAAAATGTTCTATATAAACCAGTAAACAAGGTTTGTGCTAAACACATGCAGCAAAGATACATTAATTAAAGAAAAAAATCTTCCTTTGTAAGGCAGCACCACTACAGCTATGAGGAGGGCAGCTATGTGAGAGGCTTTATAGCAGCTCTACTACAAGCTGTAGCTGGTTCCCTAGGACTGTGACAAAAGCTCAGAAGTTCTACATAAAATTAAAATAGCTACCCACATTATCAGAACTCCTGACTTTTGCATCACTATTCTCTGTATATGAAATGACAAACAAAGCGAACAAGAAAAAAATGCTAGGCGATTTACTGTTGCACATCTTTTTTGGGGGGGATTTGAGATTCAGTGCTATGAAAAGGTAACAATGAAATTTAGAACAAGAAAATCTACTCTACTTTTGAATTCAAATGAATTTTCTATTTCTAGATAAGAATAAAACATCTAGTCTACAATATTGCATCTCTTTCACAGTTGATTTTTGCCTTGTGAGTATACAGTACCAAACTATACATCTAGGTGTTGTATGCAATATTTGGAATGTTCTTTCATTTCCTTAACCCTTACACACAAAGCATCATTTGGTAGTATATATTACAATATTCAGAATATACTTTATATATAAATCCCGTATTTTAATAACTGAATATCTTACTGATTTTAAACTAGTTAAATACCTTTCATTTTACTGGCAATAACCTGCTTTTTAACAGCATATCAATTTTGACTAATTTTCATAGTTTAAGTTTTTCCTGGTTACGATATGTGCAATATTATGTACAAAAACCACATCCACTCAGATCTGTACACTGAACTTGATGCTATTGCTTGATTTTCCGATTGATTACAGAAGATAATTAAACAAAAAAGGATAGGATAGAAAGTGCAAATTTTGGTTCTCAACTTATTACAAATGAGAGTGAACAATCTGAATAAAAGATCACAATTTTTGGTTTTAATAAAAACACTCGCGTATAAAATTAAAAATTTATGAGCGAAAATAAAAATATAGAATATATTGTCTCAATAAAACATTAAGTATCATTCTTTTTGTACAGGACAAATGGTTTAACAGTACTACCTACGGTGATAAAAAAAACTTGTGTACTCTTACTTTAGCCTCAGTGTACAAGTGTGATCTTAAAGAATGACATGTTAACAAGTAAAACAGCAATATTTAAAAAAAAAAACCAATTTGCTTATTGAACAAAGTTCATGTTAACAACAACCACATACACCAGCACTTATAAAAACACTCAAGAAACAGATTCAAGTAGGATCGGGATACCAAAATGTCTATAAACAATGCCAAATATGCGTGTACATATGATGTTATATATACAGTCTGTTTCTTGAACATATTTCATAAATGTTGATTTAAAAACTTCATGTAAATCTGTTCACATTCTCTACAAACACAAATGTATCTATTGAATTAGTCTGTATTTGCACCTATTTAATATTTAATAGTATGTTTCACGTTCCACAAAACCACCTGGATTGCGTCTAAGAATGTATTTTCGGGATTCATCATAGATAAAGATAGCTATGCTGAATGGGAAAGCTGGGAACCACCATGACCATCTGAAAAGGAAATGATTTCTTTGTAAAAGACTGTCCAAAACCAGAGCTGCTTTTTCTCATTATTAAAACAAAGTAACTGAAATCCATCAAAACAGAGAAAGGAATCATACCTGAGATTCTGCATACGAAGACCCTGCTCCAATCCTGGACAATAAGTCAAGAAAGCAGCCAAGAAAGTCTCAAAGAACAGACCGAAGGTCATGTGATGATTCCTGGAAAGGGGAAAATATGGTGCATTAGTAAAAGCATACTTACAAGGTGTATGGTAACTCATACCTGTGAAACAATTCATAGAAAAAATCTAGAGCTACTCACTTCATTCCCTGGTGGAAGAGTGACAGACGCCTAGTCTTACAGATGATTAAATCAGCCCACTGTACGACCACAATTGACACAAAGAAAGCGGTGTGGCAAGTGTATTCCAAAATCTTCCTCTGGTTGTAAGTCTGAAAATATGAACAATATTCATACAATCAAATGCAAAATAATAATTATCAAAGATGACCATCATTGCAGTTTTCAAGACATAATGGCACAAATAAGTCATAAGCTTACCCATTCCTGTCCATAGGAGTCTTGTAAATCATTAACAGCCTGAGAGTCCCACTGTTCTCTCAATCCCAAGAGACGGGTCATCCAGAAGCCATTTTCACCCATAATGACAAAGTAGACAAAGAATCCTGAGGAAGCCTGAATCATACCAATCTGTCCGTAGGCCATGGAGATCAATCTGAAATGAAGAGATAAAAACTTCTAAATGATAAACATAAAAAACAAAAAAATAATTATAACATCAAAATTCATTTTGTCATTTGTATCAAGACAATGATGTTGCACAAACCTTTCATTGACAAGTTTATCCTTGAATGGATCACGAGGCTGTCTCTTCATGATGTCGCTCTCTGCACCTTCATAAGCCATGGAAATAGCCGGTACCATGTCAGTTCCCAAGTCGATACACAAGATGGTAATGGTTCCGAGAGGCAGAGGGATGTCCAACAGAATGAAGAACAAGAAGGGGGAGATCTCAGGGATGTTGGAGGTCAGTGTGTAAGCAATGGATTTCTTCAAGTTGTCAAAGATCAAACGCCCTGTAAATGAAGAACATTATATTTTACTTCAATGCATGCTTAGAGAACCACTGACAAAAACTGATCAGCATGTCTCGATGATTTAGAATAAAATAAAAAAAAAATAAACAAACCTTCTTCTACTCCTGTGACAATGGAGGCAAAGTTGTCGTCCAACAAGATCATGTCAGCGGCCTGTTTACTCACATCAGATCCAGCAATACCCATAGCAACACCTAAAATAAATGAATTGGTTTAATTAATAAGTAATTAGTAATAAGTAAGAAATTAAATAAATTTTCTCCTTTTTATTTAAATATAAACTTATCAAATGTTCAAATTATTTATTAAAAAAAATAAAATAAAAACCCAGTATGCTTACCGATATCGGCCTTTTTCAAAGCAGGAGAGTCGTTGACACCATCACCAGTTACGGCTACGATGGCACCCTGTCGCTGGCATCCCTCCACAATGATCAGTTTCTGCTGGGGTGAGGTACGGGCAAACACAATTTCAGAATGGTTCTTCAGGACCTCATCAATCTGGGCTGGGGTCATGTCTCTCAAGTCACTACCGTGGATGACAGCAGCCTTGGCTGCACTGTAACACAAATCAATTCACTTTTACTGAATATGTAAATTCAATGATGCAATGCCATTCATTTATAAATTAAAGTACGAGGAGAAACATATTTCAAGTAAAGATTAAATTCTGTATAATAACCTGGTATCCTGGATTTCCTCGACTGGGACTCCACGTTCAGCTGCAATATCTTCAATAGTTTTGCTTCCTTCAGAGATGATTCCGACTCCTTTAGCAATGGCCTTGGCCGTGATGGGATGATCACCAGTAACCATGATAACCTGTAATACAAATCAAGGGCTATTAAATCCAGTCAAATGTAAAAAGAGATATGTAAAAGTCCTAATATGTGTATCATTTATTTGCACACCTTGATTCCAGCACTTCTGCATTTTCCGACAGCATCAGGGACAGCAGCTCTTGGAGGATCAATCATAGACATAAGACCAACAAATCTGAGGCCAGTCAGGGGAAAATTGGCATCATCAGAATCATAGGGGTATCCTGGTGGGTACTGGTCAGAAGGCAGGAAGTAGTCACAGAATCCTGATAGAAAATTTAAATTTTGAAAAATTATCTTAAACACCTTTAAGATTTTGCTGTAAATATCATCCGCAAATTTAGGGTCAAAACTACAACTTACCCAACACGCGTTCTCCAAGACCTCCCAATTCCATGTAAGCATTGTTGAAAGCCTCCCTGAAGTTATCATCCATGGGAACTTCCTTTCCGTGCATCAGAATAGTAGAACATCTTTCCAGGATTCTCTCAGGGGCTCCTTTCATCACAAGAATACATCTAGCATCATTTGGATTCTCTGTTTCGTGAATGGACACCTTTCAAAAGTAAAAGAACAAATTATAACAAAACTTCTACAGCATGGTCTTTACTATCAATTTCAAATGTTACAAATTTTTATCATAAACATGGTTCTCTGTTTACATGCCTGGTATTTGTTGGTCGAGTTGAATGGAATTTCGCAGATCTTCTTGTTTTTGGCTCTGAATTCTGTAACTTTTCCAATGGACAATTCAACACATTTCAGAAGGGCAGATTCGGAGGCGTCACCATTGCACTCTCTACAAGACACACAAAGAGTTAGAAAGTGTTCATAAAATTATCTTCACATAACTTTGTATAAAAAAAGATCAATGCCACTTTTTTACCTCTTCAAGACAGGCAAGTGTTCTTGGTTGGCAGTGAACTCAGCACGGTTACACAACATAGAAACACGGGCAAGAGCCATCCATGTCTCATCAGTGCCACTGTATGCAGCATCTAAAATACAATTTATTTCAAGATTATGTTTCCATTTAAATATGAGCAATACCAAACCTGATATATTTCTCTTAATAAATGGTATTAATTAATATTCAGGAATACACTTACTGGTCTGGTCATCACTGGTATCAGCCTCGACGATTTTCCCATCAAACCACATGTGAGCGACTGTCATTCTATTCTGTGTCAAAGTTCCAGTCTTATCAGAACAGATGGTGGAGGTGGATCCAAGAGTTTCTACAGCTTCCAAGTTCTTGACCAAGCAGTTCTTCTTTGCCATTCTCTTGGCAGTCAGTGTCAGACACACCTGAAAGAAGATAATCAAGTTAGCACTTCAAAAAGGACCATATCTTTCAATAACTGATGATTTGCAGGTTAAATAAGATCGATAAAATTTGAAGAGAAGTAAGTAAAGGTAGAAGATCTTACAGTGACAGTGGCCAAAAGACCCTCTGGTACGTTGGCGACAATGATACCAATCAAGAAGATAACAGCATCCAACCAGAAGTACTCCAAGATGAAAGCGATGATGAAAAATGTAACTCCCAAAAACACGGCAACACCTGTGACAATGTGGATAAAGTGGGCAATTTCCTTAGCAATGGGGGTTTCTCCGACTTCCAAACCAGAGGCCAAGTTAGCAATACGTCCCATGACAGTGTTGTCACCACATCTGATAACAATACCTTTGCAAGTACCTGTATGAAAATTCAATGAGATTGTCATATATAGCCTTAAAATACTTAGGTTGATATATAAATTTATAAAAATTGAAAATAATTTAAACAAATTTTTTTTACCTTCCACCGCATTGGTTGAGAAAAAGGCAATGTTTCTGGTTTCCAGTGGGTTATCGTTAGTGAAATCAGCAGTTCTGGTCTGAGGTTCTGATTCTCCAGTCAGTGAAGAGTTGTCTACCTGTTAAGCAAAATAAGGCTCCATCAATATCAACTCTTTCAATCTTTTTACCCAACAATTTGACTAAATATTAAATATTTGAATTAAAAAGTTTCAGAAGCATACCTTGAAACCATGTGCTGTGATGACACGAATGTCAGCTGGCACTCTGTCTCCAAATTTGACATCAATGACATCACCAACAACCAATTCTTCAGCCTTGATGTTTGAAATCTTTCCGTTTCTTGTTACAACAGCAAACTGAAAGATATGAAAATGTTTTTAAATAAGGCATTACATTTCAATATCGGTATTTAAGATACAATACTAATCATTTATTTCAATGAGATATCTAAGGAAGGAAAAAACCAGTTGGCCAGTTCTTGCTAGTATCCATCTATTTGTACTCCTGTGCTTAATTTGTAGAAAAATAACTTACCTGGGGAACCATGCTTTTGAAGCTTTCCATAATTTTTGAACTTTTTGCTTCTTGGTAATATGAGAAAATTCCAGTAACTAATACGACAGCTGTCAACACTATTCCCAAGTACAACTAAAATTCAATAAGATCAAGGTTATAGGATAATAAGATATAATGATTTAATACAGTTGTCAAAAATCAATTAAATGATAATTTTTTATCAATTAAATGATAAATTTTAATCACTGTCCATAACTAATAAATTGTAAACACTTACGTTATCACCTGGTGGATCATCATAGGCACTGGCCTGAATTGAGTAAGCTATAAAACAGAGAATGGCACCAATCCACAGAAGTAATGAGAAACCTCCAAATAAAAGTTTGCAGAATTTGACCCATTCAGGAGTCGTTGGAGGTGGAGTCAGGGCATTGGGGCCATCTCTTTCCAGAATTTCTTTGGCTCTTTGAGCTGTTAATCCCTGTAAATACACATAGGTGAATTTTACATCATTTGCCTCAAAATGAAAGATTCCTAAATGCACAATATACTATCTTCAAATATATGCAAATTATATGGACCAAAAAACTTTCTTTTAGATTAGCTTTTTAGCTGAATAGAATGAATGGTTATAATATCATGTTTTAGTTGAAGGTGAGACAACAGCAGATTTTAAATCCTCTTTTTATCAATATGAAACAGCTGTGATTATAAAATCGAATAAATACCATGGAGGGGTCAGAGCCTAGCCTGGCGTATAATTCTTCAATGGGGACTTTGTGTTCATCCATTTCCAACTCTTGTTTGAGTTCATCCAGATTTTCCTTCTTGGACTTCTTCTTTTTCCCCTTCTTGGGGTCCTCTCCCCCTGGAGTGACAGCATAGCGGTAGCTGTCAGCCCGTGGGTTCTGTTTAAAGAAAATTGAGAGAAAATAAGACCAACATTCTTTAATCTTTCTTTGTTTACTAACGTCTGTATTTTCTTTTATCAATGCTGTAAAAAATACTATTTTTGTTCATCAAAATAAGGAAGTACATCATACATTTTCTCTTCCCATTCTTACTTAACATCTACCATTTTAATACCCTTTTTTATCTGTCACAGTTTGCAAGGGCCCCTTTTTCATAATTACCCTAGTAATGATGCTAACCTTGACCTTTATCTCTGCATAATGCTATGAAGGGAAAAGTTCTCTATAATTTAACCAAGCTTTGCTTTCAGTAGCAAGAAGGACAGGGTTCGAAATTCACTATATACAACTTGCAAAATGCAAGTTAGAATATCCAAATTGCAAGTTAAAATTTTTGTAACTCGCAAAAACTTGCAAGTTGATTTTTTCATCATAACTGTATCCCCCCCCCCCCAAATAAGTCTGTTCCATATCCGGTTTTAATCTTTCTCCCTTTAGTTTAAGTTTAGATCCGCCATTTTTAAATGAACCAGAATGCAGAATGTCGAAAACATGAAATTTTTTTTTACCATTATTAAAGACAGGTGATTAGATGGCATTTTCTTGAAAGTAATTATAGAATAATGCTAACATACACACAAAGAAAGAATTTCAAGGAATAATGCAGGGATATTTCTTTTTATATCTACATGTATTTAGTTAACACATTAAGAACACTGGAATGTATGCAATTTGCTGAGATGCCAATAGTAAGAACATGTCAATTTTTTTTCATTTTGACTTCTAAAGTAATCCTAGTATAAAGTATGTTGATCTGAAGAAACATCTTTGAACTTTTTTTTTGTTACTTCAAAAAATATTACCCAATGTTTATTAACAAATTACAATAGAAAAAAAATTGCTGTAAGTTTTTACCTTTATTGTATAGCACCTACACAAACAATTGCATATAATGCTTAAGGTCAATAAGAGCTTATCTTTCAATCCCTGTTAACGGGATTTATTTCATTTAGAGCAATAATTGTGGTAATAAATTCTAAAATCTTCATTTTTCAGCATTATGCTTCATTAAATAATTACTTTGAAAAAGAGTACACCCCAATGTTCAAATGGAATCACCCAATTTTAAACAAAGAAAATTCCTGCTGTTTGCAGCCTGGGGCAATAACATGTAATTACAATTGGCAAGAGCAGCATTATTCAGAAGGAAAACAAAATCCTTTTTATTGATTTATGGTTATTAGTTTAAAATATTTATTGTCCAGAAATATTTTATAAATGGCAGTTTTTATGACTGATAAGTTTTGAAAAAATGATATCCTGTTTTGCTAGAAGGTAAGCTGGTCACTGATCTAGTTACATAATATGACACAATGACCACTCTTAGTAGGCCTACAGGTGTTTATTTAACATGTATACCTAGACAGTGTTTTGTACACTGGGCAGTATAATTCCAAAGAATAAAATTGCATAACTATACATAAAATTATGTAACAAGATAAAACTTTGGTGTAAGATTATCTGACCGAGAGCAGCTAGAAAGACAGCTTTCTTAACAGCTTTAACTGTCTAAAAATAAATTCCACCATTGTGAAAATTAAAACAATATATCATTTTGAACACACAAGGGAGATTTATTTAGGTTTCCTAGTTCAGCAAGTTTGCTTTTTTTTTCATAATGCCATACAAGTAGTAATAATTTGCATAAAATATTAACATTAGCATTTGTCAGTTTGTTATATAACAGATTCGATGTAACAGAGACTGCATTCTTGTATATTGTGAATGTAAAAGACTGTATATATCATCAGTTGACAGCATGTCCTGTGTTTGTTGAAGCGTAAACTTCAGCGGTGAAATGACCTCTAAATCATCGTGACCTTTTCCATTTCACGTGCAGGAAATGACACAATTGAGAGTAAATATATACTCACTAATGTTGAGAATAAAACCAAATCAGGAACTATGCAATTAATTTTGAGGACTTAAATTTTTCAATTTAACAAATAACGTACATTTTGCAACAAAATACAAAATAAAATATATAAGCCTCATGAATATTTATGAGTACACCCTGACAGAAAAATTCCTATAATAACAGGACACAAAATATGTATTAAATACTATGAATAAATCCGCTGTAAATAAAATTGTACTGAAGACTACAATGTTATCGCAATAAATGTTATCAAAGTCGTACTGACCAAAATAATGACCATCAAAAATACCAACGCTCCGAATTCACCTTGTAACGTTCAAGCTAAGCTAACATTGAAACTTCATAGGAGTCTTTCACAAATATAACGTTAAATAAAAATTGAAAACCATTAATGTTGCCTAAAAGAATAAATATGAGTAAAAATCAATGCTTGTTTTCTGTAAAATACAAATTTTCTCACCTGTTGTTGCGATTTCACCTTGGTCGACGCCATCTCAGCCCAGGCGGTCACTGAAAGGAACTCTGACGCAGCAGACAGCCAATGAAATACTATTATGCTGTGACGTCACACTTATTCCATCGACGAAAATATATTGGAGTAAAGCAAAATGCAGACAATAAAGAATTAAGAAATAAACTGCTGGCACATTTGTAATTTAATTTATATGTTAAAGATA
Source organism: Magallana hongkongensis (assembly GCA_016163765.1). Taxonomy (NCBI): domain Eukaryota; kingdom Metazoa; phylum Mollusca; class Bivalvia; order Ostreida; family Ostreidae; genus Magallana; species Magallana hongkongensis. Next base: position 55,433,556 of record WFKH01011581.1, on the reverse strand, counting down.
TTAGGCAATACAAGAACTATCATAGAAAATATTTCGAAATAAAACTTTGATCACGTGATCATCGGGTCTTATAGTAAGTCGTACACGTATTTGTCGTAGTTTGTTGCAAGGTAACGAATTTGTCGAGAAAATTCAAATAAAACGGAGAAATTGTACTGCATTATAAGAAGGAAAAAAAAAGTAAGAAACTGAATTCCGTTCCGATGGAGGTTGTGGTTGTACTTACTAGCATATTTACTGATAAGATGTAATATCGGTATTAGATGTTACCCCCCCCCCCCCCCCCCCTTTATCAAACAAACAAAAATCGTTTTGAAACCGACACTCTGCATGCAAGATTTAAGATAATTTTGGTTTTTTACCTATTTGTTATATATTTTATTCAGAAAACAAGTATTTTTGTGCGCATTATACACAAAAATACGTTTGTATATTTCAACCATATGAACATAGTTTAATAATTTTTATTAATATTTTTAAAAATATACAACTGAATAAAGTATATTGGTTTGAACATATTTTATTGTATATATAATATACAAAGGGTTCGAACACAAGTTCTTGCAACTTACTAGGTTCTTACCCTAATACAAATAATTTATAATTGTCATAAAACATGATATATATATCGAAAAAGAATGGTAAAGAACAAAAATATGAAAACACAATATTATACTTATATAAATCTGCGAGAAAGTATATTGTTTAATCGACATATATAATAAAATCTAATTAAAATAATATTCTGTTATGAACGTACATAATTAGATTAATTGACAGGCATTGCCCATTTAAGCCAGCATCATATTAATTACAAGATCAAATTAAATCATGCAGTCTATTTTGTTAAAATGTTGGGCGTTAATACTATGAATTTAACATTCTACTGAAAAAAAGAATAGCAATTAACTAGTTGAAAGTTTGGTAAGTGATCAGAATGCATTGATGGTTGTAACCGTTTACAACATAATTGACAAATGACTATAATATGCATAAAAAGGGTTTGGACTTATTAAATTCCCAAAGTAAAGCAATTGAAAATAGGCCTACCCCGCCCGGGAAACAAAAATATCCTTCGGTCTCCCCTCCCCCGGCCAAATTTCTAGCTTGCATTAAAAACTATGATATAATCTACTACACTAAAGCACTACAATAAACGCCCAATTTTATATATATACACTAGTTTCATTTTCCCATGCCGTGCAACTAAGTATAAAAAAATATCATTCATTTACACCAATCGATAGAGGTGGAAATATCTGCATCTGTATATTTTTTAACTCTCTCTCTCTCTCCTCTCTCTCTCTCTCTCTCTCTCTCTCTCTCTCTGAGGAGATTAAAAAAAGAACTGTATGATTTCTAGACGCCCGTTTAAAGTGGTTAACCCACAGAACTGACCTAGATATAAAAACCAATGATTTACACCCTGTCATCAAAGACGACGGGTACATATTAGTGTACTATGCCAGGTCCTCAGGTCGATATATAGTTTGTGGAAGTTTTTACAATGCTAAATCTGGGATTATTATAGCCTGTAGGTCGGTATATGCTATCAGAGATTGACGATAAAGCCCCACGGCGATTGAAGTTGAGGTATACCCGTACGTATGATTCCTTTTAATTAACAAGTCGATCAGCATTGTCTTCCAACCGTATTATTAAAGTACTTTAAAGCAAGATCAAAGATCTCTTAATTGTTGTAAGATTTTCTTGTGATCTGTGTTTAGAGAGCGAAAAATAATACAAACCACAAGAAATCACCACAATTTAAGTAGAACAAATTCCAAATTTAGGATAAAGGTCAACATAACCTGCACTCTTTAAAAATCAACCATAGACAGAAACTCAATCGTCTTAAAATGAATTTTCTTCTGTTTTTAAAAACAATCCATGTTTTACCCCAATTCTTCCATATAGCCACCCTTGCATATGAAGTCGACATTTGTTCGCCATATAAAAAGTTGTATTTATAAGTACACAGTTATTGGGGATTTTTTTTGGCGCACTACAGTGATAACAAACACAATATCTCAATTCATACACAGATAAGGCTGAATGGCGAGTTGGTTTCAATATTGACTTAACAGATCACCTGTCTTGTGTGCACACAACAGTAACACACAAGTTGTGTCTGACTGTGAATGACTTTACATTCCGCGTGTGTGTGTGTGAATGACTTTACATTGTCCCCTAAATTGTGAAAGACAATGTATTCTTCAATGATAATGAAAACGTACCGAATAACATAAGCTTGTACGCACCAACGATGTTAATTTACAAGGCGTCATACGCTTGCATATTATTAATTGTAAATTTATGCATAATTTGGATACTTATGTACAAAAACTACTTAAAGCGACTAAGTGCTTTAACCAAATCATATATCCAATTACTTTCTTTTCTTTAAATTCGTCTATAGTTACAGTAACTATATTGTGGGGGTTTTTTCCAGTGAAAAGGAATTGATATTGAAATTAACATTAGATAATTATAGGTATGTAATACTGTGAAGTTTGAGTACTATCCATTTTCCTTGCTGGGGAACACTACAATTGACCGACCCCCCTCTCTCTCTCTCTTTCTCTCTCTCTCTCTCTTCAATTTTATCTATTACCTCTTTGTTTATTATAGAGGATTGCTCTCTTGAAAACAACCTTGCCAGAGGACACCACGACAGACACTGGTGACATGTATACTTTTGATTTATATTCAGCCGGCCGGCTTAAATTCTCAGTGTCATCACAGGAACATGAATACTGTAAAAATGGTTGTGTGAAGGAAAAGGGCCTGAACATCCATTTTCAAACGCCCTTTTACATGGTTATATTTAATACAGAAAACTCAAAATTGAATCAAATTAACTTTGTCCTATATTTGTCCTTTCTCAAATCCAGAAAAAGCCAACCCCAAGTGTAATTTATGACAGCTGAATGAATATATAGCCCCCGGGCGCTTACTGACGCTTGTCTACTTGTACTTAAGCCGTGTCGCTTCACTTTTACGACAGATTATTTCCCGTTAAGGCAGACGTTTATTCCAAGAGAATTTTCCACATTACGTAGACAGTTTGGAAAAATTATGTTAATAGATTTAAATCAGAAATTGAGGGAGGGGGGGGGTTGTCTGAGTAAAGAGAGAGAAAGAGAGAGGGGGAGGGGGGGGGGG
>WFKH01011581.1:55406296-55417921 GCA_016163765.1 Magallana hongkongensis | reverse complement strand
GGGAATTGGAAATAGGAGGGGGGGGGGGGTTCAATATATCGTGGCCATAATATTTTTAACCCCCTCCAACAGCACTGAAAAATAGAGGAGGGTTCAAAATATCGCGGCCATTATATTTTGAACCCCATCTCCAATAGCATTGAAAATTAGAAGGGGGTTTAAAATATCGCAGCCATAATATTTTGAACCCCCTCTCCAATAGCAATGGAAATTAGAGGGGGGTTCAATATATCGCGGCCATAAAAAATTGAACCCGGGGTTCAATATTTTATGGGGGGGTTCAATATTTCGCAGCGATATATTGAACCTGGGTTTATAATATCGCATAATATATTGAACCCGGGTTCAATATTTTGTGGTATCAAAATATTATATGACACCGGTAAAACAAATTTTTTTGAAGTTGATTTTCCGGCAGTTGAGGTGAAACTTTAAAATTGTGTAATATAATAGCATCCTGCAGAAAAATCAAGTCACAAGGTGGTCCAATTAAAGGACCACACCATCTTGAAGACTTTTATAAACCAAAAATAGACTTAATGTCCTCTAAACAACTATTGTACAATAACAATACCAGCAAAGCAAACATTAAAAACAAACTCTCAAAATTTAGTAGTGTTGTCAAATCGGTTGAAAATCATAATCGATTAATCGGCAGAATCAGTTGTCTCTTACCAACTGATGATTGGCCAATAATCGAATCGGTAACAAATTGTATTGAATTCATTAAAATGGGGCATTTAATTTTGTGCTATGGTTTAATTTAAAATATATAAGTGCTATTTGCACTAACTTTTTAAAGCTTATAAGGCGTATGCTGTATCGTTATCAATTAAAATGTTACATATTTTTTGAGATTTAGAAAAAAACCCCAGTTTGCAACAGTTTTCATTTCATTAAATACAGAATAATAGAGAAAACGATAGGTATAGTATTAATGTAACAAACCAATTATAATCTATTATAAAATCTCAAATAGTAGAATACCAAAGCTTTTAAACAAGGAAACTTTTTCAAAAAGTGTGGAGGAGCCTTAACTAATGTAGCTAAATTAATTACTATCACAAGTAAAAATTGATTAAATTCTACACTTGGTGAAAAGTTAAAGATTGGCACTGGTACATAGCAGGTATTTGCTTAAATTCTTATCAAAAATTTAAAACTCAGATGTGCAATATATACCTTTAATATTCACAAATTTTAATCTACAGAAAAACAGTTAGTTTTACATTGACACCAATACAATGCAGATTTTGTTTTTATTTTAGGGGAATATGACTGGCATCCTGGTTTAAGGAAGAACTCTTCTGGAAAGAGGAACTATCCTGCCTTAAAATGCAGCACATTCATCAAAAAACTATGTGAAACCTTTCACAATTTAGAGGAAAGGATTGACATCAACGAGATAATCTTAAGAACCAATTTAAAATTGCAAAAATTCATTGATAATAAGATGAATTGGGATCTACAAGATGAATCATGGAGTGCAGGTCCTAGGTTGCCAATAGTAACAGACCAATTTTGCAAGAAACTGATGTTCCCACCAGAGAGCCTACCAGAGAGCTAGAAAATAATATTTAATGTTTAAGTAAATAACAATTCAACGAAAAACTTAAGTTGTTTAAAAAATTGCCTTGATATATATCTATTTGAAATCATGAGCCTTGTAAATACCGGTATTGTACTGTAAACCAACTTTTATTTATATGTGCAAGAATTTTTTTTTTTAACCTTATTGTAGCTGATTTTTGTTGATCATCATAAACCAGTCTTTTAATGTCTCTTATTTTGTGGTAGTTTTTTGAGATCATAACACATGTTAGCATTGTTGGGTCTTGAAACTTACCCTATAGTCACAACAAACGAGTTTATCATTAATTTGTCACGAAATAAAACTCCCAAGTAAAAGTTGGTTTACTGCTTATATACAAAAAAGTATGTGTTATTTTTTGCAAGTTTGTATATGATTGGTATTGGAAAACCATGCCATCTGTGTCTTCAATATTGTATTTTTGAATTTAAATGCATGTATGATATAAGAAAAATTAGTGTCATTGCTAATAATTTTTTACACACCCTTAGAATAGAAGGATATATGGCTTTACAAGGGTTCAACTGTTTGTCAATAGAAGTAACCCTGAAGACTTATATTGAGAGTTATTTGCTTGCTTATTACTCTTCAGATCAGAAGTCACCATTTTAGGCCAAAAAAACCATATACATATATTTATTGTTTCTGAGGCTCAACTGCATTACCACAGGTCAAATGCTGCCGCATTGATAAGTTTTGTTGCTTAATTGAAAAGGGGAAAACTCAATTTTCATGTTTGAGTTAAAATATGAAAATGAAGTTAATTTCCTTTGAAAATTATAAGATATTAATATATTTGGAAATTTTTGGCTTGAGAACCAAGAGATCATATTTTTTGGCCTTAAATTTCTGTTGTATCCATGTCCAATTTATTTATTGTTTGACATTTATCAACTTCATGCTCTGAATGGCAGTGAAAATTATTAAGTGTATGCAATTGTACTCAGGTCATAGAATGAAATCTCACCATGCAGACCCATGTGCAGATCTAGATGGGGGTTTGGGGGGACCCAACCCCCCAACCCCCCCGAAAAAAAATTTCATCCTTATTAAATTCTAGCGATGGCAATCGATTGCAGAATTGCTACTTGGTTATTCGCAATTCGTTCCAACCGATTAACTGGTTGCTCATATCAAATTGAGCTGATTTTTGAGACGTTATTATTATTTTTTATAATTTTTAAAAATAACACAGAAAGCACAATAGAAATATATTCTGTTTAAATCAATGTGTAAATCAAAATATAATATAAAAAATATATCTCATGATAATTATTCAAAAAGAAGTCTTAAACAACGAGCATACAGTCATGGAATAGTTTCACAGACCATATGTCTCAATTTCAGTCAGTTCAACTTCTCAAAACATAGTCTGTCCATGACAAGTTATAGATCTCCATTTCAAATTATTAATATCATTTTCAATAGTAGTAACATGTATGTACCTGCTTAGACAATTGCATTTTCTGTGTAATAAATTGTTATAATGATAATTGTAACAATTTTCAACAGTGATATTAAGTGTCATTCATTAGTGAGTTATGACAGGCGTAACAGACACAGCAGTAACATTGTTTAAACAATAATTACAGCTAACACCTACTGTCAGACCAGTTTTATGTACTCCAAGTGGGAGCTCAGCCCTGCAGCATGTGTCTTATCGGTCTCCAATTTAACTTGATTAAATACCCCTCTCCCCCAGCAAACCAGCAAACACAATTTTCCCTAGGACCCCCCCCCCCCTAAAAAAATTCTGGATCTGCATGAGACCTACCTATATACCTTTGTTATATATATACATTGTTCAGCCAATATCTGTGAGGTCTGGAGCTATGTGATTTTCATGATCAACTGTTTGAGCTTGCCAATAAGCTCTTCTGATTGATATTTGTCTGTTGTCATCAGCTTTGCCTAGAGTGTTGATGAATTTTAAACCCCCGCTTCAAAGGAGAAGGGGTATACTGTTTTACCCTTGTGCGTCCATCTGTGTGTCTGTCTGTCTGTAACAAATTTTCATCGCAGTTTTCTCAGCAACTATGCTTGAAATTTTAGCACACTCTGTTTAAGCATATGCCATATGGAGGATTTTTTTTTGTACGAATCATTTCAAAATTTTTATATGAGGATTACGTTTCTTCTACATGGTAGATTCATTTTGAATAATACTTGGGGTACATTTTTTTCTCTAAAATTTCGCTATTTACTAATAAGATGTTTTCACTTTTATGTGGAAATAGATTTACAGTGCAGATAAAGTTCTCGCCTACAAAAAGTGATTTACAGTTTATACTGACAAATTTGGAACAGCTCGATGTGGAACATCTAAACAAAAGTTTCAGTTTTAATGTGACCAACAGGGGTCAGAAACAGATTCAAGGGCAGGTCTACATTATTACATAGATATTCAATACTAATGAAGATGGAATTTGAAAAGGTCAATATTTGGAAGTTAGCATAATTAAATCATGACCACACAGAAAAGGACCACATTGGATAGTTTAGTGTAAGAATTAATAGAAAGGTTTTTGGCAAGGAATGCAAAGAAATTAATTTACATGTAGCTAGGTAACAATTATTTAATTGTGAACTATTAAGTTTGATCAACTCATAATGACTAAGGGAACAAGACCATTTATGGTATGCCAACATGGTAATTGTCAATAAATGAATTGAATTGAATAATTACAAATATAAATTGATTTATATAAGTAAACCAATGCAAATTTAGTCAGATAGTCTTCTGCCTGTATATGACATCATATTTTGATTTTAGATCTGCAGTCTCTGTGCATATAGACATGAAGTAGATGCCAAGTAATTTGATGGTTTTTGAATTATTTCAAATACTGGTAAATTAAATTTATTTCCATTTTAAAATGCTGCTCAATCTTATGCACATGAATTCTGCTCAAAATGCCCATGCAGTTGCTACCTTTCATTCATGTCTGGATGTTAAAGCCTCTATGTGAACAGGGTGATGATATGCCATTAGACTTGTTTTTGCAAAAGTTAGTTGAAGTTAATTTTAAATTAATGATGGTTAATAAGGGCTTCAGGTATTGACATTGTTGGTGTGGTGAGTGGTGTGTCTCATATAGCATTATGTGTGAAAGCAAACTTTGTTTTGTTATTTGATGTTTGGGCATACTGGTACATATGTCGATCCGATTCAGTACACACATATATATACATGTATACACAAATTACTAAAAGATTTGCAATTTATACTTCTATATATTTAATCAGGAATAAAATATATGACTTTTAAAATGACCATGATTGTATATTTCTAAATTTATATTGATTACCGGTGGGTTTTTTTTTTTGCTTATTTCTAAATGATTGTGTTCATAGAGCTACTGACAAAGCCAAAGCAGGATCTAAATAGGTTCAATCATTTTGTCTGCATATGAATTATCACATATAGTTTAAACTTCTGCATGACCAAGTTTCAAAGGCATTATTTAGCAGTTTACAGTTTGCAAAGTCCTTTTATGCAAGGTTATATATAACTTATTGACAGTAACAATAATAAAATTACATGTATGTACATTTGCTTACTTTATATGGACGAGTGAAGATAAATTCTTACAGAGAGAGATACTAGTTTTCAATGCTTTTTTGGAGGTTCATAAAAAGAGCCTAATTAGAAAAAAAAACTATTTGAACCTGTTGACTTGGGGTTACGTGTTAATTTTTTTTCAATATATTCTTGCTACCTTCTTACCCACCATAAACCACCAAAGGAAAAATGTTATGTTATACAATAGATATATGATTGTGCACCATATTTAAATGTATTGTTTCTTATTAACATGAAGTGTGTCTGAATAAATAAAATCTCGAAAGTTACGAACAAATTTGTTTTTCATCGGAAGTGATTACCAGGTATTCTGTAAATGGCAAGTTTGTGACGTAATGAATGGTGCATTGGTATTGACACAAACAATTGGATAAAAGAAGAGAAAGGTTGCTAAAAGTATTGGCTACTGCACTGATGGAGTGTGCTAAAAGTGATTGATGCATTTGAAAATGATGACAATTATGTTTTAAATAATTTGAAGGATTTTCAATTTAAACAGAAAAATTTGACAGAAAACTGTCAATGATGCAAACTTTAAAGGATTTTTATTTGTTTGTAATATGAATCTGAAACAAATTAATGAATTACAATCAAACTGAGAATTTTATTACCTAACCGCTGTAAACAGAAATTGGGGAACTTAAATAGTGAAATCATTGCCCTAGCCTCTTTGAGAATCAGTTCACTAATGGTCACAACATTTATTTCAAATTTATAATTCAAAAGTCTTTTGAGTTTTGGACCAATCTAATTTTATTAAAAAAAAAAAAAGAACTTGTGTCTACTTTGATACATTGCAATAGAATGAAAACCAGGGATGCATTGATGAAAGTTTTGATATTTTAAATTAGACTGGTTAGAATGCTTAAGCAAAATTGATTGTGTATACTAATATTAATATATATTTACATCTACCGAGTATGATTCCCTCTATTTCTTACGGAAACTTATAGGACTGAAATCTGCACGTCCCGTTTATCGGTTGGTCAAAACCTACAGCGACCTAAAAAAAAAGGTGTAAACATAAACAATAAAATGCTTTCTTTGATAATTCATGTGGGTTATGAAAGTAGCGATCATTGCAGAAAAAATTTACATAACCTGCTACACGAGTTATGTATTTTTCCTGCAATGTTGCCACCTTCATAGCCCGCATGAATCACCAAAAAAAGCATTTTATTGTTTAAATGGCTCTTTGGGGAGGGTTATGTGGCAAAGGACTGACCTAATACTCTAAAAATGTATGCGTCTTCTCTTAATACTTCATGGACACTGATTTGCATTTATCAGCATATACATGTATACCATTATATTAGTAATTATAAATGGTTAGAGAAATATGGTGAAATTCATGGGCCTTTTTCCAATTTTCTTTATTTTTGCAGTTTCAGGCAAAATGCTATTTCAAATAATTATATATTTTAAATATTGATTGCATTCAGTAGCATTATTTGTGCATGTCCTATGGTACCAGTTTAATTTAATCTATACAGAGTTTTGTATGTTATTCTGCATGAATTTGCAGATGTTACAGAATTTTGATTTTGAGATTCTTTTCCTTTAGGTTTCATGATGAGCTTTTATTTCAACACAATGTTGTGAGACAAGGGTACTTTGATGATCAACATGACAAGTGGGCTGCGTTTGTTGGAAAAAATCTCAGGATTTCCTGAAGAAAAGATAAAACGAATCATTGAAAGAAGGGAGAATACTCACATTCAAGTTCTTAAAGATTTGAATTTGATTCAAAAACCTGACAGTTTGAAAAATATCATTGAAAGAGTACTTGGTGTTGGATTAAAATTTGAAAACTGGCAAAAAATAACAAGGGAATTTGTTTCTGTGTGCCTGTTTGTCTTAGAGGTAGACAATCCACTGTTAGATGAACTTGTCGTGCTCAGAAACCGCACTGTTGAAGAATGGAATAGAGTGATAAAGAAACTCAAAGAGACTAAACCATCAACATTTTGGAAAGGAAAACCTTATGAAGATGAAAAGATTCATTCTTGTCGTGCTAATGGTTGCATAGAATGTAGAGGTACGTGCAGTATATTTAAATATTAACTATAATAAGCTGATTCATTTACATGCTAAAAGTTGACTTTGTATTTGCAGTTTTCTTATACCTAAAAACTTCCTGTAATTTTACCAAACCATACATTTATCAAATTACTAGCTGCTGAACTCTGCTTAAAAATTAAAAGAAAAAATCTTATAAGTCAGCCCATGGGCTGATTAATTAAGTTGGGATGAAACTTCAATTGCGCTTGCATACACTGAAATTCTGGGATTTTAGAAATTAGACAGTCCTTGTTAGAGAAATTCATAGAAGTTATGAAACTGGTCAGTTTCTAGGTCAAACTGCGCATGGTCGTATTGGAAGGCTGTCCATGGGTATCTCCGGCAGCCACAGTCTGGAGTCTGCATGTATATCTTCCCAACTCTCTTAGTGAGATAGGAGAGGATACATATTGGCACTGCATTGCAACGGACTATGAAATTCAAAGAGCAGTCTTTACAAAGTTACAATTTTAAGTAATAAAATGGTGTGCAGTCATACTCTGTATGTACACTGCTAAATGCTTGTCATAAAAAATAAAATCGCAATCTAAATGTACACCAGTATATTATTATTGTTCTGAAAACTTTATATCTTGGTATTTTAATAGGTTATGTATTCACTGTTGACCTAAAATTAATATTCCGCTGGCTGACTTTCTTAGCTTTTTAAAAAGCTAACCTTGTTATATAATATTTTAGACTCGTATATCCTGGTGAACTTTTTAACTTGCTGTTTATTTCTTAATTAAATACTAAATATGTGTAATACATTTACATTTGTATTACCAAAAAAAATTGTAACTACAAGTGCAACAATTAGCTAGATGTGTTGATATGACCCAACCAGCATGCATTAGAAGAAACTATTTTAAATGCACCTTTATGAATCATCAGCTCCTAAAAAACAGTTTTAAACTTTTTTGATGACATGAACTAAAAACAAGTTTTGGGCCACGAACAGGTCCATAAAAACAATATTAACAATTAATGGACATTTGTACAATGTCAAAGTTCATTGACACAAAGGCTAGTGCCAAAGATAAAAACTATAAGAATATTATACCTTAATTGACCTGATACATGTACAAACATAAAATGCAAATGCATTATAATGATATGTGTCTGAATATGAACAGCATGCCCTGTTGAAATACATGTATTTGAGATCTTCCAACAGACAAAATGGAGCAACAGGAGACTCTTGAAAATCAACTTAAAGGTTACTTCCCAATCAACCCAAAATCGAAACCAGTGGAGAAATCTGAACTCGAGCAACTTCAAATCTTTGTACGAAAACTGCAGAATGAAGTAAGTAAAAGATGAATGAGTTTCCTCCTGTATTTAGGGAAGTTGAGTGCTGGAACATAGATCTGTTACTTCATCATTGTCATTACATGATTTACTTTTAAATTCAATTAGTGCATTAGATGCTGGGAAATTAATGAAGAATTTGGTGGACTTCTAAAAAAACCAGGATGGCAAACATCATATGTATTTGGAACTGATAAAATGGCACGAGTTTTACGCAGACACCTAAATGATATGGATGTAATCGATTCCACAAGATGGGATACTAGTAACTTGGGTATTTCTCAAGGTAAACAGAATACTGTAAATTTCTAATTAATTGCAAAGAATTAATATCCACGTAATATTGCGAGAAGCACCTCTCATGGATGTAAATATCTTGCTTTTATTTTCTGAGAGTTGAGAACTATAAGAAATTAGTATAAAAGTTCTGTATTTGCAATTTTATATTCTCGCGATTTGATACAAAATGGGGAAATCGTTGAATTAAGTACTCGCATAAAATAAGGAATCCACAGTATTTACTTTTGACCCTTATCAATTTTTAAGAAATATTTTATTTTGGATATGTTTTTTCAAAGCTTGGTTTGACTTTTTAAGTCCCAAATATCTGCTCCTCATTATGGCCATTTTTAAAAAGTATCATATCAATCAAATCTTCATAATACATTATGTAGAGGTTGTCTATCACATTAATCTTAATAATAGTCATCATTGTCCAATAGCTGTTCATCTATGACGTCACAAAAATAGGCTAATTCCCACAATTTTGTAAACAAATGAAAATATTGTCATTTTTCATTTATATTTTGCCTTTTGAAGTATAGAACACAGGTCTGTCAAGTACAATTTTAACATATGATTTTGTTTATATATTTATACACATCATAGTTAAAAATGGAACTTGAGCATTAGCTTGTGCTCAGTGTTTCCCGGTTGGAAAACACCTTTATTTTGCTCCAAAACATTAATTTATCAAAATAAGACAATCTTTATGACGTCATTTTTACATTAATTATGACGTCACTGGGGTAATAACCTTTTACACACTTACTCTCAATATGATTTCATCTATCTTTTTAAAGCGGGGCGAGAAATGCATAATACCACTTATCGTCCTTTTGACAAATAAACTAGCTATTTCATGTATACATCATTTACTGAGAAATAGTTTCCATGCTATTTGCCAATGGTGAATGGTCATTAAAACTTTTCACCGGGCAAGATTGGAAATATACAGCTTAGGTAGCAAGGGACAGTTTCGGATAAAGTACCCGTCAATATTTTTGTAAAATTGAGAGTTGCTGTACTTGAAGGCTTATGAGTGTTGCTAAAATTCATGAAATTATTTTTAATGATTATCATTAGTTAGAGGGATGTCTCTTGTTGAAATTGACATGCAATATGTAGGCCCCATATGTTAGGTACAGGAGAATCAGAAGTAAAATGCGAAACCGCGGCTATGACTGTTGTGTTGACTTTACACAGTGAAATTGCAAGTGACAGACGGGAGGTAAAATAACACGAAAAGTAGGTGGATGGGACATTGTAAACTATACACCGGTAAGTTTCTGACATATGATGGTGCAACATGCACACGGTACGGAAGGTCAACCCTTTGCAGGGAATTAGCTGGAGGAGGTCTAAAAAGCTGAAAAATCATGAAAAATTAGCAAAATATGAAAGGGACAAAATCTCATAAAATCCAGTAGAAAATTTTACAGGTTTTGACTAGCAATTTTCTTCAGAAATTAGTGATTAACCCTATAACAAGTGAATTAAAGGTATTTGTGCTCAATGGGAACTGAGGAAATTCTAGTTACAGAGTTCCGAAGACACACATCCCCTGGCTACAATGAAATGTATCAAAAAAACTGTCCCGTGCCACCTTACGTCAAATCACCTGTTACAGTCAAAACATTTGAAATGGGCTGGGGACAAATTGAAGCGGACGTCTGAGAAAACATTGGATGAAACTGTAGTTATAGGAAGTGTATTTTCAATCCACCTCAGCGTTTCTAACTTGCTATATAAGTTAAAGCGATTGAAAACATTTTACTGTTATATATATTTATTATAATTGAAGTTGAGTGAAGTTAACTTTAAAAACTACATTAATTTAATAATGTTTTGCAATCTTGATATCAGTAATGGAATTTTCATAAATATTTATGTACCTCAGAAATCGTGTATAGCTAGATAAACTATGAATGTGCATATCTATTTGTATACATTAACTTAACCGTAAAAAAGAAAATTTTTATCTGGATATAATTTTAATTTATTAAATCAAAATTTGAATTAGTCTCCTCTGAGAATAAACCCCATTTCAACAATGGCCCCACTTGATTTCAGACTTTTGACGACTGATTCTCTGAAGTCATCAGACAATGCTTTGCCTTGCATATAATCTCTCCTGAATTAGGATCTTCTCATATTTGCTGATTATATACTTATTGATGAAATAAAATGTTTTTCAATCGCTTTGCTGATACTAAATAAAATGCTAAAATTGATGTAAGCTGTGTATTTTCAATCTTGCCAGTTAATGTTTTGCATTCTTAACCCCAAATTCTTTAAGTTTTATTGGAGTAGCTACACTAGTATTCCACAACATGCGGGGTGTATGCTATGTTGTACATTGGTTGTATGCTTTTGTAGCAGCGGAAAGGAGGTCAAACGACGATTTTTGTCAAATTTCTTAACTTACGGACTTATTTCACTAGTCAGAATGTGCTTAAAGAAGAAAGCATAGATTTAGAAATAAATAGACATGTCCGATTTCATAGTACTCATTCTAGTTTTCTCATACATCTCAACACAATTCTGACGATCAGAGCAAATTTGACCATGGCGTATGTTTATGATCAAATATCAGGATAAAGCTTCAGTATATTATAATTTTTATATTACAGTAAAACACAGTTAAAGCGAACACGTTTATAATGAATTGATGCTAACAGCGAAGTAATTTTCATTTCCCGTGACATAATTACATGTTGTAACTGGTAAGATAAGTCCATAAGTTAAGAAACTAGACAAAAATCATTGCTTGACCTCCTTTCCGCCACATAAGTCCATA
>WFKH01011581.1:55377327-55390321 GCA_016163765.1 Magallana hongkongensis | reverse complement strand
AATCAAATTAACTTGAAGAGTTTAATATATGATATGTTCAGAAGAGGTACCATGCACATTTTAATGAATTTTTTTCAAAGTAATTGATTATTAATCGATTACAATTGATTACTGGACAAAAATGAGTGTAATTGATTAATAATCGATTACACAAAATTCCTCAATGTAATCGATTACATTTTTGAGTAATCGTGCCCATGCCTGGTCTTGATCATTGAAACTAACAGCCCTCTTCTTTACAATTCATGGAAAGTTACACTATAACTGAAGAGCAGTTACACTCAATTTTCTTTCACTGTAGTTTGAAATGGTTTGATGGCTTCACTGAATGCATTTCATAGTCTTTGACTAACTTGAGATAAAAGACAAAGACACTGACAAGTCTCTAAAAGGTTTATTGAAAATTGTGTTATTCCTCTACAAACAATTGGCAGGTGAAATTCATGTTCTATAAAAATGAAAGACAAAACTCCACCTGAATGGACAAAAATGTTCTATATAAACCAGTAAACAAGGTTTGTGCTAAACACATGCAGCAAAGATACATTAATTAAAGAAAAAAATCTTCCTTTGTAAGGCAGCACCACTACAGCTATGAGAAGGGCAGCTATGTGAGAGGCTTTATAGCAGCTCTACTACAAGCTGTAGCTGGTTCCCTAGGACTGTGACAAAAGCTCAGAAGTTCTACATAAAATTAAAATAGCTACCCACATTATCAGAACTCCTGACTTTTGCATCACTATTCTCTGTATATGAAATGACAAACAAAGCGAACAAGAAAAAAATGCTAGGCGATTTACTGTTGCACATCTTTTTGGGGGGGGATTTGAGATTCAGTGCTATGAAAAGGTAACAATGAAATTTAGAACAAGAAAATCTACTCTACTTTTGAATTCAAATGAATTTTCTATTTCTAGTTAAGAATAAAACATCTAGTCTACAATATTGCATCTCTTTCACAGTTGATTTTTGCCTTGTGAGTATACAGTACCAAACTATACATCTAGGTGTTGTATGCAATATTTGGAATGTTCTTTCATTTCCTTAACCCTTACACACAAAGCATTATTTGGTAGTATACATTACAATATTCAGAATATACTTTATATATAAATCCCGTATTTTAATAACTGAATATCTTACTGATTTTAAACTAGTTAAATACCTTTCATTTTACTGGCAATAACCTGCTTTTTAACAGCATATCAATTTTGACTAATTTTCATAGTTTAAGTTTTTCCTGGTTACGATATGTGCAATATTATGTACAAAAACCACATCCACTCAGATCTGTACACTGAACTTGATGCTATTGCTTGATTTTCCGATTTATTACAGAAGATAATTAAACAAAAAAGGATAGGATAGAAAGTGCAAATTTTGGTTCTCAACTTATTACAAATGAGAGTGAACAATCTGAATAAAAGATCACAATTTTTGGTTTTAATAAAAACACTCATGTATAAAATTAAAAATTTATGAGCGAAAATAAAAATATAGAATATATTGTCTCAATAAAACATTAAGTATCATTCTTTTTGTACATGACAAATGGTTTAACAGTACTACCTACGGTGATAAAAAAAACTTGTGTACTCTTACTTTAGCCTCAGTGTACAAGTGTGATCTTAAAGAATGACATGTTAACAAGTAAAACAGCAATATTTAAAAAAAAACCCAATTTGCTTATTGAACAAAGTTCATGTTAACAACAACCACATACACCAGCACTTATAAAAACACTCAAGAAACAGATTCAAGTAGGATCGGGATACCAAAATGTCTATAAACAATGCCAAATATGCGTGTACATATGATGTTATATATACAGTCTGTTTCTTGAACATATTTCATAAATGTTGATTTAAAAACTTCATGTAAATCTGTTCACATTCTCTACAAACACAAATGTATCTATTGAATTAGTCTGTATTTGCACCTATTTAATAGTATGTTTCACGTTCCACAAAACCACCTGGATTGCGTCTAAGAATGTATTTTCGGGATTCATCATAGATAAAGATAGCTATGCTGAATGGGAAAGCTGGGAACCACCATGACCATCTGAAAAGGAAATGATTTCTTTGTAAAAGACTGTCCAAAACCAGAGCTGCTTTTTCTCATTATTAAAACAAAGTAACTGAAATCCATCAAAACAGAGAAAGGAATCATACCTGAGATTCTGCATACGAAGACCCTGCTCCAATCCTGGACAATAAGTCAAGAAAGCAGCCAAGAAAGTCTCAAAGAACAGACCGAAGGTCATGTGATGATTCCTGGAAAGGGGAAAATATGATGCATTAGTAAAAGCATACTTACAAGGTATATGGTAACTCATACCTGTGAAACAATTCATAGAAAAAATCTAGAGCTACTCACTTCATTCCCTGGTGGAAGAGTGACAGACGCCTAGTCTTACAGATGATTAAATCAGCCCACTGTACGACCACAATTGACACAAAGAAAGCGGTGTGGCAAGTGTATTCCAAAATCTTCCTCTGGTTGTAAGTCTGAAAATATGAACAATATTCATACAATTCATACAATCAAATGCAAAATAATAATTATCAAAGATGACCATCATTGCAGTTTTCAAGACATAATGGCACAAATAAGTCATAAGCTTACCCATTCCTGTCCATAGGAGTCTTGTAAATCATTAACAGCCTGAGAGTCCCACTGTTCTCTCAATCCCAAGAGACGGGTCATCCAGAAACCATTTTCACCCATAATGACAAAGTAGACAAAGAATCCTGAGGAAGCCTGAATCATACCAATCTGTCCGTAGGCCATGGAGATCAATCTGAAATGAAGAGATAAAAACTTCTAAATGATAAACATAAAAAACAAAAAAATAATTATAACATCAAAATTCATTTTGTCATTTGTATCAAGACAATGATGTTGCACAAACCTTTCATTGACAAGTTTATCCTTGAATGGATCACGAGGCTGTCTCTTCATGATGTCGCTCTCTGCACCTTCATAAGCCATGGAAATAGCCGGTACCATGTCAGTTCCCAAGTCGATACACAAGATGGTAATGGTTCCGAGAGGCAGAGGGATGTCCAACAGAATGAAGAACAAGAAGGGGGAGATCTCAGGGATGTTGGAGGTCAGTGTGTAAGCAATGGATTTCTTCAAGTTGTCAAAGATCAAACGCCCTGTAAAGGAAGAACATTATATTTTACTTCAATGCATGCTTAGAGAACCACTGACAAAAACTGATCAGCATGTCTCGATGATTTAGAATAAAATAAAAAAAAATAAACAAACCTTCTTCTACTCCTGTGACAATGGAGGCAAAGTTGTCGTCCAACAAGATCATGTCAGCGGCCTGTTTACTCACATCAGATCCAGCAATACCCATAGCAACACCTAAAATAAATGAATTGGTTTAATTAATAAGTAATTAGTAATAAGTAAGAAATTAAATAAATTTTCTCCTTTTTATTTAAATATAAACTTATCAAATGTTCAAATCATTTATTAAAAAAAATAAAATAAAAACCCAGTATGCTTACCAATATCGGCCTTTTTCAAAGCAGGAGAGTCGTTGACACCATCACCAGTTACGGCTACGATGGCACCCTGTCGCTGGCATCCCTCCACAATGATCAGTTTCTGCTGGGGTGAGGTACGGGCAAACACAATTTCAGAATGGTTCTTCAGGACCTCATCAATCTGGGCTGGGGTCATGTCTCTCAAGTCACTACCGTGGATGACAGCAGCCTTGGCTGCACTGTAACACAAATCAATTCACTTTTACTGAATATGTAAA
Source organism: Magallana hongkongensis (assembly GCA_016163765.1). Lineage (NCBI taxonomy): Eukaryota > Metazoa > Mollusca > Bivalvia > Ostreida > Ostreidae > Magallana > Magallana hongkongensis. The sequence goes on along the minus strand of WFKH01011581.1, from coordinate 55,386,540 downwards.
TTCAATGATGCAATGCCATTCATTTATAAATTAAAATACGAAGAGAAACATATTTCAAGTAAAGATTAAATTCTGTATAATAACCTGGTATCCTGGATTTCCTCGACTGGGACTCCACGTTCAGCTGCAATATCTTCAATAGTTTTGCTTCCTTCAGAGATGATTCCGACTCCTTTAGCAATGGCCTTGGCCGTGATGGGATGATCACCAGTAACCATGATAACCTGTAATACAAATCAAGGGCTATTAAATCCAGTCAAATGTAAAAAGAGATATGTAAAAGTCCTAATATGTGTATAATTTATTTGCACACCTTGATTCCAGCACTTCTGCATTTTCCGACAGCATCAGGGACAGCAGCTCTTGGAGGATCAATCATAGACATAAGACCAACAAATCTGAGGCCAGTCAGGGGAAAATTGGCATCATCAGAATCATAGGGGTATCCTGGTGGGTACTGGTCAGAAGGCAGGAAGTAGTCACAGAATCCTGATAGAAAATTTAAATTTTGAAAAATTATCTTAAACACCTTTAAGATTTTGCTGTAAATATCTTCCGCATATTTAGGGTCAAAACTACAACTTACCCAACACGCGTTCTCCAAGACCTCCCAATTCCATGTAAGCATTGTTGAAAGCCTCCCTGAAGTTATCATCCATGGGAACTTCCTTTCCGTGCATCAGAATAGTAGAACATCTTTCCAGGATTCTCTCAGGGGCTCCTTTCATCACAAGAATACATCTAGCATCATTTGGATTCTCTGTTTCGTGAATGGACACCTTTCAAAAGTAAAAGAACAAATTATAACAAAACTTCTACAGCATGGTCTTTACTATCAATTTCAAATGTTACAAATTTTTATCATAAACATGGTTCTCTGTTTACTTGCCTGGTATTTGTTGGTCGAGTTGAATGGAATTTCGCAGATCTTCTTGTTTTTGGCTCTGAATTCTGTAACTTTTCCAATGGACAATTCAACACATTTCAGAAGGGCAGATTCGGAGGCGTCACCATTGCACTCTCTACAAGACACACAAAGAGTTAGAAAGTGTTCATAAAATTATCTTCACATAACTTTGTATAAAAAAAGATCAATGCCACTTTTTTACCTCTTCAAGACAGGCAAGTGTTCTTGGTTGGCAGTGAACTCAGCACGGTTACACAACATAGAAACACGAGCAAGAGCCATCCATGTTTCATCAGTGCCACTGTATGCAGCATCTAAAATACAATTTATTTCAAGATTATGTTTTCATTTAAATATGAGCAATACCAAACCTGATATATTTCTCTTAATAAATGGTATTAATTAATATTCAGGAATACAACTTACTGGTCTGGTCATCACTGGTATCAGCCTCGACGATTTTCCCATCAAACCACATGTGAGCGACTGTCATTCTATTCTGTGTCAAAGTTCCAGTCTTATCAGAACAGATGGTGGAGGTGGATCCAAGAGTTTCTACAGCTTCCAAGTTCTTGACCAAGCAGTTCTTCTTTGCCATTCTCTTGGCAGTCAGTGTCAGACACACCTGAAAGAAGATAATCAAGTTAGCACTTCAAAAAGGACCATATCTTTCAATAACTGATGATTTGCAGGTTAAATAAGATCGATAAAATTTGAAGAGAAGTAAGTAAAGGTAGAAGATCTTACAGTGACAGTGGCCAAAAGACCCTCTGGTACGTTGGCGACAATGATACCAATCAAGAAGATAACAGCATCCAACCAGAAGTACTCCAAGATGAAAGCGATGATGAAAAATGTAACTCCCAAAAACACGGCAACACCTGTGACAATGTGGATAAAGTGGGCAATTTCCTTAGCAATGGGGGTTTCTCCGACTTCCAAACCAGAGGCCAAGTTAGCAATACGTCCCATGACAGTGTTGTCACCACATCTGATAACAATACCTTTGCAAGTACCTGTATGAAAATTCAATGAGATTGTCATATATAGCCTTAAAATACTTAGGTTGATATATAAATTTATAAAAATTGAAAATAATTTACACAAATTTTTTTTACCTTCCACCGCATTGGTTGAGAAAAAGGCAATGTTTCTGGTTTCCAGTGGGTTATCGTTAGTGAAATCAGCAGTTCTAGTCTGAGGTTCTGATTCTCCAGTCAGTGAAGAGTTGTCTACCTGTTAAGCAAAATAAGGTTCCATCTATATCAACTCTTTCAATCTTTTTACCCAACAATTTGACTAAACATTAAATATTTGAATTAAAAAGTTTCAGAAGCATACCTTGAAACCATGTGCTGTGATGACACGAATGTCAGCTGGCACTCTGTCTCCAAATTTGACATCAATGACATCACCAACAACCAATTCTTCAGCCTTGATGTTTGAAATCTTTCCGTTTCTTGTTACAACAGCAAACTGAAAGATATGAAAATGTTTTTAAATAAGGCATTACATTTCAATATCGGTATTTAAGATACAATACTAATCATTTATTTCAATGAGATATCTAAGGAAGGAAAAAACCAGTTGGCCAGTTCTTGCTAGTATCCATCTATTTGTACTCCTGTGCCTAATTTGTAGAAAAATAACTTACCTGGGGAACCATGCTTTTGAAGCTTTCCATAATTTTTGAACTTTTTGCTTCTTGGTAATATGAGAAAATTCCAGTAACTAATACGACAGCTGTCAACACTATTCCCAAGTACAACTAAAATTCAATAAGATCAAGGTTATAGGATAATAAGATATAATGATTTAATACAGTTGTCAAAAATCAATTAAATGATAATTTTTAATCAATAAAAGATAAATTTTAATCACTGTCCATATCTAATAAATTGTAAACACTTACGTTATCACCTGGTGGATCATCATAGGCACTGGCCTGAATTGAGTAAGCTATAAAACAGAGAATGGCACCAATCCACAGAAGTAATGAGAAACCTCCAAATAAAAGTTTGCAGAATTTGACCCATTCAGGAGTCGTTGGAGGTGGAGTCAGGGCATTGGGGCCATCTCTTTCCAGAATTTCTTTGGCTCTTTGAGCTGTTAATCCCTGTAAATACACATAGGTGAATTTTACATCATTTGCCTCAAAATGAAAGATTCCTAAATGCACAATATACTATCTTCAAATATATGCAAATTATATGGACCAAAAAACTTTCTTTTAGATTAGCTTTTTAGCTGAATAGAATGAATGGTTATAATATCATGTTTTAGTTGAAGGTGAGACAACAGCAGATTTTAAATCCTATTTTTATCAATATGAAACAGCTGTGATTATAAAATCGAATAAATACCATGGAGGGGTCAGAGCCTAGCCTGGCGTATAATTCTTCAATGGGGACTTTGTGTTCATCCATTTCCAACTCTTGTTTGAGTTCATCCAGATTTTCCTTCTTGGACTTCTTCTTTTTCCCCTTCTTGGGGTCCTCTCCCCCTGGAGTGACAGCATAGCGGTAGCTGTCAGCCCGCGGGTTCTGTTTAAAGAAAATTGAGAGAAAATAAGACCAACATTCTTCAATCTTTCTTTGTTTACTGACGTCTGTATTTTCTTTTATCAATGCTGTAATAAATACTATTTTTGTTCATCAAAATAAGGAAGTACATCATACATTTTCTCTTCCCATTCTTACTTAACATCTACCATTTTAATACCCTTTTTTATCTGTCACAGTTTGCAAGGGACCCCTTTTTCATAATTACCCCAGTGATGCTAACCTTGACCTTTGTCTCTGCATAATGCTATGAAGGGAAAAGTTCTCTATAATTTAACCAAGCTTTGCTTTCAGTAGCAAGAAGGACAGGGTTCGAAATTCACTATATACAACTTGCAAAATGCAAGTTAGAATATCCAAATTGCAAGTTAAAATTTTTGTAACTCGCAAAAACTTGCAAGTTGATTTTTTCATCATAACTGTATCCCCCCCCCCCCAAATAAGTCTGTTCCATATCCGGTTTTAATCTTTCTCCCTTTAGTTTAAGTTTAGATCTGCCATTTTTAAATGAACCAGAATGCAGAATGTCGAAAACATGAAAAAAATTTTTACCATTATTAAAGACAGGTGATTAGATGGCATTTTCTTGAAAGTAATTATAGCATAATGCTAACATACAAAGAAAGAATTTCAAGGAATAATGCAGGGATATTTCTTTTTATATCTACATGTATTTAGTTAACACATTAAGAACACTGGAATGTATGCAATTTGCTGAGATGCCAATAGTAAGAACATGTCATTTTTTTTTCATTTTGACTTCTAAAGTAATCCTAGTATAAAGTATGTTGATCTGAAGAAACATCTTTGAACTTTTTTTTTGTTACTTCAAAAAATATTACCCAATGTTTATTAACAAATTACAATAGAAAAAAAAATGCTGCAAGTTTTTACCTTTATTGTATAGCACCTACACAAACAATTGCATATAATGCTTAAGGTCAATAAGAGCTTATCTTTCAATCCCTGTTAACGGGATTTATTTCATAATCTTCATTTTTCAGCATTATGCTTCATTAAATAATTACTTTGAAAAAGAGTACACCCCAATGTTCAGATGGAATCACCCAATTTTAAACAAAGAAAATTCCTGCTGTTTGCAGCTTGGGGCAATAACATGTAATTACAATTGGCAAGACCAGCATTATTCAGAAGGAAAACAAAATCCTTTTTATTGATTTATGGTTATTAGTTTAAAATATTTATTGTCCAGAAATATTTTATAAATGGCAGTTTTTATGACTGATAAGTTTTGAAAAAATGATATCCTGTTTTGCTAGAAGGTAATCTGGTCACTGATCTAGTTACATAATATGACACAATGACCACTATTAGTAGGCCTACAGGTGTTTATTTAACATGTATACCTAGACAGTGTTTTGTACACTGGGCAGTATAATTCCAAAGAATAAAATTGCATAACTATACGTAAAATTATGTAACAAGATAAAACTTTGTGTAAGATTATCTGACCGAGAGCAGCTAGAAAGACAGCTTTCTTAACAGCTTTAACTGTCTAAAAATAAATTCCACCATTGTGAAAATTAAAACAATATATCATTTTGAACACACAAGGGAGATTTATTTTGGTTTCCTAGTTCAGCAAGTTTGCCTTTTTTTTTTCATAATGCCATACGAGTAGTAATAATTTGCATAAAATATTAACATTAGCATTTGTCAGTTTGTTATATAACAGATTCGATGTAACAGAGACTGCATTCTTGTATATTGTCAATGTAAAAGACTGTATATATCATCAGTTGACACCATGTCCTGTGTTTGTTGAAGCGTAAACTTCAGCGGTGAAATGACCTCTAAATCATCGTGACCTTTTCCATTTCACGTGCAGGAAATGACACAATTGAGAGTAAATATATACTCACTAATGTTGAGAATAAAACCAAATCAGGAACTATGCAATTAATTTTGAGGACTTAAATTTTTCAATTTAACAAATAACGTACATTTTGCAACAAAATACAAAATAAAATATATAAGCCTCATGAATATTTATGAGTACACCCTGACAGAAAAATTCCTATAATAACAGGACACAAAATATGTATCAAATACTATGAATAAATCCGCTGTAAATAAAATTGTACTGAAGACTACAATGGTATCGCAATAAATGTTATCAAAGTCGTACTGACCAAAATAATGACCATCAAAAATACCAACGCTCCGAATTCACCTTGTAACGTTCAAGCTAAGCTAATATTGTAACTACATAGGAGTCTTTCACAAATATAACGTTAAATAAAAATTGAAAACCATTAATGTTGCCTAAAAGAATAAATATGAGTAAAAATCAATGCTTGTTTTCTGTAAAATACAAATTTTCTCACCTGTTGTTGCGATTTCACCTTGGTCGACGCCATCTCAGCCCAGGCGGTCACTGAAAGGAACTCTGACGCAGCAGACAGCCAATGAAATACTATTATGCTGTGACGTCACACTTATTCCATCGACGAAAATATAAGCAAAATGCAGACAATAAAGAATTAAGAAATAAACTGCTGGCACATTTGTAATATAATTTATATGTTAAAGATATTAGGCAATACAAGAACTATCATAGAAAATATTTCGAAATAAAATTTGGATCACGTGATCATCGGGTCTTATAGTAAGTCGTACACGTATTTGTCGTAGTTTGTTGCAAGGTAACGAATTTGTCGAGAAAATTCATATAAAACGGAGAAATTGTACTGCATTATAAGAAGGAAAAAAAAAGGAACAACTGAATTCCGTTCCGATGGAGTTTGTGGTTGTACTTACTAGCATATTTACTGATAAGATGTAATATCGGTATTAGTTGTTACCACCCCCCCTTTATCAAACAAACAAAAATCGTTTTTAAACCGATACTCCGCATGCAAGATTTAAGATAATTTTGGTTTTTTACCTAGTTGTTATATATTTTATTCAGAAAACAAGTATTTTTGTGTGCATTATACACAAAAATACGTTTGTATATTTCAATCATCGTTATATGAACATAGTTTAATAATTTTTATTAATATTTTTAAAAATATACAACTGAATAAAGTATATTGGTTTGAACGTATTTTATTGTATATATAATATACAAAGGGTTCGAACACAAGTTCTTGCAACTTACTAGGTTCTTACCCTAATACAAATAATTTATAATTGTCATAAAACATGATATATATATCGAAAAAGAATGGTAAAGAACAAAAATATGAAAACACAATATTATACTTATATAAATCTGCTAGAAAGTATATTGTTTAATCGACATATATAATAAAATCTATTTAAAATAATATTCTGTTATGAACGTACATAACTAGATTAATTGACAGGCATTGCTCATTTAAGCCAGCATCATATTAATTACAAGATCAAATTAAATCATGCAGTCTATTTTGTTAAAATGTTGGGCGTTAATACTATGAATTTAACATTCTACTGAAAAAAAGAATAGCAACTAGTTGAAAGTTCGGTAAGTGATCAGAATGCATTGATGGTTGTAACCGTTTACAACATAATTGACAAATGACTATAATATCCATAAAAAGGGTTTGGACTTATTAAATTCCCAAAGTAAAGCAATTGAAAATAGGCCTACCCCGCCCGGGAAACAAAAATATCCTTCGGTCCCCCCTCCCCCCGGCCAAATTTCTAGATCTGCGCTTGCATTAAAAACTATGATATAATCTAGCAGCACTACAATAAACGCCTAATTTTATATATATACACTAGTTTCATTTTCCCATGCCGTGCAACTAAGTATAAAAAAAATATCATTCATTTACACCAATCGATAGAGGTGGAAATATCTGCATCTGTATATTTTTTAACTCTCTCTCTCTCTCTCTCTCTCTCTCTCTCTCTGAGGAGATTAAAAAAAGAACTGTATGATTTCTAGACGCCCGTTTAAAGTGGTTAACCCACAGAACTGACCTAGATATAAAAACCAATGATTTACACCCTGTCATCAAAGAACGACGGGTACATATCAGTGGGCCGGTGTATATATACTATGCCAGGTCCTCAGGTCGATATATAGTTTGTGGAAGTTTTTACAACGCTAAATCTGGGATTATTATAGCCTGTAGGTCGGTATATGCTATCAGAGGTTGACGATAAAGCCCCACGGCGATTGAAGTTGAGGTATACCCGTACGTATGATTCCTTTTAATTAACAAGTCGATCAGCATTGTCTTCCAACCGTATTATTAAAGTACTTTAAAGCAAGATCAAAGATCTCTTAATTGTTGTAAGATTTTCTTGTGATCTGTGTTTAGAGAGCGAAAAATAATCACCACAATTTAAGTAGAACAAATTCCAAATTTAGGATAAAGGTCAACATAACCTGCACTTTTTAAAAATCAACCATAGACAGAAGCTCAATCGTCTTAAATTGAATTTTCTTCTGTTTTTAAAAACAATCATGTTTTACCTCAATTCTTCCATATAGCCACCCTTGCATATGAAGTCGACATTTGTTCGCCATATAAAAAGTTGTATTTATAAGTACACAGTTATTGGGGATTTTTTTTGGCGCACTTGAGACTACACAACAACTAAATGTAAAACTACAGTGATAACAAACACAATATCTCAATTCATACACAGATAGGGCTGAATGGCGAGTTGGTTTCAATATTGACTTAACAGATCACCTGTCTTGTGTGCACACTACAGTAACACACAAGTTGTGTCTGACTGTGAATGACTTTACATTCCGCGTGTGTGTGTGAATGACTTTACATTGTCCCCTAAATTGTGAAAGACAATGTATTCTTCAATGATAATGAAAACGTACCGAATAACATAAGCTTGTACGCACCAACGATGTTAATTTACAAGGCGTCATACGCTTGCATATTATTAATTGTAAATTTATGCATAATTTGGATACTTATGTACAAAAACTACTTAAAGCGACTAAGTGCTTTAACCAAATCATATATCCAATTACTTTCTTTTCTTTAAATTCGTCTATAGTTACAGTAACTATGTTGTGGGTTTTTTTTCCAGTGAAAAGGGATTGATATTGAAATTAACATAAGATAATTATAGGTATGTAATACTGTGAAGTTTGAGTACTATCCATTTTCCTTGCTGGGGAACACTACAATTGACCGACCCCCCCTCTCTCACTCTGTCTCTCTCTCTGTCTCTGTCTCTGTCTCTCTCTCTCTTCAATTTTATCCATTACCTCTTTGTTTATTATAGAGGATTGCTCTCTTGAAAACAACCTTGCCAGAGGACACCACGACAGACACTGGTGACATGTATACTTTTGATTTATATTCAGCCGGCCGGCTTCAATTCTCAGTGTCATCACAGGAACATGAATACTGTAAAAATGGTTGTGTAAAGGAAAAGGGCCTGAACATCCATTTTCAAACGCCCTTTTACATGGTTATATTTAATACATAAAACTCAAAATTGAATCAAATTAACTTTGTCCTATATTTGTCCTTTCTCAAATCCAGAAAAAGCCAACCCCAAGTGTAATTTATGACAGCTGAATGAATATATAGCCCCCGGGCGCTTACTGACGCTTGTCTACTTGTACTTAAGCCGTGTCGCTTCACTTTTACGACAGATTATTTCCCGTTAAGGCAGACGTTTATTCCAAGAGAATTTTCCACATTACGTAGACAGTTTGGAAAAATTATGTTAATAGATTTAAATCAGAAATTGAGGGAGGGGGGGGGTTGTCTGAGTAAAGAGAGAGAAAGAGAGAGGGGGAGGGGGGGGGGG
>WFKH01011581.1:55353965-55364900 GCA_016163765.1 Magallana hongkongensis | reverse complement strand
GGGAATTGGAAATAGGAGGGGGGGGGGGGTTCAATATATCGTGGCCATAATATTTTTAACCCCCTCCAACAGCACTGAAAAATAGAGGAGGGTTCAAAATATCGCGGCCATTATATTTTGAACCCCATCTCCAATAGCATTGAAAATTAGAAGGGGGTTTAAAATATCGCAGCCATAATATTTTGAACCCCCTCTCCAATAGCAATGGAAATTAGAGGGGGGTTCAATATATCGCGGCCATAAAAAATTGAACCCGGGGTTCAATATTTTATGGGGGGGTTCAATATTTCGCAGCGATATATTGAACCTGGGTTTATAATATCGCATAATATATTGAACCCGGGTTCAATATTTTGCGGTATCAAAATATTATATGACACCGGTAAAACAAATTTTTTTGAAGTTGATTTTCCGGCAGTTGAGGTGAAACTTTAAAATTGTGTAATATAATAGCATCCTGCAGAAAAATCAAGTCACAAGGTGGTCCAATTAAAGGACCACACCATCTTGAAGACTTTTATAAACCAAAAATAGACTTAATGTCCTCTAAACAACTATTGTACAATAACAATACCAGCAAAGCAAACATTAAAAACAAACTCTCAAAATTTAGTAGTGTTGTCAAATCGGTTGAAAATCATAATCGATTAATCGGCAGAATCAGTTGTCTCTTACCAACTGATGATCGGCCAATAATCGAATCGGTAACAAATTGTATTGAATTCATTAAAATGGGGCATTAAATTTTGTGCTATGGTTTAATTTAAAATATATAAGTGCTATTTGCACTAACTTTTTAAAGCTTATAAGGCGTATGCTGTATCGTTATCAATTAAAATGTTACATATTTTTTGAGATTTAGAAAAAAAACCCAGTTTGCAACAGTTTTCATTTCATTAAATACAGAATAATAGAGAAAACGATAGGTATAGTATTAATGTAATAAACCAATTATAATCGATTATAAAATCTCAAATAGTAGAATACCAAAGCTTTTAAACAAGGAAACTTTTTCAAAAAGTGTGGAGGAGCCTTAACTAATGTAGCTAAATCACAAGTAGAAATTGATTAAATTCTACACTTGGTGAAAAGTTAAAGATTGGCACTGGTACATAGCAGGTATTTGCTTAAATTCTTATCAAAAATTTAAAACTCAGATGTGCAATATATACCTTTAATATTCACAAATTTTAATCTACAGAAAAACAGTTAGTTTTACATTGACACCAATACAATGCAGATTTTGTTTTTATTTTAGGGGAATATGACTGGCATCCTGGTTTAAGGAAGAACTCTTCTGGAAAGAGGAACTATCCTGCCTTAGAATGCAGCACATTCATCAAAAAACTATGTGAAACCTTTCACAATTTAGAGGAAAGGATTGACATCAACGAGATAATCTTAAGAACCAATTTAAAATTGCAAAAATTCATAGATAATAAGATGAATTGGGATCTACAAGATGAATCATGGAGTGCAGGTCCTAGGTTGCCAATAGTAACAGACCAATTTTGCAAGAAACTGATGTTCCCACCAGAGAGCCTACCAGAGAGCTAGAAAATAATATTTAATGTTTAAGTAAATAACAATTCAATGAAAAACTTAAGTTGTTTAAAAAATTGCCTTGATATATATCTATTTGAAATCATGTGCCTTGTAAATACCGGTATTGTACTGTAAACCAACTTTTATTTATATGTGCAAGAATTTTTTTTTTAACCTTATTGTAGCTGATTTTTGTTGATCATCACAAACCAGTCTTTTAATGTCTCTTATTTTGTGGTAGTTTTTTGAGATCATAACACATGTTAGCATTGCTTACCCGGTAGTCACAACAAACGAATTTATCATTAATTTGTCACGAAATAAAACTCCCAAGTAAAAGTTGGTTTACTGCTTATATACAAAAAAGTATGTGTTATTTTTTGCAAGTTTGTATATGAATGGTATTGGAAAACCATGCCATCTGTGTCTTCAATATTGTATTTTTGAATTTAAATGCATGTATGATATAAGAAAAATTAGTGTCATTGCTAATAATTTTTTACACACCCTTAGAATAGAAGGATATATGGCTTTACAAGGGTTCAACTGTTTGTCAATAGAAGTAACCCTGAAGACTTATATTGAGAGTTATTTGCTTGCTTATTACTCTTCAGATCAGAAGTCACCATTTTAGGCCAAAAAAAACCATATACATATATTTATTGTTTCTGAGGCTCAACTGCATTACCACAGGTCAAATGCTGCTGCATTGATAAGTTTTGTTGCTTAATTAATTGAAAAGGGGAAAACTCAATTTTCATGTTTGAGTTAAAATATGAAAATGAAGTTAATTTCCTTTGAAAATTATAAGATATTAATATATTTGGAAATTTTTGGCTTGAGAACCAAGAGATCATATTTTTTGGCCTTAAATTTCTGTTGTATCCATGTCCAATTTATTTATTGTTTGACATTTATCAACTTCATGCTCTGAATGGCAGTGAAAATTATTAAGTGTATGCAATTGTACTCAGGTCATAGAATGAAATCTCACCATGCAGACCCATGTGCAGATCTAGATGGGGGTTTGGGGGGACCCAACCCCCCAACCCCCCCGAAAAAAAATTTCATCCTTATTAAATTCTAGCGATGGCAATCGATTGCAGAATTGCTACTTGGTTATTCGCAATTCGTTCCAACCGATTAACTGGTTGCTCATATCAAATTGAGCAGATTTTTGAGACGTTATTATTATTTTTTATAATTTTTAAAAATAACACAGAAAGCACAATAGAAATATATTCTGTTTAAATCAATGTGTAAATCAAAATATAATATAAAAAATATATCTCATGATAATTATTCAAAAAGAAGTCTTAAACAACGAGCATACAGTCATGGAATAGTTTCACAGACCATATGTCTCAATATCAGTCAGTTCAACTTCTCAAAACAAAGTCTGTCCATGACAAGTTATAGATCTCCATTTCAAATTATTAATATCATTTTCAATAGTAGTAACATGTATGTACCTGCTTAGACAATTGCATTTTCTGTGTAATAAATTGTTATAATGATAATTGTAACAATTTTCAACAGTGATATTAAGTGTCATTCATTAGTGAGTTATGACAGGCTTAACAGACACAGCAGTGACATTGTTTAAACAATAATTACAACTAACACCTACTGTCAGACCAGTTTTATGTACTCCAAGTGGGAGCTCAGCCCTGCAGCAGGTGTCTTATCGGTCTCCAATTTAACTTGATTAAATACCCCCCTCCCCCAGCAAACCAGCAAACACAATTTTCCCTAGGACCCCCCCCCCCTAAAAAAATTCTGGATCTGCATGAGACCTACCTATATACCTTTGTTATATATATACATTGTCCAGCCAATATCTGTGAGGTCTGGAGCTATGTGATTTTCATGATCAACTGTTTGAGCTTGCCAATAAGCTCTTCTGATTGATATTTGTCTGTTGTCATCAGCTTTGCCTAGAGTGTTGATGAATTTTAAACCCCCGCTTCAAAGGAGAAGGGGTATACTGTTTTACCCTTGTGCGTCCATCTGTGTGTCTGTCTGTAACAAATTTTCATCGCAGTTTTCTCAGCAACTATGCTTGAAATTTTAACACACTCTGTTTAAGCATATGCCATATGGAGGATTTATTTTTGTACGAATCATTTCAAAATTTTTATATGAGGATTACGTTTCTTCTACATGGTAGATTCATTTTGAATAATACTTGGGGTACATTTTTTTCTCTAAAATTTCGCTATTTACTAATAAGATGTTTTCACTTTTATGTGGAAATAGATTTACAGTGCAGATAAAGTTCTCGCCTACAAAAAGTGATTTACAGTTTATACTGACAAATTTGGAACAGCTCGATGTGGAACATCTAAACAAAAGTTTAAGTTTTAATGTGACCAACAGGGGTCAGAAACAGATTCAAGGGCAGGTCTACATTATTACATAGATATTCAATACTAATGAAGATGGAATTTGAAAAGGTCAATATTTGGAAGTTAGCTTAATTAAATCATGACCACACAGAAAAGGACCACATTGGATACTTTAGTGTAAGAATTAATAGAAAGGTTTTTGGCGAGGAATGCAAAGAAATTAATTTACATGTAGCTAGGTAACAATTATTTGTGAACTATTAAGTTTGATCAACTCATAATGACTAAGGGAACAAGACCATTTATGGTATGCCAACATGGTAATTGTCAATAAATGAATTGAATTGAATAAATACAAATATAAATTGATTTATATAAGTTAACCAATGCAAATTTAGTCAGATAGTCTTCTGCCTGTATATGACATCATATTTTGATTTTAGATCTGCAGTCTCTGTGCATATAAACATGAAGTAGATGCCAAGTAATTTGATGGTTTTTGAATCATTTCAAATACTGGTAAATTAAATTTATTTCCATTTTAAAATGCTGCTCAATCTTATGCACATGAATGCTGCTCAAAATGCCCATGCAGTTGCTACCTTTCATTCATGTCTGGATGTTAAAGTCTCTATGTGAACAGGGTGATGATATGTCATTAGAATTGTTTTTGCAAAAGTTAGTTGAAGTTAATCTTAAATTAATGATGGTTAATAAGGGCTTCAGGTATTGACATTGTTGGTGCGGTGAGTGGTGTGTCTCATATAGCATTATGTGTGAAAGCAAACTTTGTTTTGTTATTTGATGTTTGGGCATACTGGTACATATGTCGACCCGATTCAGTACACACATATATATATACACAAATTACTAAAAGATTTGCAATTTATACTTCTATATATTTAATCAGGAATAAAATATATGACTTTTAAAATGACCATGATTGTATATTTCTAAATTTATATTGATTACCGGTGGGGTTTTATTTTTGCCTATTTCTAAATGATTGTGTTCATAGAGCTACTGACAAAGCCGAAGCAGGATCTAATTAGGTTCAATCATTTTGTCTGCGTATGAACTATCACATATAATTTAAACTTCTGCATGACCAAGTTTCAAAGGCATTATTTAGCAGTTTACAGTTTGCAAAGTCCTTTTATGCAAGGTTATATATAACTTATTGACAGTAACAATAATAAAATTACATGTATGTACATTTGCTTACTTTATATGGACGAGTGAAGATAAATTCATACAGAGAGAGATACTAGTTTTCGATGCTTTTTTGGAGGTTCATAAGCTATGAAAAGAGCTTAATTAGAAAAAAAAACTATTTGAACCTGTTGACTTGGGGTTACGTGTTAATTTTTTTTCAATATATTCTTGCTACCTTCTTACCCACCATAAACCACCAAAGGAAAAATGTTATGTTATACAATAGATATATGATTTTGCACCATATTTAAATGTATTGTTTCTTATTAACATGAAGTGTGTCTGAATAAATAAAATCTCGAAAGTTACGAACAAATTTGTTTTTCATCGGAAGTGATTACCAGGTATTCTGTAAATGGCAAGTTTGTGACGTAATGAATGGTGCATTGGTATTGACACAAACAATTGGATAAAAGAAGAGAAAGGTTGCTAAAAGTATTTGCTACTGCACTGATGGAGTGTGCTAAAAGTAATTGATGCATTTGAAAATGATGACAATTATGTTTTAAATAATTTGAAGGATTTTCAATTTAAACAGAAAAATTTGACAGAAAACTGTCAATGATGCAAACTTTAAAGGATTTTTATTTGTTTGTAATATGAATCTGAAACAAATTAATGAATTACAATCAAACTGAGAATTTTATTACCTAACCGCTGTAAACAGAAATTGGGGAACTTAAATAGTGAAATCATTGCCCTAGCCTCTTTGAGAATCAGTTCACTAATGGTCACAACATTTATTTCAAGTTTATAATTCAAAAGTCTTTTGAGTTTTGGACCAATCTAATTTTATTAAAAAAAAAAAGAAGAACTTATGTCTACTTTGATACATTGCAATAGAATGAAAACCAGGGATGCATTGATGAAAGTTTTGATATTTTAAATTAGACTGGTTAGAATGCTTAAGCAAAATTGATTGTGTATACTAATATATATTTACATCTACCGAGTATGATTCCCTCTATTTTTTACGGAAACTTATAGGACTGAAATCTGCACGTCCCATTTATCGGTTGGTCAAAACCTACAGCGACCTAAAAAAAAAGGTGTAAACATAAACAATAAAATGCTTTCTTTGATAATTCATGTGGGTTATGAAAGTAGCGATCATTGCAGAAAAAATTTACATAACCTGCTACATGAGTTATGTATTTTTCCTGCAATGTTGCCACCTTCATAGCCCGCATGAATCACCAAAAAAAGCATTTTATTGTTTAAATGGCTCTTTGGGGAGGGTTATGTGGCAAAGGACTGACCTAATACTCTAAAAATGTATGCGTCTTCTCTTAATACTTCATGGACACTGATTTGCATTTATCAGCATATACATGTATACCATTATATTAGTAATTATAAATGGTTAGAGAAATATGGTGAAATTCATGGGCCTTTTTCCAATTTTCTTTATTTTTGCAGTTTCAGGCAAAATGCTATTTCAAATAATTATATATTTTAAATATTGATTGCATTCAGTAGCATTATTTGTGCATGTCCTATGGTACCAGTTTAATTTAATCTATACAGAGTTTTGTATGTTATTCTGCATGAATTTGCAGATGTTACAGAATTTTGATTTTGAGATTCTTTTCCTTTAGGTTTCATGATGAGCTTTTATTTCAACACAATGTTGTGAGACAAGGGTACTTTGATGATCAACATGACAAGTGGGCTGCGTTTGTTGGAAAAAATCTCAGGATTTCCTGAAGAAAAGATAAAACGAATCATTGAAAGAAGGGAGAATACTCACATTCAAGTTCTTAAAGATTTGAATTTGATTCAAAAACCTGACAGTTTGAAAAATATCATTGAAAGAGTACTTGGTGTTGGATTAGAATTTGAAAACTGGCAAAAAATAACAAGGGAATTTGTTTCTGTGTGCCTGTTTGTCTTAGAGGTAGACAATCCACTGTTAGATGAACTTGTCGTGCTCAGAAACCGGACTGATGAAGAATGGAATAGAGTGATAAAGAAACTCAAAGAGACTAAACCATCAACATTTTGGAAAGGAAAACCTTATGAAGATGAAAAGATTCATTCTTGTCGTGCTAATGGTTGCATAGAATGTAGAGGTACGTGCAGTATATTTAAATATTAACTATAATAAGCTGATTCATTTACATGCTAAAAGTTGACTTTGTATTTGCAGTTTTCTTATACCTAAAAACTTCCTGTAATTTTACCAAACCATACATTTATCAAATTACTAGCTGCTGAACTCTGCTTCAAAAATTAAAAGAAAAAATCTTATAAGTCAGCCCATGGGCTGATTAATTAAGTTGGGATGAAACTTCAATTGCGCTTGCATACACTGAAATTCTGGGATTTTAGAAATTAGACAGTCCTTGTTAGAGAAATTCATAGAAGTTATGAAACTGGTCAGTTTCTAGGTCAAACTGCGCATGGTCGTATTGGAAGGCTGTCCATGGGTATCTCCGGCAGCCACAGTCTGGAGTCTGCATGTATATCTTCCCAACTCTCTTAGTGAGATAGGAGAGGATACATATTGGCACTGGATTGCAACGGACTATGAAATTCAAAGAGCAGTCTTTACAAAGTTACAATTTTAAGTAATAAAATGGTGTGCAGTCATACTCTGTATGTACACTGCTAAATGCTTGTCATAAAAAATAAAATCGCAATCTAAATGTACACCAGTATATTATTATTGTTCTGAAAACTTTATATCTTGGTATTTTAATAGGTTATGTATTCACTGTTGACCTAAAATTAATATTCCGCTGGCTGACTTTCTTAGCTTTTTAAAAAGCTAACCTTGTTATATAATATTTTAGACTCATATATCCTGGTGAACTTTTTAACTTGCTGTTTATTTCTTAATTAAATACTAAATATGTGTAATACATTTACATTTGTATTACCAAAAAAAATTGTAACTACAAGTGCAACAATTAGCTAGATGTGTTGATATGACCCAACCAGCATGCATTAGAAGAAACTATTTTAAATGCACCTTTATGAATCATCAGCTCCTAAAAAACAGTTTTAAACTTTTTTGATGACATGAACTAAAAACAAGTTTTGGGCCACGAACAGGTCCATAAAAACAATATTAACAATTAATGGACATTTGTACAATGTCAAAGTTCATTGACACAAAGGCTAGTGCCAAAGATAAAAACTATAAGAATATTATACCTTAATTGACCTGATACATGTACAAACATAAAATGCAAATGCATTATAATGATATGTGTCTGAATATGAACAGCATGCCCTGTTGAAATACATGTATTTGAGATCTTCCAACAGACAAAATGGAGCAACAGGAGACTCTTGAAAATCAACTTAAAGGTTACTTCCCAATCAACCCAAAATCGAAACCAGTGGAGAAATCTGAACTCGAGCAACTTCAAATCTTTGTACGAAAACTGCAGAATGAAGTAAGTAAAAGATGAATGAGTTTCCTCCTGTATTTAGGGAAGTTGAGTGCTAGATCTGTTACTTCATCATTGTCATTACATGATTTACTTTTAAATTCAATTAGTGCATTAGATGCTGGGAAATTAATGAAGAATTTGGTGGACTTCTAAAAAAACCAGGATGGCAAACATCATATGTATTTGGAACTGATAAAATGGCACGAGTTTTACGCAGACACCTAAATGATATGGATGTAATCGATTCCACAAGATGGGATACTAGTAACTTGGGTATTTCTCAAGGTAAACAGAATACTGTAAATTCCTAATTAATTGCAAAGAATTAATATCCACGTAATATTGCGAGAAGCACCTCTCATGGATGTAAATATCTTGCTTTTATTTTCTGAGAGTTGAGAACTATAAGAAATTAGTATAAAAGTTCTGTATTTGCAATTTTATATTCTCGCGATTTGATACAAAATGGGGAAATCGTTGAATTAAGTACTTGCATAAAATAAGGAATCCACAGTATTTACTTTTGACCCTTATCAATTTTTAAGAAATATTTTATTTTGGATATGTTTTTTCAAAGCTTGGTTTGACTTTTTAAGTCCCAAATATCTGCTCCTCATTATGGCCATTTTTAAATAGTATCATATCAATCAAATCTTCATAATACATTATGTAGAGGTTGTCTATCACATTAATCTTAATAATAGTCATCATTGTCCAATAGCTGTTCATCTATGACGTCACAAAAATAGGCTAATTCCCACAATTTTGTAAACAAATGAAAATATTGTCATTTTTCATTTATATTTTGCCTTTTGAAGTATAGAACACAGGTCTGTCAAGTACAATTTTAACATATGATTTTGTTTATATATTTATACACATCATAGTTAAAAATGGAACTTGAGCATTAGCTTGTGCTCAGTGTTTCCCGGTTGGAAAACACCTTTATTTTGCTCCAAAACATTAATTTATCAAAATAAGACAATCTTTATGACGTCATTTTTACATTATGACGTCACTGGGGTAATAACCTTTTACACACTTACTCTCAATATGATTTCATCTATCTTTTTAAAGCGGGGCGAGAAATGCATAATACCACTTATCGTCCTTTTGACAAATAAACTAGCTATTTCATGTATACATCATTTACTGAGAAATAGTTTCCATGCTATTTGCCAATGGTGAATGGTCATCAAAACTTTTCACCGGGCAAGATTGGAAATATACAGCTTACGTCAAATCACCTGTTACAGTCAAAACATTTGAAATGGGCTGGGGACAAATTGAAGCGGATGTCTGAGAAAACATTGGATGAAACTGTAGTTATAGGAAGTGTATTTTCAATCCACCTCAGCGTTTCTAACTTGCTATATAAGTTAAAGCGATTGAAAACATTTTACTGTTATATATATTTATTATAATTAAAGTTGAGTGAAGTTAACTTTAAAAACTACATTAATTTAATAATGTTTTGCAATCTTGATATCAGTAATGGAATTTTCATAAATATTTATGTACCTCAGAAATCGTGTATAGCTAGATAAACTATGAATGTGCATATCTATTTGTATACATTAACTTAACCGTAAAAAAGAAAATTTTTATCTGGATATAATTTTAATTTATTAAATCAAAATTTGAATTAGTCTCCTCTGAGAATAAACCCCATTTCAACAATGGCCCCACTTGATTTCAGACTTTTGACGACTGATTCTCTGAAGTCATCAGACAATGCTTTGCCTTGCATATAATCTCTCCTGAATTAGGATCTTCTCATATTTGCTGATTATATACTTATTGATGAAATAAAATGTTTTTCAATCGCTTTGCTGATACTAAATAAAATGCTAAAATTGATGTAAGCTGTGTATTTTCAATCTTGCCAGTTAATGTTTTGCATTCTTAACCCCAAATTCTTTAAGTTTTATTGGAGTAGCTACACTAGTATTCCACAACATGCGGGGTGTATGCTATGTTGTGCATTGGTTGTATGCTTTTGTAGCAGCGGAAAGGAGGTCAAACGACGATTTTTGTCAAATTTCTTAACTTATGGACTTATTTCGCTAGTCAGAATGTGCTTAAAGAAGAAAGCATAGATTTAGAAATAAAAAGACATGTCCGATTTCATCGTACTCATTCTAGTTTTCTCATACACCTCAACACAATTCTGACGATCAGAGCAAATTTGACCATGGCGTATGTTTATGATCAAATATCAGGATAAAGCTTCAGTATATTATAATTTTTATATTACAGTAAAACACAGTTAAAGCGAACACGTTTATAATGAGTTGATGCTAACAGCGAAGTAATTTTCATTTCCCGTGACATAATTACATGTTGTAACTGGTAAGATAAGTCCATAAGTTAAGAAATTAGACAAAAATCATTGCTTGACCTCCTTTCCGCCACATAAGTCCATA
>WFKH01011581.1:55289670-55307002 GCA_016163765.1 Magallana hongkongensis | reverse complement strand
GGGATGTTTAAAATACATTCTCCAAAGTCGGAATTACCATGTCGAAAATAACGACGGCAGACATTTTCTACGATACTTGGCATCTGTTGACAACTTCCACAATTCGCGGAGATTTCTCCGACACTAACCTCCGCTTTTAGATTTCAACGAACATGCTCCATTTGACGTTAGTTTGTTTGTAATTTTGTGGAAAGTCAAAGGTAAAAGAACGTTCTCAAATCGATATTTTTTCAAAATTTCCAGAACTTGTCATTTAGAGCGAATATCATGATTTACTAATCCTGATGCTATGTTGATAAGACAAACCGGAATAGATGGTGTGACGTCATAGATTAAAATTCAATGGCAGCTCCCATAGCGGCGGGAAATTTAAATTAAGCGATCGATTTTCTTGATTTATTCATTGTTCCGGGGTTTATAATGAAAATAAATACGATTTCCAATCATAGTAGATGATAATTAATTGATTTATTGTACAACATATTTTTAGTTTCCTTCCCCTTTAACTACCGCGATATCATAGGACCGGCTCATGTGGTTTCAAAACAAACCAAATACCAGAAGAGAAATACATTTCGAATGCAAATATATCTATAATAGCGAGCGCAGCGAGCGGCGCGAAGCGCCGCTCGCGTAGCGAGCTCTAAGAACCAGTGTGCGCGGGAAAAAGAACGAGCTAAACCTACAGATTCATCAAACAAAATTTTTTGTCTCGGTCCCATAATGCTCTCTAATATTTTCACCCGTGGTGCTATGCCAAAAATGGCTGACATTTAACTAGTAATTTACGGTGCCTTGAGGTTTGAAGACACGTTTTGAGTACCACACAAGCTTTGGTGAGACCCAAGAGATTTTTTACATTCTTCCATTCCATCGTATTGAGTTGAGATAGGCCTACGTAAACAAATGATTATGGAATTTAACGTATGACGTCACATTGATCTCGCGCTATATTTCCCGCGATAGATTTAGAGGTGGATCAAACATATGTAACGCTTGCACTAGCTATTTCAGTATAGACTGCGATACCTGCCTCATTGACATATGATTTGTTTTTAATTTTTTTTTTTGATAGAGAGATTACATGTATATATATACTAGCAAGAGCCACACTTTACTGTCATATTGATCCAATTTTAAGCTAAGTTTGCATGCATGTACAGTAAGTATGAGTAGGGAGGAAATAAAAAAATAGGACATTTTGAACTAAATAAAAAAAAATAAAGAGAAAAAAATAAACAGTTAAAAAAATCATGCAGATATTGCATAATTATAGTCAAACCATTAAATTAGAAAATGGGAAATTACACACCTACAAACAGGATCGACCGGGGGCACGGATAACGTATGTAATTAGAATGCAAAAATAAACGAATTTTTAAAAAAAATTATGAACAGGAAAAAAAAAGGAACAAAAAAAATACTGTATTTATCGTTAACACTTTTGACCAAATTAAACAAAAATTATTTTTTACAGACGGATCAATTCTCTACAAAAGTAAAGAACGGTTTTAGGGAAGCAAGTCTATGTATTTTGTAAGAATTTTTTTAAACTTAGAAATATTATATAATAATCTCTCTCTCTCTTTTTTTTCTCTCTCTCAAAAATTATTTAACGTTCGTTGATAACTAAATAACACTAAGACGACAATGATGCAAGGTATGTGTAATTCTTGCTGCGCTCGCCACAACGGTAGCACCGTAAAACATATTAGCGAGCGCAGCGAGCGGCGCGAAGCGCCGCTCGCGTAGCGAGCTCTAAGAACCAGTGTGCGCGGGAAAAAGAACGAGCTAAACCTACAGGTTCATCAAACAAAATTTTTTGTCTACGTCCCATAATGCTCTCTAATGTTTTCACCCGTGGTGCTATATGCCAAAAATGGCCGACATTTAACTCGTTATTTACGGTGTGTTGAGGTTTGAAGACACGTTTTGAGTACCGCACAGGCTTCGGCGAGACCCAAGAGATTTTTTAAATGCTTCCATTCCATCGTATTGAGTTGAGATACGTAAACAAATGATTATGGAACTTAACGTATGACGTCACAGTTATCTCGCGCTATATTTCCCGCGATAAATTTAGAGGTGGATCAAACATCTGTAATGCGTGTACTAGCTATTTCAGTATAGACTGCGATACCTGCCTCATTGGCATATGATTTGTTTTGTTTTGGGTTTTTTTTATAGAGAGATTATATATATACTAGCAAGAGCCATGCTTTACTGTCATATCGATCCAATTTTAAGCTAATTTTATATGCATGTACAGTAAGTATGAGTAGGGAGGAAATAAAAAAAAGAAGGACATTTTGAACTAAATAAAAAAGAATAAAGAGAAAAAAAAAACAGTTAAAAATTATGCAGATATTGCAATACATATATTTGAAAATGGGAAATCACACACCTACAAACAGGGACCGGGGGCACGGATAACGTATGTAATTAGAATGCAAAAATAAACGAATTTAAATTTAAAAAATTATGAACCAGGAAAAAAATAAGGTACAAAAAAAATAAATACTGTATTCATCGTTAACACTTTTGACCAAATTAAACCAAAATTATATTTTACAGACTAATCAATTCTCTCCAAAAGTAAAGAACGGTTTTAGGGAAGCAAGTCGATGTATTTTGTAAGAAGTTTTTTTTTAAACTTAGAAATATTATATACTAATCTCTCTCTCTCTCTCTCTCTCTCTCTCTCTCTCTCTCTCTCAAAAATTCTTTGATGTTAGTTGATAACTAAATAATACTAAGTTGACAATGATGCAAGGGATGTGTAATTCTTGCTGCGCTCGCCACAACGGTAGCACCGTAAAACATATTACATGTGTGTATGTGTACTTTCCAACTGCTGTGGCTAAGCATAACAGTGTAGTGTCTGGTATATTGTCCATTATTTGTGTGTATATCTTTCATTTATAGACATTCACTGTAACCTTGTAATGTAGTCATACACATGTATATGCAAGGGCCCATAATTGGAATAAACTTATGATCTTAACCTGTTTATCTCTTTATTAAAAAAACCCCGAAATTCACCTTACAATAAACAGTAAACAAAGAGCCCCGCTCACTTTACGTAAATCAAAGAGCCCCGCCCACTTTACTTATATCGATATGTACATTGCCTTGTTTATTTGTTTGTTTTGCTTTTATCAAAAGATATGAATATAAAAACCAACAAACAATACCATAATAATTTTGTTCATTATCAATTAATGATATTCTACCAAAGACGTTTAAAAGAAACTTTCATTTTAACGAACATATAATCCAGTCTATATAGCATAAGTGTGTGATATATTTACAAGCATATAATATTAGAACTGTCCAAGCTAAAATGATCGATTTTCATTAACTGTGACCTATTTCACTTATTCATGTCATTTTGATTGCAATCTTATAGTTTTTAAATATTAAAATCACACTTACTGTTACAAGGATGATGACTGAAGTTGTGAAGCTCATCTTCGCCATTGCTTAGAATGAATGATAACCCCATGACGTCAGGGGTAACCGATATGTAAATATATTTAAGTTTAAGATTGAAGTATTACTAATCTAATTAGTTGAAATATTCATAATTTACCTTTAGAAATTAAATAAATTTATACATGGTAAATAATAACGAGATATAAAAACATTCTCATTCATAAAGATTGTTTTATTCATTTTTGCCGCCATTAGTCACTTCGCAATCCGGAAAATCAAAGTTGCCCGGATACGACTTCGTCAATAAAAAATATCCGTGACTTCCTCGTCTGTTCCTCCAGGTCACGCGATCCTCATAGTCAATCGTAACTCCTCGGCCATTTCCGTAACCGCAAATAACGGTTACGGAAAATGACGAGCCTGATCCGAGCTTGATGACGCGACCTCTAAATATAGAATGACCAGTGACCTGACTAGAAGTTTGGATAAAGTCGATGAGAGCCGAGAGGCGTAAAAAATTTTATAGAAGGTTGGGCCTAACTGTGATTTTATCATTTATTTATATAATTATGTAGCAAATATACTTTGTTTAAATGATTGTTTAGAGACAACTTAGCGTGTAATTGTAGTTTAGAAGTAGTTTTGTAAGTGTACTTTCGTTTTAACTGTTCGAAGAATTTATGTTCGTTCACAGGAGTCGGCAATTTTATTCATAAAACAATGTAAACACCAACCTGTGAGCTTCGCGAGCGTAGCGAGCGCTACGCTCGCGATGCTCACAGGTTGGTGTTTACATTGTTTTATGGATAAAATTGCCGACTCCTGTGGTTCGTTCGCCCTAAAATGCGTTCGCCCTTGACGCCGTTCGCCCTAATTACCGTTCGCCCTAACGTTAAAATTCGTTTGCCCGAAGTTTGTTCATCATAAATTTTAATTTCAAAATGTTTTTTCTGTGTAAAAACAACATCAAATAAATAAAAATTAAATAAAACCGTATGCAATAGATCTACGTAATCATATTCTTAAATATGGCACGCCAAATTCACAAAAATGAGATAATCATAGTTTCACAGTCGATAAACTAGGTTTAATGGTTGTAAACTATAGTTTACGGACAGAAAACTATAGTTAACGATGTTAATCTATATTTCACATCTGTAAACCATAGTTAACGCGATCATCTATGTTTTAGAAGTGTAAAACTATAATTAACACTGAAAACAACCATTTGCGATTGCAAAACATAGTTTTATCTGATAAATATAGTTTCACGATTGTGAAACTATGATTAATAACTCTTAACCATAGTTAACGAATGTAAATTATAGTTTACAGATGTGAATCTATATTTCTCAGCAAAATCTATCGTTAACGTTATTTGCAGACAGATAAACTTAGATTATCATTCGTTAACTATAGTTTACAACCGTTAAATATAGTTTTACAGATGAAAACTATAGTTAACGAATCGTTAACTATAGTTTGCGGTTCGTAAACTATAGTTTCCAGTCGATAAACCTAATTTATCAAATGTGAAACCATGTTTAGCTCATATTTGTGAATTTGGCCTGCCATACTTAAAAACCATATCAGGTAATTAGCTGCATGGCCTACTCAAGGGATAAATTATTGATTATAAGTAAATTAATTGCTATAGATAAAATTATTCTTTATCAAAAGTCATACTAATTGAGCTTATCTCCTTAAATTGGCCTAGTTGATATGACACCCTTATTTCTTTGTTTTCAAAACATATCACACAAACACAAAGAAATAGGCTATCCATAATTACAGCATTGAAATTGATAATCATCAAACCAATTACGGTAAGTAAATAACAAATTTAAAATAGTTTTAATAAAAGTACATATATGTAAATTCGGTTCTATTGAACAATACTATACCTGTTAACCTTTCAAAGCTGCTATGTGGGAGAATCTCCCCCTTACCAACTTGGCTAAGGAGGAGATTTTGCGTAAACGACGTTTTCTCACGTGAAATGTCATAACAAAAAAATGTTAGATACCTTATTTTATAATGGTAATGCATTTGCAATAATTTAAATTTTATTATTTCTATGACTGCCACTTTGCAATTACAACTTGTGTTGCTGTGTTCAGAAAACCATTATTTTGTTTGCATGGTACAATACAAGGAGCAAATGGTGTCACTTTTTATATCAAGTCTTATATTCAATGTTGAACCATCACTGCATGCTGACATCTATATGGTAAGCACAGAAAAATTATTTGGCTTATTTTGAATTGGTAGTGAATCTACCAGTTTGATAATATTTGCCTTATATAAAGAATACATTTTAATACAGTACCAAACAACATGTATTTCTCTAGTATCATTTTAGAATGATGTCTGAGTAACGTCTATCATGTCTATAGCATCCCCGTAAACCATAATATTATAAATTTTAAAAATCCTGTGAAATGTTACACTTTTTCCACGTGCTACACTCTTATCGGTAGCCTGTATAAACAGTCTTCCAAACTTACTTTGATTTTTATTGACAGTGCTGGCCAGACAGGATTAGTTACGGCTCACTGCACGTGGCTTGGGTACTCTACCTGTGCACATGTTAAGTGACACCACTGACTGTGTATTGTTTTCTTTTGTGTTTCAGAGTAAAATCTTAATGTTTAAAGCTTTCACTTATTTTTTATAATATTAGGCCTGTGCTTTACAAACTACGTAACTGATTTTAGTCTAAACCGGAAGTAGTCGTAAAAAGTAAACTAAACGAAAACATTTCATACGGTCTATGATCACGGTAGGCAGTACTTGGATGGATTTTGATATATTCAAGCTAGATAGCAGAATTTTGAGGCCAGAATTACGGAAAAACTATCAGAGGTTGTTGAAATTTGCATGTAAAGATTCAAAAGTTTGGGGGGGGGGGTGTTATGGGGAAGACAAATACGTTTGCGGGAGAATTTAGTCCCCCGCGCGGGAGATTGGTTGGATGCGGGAGATTTTAGAATTTTAGGCTGTTTTGCGGGAGTCTCCCGCGCAATGCGGGAGGGTTAACAGGTATGCAATAGTAAACACTGTCCACAGTATAAAAAATATTAAATGAAACTTAAACTACATGTATGTTAAAATGGAAAGAGTAAAAAATTGAAAAAGCCTTTGAAATCAAAAGATATTCTAATATATACCAACATTATTCATGTTTGGAGTATACATACTAGGGCGAACAATAATTATGGCGAACAGACTCTGGGCGAACGGACTCGGGCAAACAGGTAGATGGGGCGAACATACCCGATACCCCCGATACCCTGTTTAAAACTAATAAGTTTCCATTTTGAGAAGATGAATTGATCTACACCTGGTCAATTATTTAAAGAAATACTAATCAAACACTTTAATATAGATATTTTGAATAACACCTACTAGTATTTATGGAACAGTACCCCAGTGGCCCATGACCCATATCCTTTTGGGTATTAAAAAATTTCGAAAATCCGTCATCAATTAATATACAATTTTGATGAACGTGCACTTGTAACTAATATTCAAGACGTGATACCTCTTAGTTTATTTAAAATTATCTATTGTTGCTGTTTATAATTAAAAAAACCCAGGATGTCCCCTGTTAAAATTAACCCTCCGTGTGAATACTCGTACATACTTCCAAATTGAAGTGGAATTTATGGAAGTTTCCATTATAAGGTTGCAATGCAGCCAGTTGTTTGGCTTAATTGACAATGAATTCCTTTAGATGTCCGAAAAACCTGTGGAACCAAATGAGGATCGAGAATATGAATCTGGTAATCGTGGTTCCTGCCTCATAATAAACATTGATGAAACTCAAAAGGAAATACGCAAAGGGTGCTTTGTAAAGAAACTTCGAACAGGGGCTGGAAAAGAAGTTGACCGTCTTCAAGGAGCGTTTAGTGGAGAGTACTTTGGCCAGCA
This sequence comes from Magallana hongkongensis, assembly GCA_016163765.1. NCBI lineage: Eukaryota > Metazoa > Mollusca > Bivalvia > Ostreida > Ostreidae > Magallana > Magallana hongkongensis. The sequence continues at coordinate 55,299,634 of WFKH01011581.1, read as the reverse complement.
TTATGTGATCGGAGAAAAGGATGGTAGGAATTTAGATGAAGAAATAAAAGAATATATTGAAGAATATATTGAAGACCCAGGTAATAAGGATTAAGACAAGTTGTACATGTATCACCTATTGATATGAATTTGTATGTGATAATTCATGATTCATGATTTTAATTGAAAATATTGGAAAATTCAAGTCAAAAGTTCATTGACATTTGTAAATCATAAAGATACATGTAATTTATATAATGATTGATTGAAATTAATGCATTATGCTGAAATTAGATCCGAGTACCAGGTAAACTGTTTGAATATTAAACTGTTTAAAAAAAAAGAATAATGCTTGGAACATATTTCTTTATGGTTTACTTCAATGTGTGTTTATTTTGTGGTACATCATGTATTTGAATTCTACATATTCTAGTGACATATATTTAAAAAAGATTGGACATAGACACTCCACATGTAATTTATACACTTATTTCTATTTTACCTTTATAGGAAATCTCACAGGAGTAAGAAAGAAGAAAAATGAAATTGATGTCTTTGTGTGTGTTTTGTTAGCTTACGGCGGCCCAGGATATTTTTATAACAGGGAGGGAGAAAAGAAATCACTCTCTACTATCGTATCAAAATTCAGCCACTGTAAAAACCTTCTGCAAAAACCAAAGTTGTTTATTGTTCAGGTTAGAGTACATTATTGAACTTTTTAAGAATTATTAGAGTATATAAAACATACTACATTTATGTGAAATTATTGATGAAATCAGATTTTTCTACTTAACATTTTCTTTTCTGTACATGGAACATTTAAAATTTGTTACTTTTGCTTATTTCCAGACATGTGATATAAACTTAAGACCTGTAGGAAAGCATTTGTTTCGTGATGAGGAACCTAGTGTTGCTGGAACTAGACGCTGGCCTCAGGAGGCAGATATTCTGATCTACGAGTCAAATATCTCAGGTAAAAAAGTCCAAATATGGTATCCAAATATGTACATACAGTGTAGTTATAGCATGTGTTAATGTGGTATGGGACACCTGCTATATTTTTTCTTTCCCAAAATTGTTACCTAACAGAATAGCGCAATGGGTAAGAGCATGACATATTAATCTGTAAGTCATGAGTTCGAAGCTGGCTTAGACTTTCATAATTTTTACCTTTCCAAAAATTTTTAAAACATTTTTTGGGGCAAATATTGTAAAATTTGACAATTTTAAACCGGTGAAAATATTTTGGTTATAATGGATTTTTATCCTCATTAATATCGACAGGTGTCCCGTACCACCTTTATATGTACAAGGACAGGGTCCCTATGACATAAAAGTTTTATTAATAAATATTTTAATATCAACTGGTTTAAAAATCAAAAGGACAACATGCCGATTTATGCAATTTTTTCTCCAAAATTAAAGTTGTGAAGAAAGCTTTAATAATAAGGATAAAGATAGTTAAAATCCTGTAGAAAATTAATATATAAAAGCAAACTATCCAAAAAATGTCATGATATAAAAATGATGTCATGAAGATCATATAATTTTCATAAATATTGGTGAAATGGAGGAGAAAATAGATGTTTCCCTTTTTCCTGTCTGTTTTTTGACCTAGAAACATCCAGGGTTTGTTGCTCAAGTATCAGTTTTTACTACTATAAATTCCTTATTTTACGCGAGTACTTAATTCCGCGATTCCGCTGTTTTGTATCATATCGTGAGAATATAAAATTGCGAGCATCAATTTTTTGTTATATTTTCCTATACGGCAGTTCAAAACTTAACTGTCTGAAAAATAAAAGCAAGATTTTCAAATTAACAAGGGTTGCTTCTCACGATTTTATGCCAATATTAATTCCTCATGTATAATTAGGAATCTACAGTATGGTGTGAATATTTATATTAACAAAAACATTTCTGAAAATGGAACTTGAGCCGCGTCTATACTTGCGAAGGCCATTTTTTCATTTGTTTGCAATTTGGAAGTGGAATTGACCCAATTTAGTGATGTCATACATCAACTGCTATTGGTCAATAATAACTGATATCAAGATTTTTGTGATAGACAATATCTGTGTTTATTTTTATTTCGAATTTTCGTCTTTCGTATCACAGGAGTTATAATAAATAATTTAGCTTTTGGTTGAGGTGTTTAACTATAACATTTAAATGGCAATTTCTGCCTGTGCAAATTTTTGCAATTCAATTCCTAAAAAGGCACACTTATTTTTTGGGATATTATTTTTTTGTGGCAAAATATATTGTAGCAGTTGAAATTAAAATGAAAAATTCACAAAAAATAGCATTCCGCAGAAAAAACCAATTACTGTACAAACGTACAGTAGTACAAATAAAGAACCAACTTGTCTTTAAGGCTTGATGTCTTCTAAATAACCATTGAACCAGAAATGCCAGAATACAAGAAACTCTCAGAACTTAAAATTGATAGATTTTGCCACAGGAAGAAACAGGAAACAAACGGGTACATGTGTGAATTTATTTTACAATTTTGCTTGTGTTGTGTTAAAACATCTTGTCTGGATAGAATACACAAGAAAATTAATGTAGCTTTATAGACCAATCCACACTTTACAAAAGTTATGTCCTTTGGTCGCCATCTTTGGGGAAAACCCCATAGATTTCTCACAGAAGCCTTTGTACTTTTGAGGTTTGTAACTTTGTCATCTGTTTCCATTGTGTATTTTGAATTTTTGATTGCCCCAGGATGGAGCAACCCACACATCGACGGAATAAATTAAATTCAAAGAGATTTCATCACAGGATGCCCAAATATTTTGGTTGCATAAAGAGGGGGAAAGTTTGCTTTTTCCCTTTTGACATTTTGGTTGACCCTGCAAAGGGAAACAGCTTTTGCAAAGTGTAGATTGGGCTATTACTAAGCTGCTTATGTACATGTAGCATTTATCAAGGTCTACATTCAGTGAAGAGTTGAATTTTGATATACAGGTACTGAACAGGTATCTGCACTTCATATCAAAATTGCTAACCCACATATTCCTTATATGCCCTTGATAATCATACACACATGAACATACACTGAACCCCCCCCCCCCCCCCCCACCTAATTGTTTAATATACAGAAAAAATAATTGTTTGATATTTACACCATTACAATGCAAAATTTTGTAATTGTTGTAGGGGAATATGACTGGCATCCTGGTTTAAGGAAGAACTCTTCTGGAAAGAAGAACTATCCGGCCTTAAAATGCAGCACATTCATCAAAACATTATGTGAAACCTTTGACAATTTACAAAAGCTAGAAGCCAGTAACCAAAAAAGGATTGACATCAACGAGATAATATTAAGAACCAATTCAAAATTGGTAAAGTTCATTGATAATAAGATGAATTGGGATCTGCAAGATGAATCATGGAGTGCAGGTCCAAGGTTGCCAATAGTAACAGACCAATTTTGTAAGCAACTGAAATTCCCACCAAAGAAGCAAGAAATAAAAATTAAACGAAACAACGAATAACTTCTGTAATTACTAATTGCCTTGATATCCTGTGCCTTGAAATCAGTATATTAGTTTTGTAAACCAACTTTTATTTGTATGTAAGAAATTTTTTACTTTGGAACATCATTGTTGCTGATTTCTCAATCACCACAAACCAGGGGCGTGTTCAAAAGAGGGAGTGCTCGCAAGTGCTTGCCAAAATCCCTTAAACCCACAACAAAAATTTTGGAGAGCGCTCGCAGGCACCCACTCTGCTAACTGCATGTTTACAAAAAAGTATGTGTTATTTTATGCAAGTTTGTATATGGATGGTATTGCAAAACCATGGCATCTACATGTATATATTCAATATTTTTGTTTTGAATTTAAATGCATTAATGGTACAAGGAAAAATTTGTGACATACACCCCCTTTGAAGAGAAGGTTATTAAATGGCTTTACAAGGTTTCAACTGTTTGTCAGTATGTGGGGAGTTGTTTGCATGCCTTTTTCTCTTTAGGTCAGAGGTCACCAGTTTAGGCTAAGAAAAAAACCCCATCACATGAATTTGCTGATTTTTCAGGTTCAGCTGCATAACCTTAGTTCAAACGCTGCAACTTTGATTTATAAGGCTTATTGAAAAGGGGAATAACTCAGTTTTCATTTCCTAAGTTAAAGTATGAAATTATAAAGTTATTTCCCAATCAAATATTGTGATGAATTTAAAATACCTGCCTGCCACATTATACAGTACCGACCAGACCCAACCTAACTCCAGAGCAGACCCCAACTAAACCCTGGGTTTACTTTTGGTGTTTACTGGTACTTTGGGTTTACTCAGGTCTGCTTTTTAAAAATTTGCGTCCTATCGGGGTTCACTTTGGGTCCACTCTGGGTTTACTTTGGTTTACTCGGGGTTTACTTTTGGTGTCCACTTTATGCACTAAAGTGTAAAGCAGACCCGTCTTTTATCTTACCATCTTACAGCCTGTAAGCCCTGCCCCTTATATATTCCAAATACACATGTAGCGTCTGCTTTCAGGTGTCTTCATTGTTGTTAACTCTCTGTGTCCACTCTGGGTCTACTCTGTGTTTACTTTGGGTTTACTCGGTGTTAACTCTGGGTCTGCTCTAGCAAACCCAGAGTAAACCCTGAGTAAACCCCGAAAGTAAACCCAGGGTTTAGTTGGGGTCTTCTTTCTGTTAGGTTAGGTCTGATCGGTACTGTATTTCAAAATTTTTGTACAGTAAATTTTTTTTGCCTTAAACTTCTGCTTTATCAGTGTCCAATTCTTTTTATTTGTCACTATCAATTTCGTGCTCTGAATGGAATGTTTGACAACTCGCCAGTGAAAATCATTACATGTATGCAATTGTTCAAAGAATGAAATACCACTAGATTTACCGATATACCTTTGTAATATATACATTGTCCAGCCAATATCTGTGAGGTCTGGACCTATGTGATTTTCAAATGTTTTAGCTCACCAAAAGCTCTTCTGAATGAATTTGTCAGAAGTCAGTTGTCATATCGGTTATGCCCTGGGTGTTGATGGGGTTTTTTTTCCCATCTTTTCATCATTCATATATCTCAAACCATTGGACCAATTTCATTTTGTCATAGAGACTGTGAACAAAACTTTTCTGTGAATTTTTTTCAAAATGAATCATTCTCAGCAAGCCAGCTTGCATATTTTTTGACCATTAGAATTTCACAATTCACTAATCAAAAGTTCACTTTTAATATGTGGAAAAAGTTAATTAGTCAAAATATTGTGTTGGTAAGTAGTGAACATAAAGTTCTACCCTATAAAAAGTTAGTTACGGTTTACAACCTTCTGACAGAGAACAAAGTTTGAAGTGGAACATCTTAAAAAAGTTTCAGTTTTGTTTATATTATGACCAACAAGGGTTAGAAACATGCAGATTCAAGTGGAGGTCTACATTATTACATAGATATAATTTGGAATGGTTAATATGGAAGCTAGCATAAACCATATTGCTACCCAGAAAAGGACCACATTGGGTTCAAAGTTAAGACTTTAGTGAAAGAATTGATAGAATTATTTTTGTGAGGAATACAAGCAAGAAATTGATGTACATCTGACTAGCTATTAAATAAGGAAATCTTCAAGTTTTATCAAATCATAATGACTAAGAGATCAAGACCAATTCTGGAATGTAACCTGTATTAAATTGATTTGAAGTAAACCAATTCAAATTTAGTCAGATAGTTTTCTACCTGACCTGTATATGATGTGATTAATTGCTGTTTCCGTTCATTTTCTTTGCAGATGTTTCTAAGGGAGGGGGGCACAAGTGTTTCACAAACATCTCTTGTTATTTAGTGTTTGGGCATACATATGTTAATCGGTATACATACCGGGGGTATATGTTTACACTAAGTACTAAAAGGTTTACAATTTATATATCTACTTAATCAAAAATAAAATATATTACCTTTAAAATGACCATGATTGTATTTTTACAATGTATATATTTATATCGATTACCGGTAAAATATATTACCTTTAAAATGACCATGATTGTATTTTTACAATGTATATATTTATATCGATTACCGGTGTTTTTTCCGCAAATGATTGTGTTGAACTTCATATAGCTTATGACAAAGCTGAATCAGGATCTAATTAGGTTCAATCATTTTGTCTACATATGAATTGTTACATACTTTGATCTTCATGACCTAGTTTAGCAGCATTCAGTTTATAAAACCCTATTTTGCAAGGTACTTATTGACAGCAAAAATAATATATTTATATACATTTGCTTACTTTATATGGATAAGTGAAGATAAATTCATACAGAGAGAGATACTAGTTTTCAGTGCTTTCTTTGGTGGTTTATACAGCTTTTAGGGAAGTGCTTAATTATAGAAAAAAAAACTATTTTAAGTCTGCTGACTGAGGGTTAATTTTTTTCTGCAATTCTCGCTACCTTCATACCCACCTTAAACCACCAAAGGAAGGACATTATATTATATGATAGATATTTGATTTTGTACCATATTTAAATGTATTGTTTCTTATTAATATGAAATGAATCTGAATAAATAGAATCTTTATTTTAAAGATACCAACAAAATTGTTTTTCTTCATCAGTGATTATTCTGTGAATGACAAGTTTGTGACGTAATGAATGTTGCATGAGTATTGACACAGAAGAAAGGTTGCTTAATTAAAGGATTATGCTAAAATTGCTTAATGCATTTAAAAATGATTGCAATTATGTTTTAGATAATTTGAAGGATTTTCAACATGAACAGAAAAATTGGACAGAAAACTGTCCATGCGTAGTAATGATGCAAACTTTAAAGGTTTTAATCTGGATCTGAAACAAATTAATGAATTACAATCAAACTGAGAATTTTATTACCTAACCACTATAAACAGAAATTGGGGAACTTTAATAGTGAAATCCTTTGCCCTGACCTCTTTGAGAATCAGTGCACTATTGGTTACAACATTTATTTCAAATTTAATATTCAAAAGTCTTTTGAGTTTTGGACCAATCTAATTAAAATTAGAACTTCCGTCTACTTCGATACATTTTGATATAAAGATAACCAGGGATGAATGGAAGTTTTATTTAGATTGGTTTTGGGCATTGGGCAAGTAATCTGTATATATACCAATACATAGTATTTATAGCAAGAAGGCTTCTAGCAAAATTGTGATATATATTAATTTATGGCTCCTTGAAGGGGGGGGGGGTATGTGGCAAGGGCAGAGCCAAATACTCTGAAAATGTCTTCTCTATAAATACTTTGTGGAGACTGATTTAGTTTTATAAGCTACAGCAAAGTAATTTATAATGGTTACAGAAATTTTGAAATTTGCATTTTTTTTTTTTTGCAGTATCAGGCAAAATGCTATTTCAATTAAATTATGATTATTTTAAATATTAAACAAGTAGCATTATTTGTGCATGCTTATGGTACCAGTTTAAATCTATATACAGAGTTTTTGTATGTTAATCTGCATGAATTTGCATATTACAACATTTTGATTTTAGAGATTTTTTCATTTAGGTTTCATGAAAGACATGATTTCAATGTGAGACTAGGGTACACTGAAGATCAACATGACAGGTGGGCCATGTTTGTTGGAGAAAATCTCAGGATTTCCTGAAAAAAAGATAGAACGAATCATTAAAAGAAGGGAGAAAATTCATATTCAAGTTCTTAAAGAATTGAAATTGATAAAACAAGATGACAGTGTGGAAGATATTACTCGGAGGGTGCTCAGTGTTGAATTGAAAATTAAAGACTTGGATAATCTAACTGCAGAATTTGTGTCGGTGTGCCTGTTTGTTTTAGATATAGACAACCCTTATTTAGATGAACTTATTGTACTGGTACTTGGAAGCAGTATGGACAATTTGAAAACAAAGGTTAATAAATGGACAAATTTGATTAAGAAACTTACAGAAGATACAGAGGAGATTGCACCATCAAAATTCTACAAAGAAAAGCCTTATGAAGATGAACAGAAGTCTGATAATAATGGTAATTCTTTACAAAGAATGCACTGACAGACTATACTGCATGGTTACACTCTTTAAAAAGACTATATATTCAGTTTTTTGATACCTATAAATAAATAATATATCTTTTTGTAGATGTTCAGTATAAGACAATATGCAATATTACTGGTACAAAACAAAGCCTTTAAATTTAAATACTGGTATTTTAATGCCTTAGAATTTTTTTTAAATTTTGGCCTTTTTAAGGTGGTATGGGACACTTCCATGTTTGTGACGTATTGTTTATCGAAATAAACAATAAAAAAGTGTAATTATATTAGTAGTTTCTTTCCCAATATTGTCATCTAACAGCATAGCGCAGTGGGTTAGAGGGTTTACTACGAATCTGTGCGTCATGAGTTCGAATCCCGCTGGGGGTTTTACAATTTTTACCTCTCCAAATATTTTTAAAAGCTATTTTTTGGTTAAATATTGTAAAATTTGAAAATTCTAAAGCGGTGAAAGTATTTTAATGATAATGGACTTTAATCCACATTAATATCGACAGATGTCCCATACCACCTTAAGGGACACAGATATCAGAAAGTCGAAAATTTATCAAAATAGATATTTAACAAATTGTATGAGAAATTATTATTATACCCTTATAAATATTCTTCTATACTATTCTAACCAACAAAAAGTCCAACAAAATGAATGTTACTTCAGCCGGTCTTACATTTCTCATGTTGACCAGTCTGCCGGTCCAACATCAAAATTGTTGGACCACTACATCACAGCTAATTAATGTTTGTCCGATCTCGGTGGAACAGAAATAGCTAAAAGGCTGTGCAACATCTATGGCTGGTTTCTGCTTAAAATTCAATGACAGGGTGTAAGAAATCATGCAGTTATTGACTGGGATTTGGGTGACATATCTAATTTGTTCAATCTTCAAATAGAAATGTCGCCCTCGGCCTCCGGCCTTGGGCAACATTTCTGTCTTCAGGTCCAACAAAACATAATTATGTTGCCTTCATACCCAGTCAATAACTATAATGTGTACCCTTTCTAAAAACTAATATTGCAGTTGTGAACTGCAAAAAGGGTATGCTTTTATTAGCTCACCTGAGCTGAAAGCTCAAGTGAGCTTTTCTTATCACTTTTTGTCCGGCGCCCATCTGTCTGTCCGTTCGTCCGTCTGTCCGTCCGTCTGTAAACTTTTTACATTTTCGACTTTTTCTCCAGAACCACTGGGCCAATTTCAACCAATCTTGGCACAAAGCATCCTTAGGTGAAGGGAATTTAAGTTTGTTAAAATGAAGGGCCATGCCCTCTTTCAAAGGGAGGTAATTGAGAATTATTAAAAATTAGTTGGTATCTTTAAAAATCTTCTTCTCTAGAACCAATTGGCCAGAAAAGCTGTAACTTGCATGGAAGCATCCTCAGGTAGTGTAGATTCAAATTTGTTCAAATCATGATCACCGGGGGTACGGTGGGGCCACAATTGGGGGTCAAATTTTTACATAGAAATATATAGAAAAATATCTTTAAAGATCTTCTTCTTTAGAACCAATTTGCCAGAAAAGCTGTAAATTGCGTGGAAGCATCCTCAGGTAGTGTAGATTCAAGTTTGTTCAAATCATGATCCCCGGGGGTACGGTGAGGCCACAACTGGGGGTCGAATTTTTACAAAGGAATATATGGAGAAATATCTTTAAAAATCTTCCTTTCTAGAACCAACTGGCCAGAAAAGCTGTAACTTGCGTGGAAGCATCCTCAGGTAGTGTAGATTGAAGTTTGTTCAAATCATGATCCCCGGGGGTACGGTGGGGCCACAATTGGGGGTCAAATTTTTACATAGGAATATATAGAAAAATATCTTTAAAAATCTTCTTCTTTAGAACCAATTAGCCAGAAAAGCTGTAACTTGCGTGGAAGCATCCTCAGGTAGTGTAGATTCAAGTTTGTTCAAATCATGATCCCCGGGGGTACGGTGAGGCCACAACTGGGGGTCGAATTTTTACAAAGGAATATAT
>WFKH01011581.1:55275825-55287092 GCA_016163765.1 Magallana hongkongensis | reverse complement strand
TCTTCTCAGAAACCGATCGGGCAGAAAAGCTGCAACTTGTGAAGAAGCATCCTCAGGTAGGGAAGATTCAAGTTTGTTCAAATCATGATCCCCAGAGGTAGGGTGGGGCCACAATTGGGGGGGTGTCAAATTTTTACATAGGAATATATAGGGAAAAATCTTTAAAAATCATCTTCTAAAACAATATTTGTCTAGAAAAGCTGTAACTTTGGTCAGTTCAGATAGTGTAGATTAAAATTTGTCAAAATCATAACCTTCAGGAGTAGGGTTGGGCCACATTGGAGGGGGGGGTCCAATTTTACAAAGGAAAACATTTAAATTATTCGCAAAAACTCAAATGTTATTATATATGGTTTTACTTATAAGCAAGCATTTTGACATATTGTTGATTCTTTAAAATTGTTTAGACTCTGGCTCCTGGACAATTCTTGGGCCTTACAAGGAGTCCATAAAGCTGATTTTATTATGTCTATTGTTGCTCAGGTGAGCGATGTGGCCCATGGGCTTCTTGTTTTGAGTTATGTGATTGTGACATAATAAATGTGATTTCTTTACAATCACTTCTTTTGGATGAGTGATATATAACTGTGTAAAGCAAATTAGGTTTGTCGTCTTTAAGTATTAGTTGAGGTACCCAATTAGTATTTAACCACATTTTCAATTTTTTTCTAAGCTTGGTATTGAAGTGTGTTTCATCAGATTATCTGATACTCTGAAAGTTGTTGTGAAGTCAGGGATTGCAGAAAGCGCTACCACAAAGATTCAGGAAGAAGTTAACGGTATGTAAGGTCATTGTCACCAGTGTATTCTACAAGACTGTAATTTACTAGTCCTAGCCTTTTCAAACCCACATGGTTGTTGCAAGTGTAACTATGTATATAATGTACAGAATTAGTTTCATAAAAGTATTTGATTACAAAAAGCTTTGGATCAAAGATCAACAATTATTTTACGTATGCTTTTTAAAGTAGTAGTAGTTTTTTGGCGTATACATTACATACATTGCCATAAACCAGAGTTGAATGACAAACCACCAAGCAAGGCTGATATTTTGAGGACCCTCACCAGACATTCTGTGGGCATCCTCCTCTGGAAGAATCACTGCCAGGCAACTGTTACATGTGTGGGGGAAAATGTAGTACTGACTTCAGCTCACATATTTACTCCAGGTAGGAAAGATTCCAAATAAAGTTCTTGTGTATACCTTGAGTACTGTAAATTCTGAATTATACGCCAAAAATCCATATCCCAGTCTGATTAAAATCAAACCTTCCACTAGCTCCTTTATTTTGATGGTTGCGGAGCGACCATCAAAATAAAGAATTTGTGGTAGGTTTGATTTTAATCAGACTATCCATATCCCCGTGTAATTGCAAGAAGCACCCCTCCAGATTTTAAAAAAAAATCACTTTTATTTTTCTGACAGTCATGGTCCTAATGAAATTATAACAAAAGTTGGATGCACACGAATTAAGTAGTGGCATAAAATAAGGAATCTACAGTATATGTAAATGCATTTGGTCTGCATGACTGCCTTTTTAATGCATCAATTTAGAATTAGAACTGAAGGTCTGCAGATACATTTAGGTTGCCAAATTAACCATATAGGGCTGTTCAGTTGTACAATCTAGATTATATTAAAAATATATTTTTAGCTCACCTGAGCTGAAAGCTCAAGTGAGCTTTTCTGATCACATTTTGTCCGTCGTCCGTCTGTCCGCCCGTCTGTCTGTCCGTTCGTCTGTAAACTTTTCACATTTTGAACTTCTTCTCTAAAACCACTTGGCCAATTTCAACCAAATTTGGCACAAATCATCCTTAGTTATTGTATGGTGAATATAAATTGCAGAAATGAAAAATCGATCTTTATTCAAAGCGGAGAAAACCTCGAAACTGTAGAAAAAGGGGGGTGCATTTTTAAAAATCTTCTTCTCAAAAACTACTTAGTCAAATTCAACGTAATTAAGGGGAGACAGGACACGTATCACATGACTTTCATTGCAATGATACTTTGATGTGCTAACTCTATTATGACGTCATAATTGATTTGATTGTATGATGCTATGATGTGATTTATCCATTATGACGTCATACAGGATTTGATAGATCTTTTTCCCGTACTCAACGGCTCTAAAAAAGTCATTTTTACAACATGAGATGGGGGAAATTTAAAATTTTATTTTTAGAAATGTAAATGTATAAAATCATAAGCGGTTAATATAATCGGGTATATATTCTGATAATGATCCGTTCATGTTAATTGATAAATCTAAATAATGCATTACTTTATTGATAGTTTAAAACAGAAATTGTCACAAAAGGTCATAATTCCAGAATAAGGGGTATGGGTGATTGCTATTGTAGTATCTCTCTTGAATGGCAAGAAAGTGGCCATGAAAATTTTATAGGTAATAAAGCACATGCTAAGGTTGATATATGAAATTTTTTTCAAAAATTAATTGACAGGTTTTTTTGTGCCATCACATTTTGTTCAAATTTAGAATCAAAAACTTCAAAATTTGAAGCGCTGATTTGAGCAATATTTTGATAAAATTATGATATTGCTATGTGAAAAGGCCAATGTTGTAATTGATTTTGAAATTTGTTTCCATTCTTAAAATCAATGAATATAATTTGCAAATAAATTCCATCAAATAAAATAATTATTGCAGAAAATTGAAATTGTTAAAAAATTCATAATGACAGACAAGGGGGATAATTCCTATCAAAATATCTCCCTTGCAAGGTAAGAAAGTAGTCATGAAAATAATGCATGTTGTAGTGGACATCTAAATCTAAACGTGCTAAGAAAAGCAAAAAAATTTATTGACAAATAATTTTACACTGCAACGTCCTGTTCCCCCTTAAGCATAGATAATCCTTATGGTAAGGAAAATATAAATTGCAAAAATTATTGGCTAATTCTGATTCAAATTTGAGTAATTTACGAAAATAAAAATAAGACAGTGAGAATGGGGGTCAATCAGTTTAACTTCGGGCTCGATATTTCTTATACAGTGGGTGCCGCTTAATCTGATAGTCAACTTGTCAGAGAAAAATTATCAGATTAACCGATTATTAGATTAACCGATTTAGCGTTTTTGTGGTCTTTGATTTTGGAATAAAATAAAATATAACTTGTTTCAAGACATAATTTATCAATGAAAAGATATAATCTGTATGTCAATAGTTTGAAATGAAATAATTTACCTTGGATTAGCAATGAAATAGCATTTTAGTCTTTATTTTGTTTGTAAATGCTCGAAAGAAAATGTTTCTCTTTATTACGATGGTTTCAAAGTGGCCGCCATTTTGACAGGAAGTAATAAGAGGAAATGGCTAGAACAGTCCCTCTTTTCACCTTGACAATTTATTTTAATTCTTTTTGTGTTATATAAATGCTCTTAAAAAATTAATTATGCATGATAAAAAATTATTTGAATTTTATCAAGTTTTCTACCCCGATGTAAAATTGAAAGTAATCAGAATTTCCTCGATGTCATATGTTCCAAAGCCAGTCACTTTTGATTCAGAAATTACATGTTTAAATAATTCTTAATGGTGCAAGCCCAGCATGAAATTAACACTTGCAATTGGTAAATAAACAAACAATGAAATGTGTACACAGGTAAGGTCAGCCCTGTGTGCGATCATCCGGAACAACTATCGATGTCGGTAGCTTTCATCTTACGAAGAAGGGAGCCACCCGTGTGCGTTGAAGTGTAACTAATGCCCTGTAAAGAGTTACTGTGTACACAAGAGGGGTGTCAACCAATTAAACAAAGGAATATATATATACAGGTGTAAGATGGTGGTAAATCATTATTACACGGTCACAATCCTATCAGATTAACCGAAAATGACATTTTTTCCTATCAGATTATCAGGAAAAATTATAAAGGGATATATATGAAATGGTTCGGTGTTTTGATATTATATCAGATTAACCGAATTATTCGATTAACCGCTATCAGATTAAGTGGAACCCTCTGTATCGAAAACGAAAGTTCTGTTTGGAGCAACCATGTTTGACGCGTGATAAACGAGTCATACTGACAAATATGAATTTGCTTGTTGTGCAACAGTTTACGTTCAAAGGGAATATTTGAAACATCCAATTTATGTTTGTTCCGTTTTTATGAAGTAAATTGAGGTTAGATATTTCAATGCGTTGACATTTTCACTTGTGACAGTGGTTTTAGCTTGTTTTGATTTTCGTTTCTTTTTAACTTGAGGGGAACTATAGCATGCATTTTAGAATTTTTACGTATCGAATCAAATGTAGGCTTCGGTAAATCAGACAGCCGATGTTTTACATGTACCTGCACAAAATGGGCAAAATTGGATGCACTAATTACATGTAACATATTATAAAATACTATTCATTCTATTGGTACATGTAATGCGGTACGATCTCTTTGAAATTGTTGATTAATGTAACATGTTTTGTTAAGATGCTCAGCATTATCAGTCTAACCGGAGATTATTTTCGCTGCTAAAAATATATGTGTTTATATGATGAAAAAAAATGTGTTCTTTCTTTGTTTTAGTGCATTTTTCTTTTGTTTTAATTGTTTAAATTTTCTATTTACTAACCGTATCTGAGAGTTAAGCTTCGAATTATAAGCAAGATGCAGAGCTTTGCGCACAACGCTATGTTTGTACACAGAGCTAGGGACATGCTTTAGTTAGTTTACATTTTAAATGCAGTTATGCTGAATAGAAAATACCAAGTTTAAAAATCTTAAGTTGAATGTAATAAACTTATGTAAACAAAAACATGACTCAAACCAAGCTATGTATCTTGCCTATAATTTTACGATTGGGGCTGAAATTTTGGTTGATCATTAGAAAGGTCTTGCTAAAAAGATGATGTGCTGTATTGTAACTACTTTCTGGTGCCCCTTCGATGAATTGCATAAAATCTACACAATTTTTTTATAGTTTTTCAAACAAAAGTAAATAAAAACAACGTCTTTAAAACAGTTTCCATAGTTCTAACACGTTATTATTATGAGGATTAAAGTAATATATCGTAACGTTGTTCCTAAAAAATTATTGCAGCGGAAAATCATCATTGTTTGTAGACATTTGTTGTTTTTTAATAAAGATAAAAATAATGGAGAAGACCAATTACATTTTTGAAATGTTTGCAAAAATTTAGCAGAATTTATGGATATAGTGATAAAGAAGAGAATAATGATAAAATTTTACAGTTTTATTAAGAATTTCTTTATAATTTAAAAAGTTTCCTCTACCATTTAACATAAAAGTTAAAATGAATTTATTTTCACATGAATTTTTCAATTTACATTCGATTATTAAAGGTATCAAAAGAATGTATTTTCATTCTAAGACGCAATTAGCAAAAATTGTAGTCTTGTAAAAGAAAACGTGTCTATAGTAAATTCGCTATAGTTAGTATCACAAATTCGTTATACGATTATAACAAATTACGGATATAACGAAGTAAATCCATTGGTCCCTCGGACTTCGCTATAACCGAGTTTTATTGTATATGCAAATATAAGTGTAAAATTCGGATATTCATTTTTTTGTTAATCTACCGAGAGCCATATGGCACAATATCCTTTGTACGCCCATATAAAGCCAGTGTTGCTCAGGTGCGCGATGTGGCCCCATGGGCCTCGTGTTTATGCGCATAACAAAACTTCTAAGTCCTCACCCTGATAAATAGAATAATTTGAGAAGATATATTTTGTTTATACACTTAAGGGTCCTCGACACCCCTTGACTTCTACTTTTTATGACAGTACGTCACAAAATGGCAATTTCAACTCAATGTTAAACTGTTTATGTCACCAAAATTGGATGTCTATCTCTGTAGCGCAGTGGGTATAACTTCAGTCTTCTAGCCTGCAGATCCCGAGTTTGTTTATAGCAGGGACCTTTTTTTTATGAAATCAATACATTTTTAAAAGTTGATTTTCCCCCCAAAATTGAACATTTTATCGCATTATTTTTAAGTCAAATTGCAGTTTCCTTTTTGCCTTAGTTTTTCTTTTAATTTGTAGACAAATCAGAGATTTGGAACCATTTGCTGAAGATGTATTGTGAAAAGCTGTTTCCTTTATCAGCACTGAAATCGAAGACTTTTTGTAATCTGAGACAAGAATGTTATAAGTACCTGACCAAGAGTAAAGGAAATAGTACAAGTGGATTAGAAGTCTCATTTAAAGAATTCATTAGAAGTAAATGTTTTTGTTATGTATTTTTGGGAATTGTTGGTCCTAATTATAAAACATAAGACCGTGCAGAAAACTTGAATACATCACATTTGTGCAGTTTGATAGTTTGTCTTTCCAACCTGGGTTTTATAGCACTGAGAATTTCCAAAAATAAAAAGTTAATGCTAATATTTGAATCAATTTTGTTGCTGAATTTAAACCTATTACGTTACATTGTATGTATTTCAAATTTAGCACTCTGTGACAGGGATATGAATAATAGATTGACAACCAAAACAACATGCTGTTTTGTGCACAAAAAGTGCCAGAAATTTTGAGCAATTACTTATTTGAGTAAATGCAAAAATAATTTATTAGTTAGAGGTTAAGCATTGGTCACATTTAGAGAATGTTTAAAAGAAAATAATAACAGCCTTTATGTTTTACCGTACCAGGTATGTAGTTATTTTTGGCAATTATGGTATTTAATTTTTAATTTTTTGCAATTTACTTTCACATTGCAATAAATACATTATACAGAAATTATATCCAATAAATTACTGGTGCGCCAAATATTTACCCCGATATAGCAGCAGTAAGCTTGTGACTGTGAAGAATTTTCAAAATTAGTCATACTTCAACCAAGTCCAAATCAACCCTTGGTTAAAATTGGGGGTGGGGGGGGGGGGGTGGTAAAGGCTAAATGTAAATTATATACAGTTAAAGAAACTATGAAATAAAAACAGTATAGCACATTTGGTACAAGCTATCATCTTCAATGCAGTGATATAACATAGTATACATAAAACAATTTTTAATACAGATAACAATATTCATGTTTTGATGGTTATGAAAAAAAATGCAAAATTACAAAAATATACAGTAAAGACCATAACTGATATGTTTAATATTTTTCTTTTTAGAAAACTGGGAAACTACTATTCAAAAGGGTAAGTATGCTTTGAAATTCTTTTTATCAAGGCTAGAAGGTCATTGCCATATTTTATAGAATTTTTCTATGACGTTGATTTTAAGCCATACATATGAAATTGTATTATTATAATCCAAAAAGAGTAAAAGACGATATCACATAGTGAAAATAATTAGAAATCCATCGAGATGTACAGTTCTAAAATATATATACAAGGGCTTTTTCTGAAAGCTTTCTCAAGACCCACTGGACCTGTGTTAGAACTCTACCCTTTTTAAAGATCATAATTTTACTTTGAAAACAAACCCAACACTGCAATCGGTTTCATCATGCTTGGCTTTGAAGTAATCTTTCATCAGACATTGATGATCAAATTAAGTATTGGAAAAAGGCATGTGAACTCTAACAAATATAAATAAGAATGTACAATGCAATCTCATTGCATAATTGCAGCATCAGGATATATAAAATAGTAGCTCTTGATTTTGCATGCACATTTGCTGGTATTCTTACCCATTGAATTCTGATGAAATGAATTGTTGAATCCTGTACTATTTTAAACAAAAATCTTTGATTTCAGATATCTCAAATGAGTTAAGATTAGAAATGCGGAAAAATAGAGACAGTGCTGATGCTGAAAAAAGAGCAGGTGAATAACATTAATTCTTATGTACATGATCAAACAATCCCCCGACCCCACCCCAAAACCCCCCAAATTATCGGATGATTTTTTTTTTTTCAGCTACCGGTACTGATGCTCATTCTGATGTCAAATTCTCTACTAATTTATTACACTGTTAAAAGTTATGTTACACTCTAATTTTAACATATTGGCTGTATTTAAGGAGTTAAAGTATACCCTTAATGTACAGCTTATTTTTAAAGTTTGAGGTCACATTTATGTTGCCTGAACTTGTTCACTGTTTGTTTGCACTACAGAATGGTACCAGATAGAAAAAAATATCGCTGTTCAACAGCAAGTTTTCATTTTATATGACAACTGTAGATTCCTTAGTTTACGCGAGTACTTAATTCCGCGATTTAACCGTTTTGCATCAAATCACGAGAATATGAAATCGCAAACGCCAAATTATTATCTAGTTTTACTGAGTTTACAATTTTTTGAAAAAAAAAGCGAGATTTTAAAATTTGCGAGATGAGCTTCTCGTAATTTTATGTGGTTATTAATTCCTTGCATTTAATTAGGAATCTACAGTATTTAAAACATGGTTTTGAACCAGAAATCTCAAAATGAATTCTTAAAATTATAATGAAGGACATTTTAATCACTTTACATTGTTAATCCTCAATCTTCCTTCAAATGAAATGTCTTTATTAAAAATTCAGTCATTAAATGTACACTTTCCCTTATAAGCACCCGTCCAGCTTAATTAATTGTCACAAAATAAGGGCCACCATTTGTTACCTTATAATAGAGTTTTTAACCGGGTTTCTTAAAGGAAAAATCCGGTTATTGAAATACTGAAAATGGCAGGCGGCTACCAGAAGGGTACCCCTATTGTACGGATTACTCCTCCAACAGTTTTCAAGATAGGAAGTTGTTCTTTTGCTGATCAATTGTACATATATCAGAGATGTGCATATTACTTGGATTTTGTTTTTTGATCATTTATGAAAAAATATACCACCTGTTGAACTTAGTTATTTTTTGGCAAAATATTGCATGAAGGGTACCCCTATTGTATGGATAACTCTTCCTACAGTTTTCAAGTTAGAAAGTTGTTGTTTTGAAGATCCATGATTCATATGTTTGTTTGTATATATAGTATAGTATAGATAGTATAGTAGAGTGGTTAACTAATTTTTGTTAACCTATGGCAAACACATTATAGTATACCATAACACTTCCATCTCGATACGATCCGGCCTCAACACCTATTTTACCTCTCAAATGCACAGTGAAGTTAAGATGTGATGAGGTACACTTACATGCTCCGTACAGGACGTATGGGTTGTCCTGCAGCTTAAAAATAAATAGATATAAATAAATAATGGACCACCGGTGTACCAAGTCTGGTGACAGTGGTACTATTTTTTCAGTGGCCGGATGCATATAAGCGAGGTCATGTCAAATCTCAAAATTAAAGTCATAATAAATCATAATAAAAAATTGATGATGAGAACATAAATTTACAGTTTTTACTAAAATAGATGATTTATTAAAGTTTTAGCCAAATGTATCTTTCCTAGGGTAATTGCCGTTTGTCATCCATTAACAATTTTAACTTCATTTTGAAAAGTGCATGGTAATTTGTCGCTTTACAATATTGAATTAAATATGTGTTCTATCTTACGAAATCTACTTTTAAATTAATAATATCCTATGCATTGAATACTTGTAGAAATAAGCTGTTTGCATTTTGTGTGCATTATAAATGAAAGTCTGAATATTGACTATTAACGTAGCTCGCGGGTTTGCTGATGTCACAATAAGATTCAACGTAAAAAGTTGACTGTCTTAGCAAAATCATATATTTTTGAAGAATTACAGATAATCTTAAGAAACATAAAATGAGATATTTTTAAAAGGCTTGAATGCAGTTTATTCAAACATTTATAATTATCAAGTGCTAAAATTTTAAGACCTGACATACGACCACATTTTGTTCTATAAATATGAGTGTCCTTTGGAACTGTTCTATTTAAAATCATGTTTTGGCAAGTAAATAAATTAAACGATAATGCATTAACATTGCTTCTTTTACAGTTAAAACTTCTGTATTTTCAACTACAGATCGAATTATTAACATCCTTTTGGCTATAGCTAATTATCGAATACAATTACAAACTTATTATGTCAATAGTTTTGGGGTATTTATTTTTGCATTGATTGACTCAGAGTTTCAGGAAAAGAAAAATAGTCATTTTTCTTCTCTTCACAACCTTACATTAATTGCATTTGTGCATTGATATCATTCATAATAATATCTAATTAGTATTTATATGTTCTAATATGTGTTAATCAGCTAGTCTTGTCAATCAACGCATTTTCATTTTTTGGTTCTCAGACGTAAGAAAATGATGATCTCGTGCTAAAATTGGCCGAGAACACATTTTGATTATTTTTGATGAATTGATTCCAGATTATCTCTTTTGTTATGTGTTGAGTAGAATTAAATTCGTCTGGTTCGTTTAAAAATTTGGAGCATAGTTTTGAAATGCGTTTCCCGACTAAGATATGCATGTTACTATAATATATATCATAGATTAAATGATGTTGCTTGATTTTATCAGTGATACTGTGTTTGAAACACGATAACATCATCACCACGCAGACGAATCTCAAATAAATTTTAGAAATAAAACTCTGAAACCTATGGATCATGCATGCAAATTTTCGGGGTAGGTTTTCTCACAAGCAGTAAACCTGCAAGCTACCTTAAAGGCCTGCAGGTCTCTTATTACCAAAAATTTACAATTGTTGGCCCCTTGAGCCAAGGTTTAAATAATCTGAGATTCCTCCAGGTAATCTAATTAAGGAATAAGGAACCATTTTGGTTGGGGCGTGATCAAATCCAATAATGCCTGAAGGGCTTTATGATAGATTTGATCACATCTTGACCAAAATTATCACTTCATAATAATCAAAGAATGATTCCTTATTTCTTACATTTATATAATATTCAACAATTGTACAATTAATTGTTAGAATATCAATTATGTAAACCCTGCTTACGCCCCAACTAATAAGTTATTTGAATTTATTGGACTGTACATTACAAAATCGATTCTTAGTGTTATCACAGACAAAGACATTGGAAAATGTAAATATATATTGGTAATATTTGTGGGGAGATATTTCACCATATCAAATGTAGTTCTTTGTATAATACTTGTGTATAATATGGTTTGTATTCAGTCTTGTGTGTTTACAGAAACTGAAAATGCCAAATTTATAGTTCGATATATTTTAGGGTTTTAACTGCCAAAATTTTTAGTTGCAGAATTAAAATACTAACAAGAGAGAGAGAGAGAGAGAGAGAGAGAGAGAGAGAGAGAGAGAGAGAGATATGTAACAGCTAACTTATAATAGCAACAATATTCAAAAACTTTAAGATATTTGTCTGATTTAAAAAAGCTTATCTTTTTAGAAAACATCATTCAGGAATTGGCAAAAAATAAAGAAG
>WFKH01011581.1:55247656-55258721 GCA_016163765.1 Magallana hongkongensis | reverse complement strand
TGAGACCAATAAAACCACAAGAAAAATCTGAACACAGCGTGTTCTAAATGTACTGTACTATTTAATATATACACAGCGTGTATATTATTCAACTTGCGGTGTAATTCTGAACACAACATGTTCTATACACGTATCAACCAATACACAGCGTGTACTGTAAAACTTGCGGTATAAAATATATTCACAACAAAATTCTGAACACAGCGTGATCTAACCATGCTATTCAACAAATACACAACGTGTATTGTACAACTTGTGTTGTAAAGCCACATGAACCATGTGTAAAACGAAATGCACGGATTATCAATCCTTTCAAACCAAGACTTCGTCATTGGTAGAATTAATTCGTTTTCAAAGGTTTTACAAACCTTATAACTAAGACAACGTCTTAGAAAATTTTCAAAGGTTTTACAAACCTTGTAACTAAGACCACGTCTTAGAAAATTTATTAAACACCGCAATAACCATATAACCGACAAAGGCCCATGTCCCGATGTCGCCAGAAAAAATATGAGTGTTTATCACAATGGACGCACTATTTATACGGTATGTGACGTCATTTCCAGGTAGGTTTTAAGCTTTTTTGAAGGGCGATCCCGATCATAATAGCCAGGAAATAATGCTACTTGATACTCCGATATGCCGAAGGCTGGATGAAAAGAATGCTTTCTTTGGTGTTTCATTTGCATATGAAGGTAGCTAGCATTGCAGAAAAAAAGTTATTTCATGTTGGGTGATAATATGAAATATATTTCTGTTAGCAATGATAGCCCATATAAAACTATAAAGAAGGCATTTTACAGTATCAAGCATATTTAGATCTATCCCTGAACCATTTAATCAATTGTCCATAAAAAGTGAGTGGAAGTATATACCGGTATATCATTATTAGCGTCCATCAGAACATTAAACAGAAGGAACAGCCAGCTTTTTCATTTATGTGAAGGTTGCCGTGGAAACTCTTGTTACAGTAGTACTTTGAACTATGAGTGCAAGCAAAGTCCATACCATAAGACATCAATGAAACATTAAAATATATTTTTTATAGCTACGGTATTTGATTTAAAGATAATATAAAAATAGGTAAACAATGCATTTCAGAGCAGTTTTTAAGCGTCCTCCACACCTTTGGGGAAAGTTTCGCATACAAGCTAAAACTTCTGTATTTCTTAGAGGTATGAAATTTTAGCATGCATTCATCTTAAAAATGACAGAAAAAAGTTCAATTTTGGGGGGGGGGGGGGGGGGGTTTAAAAAATTTATTGCTTTTCATTAAAACAAAAGTTCCTGCTGTATTCGAGCTCGGGACCTGTAGGCTTGGAGACTGAATCTATACCCATCGGGCTACAGATATATAGAAATTTGGCAATATAAACAGTTACACAATGGGTTAAAATTGCAATGTTGTGAAGTACTATCATAAAAAGTAAAAGTCACATGGTGTCGAGGAACCTTAAAGGAATACGTACATTCATACATTAACAGGCCATTTTTTACTGAATCGTTTAGATTTTTGTCTTTTCAGTTTCTGTATGAATTACAATCAGTTTTCATAAAAATGGGGGAAAAATACCTAAGATGTAAATATTTATGTTTTATAAACAGCCCTATACGGTGCATCATATGAAGCCACTGTCTGGAGTCTGCATAGCTCTATCCTACCCATGGCTGCCTAACCACAGAAAGAATCATAAATTTGAATATTCATGTGTTATCTCTTACTGCACACTTTTAGTGGGCTGTGACAGCATCAGTAGTAAACAGCATTTTTTTATGTAAAACCGGCCATGATTGGATAATCTGTCAAAGGTCACATAAAATGTCATCCTCTGACTATGCTTTACTCGATCACACTGGTTAATTCTTATTGTTAACAAATATTTTAAATTTTCCTTTTTTGAAGGTGGCTGATGTTGGAGTGTGTTTCTTTAGATTATCTGATACTCTACAAGTTGAGGGGTTAAAGATTGCAGGCTCCCTAAAAAAGCAAATTGAGGATGAAGTTAAGGGTATTCAAATATTCTATATGTTCTTTGTTCATGTTATGATAAAATTTTAAAGTCATACTTCATTGCATAATCAACTTTAAAAAAGATTATTCATTGGTATTTTGATTTAAACTTTTTAGAATTAAATTATAAAGCTATTGAAATGAATAGAATTTTTTAAAGGAAACTAAATACAAATAACATTTGCTATTAAACATTTCTTCTGCATTTCATTTTGCATTTGACAAATTTTCAATAAGCCAAATTTGCCCATGGACTGTCAGTGAGGGTGAATGCACATTGGGCTAAATAAAAAGGGACAAGCATTCTAAGCACATTTTAACTGTAACAGATTTGGAATGCAAAAAGTCAAATAAATTTGAAAAGCAATTGTTTCATTATGAAAAGCTTCTGATCAAGGACCAACAATTATTTTATACATGTTTTTTAAACCAGAGTTGAAAGACAAGCCACCAAGCAAGGCTGATATTTTGAGGACCCTCACCAGGCATTCTGTGGGCATCCTCCTCTGGAAGAATCACTGCCAGGCTTCTGTCACTTGTGTGGGGGAAAATGTAGGGCTGACTGCAGCTCACATATTTACTCCAGGTAGGAAAGATTTCGAAGTTCTTATTTGTGAATATCTTGACTATGTATAAAGACATTTGGACTGCATGACTGCCTAAATTTTAATGCATCTAATTAAAATTAGACTGCAGAACTGAATCTCGATCTCCGGAAAAAAAAATAGGTTGCCAAACCAAAGAGCCATACAATTCTACACTGTGTTATATTTGCATATAAAATTATATCTAGTATACCCGGTATTTAATTTATATTCTTAATGCCTGAAGAATGTTTTGGTATTAAATATTTTCTCAGGCTGTTTTAGGAAATTAGGAAAATGAGGACCTAGCATGCAAAGTTCATTTTAATTTTTTTTGCAGGTTTTGCAGATAGAACACATTTTGTCAGGTACTACAACATGTTTTGGTTGAAGAAAGGTGCCTTAACTTTTGTCCCTCACTTTTAATTTGTAGATAAATCAGAGATTTGGAATCATTTGCTACAGATGTATTGTGAAAAGATGTTTCCTTTATCAGCACTGAAATTGAAGACTTTCTGTAATCTGAAAAAACAATGCTATATGTACCTGGCAAAGAGTGAAGAAAACAGAGGAAGCGGATTAGAAGTCTCATTTAAAACATTCATTGAAGGTAAATGTTTTTGTTATGTAATTTTGGATATTGTTAGTCCTAATTATAAAACACCATGCTGTGCAGAACATTGAATATGGCACATTTGTGTAGGATTATAGTTTGTCTTCCCAACCTGATGTTTCATAGGATTGAGAATTTCCAAAAATAAAAATTCAATGCTTATGTTTGTATCAGTTTTGTTGCTGAAATTAAACCCATTATGTATTTCAAAATTTAGCACTTTGTGAATAATAGAATGAATAATAGATAGACAGCCAAAATAACATGCTGTTTGGCGCACTTCGATAAAGTAAACATATAATGGCCAGAAATGTTTAGTCATTACTTTTTTTGAGAAAATGCAAAAATAATTTATTGATTTGTTAGAGGTTAGACATTGGTCATACTGAGAGAATTTTTAAAAGAAAATTACAGCCTCCATATTATACCTTATGTACAATTATTTTTGCGAACATCTAAATTTCACTTTTTTTGCGATAACTTTTACAATGCCAAAAATACAATATGCAGAAATTATTTCGATAAATTACTGGTGTGCATAATAAAAAAAGGTTACGTATTTACCCCATATATGCCAATTTTGTGACACACATTAAAAAAGGATATATGGAAGCAGTAAGCTTGTGACTGTGTGAAGAATTTGCAAGATTAGTCATGCTTCAACCAAGTCATATTTCACCCCTTGGTCACATCTGGGGGTGGGGGTAAAGGCTTAATGTAAATTACAAAGAGGAGTTCAAAATTTTATACAGACATACATGAAAAAAAAAAATTGATGAAATTTTGAGATAAAAACAGTAAAGCCCACTTGCTACTACAAGCTAGAGATATCATCTTCAATGCAGTGATATTACATGGTATACATTAAACAATATTTAATACAGGTAACAATATTCATGTTACAATGGTTATGAAAAAAATGCAAATTACAAAAGTATACAGTAAAAATAGACCATAACTGATATACTGGTATTTAATATTTCTTTCAGACAACTGGAAAACAACTATCAAAAAGGGTTAGTATGCTTTGAAATTCTTTTTATGAAGGCTAGAAAGTCATTACCATATAATAGAATTTTTCTAAGACTGATGAATTTAAGCTATAAATGTGTACCATTATAATATGAAAAAAATGAAAGATGATATCACATAGTCAAAATGATTAGAAATGGAGATTTACAGTTCTAAAATATATGCACAAGGGCTTTCCTAAAAGCTATCTTGAGATCCACTGAGCCTGTGACAGGACACCGCCTTTTGTAAAATCACTTTTTATGATAGTACATCACAACGTGGCAAAATTTGGCTTTTTTTTTTGCAAATTTTACTTTGAATCACAATCCCTTAGCATGTGCTTTTACCATGCTTGGCTCATTGAACTGTTATACATTATTGTATGTCATTATTCATATAATAGATGTAATATAATCTATACAAATATATTCTCAGTGTAGGTCAATATGCATTTATATTGACTTAGAGTAATTAATATTGACATCTAATACATAAAAAAAATGAATAAGGGCAAAAATTTCCTGTGTATCTTAGATCAATATTAGACACTCTGGGTCATAATAAAGTGAATAGCAGAATTGCAGGTGTGGATTATAGTGCAGATGATAAATGAGAGGTACAGATATAGTGAACCTATTTGTAATTTGTGAAGAAAAGTATGGAACACCATAGCTGCCTTAAAGTCAATTTCATATGATATGAATTGGTATAAATTTATATGCAATAGTAATATTATTTTATGCAGTTGTAATATCATTATGTAACATTTTTAAATAAGTTTTCTCTTTATGTCACAAATGAGATAATTTTATTCCTATGCCCTGAAAATTGCTGAATGGTTATATTGCCCTCCCGAAAACAGTTATATTTCATAGGAAATAGTTGCATTGCCCTCCCGAAACCGAAACCCTCGCGTGCAATAATTCTGCATATTAATTATGTTTGGTTCGAAATTTGGCTAATCAAACGTAAACAGTTCCTCGAAAATAAAAATGTCAGGACAGCGTCTGCTATCCAGAAGAACCTTATTTTAATCGATTAATTTGAAAAATTATCTACTTATTGAAAGCACCGATCGACATTTTACAAAACATTGATTTGTAAGATATGAAGATGCACTTATAATTAAAATAAACTTGTTAATGAGGTAAATATGTTCTTAAACTGATTTTGATTTTTTAAAAAGTGTTATATAACATATATTACATGTCTTCTCGGGCGACAATACCAGAATATTTGTCCCTCGGTGACAGGAAAGCCCTGGAGTGTCATGACATAACACTACAGGGCTTTCCTGTCACCGAGGGACAAATATTCTGGTATTGTCGCCCGAGAAGACATGTAATATATGTATAATATATACTGCTAACATCATGATATACATGTACATTGATTACATCATTATATTCAGGGGTAAAATCTTTATATGAAGTGGTAATGTCATCATTATGTCGTAAGATCTTTATGTGCAGTGGTTTATTCATTTATTAAGTGTTACATGCAATGGTAAATCCTTTTAAGATGTGACAATTTTATTACATGCCGTTGTTGAGTCATTATATGAGGTGGTCAGTTCTTTACATGATGTGATCATTTCATTATATGGTGTGGTGACTTCTTTATGTGCAGTCATACTTTATGATGAGGTTGTAAACAGGTTCTTGCTGAAAAGTTTTAATGGGGAAGAGATCCAGTTTTGCCGCTTTCATTGTGACAGTGCACATTTCCTGGTCAACTTGTCATATGTTTTGAATTCATAAGAGAGAGAAAGAGAGAGAGAGAGATAAAGTTTTTCTGTCTTTCATACATCGATATAATAATATGGATCGTTGAATTCTTTTTGTGTGAAAAATCGAATGCATTATTAGTAGAGTATGCGTTTAAGTTTAAAAGTAAAATAAATTACACAGAAAATGGACCAAGCTTTCCTTCTAGCATTTTAAAATCAAAGCACAGAGGCTCATTACGAACGTTTTGTCTTCTTACTATGCGACCACCCCTATATGTACTATATAAGATACATGTATTTTATAGTAAAGGGTTGGTCACATAGTAAGAAGACAAAAAGACAATCCCCTGTGATCAAAGTTGAAAGACATTTGTTACAATGTACCACCTGGTAGGTGCTAGCATGATGTAATCCCTGGCTGATCAATGTTTTAGGTATTTTTTCACTATACATTGTACTACTGTGGAATCATTAAAATTCTTGGGTGCCAATTTTCGTGGATTGCTTAAATTTTACAGGTTCGTGGGGACGTAATTTCATACATTCTCTTTTACCTTCAAAAGGAAATATGACTCTATAGCCCTAATTTATTTATTCGTGTCGGATGTTAATTCGTGGATAAGGTCAGACAAGCCACCCTGAAATCTAATGATTCCACAGTATGTAAAATTTCAATGACATAACCCCCCCTTCTAGATCTGTGCATGCAGTTAGGAAGATTACCTTATGTATTTTGATGTTAACATAAAACAATTTGATTTCTACT
Organism: Magallana hongkongensis; assembly: GCA_016163765.1. Lineage (NCBI taxonomy): Eukaryota > Metazoa > Mollusca > Bivalvia > Ostreida > Ostreidae > Magallana > Magallana hongkongensis. Next base: position 55,252,004 of record WFKH01011581.1, on the reverse strand, counting down.
TGCCAGCATGTTTTACATATATACATGTAATTCTTCGGAGCTTCATGAATAAATCTGATTCTGACTCTTCAAAAAACGTTTGAGTTTGCTCTTGATCATTATTTAAAATCATTTTGTATTTTAGTAGCATTCATATAAACACTTGGAACAAACTTATCCATACATTGCTGATTCATTCATTTTTGTATGACTTGCTTTTGACAATGTCAGCCGGTACATATATTTTAGAAAACGACATATTTTCCTAAAAAAAAAAATACACCAACTTTATTGATCGATGCGTTACGGTTTTTTTAAAATCCCTTGTCCAGCAGAAGATATTTCCAATTCATGTTTGTAAAGGGACAAAGTCGGTAATTTTAAAAATAATTAAGCACACGTGTAAAATATTACAATGACGAGCATTTTTGAATCTAATTTATTCCCACATTAATTATATTCAAAACCATCAGAATACGGGTAATACCTTTTTATGCAATTAAAATACAGTTATTTCGGCGAGTATTTTGCCAACCTGCGTAACCACTTGGCGATACTTGAGACCATGAAGTATGCGAAAATGTAAAACTCCGAACTTAAACTTTGGAGGGTTTGTTTTTTTCAAAGTTTAATATTTTTAAATATGCCTCTTTGAAACAAAAATCAAAAATGGCAATTTTCAATAAATTGTCTGGCTCTTAATGTTTATGTAAAATTAATTTTGTTTCAAGGAGGCAGTTTTTCATAACAACGAGAATTCCCCATTAAAAAGCATGAAATCAGTCACATTTTTCAGTGTAACCATTTTACAATTGATTTAATGCATGCATGGATCTAAAGGAGGGGGGGGGGGGGGGGGGGGGGAAGGACCCCCCTGGAAAATTCAAATTTCTTAAAGGATGACTGCACTTAGCGCCGGGTTTTGGGTCCTTTTCGGTCGCTTCTGTTGCGTTCATTTCTTAACCTAATATCACTTTTGTTAAATTTTTTAAAGAGTCTAGTAAATTTCAACATGAATTAAGATTTTAGACTGTGATACAATAAGCTCATTCTATGTTTTTCTCCTTACAACTTTCGAAAAAAACAGAATTTTCGCTTATCTGCCCTTGATCAAACATAAGCTTGATATTAATATGCATGAGAGGTGGAGCTGACATTATCAGAATGGTACTAAAATAAGACTAGCATGAATAACAATGCCATGTATAAAAATTAATGTGATCACTCTTTCACCATAACCCTATCTATTCTATATGGTACAAGTATACTATTTACTATGGTTTCAACAATTAGACCACACCCATGTAAGTACAGAAGGCTTTAAATCAATGCTTGACAACGTAACGTGTTCGAAAACATTGTCCTAGTTAGCATATAACATGCTATCTTACACGTCACGTGATAGAATTTTGTATTCACAAAGTTACCTGAGGTGAGCAATCACGTGGTGAATTATAATATTTAACATGCATCAACCCTTGGTTACAACAGGGAAAGCGAAAGTAAGAAGAAGCAGTTTTTTCTCATTTAAACCATGAGCGCATGTTTGTCTATTAATCTGCCTTTGACATAACTTTGATAGTGCAAATATACAACTACTGTTAAACGGAGAACAATAGACAAACATGCGCTGACTATGTATGAAGTCAGTATAAAAGTGGGCGTCCTCATTATCTTATGGAGATTCAAGAAATCGTGAAGACCCCCGCCTATGAAAACAAATTCAGACTTGGTAACAACATACTTTTATTTAACGCAATTACGTAAAGTTGCAGTTAAGATGTTGACCATTTCTGAAATTGAAAGAAAAATTCTTCTTTCAAAAGTTTATTTTCTCGCAAATATCGCATGACCATAAGTGCAGTCATCCTTTACATAAAATTACCAAAAATTTGCCTCGGACCCCCCTCCCTTTCGGCAAACTTAAATATTCATCGGACCCCCTTACCCCCCATGGAAAAATTTTCTGGATCCGCACATGCAGTGGTCTAATAAAAATGGTATGAAGTTTCAAAATACAATTCTTAATTGCTTTTTACAAAATGCTGCATGGAAAAAAGATTTATATCGCTTTCTGTTAATTTAATTTTTATCTGCAACAGCTTTATGGAAAATAGCAACAGCTTTATGGAAAATAGCACAGGAACTGCATCACCTTCTCTGTAGAATTGAAAATACAAATTAAAATACATGCACAATGAGCTTAAATTTTAAACGGTGGATCAAACAACCATTAAAAAAAGAGGTTTAGTCCAACCAATTTCTTTATTATTTTTTAAAAATCAAAAGAAATTAAAAAAATAATTAAAAAGGAATTTTTTTTTATGTCCATGAAAGAATATCTGCCTATTCCTTTTGTGTTGGAGACATTGATCAGTGAGGGGTTATATATCATGATAGCACCTATCTGGTTCATTGTAAAAAGGGTCTTTCGACTTCGAGTTTAAAATGCTAGAATGAATGCTTGCTTCATTTTTTGTAATTTATTTTACTTAAAAACATAAACGCATACTCTACTAATAATGCATTCGATTTTTCACACAAAAAGAGTTCAATGATCAATATTATGATATCGATGTATAAAGGACAGAGAAACTCTCTCTCTCTCTTTCTCTCTCTTATGAATTCAAAACATACAACAAATTGACCAGGAAATGTGCACTGTCACAATGAACACGGCATCTTTTTCAAAATAAAACTGGACCTCTTCCCCATTAAAATTTTCAGCAAGACCCAGTTTACAACCTCATCACACTATTAACTGCTCATAAAGAAGTTACCACACCATATAATGAAATGATCACATTATGTAAAGAACTGACCACATCATATAATGACTCAACAACAGCATATAATAAATCTGTCATATCGTATAAAGGATTTACCATTGCATGTAACGCTTTCACCACAATACATAAAGGTTTTACCACCATGCATAATGATTTTAACACACCATAACATGAAATTAGTACTGCATATAATGAACTTACCACCTAATGTCAAGAAGTTCCACTGCATAAAAGGATTTTCCAACTGCACATGAAGAGTATACCACATAACATAACGATTGAACAACAATACATTATGAGTTAATTTCTGTATAAAATGAGTATCACATCAAATAAAATTTAATATTTATTTATAGCATATAATGAATAAACCACTGCACATAATGATCTTACGACATAAAAAATATTACCACTTCATATAAAGATTTTACCCCTGAATTTAATGATGTAATCACTGTATATAATGATGTTAGCAGTGTATATAATGATGTTACCACTGCATATAATGATATTACCATTGCATATAAAAGATATACCAATTCATATCATATGAAATTGACCTTAAGGCAGCTATGGCGTTCCATAGAAAAGCATGTAATTTACAAATTGTAACATCAGGATATAACAAGAATAGACATGAGTTAACCCATATCCAAGATATTCGACTTTTTAACTACTTGAATTTTCACTGTGCTCAGCCGATCTCTTAAGTTAAAATCACTGAACTTGTTAAGAAACTGATGTATATAGTTCTTCATGTCCGTATTAAATACTGCCACCCGTCATTAGCAAACAGTGCACACATCTGTGCTTAAACAGAGTCTACACAAGTGCGACCAGAAATATGGTGCAGGTGTTGCGTAACCATTCCATCGTTTAAAAAAAAGAAAAGACTGAAATAACACACACTCATACACAACAAAAAATTAAAAGAGATTGTGTGATAACTAACGAACAATAATCATGAAAGTAATATAATTATTGTAATAATATAAGCAAGATTCATTAGTGAAAAAATTGTCAATCGAAGAATGACCTATATTTTCGTGAAAAAGACTGAGGAGGCAGCTAGTGTAGGAATATGAATACATCACATTTACATTTCTTGGGGTGGGGTGTTTTTCAAAATAATTTTACGTTAATTTTGTTTTCTTCCACGTATTACATATACATCGATATTCTAAACATTTATTGTAATGTTGTATTTGCTGATCATGAACAGAACTATATTTTTCAGCGCAATTGTGTAAAGAGTACCTGACTATAGTAATATATCTTGAATAGATAGTAGGCACTGATCGAATATATTAAAAAATAGTAGCTCTTAACTTTGCATGCATACTTGCCAGTATTCTTTCCCTATTAATTCTGATGAAATGAATTGTATGAATCCTATACTATTTTAAACAAAATTCTTCCATGTATTGAGCTGACTTTACTGACTTTAATTTTTTTTGGTACCTTTTAGATATCTCAAATGAGTTAATATTGGAAGAGACTAAGAGAGAAAGAGACAAAGCTGAAAATGAAGGTGAATAACATATTAGTTATATCATGTTATTTATTTTACCCCCCCCCCC
>WFKH01011581.1:55205584-55231620 GCA_016163765.1 Magallana hongkongensis | reverse complement strand
CATTATATGATGATCGAAACTTTGTTGCTATTGACAAAAGTCTTGTTAAGGTCTTCCGTTTCCAACGGAAGACCTTCTACTGATTCTGTTGGAAATTCTTCATTATTATTTTTCTTCTTCTTTTTCTTCTAGACGTTTTTTTAAACCTTAACATCTCGCTTGTTTTTCACCCGATTTTATTCAAATTTTCAGGGTTTATTGGAAATGCCAATAGCTCACTATAGCACAAAACATTGTGAAATCGATACTTCTGGTTTTGAGTTATTCCCCTTTGAATATTTTTTTAGTGGGTCTCGTGTACCTGCAAAGGCTCCGAGATGATCAGTAGCAAGTAGTTTTGATTTACAAATCTTTAATGTAGACATCTTGAACTTTATCCTCCCAGTCTTATATGTTTGATTAACCCACGTATACTTCTTAAAAAATCACATCGAAATTTATGTTTCAAAAAATGCTAAATTTTGCTTACATCTTTGCTTCATAACTTTTTAGTAATAAATATGTTCTAAACACTTATAGAACAAACGTTGTGCCAAATATTAAGGGCTTTTATTTGATACCATAAAAAAGGGGCTAGCCCCTTAAATTAGGGGTCTAGAACCCTTAAAAGTCTTTGCTTTTTAACTCTAAAACGGTAAATTTTTTTATATGGGCGTCGCTGAAAAAAATGTTGTTTGTGGTCTTATTAATCTCATAAAGCTGTTTTTATGTTCGGGTATTGCATAATATGAGGGCAAACAGTATTACGTGTAGACCAATATTCGCGGCAATTTGGCAAAGTAAACGAAAGTCTTTGTGCGTACAAATGAAATAAAGTTACCATTGAATGTATACCGGTTTATACGGGATGCCTTAATTTATAAGAAAGAAGTTTTTTTTTAAGTATACATGCTTTTATTTGAGGACTATAAGTCATTTTTGTTAAGTTCTTATAGTGAACAATCCTTTAAAAACGAGAAACAGAAAATATAAACATTCTATTTCTTTTCTAGTAAATCTCAAATTACGGATTAAAAAAAACCCCAACCTTCTATGTACTACATTTTAGTTATTAAACTGCATGCATTTGAAATCTATCTGGGATCTGAGCTGCGTGTGTCTACCATTACGTAACCTATCTTCCGCCCGCGGCCGAGGATATCGATCGCGGCAGGACTACCTAGCGGTCAGCGGTATCTACTACTGACACATATGGGTTTGTTTAGCCGCAAACATATAGATTTTTTTTAATTTTGAATACATATACATGTAAAAGTTTATTTTTCTTAAATTGAATAAAAAGTTAGAGTGTTAATTAATAAATCGTTCTGTTAATTGATAAAAGCAATGTCATACCCAATCTGAAGCATAATAAGACATAGAACAAATGTGGGTTTTTAAGTAAAAAAATTAACTTTTATTTGATACATTTTAATCATTATACTGCAAGCATTTCAAATCTTTCTGGGTTCTGAGCGTAATCCATCCCTCGTCCGCGGCCGAGGAGATCGATCGCGGCTGGACAACGTACCTAGCGGTCAGCGATTATCTAATACACACGATTCGCGTCTTACATATATGTGTTTATTTTGCAGCAAACACAAGAACTGTTTTAAGTTTATGCTATAAAAGTTTCTTCATCTTCAATTGATTTAATTAAACGATAGAGTGTAAATAAAGAAAGCGTTTTGAAAAATAATAAAAGCGATATTATTCCAAATCAAAAGCATCGTGAGACATATAATTATCAAGGTGGGTTTGTAAGTCTTAAATACTAGTTTTGAAAAATTGTACAAATAATGTTTAATGTTTAAGATCAACACAAAATACCCACAAATATATACCCTTTAAATGATGATCATCCCTCGCACATGACCGAGGATATACCGTGCGAGTGGACAAGTGATCCGCGGTAGTTTCTTGTGCTTCAATCTTATCACACGTGCATGTTAATTGATAATCTGTACGAACACCAGTATTAAATTGTTTGTTTTATTTTTAATTCAACTACATTGGTTTAAGATGAAACGATAAATTTATCTTACTTGCACAGTTGATTTAGCATTAGTTTGAACGATAGTGCATAAATTCATATAGAAACTTGACCATCAATGGAATAAAAGTAAGCAATTAGTCCGAATCTAAATATGCAATTAAGGGTAATTGTTTATTTAAAAGATTAAATACAATACAACGCCGAGATTTTGACCGGTACGTGTTAAACTTGTGTTTCAACATAAGATTTACCCATGATTATTTCAGTTTGTTAATGCTGAAACTTTCTTAAGTTCAAAACTTTTGCGCCAATGTTATCTATATATTTACTGGTGTGGGAATTAATATTCGACCAACACAAAATCGTGTAAAAGTAAAAGAAGTTTTTTAAGAGTTGTACACAAATTTAGCAGGTGTACAAAGTAAAAGTGAATTAAAACAAAAATTAAACATTCTCCAAGTGTTCAATGGTCAAATCAAATCAAATTAAAATCAAAGTTCCGAGTTACAATATTACATGTATGCGGTAGGTGCTGGCACGATAAAAGAATTGTGCGGAATTGAGAGAATCAGTGGTTATTTGTAAAATATTCATTCTAGCGGTCACTTGATCACTTTTGTAGTTCTTCTGTATGATCGTTTGTTTCACTATAAAAACAAACTCATCGAAAATTCAAATGTTGCAAAAATCAATTTTTGGTGACTCCTTATGTGTAACAGTTCTTCCTAATGTGTTTCACTTTGCAATCTGTTGGTTTATTCGGTCGGTCTGTGTTAATTCTATCACCCCGTGCGACCAACAATCTCGTGTCGCTTTTGTGCACACAGCCCTGGACATAGATAGCCCCAGGTAATTTATGGCTGCAGATCATCAATTGTTATGTAATTAAAAAACAATTGGAAGGGTGCTTTCACTGTAGTGGTCAATTGTTAAAATATAAGTTTAAAGTTTTAAATCAAAGATATATATATTAATATAATTATAATAATTATTTGTTCTCATGTTAAGAAGTTATGAAATACGTTATGCAATGCAGTCGGTCGCCATAGAAATCATCAGAGTACTGCAAGTGTCGACAGATTTCTTATTTCTTTGAAACACCTTGGAACATAATTCACTTGACTTAATAGAATAGCGACATATTTGCCTCTCAAAAATATATGCACTTAATTCTCAAAGTTACACTTAATGGACTTAAAACTTAAAGCAGAATACTTAATTATACACCTGGCTTATCAAAATGGGAGATTGTAAATTTGTAGCAACTCTGAAATAGTCAAGATCAGAAGAAATAATGTCTTTGTGACTTTCACCCCATCTTCTTATTTATGTGTATGAGTCCATAATTTTTTTTTCGCTATATAAAAAGTGGTTTTTTTTTCTCTCTAACTTAGATCTGTAAAATTTCAGTATCTTTACTTGGAAATCATTTAGTGATACAAATAGACACATGCCAATGATAAGAGTGCAAATATACAAATGTACGTCATACACGTACAACAAATAAGTCAATGCATGTATCTAAGTCAAAATATTATAACTAAAACATGTATATGTACATGTATATGTGATTTGATAGAAAAAATGGTTAAACATAGGTCTTTCGTCGTGCCACACTAAAGTGGGGAAAAAATTTTTTGATCGAGTGGGAGCTCTAAACCTCCCCCCCCCAACCCCGCTGACTTTTATTTTCAGCCAAAATTTCCCTGAAAATTAAATTTTGGGGCTTTGACACCCCCTACCTCACATACACTTTTTAGGTGAAGGCAAAACAATTATTGGCATATTTAAAACGAAATCACATTTTAAAAAAATAGAAGTAAGAGCTGCTTCAAAACTCCTTCCTACCCCACGGATTACGATTTTGAAAATTTGAGAATTTATTCTTTTATTTGCTTGTCAAGATTTCCGATAAATATGCACATCCTTTCAAAAATGATGCTGAGTGCCTGCATGGCCAAACATTATAAGGAGAGTTATCCCTCCCACTGAGCACCTCTTGCATAGCCCGCCCTCAGGTGGGAGAAGGCGTCCTCGTTTATTAACAGTTTGTGTTCGTTTCAATCTTTTAATTTAAACTCTGCACTTTTACATAAACTATTCTATGTGTTAGCGGTAGAGGTGTAAGTATCAGTACAGGGAATGTAAGTGTTTATGATGCATCAGGGCAGTGGATTTTGTGTTGATTACACTATGATATAGGCTTAGTTTGTATCCTGTCATCAGTTGTACATAAACGTATTTATCGTTTTGATTTTCTGGCCGGAATAATTAAATACATGTACATTTATGATGTATGCTTTTAAGTTATCATAAATTGATATGGCCGTGAAGCAAGTTAAACGGAGAATTTGTCTGGTATGAAATTAATACTCTGAGCCTCGTTTTCGATTTTCTAAAATTACTATTATCATATTGACAACCCAGATGAAAAACACCCCCCTTCTCCTTACACTCGTCAGGGTCTGATAGGTATCGATAAGAGGTCATCTTCACATGGCCTCTACATTTGCATAATATCTAAATATACCACCAACTTATCACAGACATGCTTTTATCTGTTTAATGAGAGGTGTAACTCTTCAATACTCTGCAGTTTGGAAGTTACATAGAAAACAGGCATGATTAATTTGTCTGTCAACTTTTGAAGAGTTCCAATTGATCTTCTAAAGCCCTGATTAGTCAGAAGTTTAGGTCGTGTGAAGATGACCTCCTATCAATACCTGACAGATCCTGACAAGAGCAAGGAGGAGGAGGGGTGGTTTTATTATGACTGATTGACAATCCTATATTGACTTGAAGTTGTAACGGAAGACCTCCTCGTTGCTTGCAACGAGCTCGGCTCTAGTTTGCAACTATTATTTTATTTTGACGCATAAACTGAGCAAAAGTCCTGTGGAATAGTTAGAATTAATGGTGGGTGGATTTTTGTGGATTTTTCTAAAAAAAAAGCAAAACAACCACAACAAAAACACATTTAATATTTCAATTTACCTTGTGGAGTAAAATTCAGCAAAGGTGGTAATTCTCTGCCATTGGGCAACCTGGTGCTAGGATCTCTTAATTCATCAAAAAAGGTGTGGGCACATGCCTCCAATGGGGAGATCCTAGCAGAGGGAGTATATTCCAGAAGGCGACTGACAAGCTGAATTGCTTCTGGAGGCGTCCTTGGCCGGAATACCTAACAATATGATGGTACTTTCTGTAAAACTTGTGCTTAGTTCAACAAATCCACACAAATAGTCAATGAAATTTCCATTGAATTTTGCACACGAGGTTTAGTTTATTTAGAATGAAATATCAAATCAACAGAAATTTGTAAGATGCACCGTTAACTTCGGCTTCAGACCTACCTTTGTCCAAGGGTGAGCTTTAATTTGGGGAAACTTGAATTCAGTGTAATTTGGGTTCATTTCTCTGATCTGTTCTCTTGTTGGAGTTCCAAGAACTTTGATTATCTCCACTAACTGGTCAACACCACTGTCTCCAGGGAAAATGGGTTGTCCTAACAACAGCTCAGCCAAAACACATCCAGCTGACCATACATCTAATCAATAAATACATAAATAATTTTTAGATAATTCTTATCTGATCAATAAATACATGAATATTCTTAAATAACTCTTATTCTATTTGATGAATGTACAGCAGGCAGTACCTATAGCATGTAAAGTGACTTAAATACACACCAATCTGACAGGTGTAGTCTGAAGCACCAAAAATCAACTCAGGAGCCCTGTAGTAACGTGAACAGATGTACGACACATTGGGTTCTCCACGCACCAACACTTTTGCACTGTGAAGACACATGTAAAATAAATGTAAGTGTTAAACTAAATGTGTTTAGCATATTTTCTATTCTTGTAAAAAGGGAAATATGAATTATCAATTGGGAAGGATTATTTACATTTTGATCTTATTGAAATGATTCATAATCATTGTCACTCACAGTCAGCTTAAAAATTACATCAAACAATTTGATTTGTTTTGTTGTAATTTCACTATGTATAAAACTCTTTAAAATTCTTCTTGTAATCTCTTTGAAATAATGAACACTTCTCACTAAATAATGTTGACATTTCTTTTTTCCACAATATAAGAATTTTTTTCCCATAAAAAGCACAGGGTTAATTGGGGAAAAATATGCAATTTTGCAAGGGATAGGCCTATTAGTAATTTTCACAAATAAATCAGCAGTAGAAAAATCATAAGAAGTCTATGTGTGAATTTATAAATTCACAAGACTTGTATTAAATGCAAATCTTTCAAAGATATAGCTTGCATATAAAATCTTTATTGAATGAATTTACTGACCTTCCAAAATCAATCAGCTTAAGAACACCAGTTTCAGGATCCAACAATAAGTTCTGAGGTTTGATATCCCTATGGCACACACCTTGTGAGTGGATGTAGGCTAGACTTCTAAATAACTGGTACATGTAAAGCTGTAATTATTAATAATAAAAGTTATACATCAAAACATAGAAAGAACTTATTACTTGTAGTCAGAACTTATACATTATAATTAAGATTTTCAAAAGATTTATCCGTATTCAAGGCCAAGGGTACAAAACTTAGGACTTTACACGACTGCAGGGATGGGGTAATGGTAATTTGTAATGGTAATTGAGTATAATTAATTACAATTTTTATGTAATTGAAAGTAATGTGTAATTGACCACTTTTTCAATTACATTTAAATTGTAATTTAATTAATTACTTTCAAAAAAGGCATGTAATTTAAATTACTTTTCAATTACTTTTAATTACACACTGATGTATATATGAATAAGAAAGCTGTCCACTATCCATTGTCCCCAATACTTCCAATAGTACAATAAGAAGTATAAAACAAAAAATACAAATACAAGTTCAAGTCAGAAAGATAGTGATGGGAATCACCATTCGGTGAGATTTTCATAATTGATAATCGGTTCCCCGCTACTAATTATCGATAATAATCGAAATTTTTTATATTTCATAGTTTAGTGCATCTTCGCTAGCCAAGGGTTTCTGATCCGCATCGCTTCTCATGAACCCTTGGCATATCGTGCTATCAAAAGTCGGGATTTTTTTCCTGGATTTTGATTGGGGTTTACTGAAACCGGTCGACCAATCAAAAAGATGCAAAACATATCTGATTTAATCGACAATGTTTTCGTACTGTTTTTTAATGAGTGTATCTAACACGCATAGCTCAAAACCCGTATTTTTCTGAGTCTTTCTGTTTGAGCCTTCATGATACATGTAGCTTGCATTCCTTGCAATGGTGCAATACAAGTACCACCTAATCTGTGTACCAAGAGAGGCATGCACTCATAGATAAGGGTTTACCGCTCCAAGTCTTACAACCTTCGAATGAATCTGATCTATATGTAACATTTAACAATATTCCCATTTATTGAATACGCTAGGCATTGAAAGGTTCTTAAACATGTCAATATCATTGTCTATGGAGGCTGCCATTACTTCACCAGTGACGTTTAAAGTACGGCATCTTTCATTATTTGACTGATTTATAAATAGGCTGGCTGATCACGTGACAAAAAAAATCCCGACTTTTGATAGCACGATATGCCAAGGGTTAGTGGGGAGCGGTGCGGATCAGAAACCCTTGGCTAGCAAAGATGAGTTTAGTGCTAAATAAATGTAAATAAACAAGATACAATTAACTGACTTGTTTCTAGGCCTTTTATATTTCAATTTATTTAATATTTCTTGCCATAAAAATGTTTTATTCCAAAGATTTTCTTTAGGCCAAAAAAAAAATATTCCTGTTTCCTGTCACCTGACCAAAAAAATTAGGGTAGGTAGGTAAGAAAAAAATTTTATTTTTAAAAAATATTTTATTTTTAAAAACTTGGAGCATGTGTGTTATAATGAGAAAGAAGTACATTCACAGTGTACGGTATGTTAATGATGATTTAAAATTTCCAAAGGTCTTTGTATTATTGATGCATGTAATGTATAGAAAACAACCTGCAAAGAAAAAAAATAGATTTTTTAAAATAAAAAATAAAAACTAATATTATTTGCAAAATTTAATCTACATGTGTATGAATGTATTTGTCCTTTTCTGGATAAATATTTCTGTTTTGTATTGGCTTAATGGCAATATCAATTAAATCAGTCTCTGTACTTCCGTGTATTTGGGGTATTAGTCCAACCCTTTGACCCACTTACTACCATACCTTATGTAGAGGATCTGTTTAATTTTCAAGATAATATAGACAGCAGTTTTATGATAATTCTAACTTTTATTGCAGTTATTAACTAATAGCAGGTTATTAACTAACTGTAATATCAGGATTCAAAGTAATAAACATCGTTTTTGTAATTTCCAATGCACAGTATGTTGTTGCATCACCCGTATTTATATATTTATAACCCCTGAAGATAAGATAGTTGCAAGTTATTAATCACAAGGTTAATTTATGCAGTAAAGATGTCTGTAGATTAGTTTACTATCATTCTTTTGCCAATGAGGTTAATTTACATGATTGTGAACTCAGAAGACAGGGCGCCTTCACTTCTCCTTCTGAGGAAATTCTTGCGAAGTTACCGATCACCATTATGATCACAAAAAAAAAAGATAGGGTCGGTCGGGCGACAGGAAACAGGAATAATTTTTGTTTGGCCTTAGTAGGCAGTCCAACATTCATTTTCTTGAAAACAAAATACGTTAAAACACGAGAATGTGCTTTATTTCACGGGTAGGGATATCGCTCGACTTACATGTCAGCCATTTTTAGACTGTGCGCCTTTTTGGGATAGTTCGTGTCTAGAATATTCTGTTTAATACAATATGCGCTCGTTGAGGAAAAAAAACCTCAACCGATTAATCGTAATGAAGCCTTTTATAATCGAGCGCTTAGAATGCGGTAACAGTCGACTGATTTTCAATTATAATCGATGAATGGAACATCACTACATGAAGAGAAGTTAAATGCATTGAACTAATTTTTTTTACCAATCATACATGTAGTTTTTAATATAAACTATTTCAATGATTGATTTCTCTATCTAATCACAAGGTTCCCAAATTTATGAATATCAATGTGTCAAATATTTATCAAGTTGTTAGGGACCAAATAATTTTGATGGTATGCTCGATCTCTTTTCCCTAATAATTCAATTTTTTTATTGGAATAATTTATGTTTATTTATTTATGTTAATTATTATTGAGTTTGATAAAAAAAAAATCTGTTTATTTTACAAATAAAATCACTGTTATTTGAATTGCATAAACTATCAAGTCTCACTTTTTCATTGACAGTTTGACCTAGACTATGGCTTCAATTGGATTTTTAAGTTTTTGTTGCCAAATTGGTTCACATGGTGGGTTCCCATAATGACCAATACACCGTGTTTGATAACAATTATAGTCTACTCTCTACCCCAGATTTACCTGTATTTTTCCAATATGTTTATCTATTTATATAAATAAGAATTTAGTGGATATAAATGTTCACTTTCAGTGTCCCAGAAAAGACTTGTAGACATGATAGGTCTAAGTTAGGGGACATGAATTCTGAACAGTTAATGAACATTAAATCCAACTGTGAACATGCTGAAGCTAAATCATTAGTAAACTTTCATGACAGAATTTTTAAATTCAATAAATGTATTTTTCTCAAATGTAATTTGTAATTTAATTAATTACATTTGCAAAGTAATTGTAATTTAATTAATTACATTCCTTGTAATGGTAATTTAATTGAAGGTTTTAAGCAAGTAATTTTAATTTAATTAATTACTTTTTAATGTAATTGACCCCATCCCAGCACGACTGAACCACTTGTAAACAAATGAAATATTTACAAATATCTTGTATGAAAATGATGATGGGGAATCTTGTTTGCCACATAGCTGTACGAACCTTAATGTAAAGAACTGGTATAGTTTGCTTCGATTTACTGTAATGCCTTGCTACTCTATAAACTGTCTCTGGTACATATTCCAACACCAGGTTTAAGAACACTTCATCTTTCTGAAATCAAAATTTAAATTCAATTCTGTGTCTAGCTTCTGCACCAACAAAAATATAACAGACTACATCAATCAGTTCTTTTAAATGCAAAAATCTGTGTAATGGCTGTAGCAAAATTATCTAGGATGCAATGTTGATGGGTGAGGAAATTTAAATTTTCAAACTAGAGTATCTAGATGTAGGGATTAGCCTTAGATTAAAAAATTCTCTTTCTTTCACTGAAAATATTTGCACATCTTTTTACATGCAACAGGAAACTGACACTATTGTAATTTTTCAGGTAATTCAATTTCAACTGTTATTTTCTCTTGTGTATTCTCACCTTTTCACCAGCAGAATAAAAGAAGTATTTCAGCTTGACTATGTTAACATGCTCTAGCTTTCTCATGATCTGTAATTCTCGATTCTGAAATAAAAAGTTAATACCATAAGAATTTTTTTTTTATATGTTAGCATAAATACATGTATATATCTTTATCAATATAGTAACAGATAAAATATTCAAAATAATATTCAGAATAATTCAGAATGATAAAATTTGAGAAATATTTGAGGATAAGATCTTTAATGATTTGCGATAGCACTGTCATGTATATGATTTTTTATCTACGATCTGCAATTTTTTTCTATCCCCAAGCCTTGGCAAGGGAATAAAAAACTCACATTGAGAAATTAGTTAAAAATCATATTACATTACATTTATAAATCAATTTCTTTATAAATCCAATTAAAGTTATATGCAAAAGGTCACAAATCCATTAAGACTTCAGTTCAATGTAATATCAAAATCAGTATTACACAGGAAATATCCATCCCATATTTGTGCAAAACATGTTAAAATGATACATATTATGATCAGTAAGCTGTCATTAGAGTTTAAAAATGTATATACTTAAAAATACTTACCTTGAACCTTTTGTCTTGCAATACTTTCTTTATTGCTACAAGTTCATTTGATTCTACTAATTTGGCTTGATATACAACCCCAAAAGACCCATTTCCAATGACTTTAGCATCTGTATAAGAAACTTCCTGAGTTCTGTCGGAGCCAGACCCAGCTGTGGCCAGCACTGTTGTTATCTTGCTGCCATCCTTATCTGCAAAATTCCAAGAACATTATTCACTTAATATTTTACAAAAAGTTCCATGTTAATAGATACTGTAGATTCCTTATTTTACGCGAGTACTTAATTCCGCGATTCAACGATTTTTCCATCAAATCGCGAGAACATAAAATTGCGAATGCCGAAATTTTATCATAGTTAGATGTAGTTTACATGTGTCCGAAAATTAAAAGCGAGATTTTAAAATTCGCGAGACGGGCTTCTCGCGATTTTACGCGGATATTAATTCCTCGCATTTAATTAGGAATTTACAGTATATGAAAATGAAGGGTTATCTATAAAAAACTACAAATTTCAATCTCAGTATGTTTAATCCATAAAATAGGAACTCTTCTAAAATCTGCATTTGACATAGCCTATGCAAACAACTACCAAGTTGACAACAATATTAATTAGATTGATCTGTATATATATACGAAATTGCATCAGCAATATATTCATTAATTTTAAAAGCTGATTCTCACAGCCCAATAGAAAACCAATTTACATATTGCAAAATAGACAACATAAGTGCACAATGTTAATGTTGGATTACTCTAACTTTTCTGCATTACTTAAAATTCTTGTATATTTGATCAAGTGCACAATGTTAATGTTGCAATAGGGTTATTGTTCTGTAATTTTTCTGTAATAATCTCATATGAAGCAATTCTCATGTATTGATCATATGACAGCTTACATGAAACAACTGCAAATCGGGGAAAACAAAATCTTTCACACTATTTTTAAAGTTTTATTCGCAAATTCATATTCAAGTGTTAATCAGGAATATAAAACTACAAGAAATAGATTACTATTATACACATTCATGTAAGCAAAGTCAACATACAAGGAATTGTATACCTGAAAACAAAATGACCTTTCTACACTGACTACCGCGCAGTTAAACAACAGAATAAGTTCACTTAAATAAGATAAAACAACAATATAGGCAAATCAAATTGACTTCATTTGTTGAAATACATATACTAATTATGGACAATTCTTTCCACATATACATCGTCCCATTACGTCGCCATGTTGTTTCTGACTGACCTAATTTGGCCTAGCTACTGATGGAGAATCAATCACTTACTTATGGTCCTCATCCCTCCAAATTGAGCGTTAGAACCAGATTTAACACCCTCAGCAATCGACGTGGTCCGAGGACGCGTACTCATTGTCTTTTTAAAACACAGTCATTAAAACGTACTTTGTAAAAGTACAGCCTAAGCTTTATGTTACATCTCCCAATGGCGCTCGTGAAACCTGACGGATATTTTTTTCGTCTTGCACGGAATCACAAAAATCTCATCAAAACTCCAAAGGAATAGTTCATTCTTTCTTAAAACAACACACTTGGCTGTGACGGATACACAGCCAGGGGGTCGAAATGTCCTCGTCTACCCCAAATAATTCTATAGTGAATATCACACAATGCTATGCAAATTTGGTTTCCAATGGGTGAGCTACAATGACGGATGATCGGTTCCGAGTGATTGTCGTGAGAACACGGTAGATGTAACAACCAATGAAAACTCGAAAGATTTATTCGTCATTTTCCGATAAACGCATTCGTCTTTCTCCGTCATTTTCCGTTTTGACGTCACGAGTGCATTCACTAAAACGTTTGAGATCGTAAAGACGCTTGAGTTCGAGCTGTAGCTGAAAGCCGATAAAAATATATATGATATAGGTAGTTTAAGGTCGAAATGTCATGAAATTATTTGTAAAAAAAGACTAAACTAAAAATTACACAACATGAAAATAAAATCAGGAGCATGTATCTTAAAACTATGTTAGTCATCTAAGGAAATTCGGACTCATTATACTATAACATATGAGGACCCCAGATAACTTTATATAAGTCTAACATCCCAAGAAGACGTATACCACGGTCCGTTTAACATTCTCAGTGATGATTGGTCATCAATTAATTTATCTGAAATCATAATTTCTTCAAAAATTGTCTATAGGCATTTACTCATGCATCTTAATCAATGTATTTGAAAACCCTACATATGAAATCATTTTTTAAAGATAAAATAGTTATACACAAATTAAGATGGTAAATGTACCTATGCACCGATGTTGCCATTCGTTGAAGATATTTTAAAAGCTTTGCTTAATTTAATCATTTAATGCAGTGTTAATGTTGAAGTGTCAATTTAAAGTTTACCATTTGGAGGTTAATATACAGAAAATTTCAAGTCAAAAGTGCACATGAAATCAGCAATATTAATCATTGTTAATCCTTGAAAATTGAACAAACGCTAGATAACATCATAATACCTATTTTAAATAATTAAATGTTTGTTTTTTATTTAATATAGATTGGTAATTTTCATTCATTGATTTCTTGTTAAGATATTAAAAAAGATAATAACTTCAGTTTGGACTAGGAAGTTGACATAAAATTGTGTACTATTGTCTGTCCAAAGTTACTGCTTCCATCAATTTTAGATGATTTTTAGTTAAATAAACATACTTGTCAATGAAGTACAATTCAAATCGATAAAATCCAAGACCGCTTCGTAAATGGTACATCATCTTTTTATACCCCGGAGAATTTCACATGACAAAAACAAACAATGACCGAGATTCCAAATGGGAAATGTTTACATCTTTTCTCCATTCGGAAGTACTCCGAACATCGCAAAATTTGTCAATCAAATGTTGATATAGGAAACTCTTTGGCAAACTAAAAGCAGATGACATTAAACTTTGTTTGAAGATATCCAAAAATCTACATTCAATTATCTCATAATTTCTAAATTATTTGTAATTATATCCAAGCCTAAGCTTATCAGCTTATCTTTTATAGCTACAATCCAAATATCATTATTTACCACTGGACCAATTGATTATGAGTCTGTGTGGGTACGAGTAGGTTTGGGTACGACTTTACTTGATTCCTTGACGATAAATTCCCATAGACTTTCTATTTTTGGTTATGTATTGAAACTGAAGTGGTAGAGGGGGCATTTCAGAACAGATAATCTAGACTTTTTTCATTCTAGCGAATGGATGTAGTTTGGGCACATAGGTATTTATGATTATCGCGATATTACACAAAAAGTGGTGGAAACAGAAACTTGGGACAGATTGCAAGTTTTAGTTAGATCTATTTACAAACATTTTTTTCTATTAAAACATTTCCTATTTAGACATTTAAATAACCTTGAAATTTTCTAGGAAGCAAGTGTAGTTGTATTTCAGTGTGAATCAACATTGATTTTAATTAGCATGCACTGATTTTTTTAACTATAAATAAGAATATATTGATATGATTTACCGGTAATGAATACAGATTGATCTATGAATTGCCATAATGGATGAACTTGAAGATGGTCTGGACACAGATAAGCAGAACAATTCTGCAGAGAGAGAGGAAATAAAGCCCATAAAAAGGAAAGGCAGGCCACCAAAAACTAAGTGTAAACAGGAGGAAGGCTTCTCTAGTCCTCAGGTAAAAGCAGGACTCATTGGTCACTATTTATTTGAATACATGTACTAACATCATTTCAGATAGAGCTAGAGCCATGTTATAGTAATTAGAACCATAGACAGGGTGTTGTGCCTCTATCAATTATCTACCTTTCCATTTTTTTTTAGCATGTAAGATCTTGCAGAAGAAGAACAGGCAAAGCTAAGGAGATATACCAACCAAAACATGTGACTTGGAAGCTGAAAGAGAAAAGAATGCTTTTACAAGCTCTAAAGAAGTAAGTATGTTAAAGGTACCAGGTATATATATATATTGATTTAAGGATTATTGACATTGGTTTCAATTGCTTGTTGTCATAATGAGCAATCATGTAGATTAATAATATCAATACACATGTTTAATTGTCAAGATAGATAAATATTTATTGGTACAACTTTTGTCAGGAAAGCTTTTTGATACTGTTACAAAAAATCAAAAAATATTTAGTATATAACCTAAGTTGTAATGCCTTAGTTCAACATTTCAGGTGTCACAACAGCTCTGTCTAACTGATTTACAATTTTTTTTTCTATTTGGTATTCAAAATTCAAGTCTCTATAGTGCACAAGATACTGATAAATACTTAGTACACTGGAGAGAGAGAGAGAGAGAGACAGAGAGAGAGAGGACGAGGACAATTGTATTGATACAAAACATTCTCTTGGATTTTATTTTCAGTTTTTCTCCAACAGATATAGAGTCAATTCAGAGTGTGGTAAAAAGTAAAACAAAGGAAGAGGTTTGTATAGAAAACATTTATGTATACAAAGTACTTACAAACAGTGTAAAATGAGTTCCAAATATATAGTAAATAAGTAAAGTTCCTTTTTCCCATTTTGCCTTTACCTGCATTTGAATGGGAAGTACATGTACTTTTTTCTAAAAATAAATACATTGTATACAAATACCTGTCACGTTTGAATTTTCAAAACCTTGGTACTGATTTTATATAATGGTATCTCTCACCACTGATTTGCATATATATTCAAGAAACCTGCATCAAAAAAAGAGTATTTAGAACTCTGTGTAAATACATGTAGCAGTTTGATATTCTGCGTCGATATCGCCAAGGCAGTTTCTAAATGACTTGTATATTGTATGTAAAAAAAACCCAAAAACTTCAATTGAGATGGTAATGTAAAGAATGATACCGCTGAAAACAGGTATAGTAAGTAAATAACAAGAACAACAAAACAACATTACATGTAAATGATTTTTTTTTTTTTTTGCTGGGGGGGGGGGGAGGGGGGGTATATACACCAGTGCATATAAATGTGCTTAATTAATCGAGCTATAATCATTCACTATTTTCCACTATCAGATCTCTCTTACAGATTACACATTATATTGAAAAAATGAAGAAAGGAGCAGTCCGGAAAATAAAAGGTACATTTTGTCATTGTTTTATTAAACTGTCCATATAAAAAGAGTAAAATCCTATTTTTGATCAATATGTTAATCTAGAACCAAGAAGGGGTCAATCTTTTAAACTTCATACATATTGCTATTAGTATCAATCAGAAATGAAAAAGGTTCAAGAAGAGTAAACCTTATAGGTTTCTTTTTAAAAACCATCATATACATGTAAATATGGATGCTCATGAGGCTTTTAGCCAATTAAGATACTCATATTATACCCACATAGATGTCTGTTATAATGAGATTTTTTTAAATAGAACATACTTTTTCCCCAAGCAAAATAAGTTTCTCCAGATTTACATGTATATATTTGGCAGAACTGCTTAAGAATATCAAGCTTTGCCAGCCAAAATTACTTCAAAAATAAAAAAATTAGTTCTAATTATTGAACAATAACCAAAATCTTAAGTGGTTTTCTTTGTGAATTGAAACAAAAATGGAAATATAGGCTTCAGATTATGTGTACCTGTATGTTGAGAAAATATGAAAAAATACAATCTGGTAAGCTTTAGTAAGCTTTTGGTTGACAAATAAATTTAATCCAATGAAGAATTGATATTTGTTTTATTTCTTTTTCAATCATTAACATTGATTGAAGAGGTTGTCTATATCACTTTCAGAATTTTTCAAAACTACTTTTATATTCATGCAATGTTATAAAGATTTTTAAAATCAGGACAAAGTTAGTCCACATGTAAACCATGATCTTATTATCATTGACACTAATGATTCGATTCGAAGAGTGCACGTGGGCAATGTCTCACTGACAGGCTGTGAATGTCGGATCATTAAGGAAACTTAGTTTATTTGTAATTTGATCTGATAATCTACATTTATCAGTGAGACATGATTATGTTCTTATCCACCTTTTTAAACAGCCGTGAAATTCAGTAAAACATGGTTACTTTTATAAATGTATTGTTTTAGTGTGTACTTATATGCATACTTTGTGGTGTGGATGTCAATGGCTTCAAGCATTTTACATTTTGTACATCATGACTTTCTTCATTTCCTTCATTTAAGTTTAAAATATTTGAATTAAAAATTTTTTTGTGGAGTTATTATTATAATATTTTTTTTTTATTTTTCAGCAAACAAAGCTCCAAAAGCACCAATAGAGGTAGGAAAGTTAGGATAATACTAGGTTATTTATTTACAAAAGTAGTCTTTCCTCTACATCTTGTGACTTACAGTTTTAGAATACCTGAGACACTGAGGTGCCTTGTTTAATTAATTAGTTCAGATTAATTTGTTTTTGTCTTTTGTCCTGAGTCAGTCTTGAACTTACGACCATTTTCAGTTTTTTAGAATCTGTAAGGTCAGTAAGGGAAGAGGAACATTTATGTCAATTGTGTAATCCCTCAGGGACTGTTAGATATAGGGGAAAAAAATAAGGTAAAAACAGATTCTCTTTTCCTGCTTTGGTATTGGTAGTATGAGTATGGATTCCTCTGCCAAAACAGTGAAATTCAAGACCAGGGGTCAATGGAGAAATAAAATTTAAATATGTTAAGTTTAAATAATGACCATGTTCATTATTCGGTATATGCAGCATCACAAAACTGACCTTTAAATGCTCTGGCCATTTTAGATTGAGCAGGGAATTTAATTCAGATATACACATCAATATCTTTTTTTTAAATCATTATTTTTTCTCAAGATTATAATCTTTTATGAATTATTTTGATCATGCAAGAAAATCATTTCTTTAAAGTCATGCTGATATGAGAAACTTAAAATACTAGATTTGTTGAGACCATGGACAGTCTTATAAAATGGCCTATCTAAAAAGAATACATTAATATTTGCAATATAAGCACATTGAGTCTGTCTCAACCATTTTGCATCTAATTGCAAGAATATAACATATTGCAAGTGCTTAATTTTTATCATAGTTTCATGTAAACATTCATCTGAAAAATAAAAGTGAGATTTTAAAATTTGTGAGATGTGCTTCTCGCAATTTTCCTCGTGTTAATTAGAAATCTACAGTATAGAGTGATAGTCATTAAAAAAAAATCATAAACATTGTTAATTCTTATAATTAAATACAGTGTTATAAATGTATCTTTCTTTTTATTTCAGTACTGGTTAAATTTACTGAGTGATTTGACATCTCAGGAAAAGAAAGACTACACTATTAATTTAGGAAAGGTAATACAGGTGAATCTCGATAACTCGAACTTCAGGGGACCATGATTAAACTTCGAGAGATCAAGAGTTCGAGAGATCGAAAGTTTAAAAAAAATCCAGAAAGTTTTGTTTCGGTCCTTTTGGTTCCAAAATTATAGTAGCCTGAAGTTTATATTCCTAACATGGAAGGATAGTCTAACATGGTTTCATTCGTATTTCTGCTACTTTACTTCAGTTTCAACAATACAGAACTTAGTTTTGTGTTTATGAAGTGTTTTTATACTTTTAAAAACTTTAGTATTTCATGTTTTCTTAATCACAGAATATTTTAAATAAAAAGAGTTTAATTTACCGTTAATTTCACACTGAGATGTTGAATTTAATAGATCAGTTACAAATTAATTATCTACCCTTTGAAGGAAGCAAGGGGTAGTGTCACCTACGTAATCAACCAATTAACACTACCACGCCAGCCCCAGGCGTTCACTTGATCATCCAGGTAAGGTCCACACGAAGCTAATTATACACTTGATCGGTTGCGTGTGAACACAGCCACCACTTCGAGTTATCAAGAGTGAAAAACAATGAAATATGTATAACGGGACCCAGGTTTTACTTCGAGAGATCAAGAACTTCGAGAGATCGGAGTTCGAGAGATCAAGAGTAAATTTGCTTAATTATACAGAGAAAAAAATCGGGACCGTGATTTCACTTCGAGAGATCAAGAACTTCGAGAGATCGAAGTTCGAGCCATCAAGTGTCACCTGTACATGTATAGCTTATAAAAATTATGTCATTTTTGGTCAGGATCTTAACCACTTTATATCAATATAGGATTTTGTATCATTACATGTACATGCATGTTTCACGTACTTGTTTCACAAAAAGCTGTGTCCTTTTGTAGGTATACAGTAAATACTAGTACTACAGTAAAACACGCTTATAGCAAACACGCTTATAATGAATTGACGCTTACAGTGAAGTGAATTTCATTCCCCTTGACCTTATTACATGTTTGCAAACTTGACGGATATAACGAATTATGCTTATAATGAAGTAAAATTGCCCATCCCTGGGACTTCGTTATAAGTGTGTTTTACTGTATACTGTATTCTTAATGTTTTATCAGAATATTTCAATAATTCTGTGTAGAGATTCATTTTAAAGAAGAAGTATACCAAAATATTGTTCATTTGTTGCGACTTACAGTACTGGTACATGTATAAACATTCTAAGCCAGAATTTAATTATTTACCGACCTAGCTTAAGTAAGACACTGTCAAGGTGGAACATACACTAAAATGTTTATTTTGAATGAATAAACATTGGTTATACATTTTTTTAGCAATGTTTTAAAAAATATTCAGTAAGTCTTTCATATATACTGTAGATTCTTAATTTAAAAGTAATCAAATCTTCTAAACTCTCATTTGAGAAAAATTAAAAGAGCATAAAATTGCAAGAGTTAAGACCAAACAAAAAAAAATAATAATAATCTTATTAAAGTTCCTCATGCTAAAAATTGTTAAAAAAAAAAAAAAAAGAAAAGAAAAAAAATAATGCAGTAGACAGATTTGAAAGGGGAAAGGGGAATAATTCAATACTTTAAAAAAATTACAATTTATTATTATTTTTTTTTTTTACTTTTTGGAGAAAATATTTAACATGCATGCACTTTACTGTCAAATGGTGTACAATTTAAAAATTTCAAAACAGTGATTTAAAAATGCTTGAACCTGATTTACTTAAATAATCATTTCTGTGAATTTTTCTTCTTTCAAAATGGCAATAAAAAAACTAACATGGCAGCATTTGAAACAATATAGTGGTGCCTAAGAAACTAATCATTATTTTTTATGGCCTAAATTATATGAACAGTACCAACTCTAACTTCACAACATTTTGTAAAGTGTGTTGAAACTTATTGGGTGATTTGGGGTTGCACTGCATATGATGGAACCCAGTAATAAATAGGGAAACTACAGTACAGGTACTTCTCACCATTCAGCAGTTTAAAACAATGGATAGGTTTAGCAAACCAACGTGTACGCATACATGTACGTGTAGAAAGGAAAATATGTGCATTACGTCATCAGTTTTTGTAATGTCGAAAATCTACACGTATCAACACAAATAACGATACGTGTAGATTGCAAAGTACACGTAAGGTCGAACTTGTAGCTTATATTTACTTATTGGCTATTTAAATGAACAAATGTGTTTATTTTTCTAAAGCCTTAATATTTAATGCAACTACTGATAGAAAGAAACATAAATTTTCACTAAAATGTATTTTGTTGTAGAGCTTTTAATATACTTATCACTTCTTGCAAAACATGCAATGACTCTTAATCATCTGTTATTTAAAAAGATATACATATAGGTAGTGTTGTCACGATGATCGATTTTTAGTCGATGATCAGTTGGAAAGGTCGTTGATTTGCGACAATCGACTTGAGATTTTATAATCGATTATAATCGGTTTATTACATTAATACTATACTTATCATTTTGTGTATTATTCTGTATTTCTTGAAATAAAAAGTTGAAAACTGTTGAAAATTCATGTGTATCTTCGGCTAGTGTTTTCGTCTGCCATTTTGAAATACTGAAATCTAGAAGGATATTGTTTCGGATCAGAGCAATGCTAGAATTTCAATCAAAATATACGATGAAATTTAATAACGTCAAGATCTTCAATTTTCAATATAAATGAAAACAATTGTCAATCATTATGTTGCTGGAAACTCCCGTTTAATTTATTACGGAATTATGTATATGTACCGGACAGGATTTCATGTTTTAAAAACAAAATGGCCGAATTTGAAAATGCACATGTGCCTCTACGATCATCCAGACACAAAAACAAAGTCTGTGGTGTGGAAACACTTTGGATTCTTTAAGAAAATAAATGTAGTGGGGCATAAGTAAATATAAATAGCACTTAAATATTTTAAAATAAACAATAGCTTAAAATTTAGTACCCCATTTGAATGACTTTAATACAACATGTACAAATTATTACCGATTCGATTATTGGCCGATCATCGTTGGTTAGAGTTAACCGATTCTGCCAATTAATCGATTATGATTTTCAACCGATTTGACAACACTACATATAGGATTATTTTAAACGATGATGTTCAATAAAAAATAACACTCGCAACCTTCAATTTTCGACTGTGACTATCAATACTCGGATTAAAAGGAGAGAATATAAAAATTACATTTAAAACATTTACAAGTACAAGTACACGTTATAACTGCTAAACAAGAAAAGTAATGTGAACTGGTACGTGTATTTCTAACTTTAAACCTACATGTACAAGTACACTAACCCGTTGGTTTGCTAAACCTCTCTAATAACAGAGAACTTGGTTGATTTTAAACAGTTTGTACAATTAAACTTAATATACATGTTTAACTTTATGGAATACAGGTGGTGTCCATCATTGCTAACTTTGAGGTGTTTCCAGAGCCTGGACCTAGTACTCCAGACTACAAAGCAATCTATAAATACATCTCTGGCATGTTGTCCGAGAGTGAACTTCCAGACCTTGGAAAGTTAGGTATCAGATTGTTCACAGAGATTGACATAATCTAAAACAGTATTTGATGCTTGCATGGTTACCATATTCCTCACTTTTCTGTAAGGTTTTCATGGCTTCCTTTGTTTTATACCTATGTTGAACTTTTTGTTGACCAAATTCAGTGTGTAGCATTAGTAGGGTTAAATATAAATTGTGAAATTCATGATCACCCTTATGAGTCATAAATTTTGGGTAAAAATGAATGCAGTCTTCAAAATTTAATTTTCTACTACTTGACATTCAACAAACAAACTAATAACTTGTTATGATGAGCAAGGGAGCCTCTATCAAAATTGTGAAATTTATGGCCCAAGGGTCAGGTGTGCTGGTTTTAGGATGTGGCTTTAGTATACATAAAGTAAATATCCATCAATTCTTTAAAACTTTTCTTCTGTGTTTATACTGGACATTTAACAAGCAAACTGTGTAGCATTTGTATCTACAGGTGTGATCAAGTATCCTACTAAATAACATCTCCATAAATCAATCATTTTTTTAACTCCCCACAAAATTAAACCCTTACGATTAAATTTATTGACTCCCTTGAAAGTACTTGTATTATAAGATTTAAATATTTATACACTGATATATTTGTATTTATATATTTAGCTGCAGGTGTGCAGCTCATGTCTGAAAAAATTTTTTGGACTGATTAATCTTATTTCTGAATGCAATCTGTACAAGTTTTCAATTTCCAAAAATTCCTTGGACAATTTACTACAGATATCATTACTTTACGTGCCTCTGATATTCTTTTAAACACCATAACCAGCCCAGTAAAGTGAAGTGGTTTGGTTTGTTTACATGTAAAAATAGTGACTATCGATCAGTGCAATTTAACATACCTCATCTTCCGATGTTGGCTAGTTTGTTTTTAGCTCACCTGAGCTGAAAGCTCAAGTGAGCTTTTCTGATCAAAATTTGTCCGTTGTCTGTCGTCGTTGGCGTCGGCGTTGGCGTTGTTGTCGTTGTAAACTTTTCACATTTTCATCTTCTTCTCCAGAACCACTGGGCAGATTTCAACCAAACTTGGCACAAAGCATCACTGGGTGATGGGGATTCCAGTTTGTTCAAATGAAGGGCCACACCCTCTTTAAAGGGGAGATAATTTAGAATTATTGAAAATTTGTAGGTATTTTTCAAAAATCTTCTTCTCAAAAACTATTAGGCCAGAAAAGCTGTAACTTGTATGGAAGCATCCTCAGGTAGTGTAGATTCAAGTTTGTTCAAATCATGGTCCCCGGGGGTAGGGTGGGGCCACAATGGGGGATGAATTTTTACATAGGAATATATAGAGAAAATCTTTAAAAATCTTCTTCTCAAAAACTATTAGGCCAGAAAAGCTCAAATTGGAGTGGAAGCATCCTCAGATAGTGTAGATTCAAATTTGTTTAAATCATGGTCCCGGGGGTAGGTTTAGGCCACAATGGGGGGATGAATTTTTACAAAGGAATATATAGAGAAAATCTTTAAAAATCTTCTTCTCAAAAACTATTAGGCCAGATATGCTCAAATTGAAGTGGAAGCATCCTCAGATAGTGTAGATTCAAGTTTGTTTAAATCATGGTCCCCGGGGGTAGGGTGGGGCCACAATGGGGGGATGAATTTTTACAAAGGAATATATAGAGAAAATCGTTAAAAATCTTCTTCTTAAAAACTATTAGACCAGAAAAGCTCAAATTGGAGTGGAAGCATCCTCAGATAGTGTAGATTCAAGTTTGTTTAAATCATGGTCCCCGGGGGTAGGGTGAGGCCACAATGGGGGATGAATTTCTACAAAGGAATATATAGAGAAAATCTTTAAAAATCTTCTTCTCAAAAACTATTAGGCCAGAAAAGCTCAAATTGGAGTGGAAGCATCCTCAGATAGTGTAAATTCAAGTTTGTTTAAATCATGGTCCGGGGGGTAGGTTGGGGCCACAATGGGGGATGAATTTTTACATAGGAATATACTAGTATAGAGAAAATCTTTAAAAATCTTCTTCTCAAAAACTATTAGGCCAGATATGCTCAAATTGGAGCGGAAGCATCCTCAGATAGTGTAGATTCAAATTTGTTTAAATCATGGTTCCCGGGGGTAGGGTGGGGCCACAATGGGGGGATGAATTTTTACAAAGGAATATATAGAGAAAATCGTTAAAAATCTTCTTCTCAAAAACTATTAGGCCAGAAATGCTCCAATTTGAGCGGAAGCATCCTCAGATAACGTAGATTCAAGTTTGTTTAAATCATGGTCCCCGGGGGTAGGGTGGGGCCACAATGGGGGGATGAATTTTTACATAGGAATATATAGAGAAAATCTTTAAAAATATTCTGGGAAAGTTTTCAGTCCAAATCCACTCTGAGCAAGATCTACTGTACTTAGTTGTCAAGATATTTTGATTTTGATACTGTAATGCTAATTTGATCAGAGTTAAGGCTATTATTGCTCAGGTGAGCGATGTGGCCCCTGGGCCTCTTGTTTAAAGGGAAGCCTATGGCAAGTAAGCAACAACATCCGTAGTAAATTGTCGGAAGAATATAATGGTACTTATTATTTCCACAGAATTTGTGTGGAACCAAGGTTAATTAGTCCCAAACTAGCTAAGTTTTTGTGTGCTGTAAATTGCAACTTATTAACATGTAAGGAACTGTAGCTCCCAGGTCATCAATCCAAATTTTTTCAGACCGGCAGCTACAGACCTGCAGCTACTATATATTACCAAATGAATTGATGGTAAAAAAAATATCCATAGGTATTGATATATAAATATATTTAGATTCACACTAATTTTGTAGAATCAGCTGTCATTTTGGATTTGCTGCATGGTCTTGTTGATTTTCTTCGTTCACATCACACCACTAAACAGAGGGAGGTCATGCTCTGGAAATACAATCTGTTGGCAGGGAAAGTTGACATGAATGATCCTCTTCAAGCCCTCATCAAAGCCAGGAAAGCTATTGAAAATGGTAGGGGATTCACAAGAAATTGTTTACCTTCAGAAGCAAAGTCCTGGAAAAAATTTGATGGCAGTTGATGTCATATGGATGTCTCTTAAAAGACTAATTTTGGGGCACATTATTTTTCCTACTCTTATTCATCCAAACATTGTAGCTACCATAGCAAGTCAGACATAGCTGGATAACAATGAATATATGTTTTATGACTTCAATCATTTTGTGATTTTTGATCACAAATTAACATTTTCTTTTCCTTTTAGATTTCTCTGATCTCTGCCCTGAAAATGGGAATAGCCATCCTCAATCTTCCACTGCTCAATCTTCTACCCAGAATTCTGTTGAAAATCAGCCAGGACCTTCTACTCAACCAACACAAGACAGCATCCAATCAGCTACCCAACCAACACAAGAAAGTGTCCAATCAGATACACAAATTAACTCAAAATCCAGTTCTTCTGAGAAAGAGCCTGGCAGCTTACAGACTGCAAAAAAATGTAACTTGGGAAAAAACAGAACAAAAGCCTCTAAAACTCCCTGTCCCAGGAAACCCACTTTATTTACTATGAACCCCCTGTGTATTCCTGTAGATTTGATCAAAATGACTCCCATTATGAGGGTTCCACAAGGACAGTTGAATCGTCTAGTACCCCCTCCTTTACCAAACACGCAGAGAAAAGTTACAGATCTGAACTCTGAGATGATGCCACAGGTACAAACTACGAACATTAGTCCTCACCCCAAGCTTCCTGTGAGGAGGCAGCAACAGTTGCACCCCGCCCTGCAAGTGTCACGTCCAGGAGTGGTGCGGAGCAGTGAGGTGTTTATTTGTGAGCTCCACCCAGATCAAGTGATTGTAAACCCTGATGTCCCAACAATTAAAGAGAAAACCAAAAAATCAATTCCACCAAAAGATCAAACAAAGAGTTAGAGGATTCAAATCCAGGTGTGACAGGGAATCAGTTGAATTAGAAGGGCTGCAATGCACATCATTTTGAGTTTTATGTTCATGTGTTTCTGACTCCAACATATAATGTATATTCAAGTTGATCTGTGAGTAACATGAACTGAAAATTAAAACTGAGTTAATGATCTTTGTTAGTAGATGCTCCAATAGTTTAGAGTTATCTTTCTTAGCATGAATCGAGTATGTCAGAAAACATGAGTTATGACCTCTAAGCACTCGTGTAATCTATTATTGGTTTATGTGGGCGTAGAAATACATTGTAATCCCGTTCTTCTTATAAATTTAATGCAGGACTTGTTTTTTCAGCCATATTTGCACATTGGTCAACTGGAAATCAAATATTAAATAAAAAATAATGAAAAAGCAAAATATATAATAGACTTTCTCCATCATTGGATCATAGGCCCTTGGTAAATAGATTTATTGTTGAAAGT
>WFKH01011581.1:55189906-55205574 GCA_016163765.1 Magallana hongkongensis | reverse complement strand
GTTTTGAATGTGATCATACCTTTTTTCATCAGACTCTTTGCGTAAATGTTGATTGTTTACAATAACAACGACTGATAAATTGTAGGATAATATGATGTTGTTCCAAAAAGCAAGGAATTTTCTTTTCTCTCTATAAGCTTATGTTGTAATTGACGAATTGCCATTTTAAATTGCAATGATTTGGAAGAAAGGGTTTCAAAGTGAGTAATGTGTTTTAAGAAGGCTGTTTGACTTGTTCACTTCCGGTCACGTGACTGCTTCGGCAGAAGGATCGACCCGCCCACGATTATGCCGTCATGACGATTACAACCCGCTTCCTTAAAGGGAAATGTGACTTGATGATGTTATTAACATGTTTACCTTTTTAAAACACAATGATCAAATGGTGGTGGTTGTACGTTGAACTTAAATTTTTGATTTGGTTGAGTCTATAACAAGTAACATTTTCCTCCAGTCAAATTTCAGTCAAAAATAACCGAAAAACAAGCAATTATATATCAACTGATAAATCTAATGACAAAGAGTTCAATATTTTTCGCTGTCCTGTAGTCCTGGAACGTCAAATGTCGAGTCAATTCCATCTTTAATTCGATTTTTGCATGCCATTTTGCCATTACTATTGATGTAACCCCGTCCTTGCCTGATTCGGAATCTAAGGATTAATGGCGTCTTGGACTGTCTGCTTAGTATTTGTCTATACACCGAGTTATTAATGGTGCCAACTTCTAAACGAACTGTGATCTTTATGAAGCTTATTCAAATCTTTTGATAAAAGCCTCCCTGTCACTCGCAGCCAGCTTGATTGCCTTTATCTACCGAATTGTGGTAACTCTTTTCAAGACAATTTCCTTCTTGGGTTGGGTTTTTGCCTTATTCATTCTGTGTTGTTTTAAAAGGTATTGCAAAATAAGCTTCAGGAGATTGTAACCTGATGATACCAACTCAAGTTTCCAAGTGTTATTTTTAACTGTGCTGAACTAAGTGTTTTCAAGACAATGTCAGAATATTTGTTTCCATTGTAGTCTTTGTTGATCGGTTAGACTTTTTGCATGCAGATATTAATTAATAAGAAATGTAAAAACATTTGGACCGAATTCACAATCGCTTTATACCAACTAAGCACAGTAAATGTTGCGGGGTTACTAAATCCACGAAAAATGGTGTCCACGAATATTAATGAAATCACATATACAGTGTCATGTTTGTTATAGATAAGTTTAAATTGATACATTTTAAACTTTTAATGTTACACATGTTCTTAGCAGGAAAAATGATTAAAAAAAAGAAATATGTTTTATAAACAGACTAGATTAGTAAAGCATTTGATGTAACTGAATGGAATACAAGTTAAATGAAAGTTTTCAACACTTTATTTTACAAGTGCAAGGATTAATTTTAAGTTTGTTTTTTCTAAATATACTAGTTTTTCACTCGATTGTTTCTATAAGGTGCGAATCTTTTTAATCAGCGATTGCGCCAGGGACTTCATAACGATGTTTTAAATTTTTTAAAGATTTTTTTTCTGTTCTTTTTATAAATATAGTTTCTCATATAAAATCTAAAATCATGTCGCCAATTTGTTTTTGCTGTAGTCTTATTAAGATGTACTCAGTGACAATCTGTCAAAATATAAACCGAAATTACAACGATATTGATCTTTCATGATTTGTCTCTCGAAACTTCTCTAATCGTTTACTGTAAATTTATAGCATTAAAGCAAATTGGGTAGGCGGGGTATCTGAATTGGTTTAGAACTCCTTTAATGGAAGTTGGCGACTTCAGACGAAAGTACATTAACTTCTTGATATCTATGTATATAACGAAGAAGAAAATATACATATCGCAAACCAAAAGTCCCAAAGGCTTAGAAACACGACAGACGACGCTACCATCTTAATTAAAATGTCTATCTTTAGATCCATTGTTGTAAAATAGTGCTTATCTATAAGGACACAGACCATGAATAAAATTCATTGGATTTATGGATGCTGCTTGCGAAACTAGATACAAGGCTTTTAAGCCAATTTTATTTTTCTATTCAGTCAATATTCCTCTGAGCTAAGAAATAAAATTAGACAATGTAAGAATTAATTTCGAATTAATCCACGGTTTATTAGATTATTGCCAGGTGAAAACGTACTAATGGGAGTACAAGATACCAACACTTAGATATTCCCTCATTCCCCCTCCACACGATACAAAGAATATGAAGAATCATACCATTTTTTTTTTCAATATATAATTTTATGTGAGAATACTCCCCAGCCTTGATGACTTGTGATTCTACAAAGAAATCGCTCTAATTATGAATAGCTATAGAGAACACGAAATGGAATTCGGCAAAAGAGGGATCTCCACAATCCATTAGACAACCTTAATGGTACGTTCTGGCTTTGAGAATTACGACTGATGATCAATCGTTCGCCAGTAGATGGTGCTCTGCCTCGCGACCAACCAGAACCACTGTAAATCAAAGAATGACGTATAATTTGCGGCTGGCACATGTGTTTAGTAGTACTAGATCCAGCGTATAATTTTATCGTTGAAAGAATTGGTGTTCTTCTTGATAATGTAATATCTGACCATGTTGGATCTCTGTAACACCCCCTAATGCACATTTTACTGGACGAAGGTCGATATTTGGTCCAGTGATTACAGTTAGAAAGCCTCTTGCTTTAATTGTAACTCAACACACCGCTGATTGATCTCATAAACACCTAGATCTGGCTGAGGTTGCACCCACCCTTATCCATACCCATCATTATTGTTACAGCATCAATGATTTACCTAATCTAGAAATGTCGTTATCAACGCAATATACGCGGACCACGCGAACTTGCCATGTGCAGTGTTATTGGCAGTGATCTGGTGTGAAGGCATTAAACCAGTGGCACGTTTTCCTTTGAAGACTTCCAATTTAATGACATTAACTTTAAGGACGCAACATAATATCTTTATCTTTTACTGATTTTTTTTTTTCGAGAGTTGCGACTTTTTACTGTAATTGCATTAATATTTTATTATGTATGTAGATAGAAAAATTCAGTGTTAACTCAGGAATCAACCCTTCTGGTATACGTAGGTACACGTTGTATATTTAAGATCAGGCAAAACCCTTGACATCTGCAAATGCACCCAGGCAAGTAAAAATCCAGCATCTGTAGCAGATGAAGCAAAGTATGAATTGTTGTAAAAAATTACGTTAATTGATGAGCAAACAAACAGACTGGTGAACAAAACCAATGAAAGATTTGTACTTTTAAATTTTTCATGTGGTCCTTTAATGGAAATTGAAATGAAATACCCATCCATTCATTTTATTCCTGTTGTACCAAAAGTGAAATGAACAAACACTTCATCGATAATGATTAGGGACAATGATATGCACTGCAGTTTCTCATTCCCCTAGAAAGAGAAAGGCCACCTTGTATAACCAGACCAACCTAAATGACGTCATCTATTACAGGTTTATGCCCCCAACATAAAATCACTGAACACTAAATGAATTCATAATCTAGCCAGTGTTGTAGATTGGAATGACAAGCATTAAATTCCGGTCGTGCATCTGATCAATTAATTAATTTGACATCAATATTCCCAATGCTGTATTGAAAAATAAAGGGGACCACGAGACAGACTGGAATCCAAATAAAGACCTTGTACTCTCACATTATCCCCGGGATTTGTTTACACGTTAGCGCTACCGCCATTATGTGCCGTTCTCCTCTCATGTTCCACAGGTTACTTTGATTAGAATATAGAGCAGCAAAATCGTGAGGGTCTTTTTCTCATCTCCAATATTGCAACCTTAATATGTTTATCGCGGAAATATACGAAACTTGGTAAAACGCATTCGGACCACTCTCGGTCATTTTCATAAAATTACTTTCTGTAGTAAGCTACGGAAAGGGCGAGGTGATCCGAATGGTTAAAAACGTTGGGTGTTGGGGTGCTTCACAGTCTAATGGATTCAGTCAGTCAGACTAAGCGCTAAATTAAATTTTTAAATGTGAAATTTTTGCCATTGATAATTTGGATTATGATTTTAAAAAGGCTTGTCGGTTCTAAAGATCAAGGTAAAGACATACCGGAATTCGTACTCTTTCGAAACTTACAATGGATATACGCAACATTGGACCGAAGTTTCTTTGTTTAGAACAAACAACAAAAATTATGATTTTCATCAAATGTTATAAAATCCTATGATTTTACACTGTGTTCTTTATTTCTATAGCAGGTCTCAATTACGACCATTATAACGGCTGCTCCTATTCTCCTGCTCTCCTAAGCAAAACGACCAACTTGTTGGTATCATTTGAAATTCATTTTAAAGGACCAATGCGCTATCCAGGAAAATTGCAAATTATGTTTACTTTTTCCGCAATGATATTATGACCAAAAAACACAAATTTCCCATTAGTGGTGCAAATACTGCGAATGATGACAGTAAATTAATTGCGTCAAATTGAAGCTAGAATTCGGATGACAAAGAATTATTAATCTCATACAAGAACTTCACTTGATAATGCGCGATAAAGTAGAGCTAATTGGAAATCATTGTGAGGAAATTACAATTTGTTTACCAAATCCATGACATTCCCTTTATATTGCCAGAAAAGTAGCTTTTTGCTCCTCATATTAATTGGCGAAGTTATCAAATCATCTGTGTGAATCAGGCCATATTTGATATCTCTCGTGCCAAAGTGGCATGGAAAGAAAAAAGAATACCACCCTTCAAATTCAATTTGGGGTTTATCATAAAAGTCGGTGTGAAATGACGATATGTGTTACATAACTCATTCCATTAGCAAGTCAATTTATTTAGTCCGTTAATTATGAAACTGTCTTGTTACAGACATCCCTGATATTGGAATAGTCTCTAGATCTTGCAACGTGTTTTCCTTTTTGATTTGCATATGGTTTTTAATCAATATTTTAAAAACTGTGATTGATTTTTTAAATATTCTGTTTACCTGTTCTACTAAATATTTATTACAATGAAAATAACATTGGAACTTTGAATGAATTTAAAATATAAGATGACGACCATATTACAGCGAAAGACATTTACATGTAACCGACATCTGAGTAATAGTCTGACTCTAAATATACTAGTACACTGAACTCCTCATACCTATTTGGCAAAGTCTAGTCTGCCAATATCCGTTTAGATTCATTGCTTATCGATTAGGCAAATTTAATTAAACACCGACCAATCGCTCATGAGTCTGTCATTTTTCTTTGAATTATCATGAAAAGTTTAACTGAAAAGAAAAGATTGAACAGCTTTTATCGCTTTTAACCGTTTGCATATTTGTTGTTTTAGAACATTATATACACGACCATTTAGAACGAGAAGACTAATCTACAATTGTTAAACAAATTAAATTGGATTTAGCAGTTTCGATTGAAGTCGCCATTTTCATTTTATTTTTTTGGTCATTTTATTTAATAGACCATAGAAAACCTAAGTGTTCTCCCTGTTCCATTTGAAAAAAAAGATCACAATTCTCAATCATTTTAAAAGGAAGTTTTATTTAAATATCCTCTTTCATTTGAATTTAGTAAGACCATCATAAGTATTTCGTCTTCGTTTTTACCAAGAGTTTTTGTTTTTTTAGAACTACGTGAATACGGTTGATGTATGTTGATGTGGAAGAGAAAATAGTCCAGTCTACTCCAACTGCAAATCACACTTAATCGATTTTAAAATAGTTTATGTCACGTAATAACTAAATTTTATGGGACAGGACAGGAGAAAGCATTCAATTTGCCGACACAAATGCGGAACAAACAAGCTCTGTTCGAGTGCTTCATTCCCGCTACATTGCAAAACAACTTTCACTTAAAGAGCATATGGTAAGATATTGTAAGTGTTTCGTTTTTACTGTTCAAACTTGTCTTTTTCTAAACATTCCCAAAACCTTAAAACAGAGGATGAGTGGAAAGTGGATACCAATTACATAATATATTAAGCTTGTCTTGAACAGTCGATCCCCCATTTTTTTAACCTAAGAAACATTAAGCTCATGCTAATGTTGAATTTTGTTTAGTTAATAATGATTAAAATCGGCTTTTCTTAATGAAATTTGCATAATCAAATTATTATTCTAAAAACCTCCAATATATATTATAAAGTCAGTATTTATACCATATTGGATGACTCTATAGATGATAATTTAAATCTTTCTGTCCTATCTAGAGATTAGGTTATCATTTGCGTTTTTGTATCTGGGAATCCTTATTTGCATTATATTTTTTTCATAACACTTTCAGTGAACGGTCCTAAAACAAAGAAAGAAAGTCCGTCATGATTATTGCATGAAGACCTTCAATTGATTTTTTATGTGTGTTTTCCGTTTTCTTTATTTGTGGAGACGACATCATAGCGATAAAATAGCCCCAACACCCGATTTTCAGCAGCGGGGCTCACCAATCTTAATGTGATGGACCCCGCCTAGTGCGACAAAAGAACTCGGCCCTAAAAGTAAAAATACACCCATGGGATCTCCAAATCTTGCTTACAATGACGCGTGGATAGTTAAGAGTTGTCGACTTAGATGCGTTGCAGATGGGTATCAAACCCAAACATCAATTTGCCATAGTCTTTGAAGCGCTTATTCCACCGTCTGATCCAGATACTGTGGCTCGAATCGACACAATGACACACAAATGCCTAAGAGCATTGTCACAATGAAAAATAACATAATCTACACAAAACGAAAATAAAATAATCTTCAATATTACCAAAACATTCGAAGCAGTACACATTTCAGATTTTGTTTCTCGTTCAATCACAGTCATACTGAGATCTTT
The DNA here is from genome assembly GCA_016163765.1 of Magallana hongkongensis. Taxonomy (NCBI): domain Eukaryota; kingdom Metazoa; phylum Mollusca; class Bivalvia; order Ostreida; family Ostreidae; genus Magallana; species Magallana hongkongensis. Next base: position 55,198,758 of record WFKH01011581.1, on the reverse strand, counting down.
GGTTCAGTTCGATTCTCGCCATTCAAGGTTGCCAATAAGTTAAGTCAACATTTTAGTACCTTTCAATATTGAGACATGTAACACCTACAATGTATTTTCTGTTGACGGTGTTTCATATCCGGAATAACGACGAATGGTCAAAATATAATCTGTTTGTAATAATTATTATGTTACTGCATCATTTGGTTACGACGTTTCTTCACTATCTTAAATGGTTTCCTGTCATTAAGAAATAGAATAAAGAGAAATAAATGAATATAGGGGATAATATAACATATTTCTAAGGTTTGGGCGTTTTTTTATTACAGAATGGAGACCCTGGTTAATAATCGAAGTAATGAGAACAATATCAGACAAATAAATTGTATACAAGGCGCCTCTATACACAATTTAAGTAGAAAGCCATTGTTTAATCATCAAGAACACGTAGTTTCGACAAAGACTCTGTTCCGATTTACACGTGCGCTTTATACATGGGTTATACAGTAGTCTAAACGAGTTACACAGTGATCAATACATTTTATGATTTGTTCTTTAACTTTTAACTTTCATCATACGAAGCCATGATTGTGTTGATCGAAAATGACACCCTCTTAACTATGCATGGCGCGTGTAGAGTTTTTGTACGTCGCGTTTCGATTGAATGAATAAGACTAAATCGATCTGATATGAGATGACGCTCAGTTTTTAATATCGGTCCCAACCATTTATAGGTTCTAGATTGCAAGTGATTGCTCGTTTCCCCCATGGTATTCCTCTTTATTCCACGAAATTAAGCTGCATTTTAACGTTCAGGCAAACATTACAACTCCATATAGTGAATGTCTATTTCAATTTCATTGTCTTAATCCTGTCAATTAAAGTTATCCTGATTTCAGTAATCAATTCCTCCCAAGACCCTGGACAATCAATAGCAAAGGGCTATTCATTCTTATCTTGGCTCCGATCCTTCGTTCGGGTTCTACTCCAGGAAAACCAGAAATGCCATTTGATGGGCACTTTGATGCATTTTAAGTCCACCAAATCGGTTCGCGGATGTGATTTGTAGCAATGCTTCACCGAAAACGCTGGAAGTTAATACAATTGTTGCTTAGAAACCACGACTTTTGATAACGAAATGCGATTGTGAAGCAACAGTCAAATGAGATCGGGACCAGGGCTGTTTAAACTAACATTTGATGTCTTAATTTCGTAGCTCAAGCCTCGACGTATCAAATGATAGAACAATTGGAGATTTTGCCAAGATAAGATCTGAGCTTTGATTGAAACAGGAAATGTTATTGCTGTGCAAAAATTAAATGCAGCCAATTATATAAAAGAAAATTGTCTGCAAATATTGAGAAAGCAGAATAAAACGACAATTATAAATTTCTCCCCTAGAGTTTGCAAACATGTAAACAAGGGACGTGTCTCGATCGGATTTTCCATCAGGACTGTAGAGCGAATGCTACAAGTTTCGAAATTCTGCAGACTTCTAAATGATGCCAAGATACCAGCATAGAAACATGAGCATGTTCCCTTGATAAACTAAGATAAGCCATCTGTCAACTTCAGATTTTACCGGAAAGTAAATATAATATTCATCCAAGAAACCATATTTGTTCCTTCGTTATTTCATGAGCTGTCACCCCCGATAACGGATAGTCTGCTATCGTGCCCACTTCTAGTTCTTTTTCGTCAATCGTAACCCGTGTGGAATAATCTTCAGATAAATGAACGACATAAATTGCCGAACTCCTATTTTCTCTCAGTAATTTACATCTGTCCCGTAAGACTTTTACAAGAATTAAGAAATAACACACAGCAACGCTCAACAAAGCTTACCGTGTCGGGGACAAATTTCTTCTAGAAAAATGTCTAATAATAAACTTTTGAAGAAGTGATTTTAAAATGGAATGTTCGATGTGTTTTCATGTATATACGCCCTAATTTTTTTTAAGATGGTTAAACTTGAAATTATACAGATAAGAATATTCTTGTTGTATATTTGTTTCATTCATTTCTTTGGGTTTTGTTGTTGTTGTTGTTGTTGTTGTTGTTTTGTAAGAGAGAGAAGATAATACCGGTATGTTCTCCGGTAAAAATTATTAAATACCAAGTATGATTGTTTTTAGTGTTTCATTGATGAGACATGGGTTACATTTCTTTGTTGAAAATGTTTTTTTTTTAAATGGTTGATATAAGTTAAACACTCATTTTTCCCCAAATTAATTGCAGTTCCATTTATTTAGTCATTATGGTGTATAAGGCAAATGTAACTGGCGAAATGATTATGTTATATATATTTCTATTTATATATAAAGCTTGAATGACGTTATATGATTGGTTCACATGTCAGTTGCTAAATAACATTATTAGTTTGGTTCAGTAGTTAATACCGGTATATCTCTGACTGAATGATTTAATGTGTTCTGTGATGTTTAATGATTAATAGCAAACTGATTTTTGCAATTTGTGTATATCTAGGTAAGCCTGTCTGTCGGTCTGGTTACTGTGTACATATATCCTTGCACACATGCATCTGGATTTAATGGACTCATTTTTCTAAAATAGGTTACATTTTCTATAAAAGATTATTTTATTCAGTAAGTTTATAGCCCATAAGAAAAATAAGTTAATCAACTAATTAAGAATAAATCTAGAGGAATGGTTCAACCTATTCCACTGAGATATTGCCTGTATTTACTTGCATATTAGCAGTGCACGTATCTTTGGAAAATTCACACAGGGCGCAATTATTTGTTGGCGACATCAGGGGAAAATCGAACATTCCTGGAACAAAGACCACGCAAAGATACTTTAGATATCACGTTGATTAAATCGGGGTAAAGCGTTGGGAATTTATCACCCGCAGAAGCGCTTGCTATGTGTGCGAGAGGTCACACGTTTGAATCTTTAACACGACATTGTCGAGTCGTAGCATATTAGCGTTGGCCGAACTCCGATGTTTTACCCTTTGCATGAAACCTTTTGCATGAAAATTGAATCACATAACAATGTAGAAACGGGGGAAAAATTAAGAAACGTTTATGACGTTTATGTGATATTTTACCGAACAAACCAAAGCTACCTGTAAGCGAGCAAGAATGACCTTAAATGTTTACGATGGTGCAACATGAAACCACTGTCTTAGAAACGATAATCAAATGACAAGGATAAAGTTAATGGCATCATCCGATTATCAGCGACCTTTGTACCGGGAATAAATTTCCATTGATAGTCTCCGACACGTACATTGCCACGTTCAAGCAGCAACTATGACATTTGACCTTGATCCTATTTTAAAGTCACTAAATTGCTTATATAAGGTTATTTGAAGCAATTATATATATCTCGAGATGCCAACTCATTGACCGCATACAAATCGGAATTCGAATGAGTAAAGTCAAATGGTCTTGACCTTTACTTAATGACCCTGATTAAGGGTCATGACCTACTAGCGGGTTACAAATACCTTATACCCATTGCCCGTTTTTTGATGACAGTTTTGGACCGGGTACGACACTGGGATGGTCAAAGTGACAAATGGATTGAAAGACACAAGATCTCTGTTTGCAAAAGACTGATAATTTTCATTTATTATGACTGGGGGTTCTTATGAGTGCCATACCAAATGCGGGGAAACATAAAGCATGTGCTTTTGTTTTCCTACGAGGGCTATTCATCAAATAGTGAGACTTTTGCTATTATTGGAAAAATTATGTACTTTCCACTTTTATTTTATTCTCATTCTCTTAAAATAATCCCCCTTAACTTCAACCCACTTATTAAGTCTTGTTATCAAGCTTTGGAATTAGTCTCTGTCCTCCGAAAGGGGTATACTCCTCAGACACTGAAAAACCGCTAAACCCTGTCCGGAACGGAAGTGAAAACAGCTTCCAGAAAGCAGTTTTTTTTCAATTTAGGTAGTAGAAAAAAGTCACCTGGTGATTTATCTGATAAATATGAAGGATAGTCCAACTGTCTGTTGTATTTCATTTTCAAGCAACTACGAGTAGTCATCTGTGTATTTTGCAGTGTGCGCAGTAATAGCAATATTATGTAAAAGGTAGATCCCTCTCATTTCTGATTTTGGTCTTCTGATCTTGTAAAAAAATAACATCATATAATACTTCTTGATTATAAACATCTTTTTTTACACATTCTACCTTTTTTGTTGTAAATATGAGCAACTACAATATTACAATTAAAGATAATTGCGCACAAAACCTTTATTGTTGCTTTCCCGCGTTTTGCAATTGTAGGTTGTTTGCTCTGTATAGGGACCCATATTTTATTTCCCAATTTTCTTTCAGGTTTATAAAAATGGAACCAAGATTCACCCCCTTGTAATAATTTCTTGTAGACGTCTTTTGTCACACTTTTCATAAACATTCAGTAGTTTTTATTTACAAATTTGCAATCGCTTTCGATTTTGTTCATCATTCAAAATGTGTGGAGTCTACCTCGAAGAAACCTTCCTGACCGCTTAATATTCTTTTAAAATCTTAAAAACGCTACCCGATGGAATGTTTATCATTTTTGCAATCTGGTTTACAGTTACTATTCCATCTCTGTTAATGATGAATTTCGCTGCTGCGATTGACTTCTCATTGATAAATGATCTAGGCCTTCCAGATTGTTTGATGCTTTTAACTGAGTCTGTACTTAATTTGAATTATTTTAACCATCGGTACACGGTTTTAATGAATACAAGAGAGTTTCAATAAAACGACGAGAGTCGTTTAAAAATGTTTTTCCCGTAACTTTCATTAGATAACGATATTTAGTATACTGTAGGACCTGATGTTCGAAATTTCATTTCGGGGCTTTCGTTCGGTATTCATATTCTCAGTGTCCTAAGGGTGGGTCCGGAAAAGGGGGTTTCTTTAGATATCGCTATGTTAAAATTTTGTTATTTCGTATCAATTCAATAGTATGGATGACAATTAACATTTTGACAAACGGTCAGTTTAATCAGGGGTAAAATTATAACGATGTACATGTAGTGTCACTATTTAATAAATAGCCCTCGTATATTGACTGTGTGTACGATATCAGTGCGAGAGAACTAAGCACGATTCGATACAAACAGAATACATCTACAAAAAGTTTTTGTTTTAATCATGTTTTTATCTTTTGAAAAGATAATCCGCTTTTTAATTGATGCATCGAATTACACATAATGCAATTTTGTATTTAGTATCATCTTTAGTTAAGCATAATTCTTTTATCATTTTTCTCTTTTTCATTTTTTTCTTTTTTTCTGTTTTCAGAGTGTAGCAAATGAAATCACAAAAACAAATGCAAAAACATTTTTGTCCCTATGCCATTACATAGCAAATCAACCATTAGTGACTTTTTGACTCTTTTTCTAATTAATTGGATGAAATTAAAAGATCATTTTAGAAGTGGGCTTTAATGAGTGGTACTTAAAGTGATTATTCCATGTAAATCTGGACCCAAAGCCTAAAACTCATCAAGGGATGAATGCTAAGTGTTTAGACAGAATAAATATTTAATACCAATATGTCGGCAACAACGCTAAAATAAATAAGGCGAATGATTGTTCTGATCCAAAATTGAAGTTAATAGATGGCGCACCGACTATTTATCAAATTTAATTCACCTTCCGGAGGAAATAGATTGAAGGGCAATCCGTCGTGCGGTGCCTGTAAGCGGCCTAGTCTCCCTGTAGAAAAAGCAGGGACAATAAAGGCTGAATTTAACATTATAAATCAAAAGCCCTGAAATATTAATGCTATATACTGATTAACAACTGTGTACTCCCGAGAGTGACCATGTAATATTACTGATTAATTACTTACTCTCGTCGCTCTATCTCATATACAGCAGAGATCAAGACAAATATTTCGCTCTTTTACCACCTTTTGGTTTCAATTTGGCTTTTAACCAATTCAAATAAATAGTAAAAAATTCGACATTTAATTTGATACCATAAAAACTAAATTGAAATAAAATAATCGATTTTTGTTCTGAAAATCATGTCAATAATAATCAATTTTGGACCAAATGTTGCTTATTTCCCTAATTTAAAAAAAAATGACCATTTACTTTACATCGATGAAATATATTTTCTTGATGAATTTTCAGATTCTGAAGCGGTATTAGGAACTAGCTGCTAACGGATTTTTTCTTTCATGGAATACTAGTTTATAATTAATCGACTAATCAAGCGGAGGAGGTAAGTAATCAGCATTTCCAAAGAAACATTAAAAAGAAAGATTTACATATTTTCGGTAAACATGTATATGGGTCAAACTTACTTAGTCCTCGGGCCTGTTAGGCACACAAAGCTCACAAACGCCGACACTGTTCTAAATTGTCGGATATTGGGAATAATTTGAAATATCTTACATATTTCCCTCTCGGGTTCATTTTTAAATTATAATATCAGTATTAAATATATAATTATTTATGATTTTTAAAAGAATAATTTCGGTGCCATTGTTATTAATTGCATCAGGATAGATGACTGAAATATGTCGAATATATTTCATTGTTTACCTATATGTTTCCTAAAATACATTAATAAATTACGGGAATTTATTTACGTATTTGGTGAAATGCTTTGATATTTTGCATTCTAGAGAAAAATAAAATCTTTCGTTTCTACAATTAATATGAAAGACAAAAAGGGAACGAAGCCGAAAGCTACCAAATAACAGACCTCAAACTTTCCATGGTTTGAGTCTCGTTTAAGGTCAATCAGAAATGTTAAAAGCAATATTTCCTAAAGGTTGCTTTCTCTCGACATTAAATCGACAACGACTACACCGCTTCAATTGGAGGATCAGTTCCTAGGATCAAATAACAGGACGGCCAGGCAAACACTCGCATCTGTATTTTCACAAGATAAAGCATTTCTTCAGGACATTTTGAATTAGTATGCAAATATCATACTTTAGAGCCCTAATCGGTCAAGTAAGATAGGAAATCAGAAAATATCTCGTCTATGCAACATCAAATTATGGTGGGTTTGAAGAATCCTTTGAAGCAATATGATTCCATATCCAGAGTCTAGACTTCAAGAGAATCCAGTGCAAATCTATGGAACCAACAAGGAAAGTCAATGTTTCATGTAAATTGACACTATGACAAATATATTTGAAATTCCTCTGTTTACATAGATATCGAAAATCGATAAAAGCTGTGGCTTTTGTATTTCTTGTCAAATCAATATTAATAAATGTAAGCGCAAAGCATTATAAAAAGTTTAGTATTCTTTGTCTCATGTTTGATTTTAAGTTTTTAGATACAAAATCTTGTTTTTTAACCCTGTCTATAAATTAAAGAAATCGCAGATTTTCTAACAAGTTACTATTCTTCCCGATATACTTTATTTTACCAAATGAAATATACAACATGACAAAACAATGACAACAAATTATGTATATTTTATCTGTTAAAATAAGTATATCTGGAAGGACATAACGCTTATACATAGTCATAGAGTGTTCACTTTTATAAAAAAAACAAGTGATTCGACTTTCACATTAAACCATGGTGGACCCCAAGGAGAGAGCGACAATATAGAATAGTATATGCCATTTGTCATAGAGCTTGTGCTTCGGATTGTGTTCATGGTAGCCTTATTGACACACAAATTGAACGCCATTGTTTTGTTGCATGTACATCGTCGGAGCAGTTCCATTAGAAGCAAGCTCTGCTACCTAGTCAATATTTGCGATCAATCACAGCAAAACGTCGAGAACACCGAGATTTATTGTTTTATAATTAAGTATGGTAAAAAAAATGTCAATTTGCGTTACGCGTGTACAGTAGTTAAAATGTGGCATACGTTAGAATTAGAAAAAGGAAGTAGCTGGAAAGGCAAGATGCTGAGTTTCCATACCTGGTATCGATCGTGATCGGTCGGGATTTAATTTCCTTTGACTTTGCGAACAATAATCGATAGAACGGATAGTTAATCAAGGATTTTCTATGACAAACCCCCCTGAGCGTTCTATTCCACCCTTACAGTTAATTCGTTTGACATTTGTTGCTAACAGAGAAGCACGTATCATAAATGTCTAAATTATCGAACTATTTTATTTTAAATATTAAAGCAGCCAATTTTTCTTTAACAATATGTATGTAACATAAATTCTTTCTTCAGGTCATTCTACTGGTTCTCTGTAAATTGCTATACGTGCTTAGAGATGACTGTAGGTATAAGTTGTAAATAATAGTGCTTTATTCTATAGAAATTAAGCTACTTCGATCCTTTATTTTAAATGAAATGGTATCTGTACATTAAAAAGAAATAAAGCACTGGCTAATTCTACCACCTTCATTTTCTTTGGGTTTTCTTTCCGGAATAAATTGTTTATAAATGCCTTTATCTTTTAAGAAAAAAAAGGAATAAAAATTTAACCAATCACTTTAATCTTTTTTTTCGTCATTGATAATGATGATGTTGTTTAAAATGACTTAATTTTGAAAGATTCTCTCTGACAAGTTCAACCCTTTATGAAATCTAGCAATTTTTTTTTTTTTGCTTGTCAAGATTTTTTGGATGAGTCTGCCCCCCCCCCCCCACTTTCAAAAACGATGCTACGTGCCTGAAAATGGAAACTTTTATGATGATCTTTATGCAGACATCAAGGTTTCTGGGTTGCCACAATGAGAGACAGTATATCGCTAATGTGTCGCTGTCTGTATTTACTGCTGCTGATGTAACGTTTGGAGCAGATTTCTAGTCTGCTGAAAGAAACGCACGTCGTTGGTTTTTGTATTGATCTCCTTAAACTTTAAAAGGGATGGATGGCAGAGTTTGCCTTATATAATTGATAAATTAACACGTATCTAAATATTCACCAAATATAAAGATTCATTAATCTTATCAGTAC
>WFKH01011581.1:55164906-55184906 GCA_016163765.1 Magallana hongkongensis | reverse complement strand
ATATGAGTTCTGAAAAAAGTTTCACGGGGGCAATATTTTATTAAATTTGAAATAATGTTTATGGAATGCAGGCGCCGTGTTTCGAAAACAAATCATCCACAGTGTAATGCTTACTATTACGTATTAGACGATAACCACAAATGCATCAGCGTCACTACCCCCGTGCATGTACTCTTCCGATAGATGACATCAATATTGTATGTTTTATAGATATCCTTTGAGCTCAATCCCCTCTACTTTCTATTGTTGAATTCAGATGAGAATAAATTTACAAAACATGGAGTAATGGCATACACGGATTACATCGTAACATCCGCAGTCGACATTTTTTAAACCGCAAAATGCGACGCTGATTAAATAATCATATTTTCATGGGGGAAAAAACCTTCAATGTATCTGTACTGCAATCAGAGACATAAAACATGTCGGCTGTTCCAATGTCGGCTATTCAATTGCCGGATGTTCCGCACGTCTGTGTCCTCTTCAGGAATATGTTGTGACGTGAATATTGATGATAATATAAAATGCCATCTCTCCTTGTCCAGCGCACTCAAATCAGTGTTGGCCATTTTGTCGTAATTGCATAGAAAGAGCTTCACATTGATCCATTCAATTGGCAATTGACTAGTGGACAAAGACTTGTATTCAGCAATGGTTTACAGACTGTATTATTGGAAATTGATTAGTTGTCCTTTTAGTCAGAAACCTAACAAAGAAATTAATGATATTAGAACACCGATAAATCGTTACTCTGCGAAGCCAATTCTATCCCATCCAGCGCCGATGTGAAGAAATCTTGTTCAATATCATTACTGCCTTGAAATGTTTATTTGTTTCTTGGTAACGGTTCCTAAGATTGCGTTTGAGTAGACCATTAATTCTACTGAAATTGCATTATATTTCATCGATTATTTTCGTTGATTTGTGGAGTAAATGACGTTTCTTTTAATCATGGTGGTTAATTCTCACCAGAATCTAAATGATAAAGGTAAAGCCAGCTATTTAAAGGTAACAAAACCGATTTCATTACTTAATGAACAAAATGCAACATCAGAGAGTAGTTAAGCTGGGTCCGGGTTTACGTACTTTGCACGGTCGGCGATGGGACAATCAGTATTACTCACCAGCCTAATCATCAAACAGCCCACCGAATCGGTCGCTAGAAACTGCGGAAATGTTTTATGAAGGCAGTGTGCTGTATTTCATAATACCATTCCTTTAAATATCGTTTTTTAACATAATAAGCTTTTCTAAAGTAAACAATCAAAACAATTATCGTCCTATCTCAATATTGTAAAAGTGTATGCATATTTGAAAAGCAGTAGGTAACCAATACCGTTAATATGCATTGCGATGGTTTTAATAATCTATAAGATAATATTATTTGACACTTTTCATTCCTTTGTATTCATTTTATTTACTTATCTGCAGAAAGTAAGTTCTTTAATATCACGCTATAGATATTTCTGTGCAGTCGAAGACTAGTATCATTGTCATCAAATGATGAGGGATTACCTATAACATTGTCGGTGGGTATAGCAATTCCAAACAAAGCCCAAATCTCATCCGAACTAAGCTTCAATCCATATAATAAAGCGGAGAAATGGAACAACACACATCCACCCATACACACAATGACCACCCACCCACCCATACACACAATGAATTGATCCCATATAACCTCAATTTTGATCGCAAGAGATAGGGTCGATGGGTCTAAAAGTCATGAAAATTACAATACACAAGGAGGATGAAAATTATGTAAGAAAACATGAGCCTCTATTTGAATGTTTGGAGAAATATTTAATATGAGCAAACCAGCAGACATGTTCACGAAGCTATCTTAGATTCCGCCGATCTATATAAATTGATTTTGGATGTCCCTTATTTTCTAGGTCATATCCTAGGAACACTCTTAGTACATATCTTGGGAAAGGTTCGGTAACATGCTTAGAGATTCTTGCGATGTTTTTTCTTCAGGTTTGTGTATCTCTGTTCATTTGTAAGTTCCTTTTCCTATTTCAGACAGGATTCTGTGCGATATTAAGCATTTTCTTCCCTCAAAATTTAAGTTTTGAATAGCACGTTTAATATTTTAAAATACAGTTAGAGTTGACATGTATAAAATTAAAAATGTATCATTATAAATCATCCTGGTTATGTTATAATGGAGCTATGATAACATAAAGATGATGAAACACAAAATTCAACTTTTTATGGACAAATTAGGTATTTGCCGGCATTTTTTTTTTTACTTCGAAACATCTAGCTAGTACATGCTTGCTCCGACACCCTTCTTTTTTTTTTTATTTAGAAGTACATGTATTTTATATCAGTAGAGAAATCGGATTGGATAATAAGCGCATCCTATTTTTTCTTCTCTCTCTAAGCACAAGGTCACAACTCACATGTAGTTACAATATACCTATGTCAAAGTGTTTATTAGAATAAAAAAAAAAGCTTTTATATTAACAACCCAAAAGTAAAATGAAACTAAAAACTGCAATAAAATTCACTTACTTTTGTATGTTGTTTTAAATTATCGAATTACTTTTGTTACGGTCTTTAAAGGAAACTTTTATAGATCTATATGCACAGCATCAAATATATTTGTCACCAAAGAATCTAAATTGACACCTACTAGAAGCATTTCAACAAAAGTTAGTATGTTTAGATTTGTAAAATATTATGAAATATTCAGTATGCTTTCTCTTTTTTTCTATCACGTGAATTATAAATTTAAACAACAGTGGTAAAACTGGTATTTTTATATTATTCTGGATAAACCTTGCTCTCTATAATTTCGAAAGCATACTAAAAAGAACAAAGGGCAATTTTTTAAAAAAAATATACTGAAAAATTGCTGAAAATGGGTCTTTTTAGTGATGCCATTTTTTGTGCAATGCTGATTAATATCTGCATTGTTTATATATACAATGAAAGTGTTATGTACATGTATTATTAAAATATTTTTATGATATGAGAATAAAAATGTTTTTTTTTTTAAATACAGACCTTTTAAGCTACTGGTTCTTTGCTCACTTGGGCATTCTAACTTTTTTTGGTACGAGTTGAACGACGAGGTCTTTGGAACCATTTTTTGTCGAATAAATCTTTTATATAATTTCGTTTACATTACATGTAGAAAAGTGTTTAACTGATTTAATTTATCGAATTTGTTCTGTGTAGGACAATATATTCATAATCAATATGTTATATTATGTATAAAGAAGATTTATTCACATTCAATATTTTCCGATTGATTATATCTATTTCTGTATTTACTTATCATAAGTTCTCATTGTAGAAATGTTTAAGACGGAAAATATATATTCTTGAATAAATTTTGATATTATTGTAAAACAAGTTTTTATTTTCCACGTTGATATATTTTTGTATGTCAACAGACTGTGTTTGAGCTTCTAGTCATCCACAATACAGTAATCGTTGTGATTACAAATTAATGTGCAACATATGGTATTGATTTTTGAAACTTAATCGCAATTCTAATTCTAATTCATATTTGACACCCAATGCCCTCTGTAAAATGACTTAATATACACAAGTAATGTTTGATTTACTTTAATCAAACGTAAGTCTGCCACCCGTTGCATAAAAGGTACGAAAAATAAAATTGTTTTCCAAAGAAGCAAAATATTTATAACTTATTTTTTGGTTGTCTTACATTTTAATTTGGGAACTGCATATTTTACTTTAAAAATATCTTTTTTTTTTCGAGAGTGGCTAAGTTACAATTGTTTGTCCTTATCAGATAATCTTTTATAACTTACTTTATATACCAATGTGTGCAGTTTTGGTAATGTCATATGCTTAATGTAATTTATCCAATTAAGGGTATCATTAAAATGTAAAAGGACTAGATGCAGTATTATGCGTAGCAGTATTTAAGGCATTTTCCCCTTTACAAATTTGAATTCATTTATTTCAAGGGTTTAAATGCATTAATGTATTAATGTTTTAAGGTATTCATCCTTTTTTTAATAAATAATGATGTCTAGAATTTTTTTACAGTATCATTTTTTTTATCATAAGTGACCTTGGCGAGATAATAAGATTGTCAATAATTTTTACACCGAGACAGCATAAATGTAAAATGCAACAAAAAGGAAGAGAACCTAAATAAAGCATGTAAGAAGGAAACAAGATGATTTTGCATCTCTGAAGACCTATAGTCCTTACATATACGTGTTCGATATAATTTATACAATATGTTACTGAAACGATCAGTTGCTACCTAGCCCCTCGGCAGCATATGACGAATGTGTGCGCTAGCGTTTCATTGGTTTCGCTCGTTCATGTAGTTCACAACAATTGAGATTTTTCAGTTATGAACACTTTTATAAGAGGCTTATATTGTCATGACATTTTGGCAAAATGAAGTATGTTTTTGGCATATACTTTGAGGTGTGAAATGCTACAAATTGATATGTTTGAAAACCACAGTTAAAGCATGTTCACTTATATTTTTAAAAGACACGTGATCAAATTCCCAAAAGAACAAAAATTCTAAAATTTCAGACAAACAACCTTGCCAGGTTAAATTTATGTAAAATACCACCTTAATTACATAAACATATTAAATATTATATATTTTTTGTTATAAGATGATTAAATTTCAAGGTACAACGGGCTTGAGAAGGCATTTGACTGAGTAAATGTTATTTGTCTTTTTAACACATGTATATTATCTCTAGAAGATATTGGCAAATAGGGTCCAGAAAGGTAAAACGTATTAAGGAGGGTGAATGGTCAACAAGTTACCCATCAGATATGCCTTAGAATGTCAAATTCGATTACTTTTGGCCATGAACTAATTATAAGTAAAGAAAAAATCCAAATATCTTAGATTAAAAATATGAATATTTTCCTATATCTTCATACAGAGCTCTTCGTCTAAAGGAGATTAATATACACGTAGTCTAAAAATGGCCACGACCACCCAGCCTCCATAATGGTATTTCTAAATATTTTTGTTTAGGCTTTTAGGACACGTGTTGAAATAAAATTGAGAGTGGACTTCTTATTGCAAACAATTCATAATAGATTCCTCTTATCTCTATATACATACATAGTATAAGCATACACGACAACTCTTCTAAAAATCTAGACTCCCCCCCCCCCCCTTCCTTGCCATAATGACTGAGGTTTTTTTTAATTCTTCAGATTCAAAATAAATCATTTTTTTCTCTCCCAGTAGATTAGATGTTTAAGTGAGGAATTAGTTAATAACTTGATTGATACAGTTATAAGGGCAGATAATTTATGTCTCTGGAACTCACAATGATTACCTTGCACGATTGGCATATCCACGTGACTACTCTTTATAGACACCGTCTGACTTCCCCGTGGAAGGTCTAAATACTTTTGGTTAATGTTTAAATTTTGGGGTATTTCTCTTCTTGAGTGATATAACATATGGCGAACAATTTCTTTGAATGACAAGTACGTCGGCATATACAACATTAGGGTAGAAAAAATGGTTGTTGATATTGTAGAAACCATTAGGTAGCGTCATTTTTCATGCTTCCTTGATGAACATATCTTGATGCATTTCAACAGGAATCATTCTAATCTCATGTCATTATTCCTATCGAAAAATCACAGACTTCGTTAGATGCTTGCACGAGGTCAATGTGATTTACGACACTAATTAAATGTAACATTTTTGTCGATGTTAAAAATACACAGCATCCACGCGGTCCCGTCATAAAATACCAAGTCGATTTTTACTCCATAATTGTATCTTTATGACTCTCTTGATTTATGTCGTGTTTCCATGCAAAACTCTTGAAGATGATATAACATATTTAGGGTTTTATAAAATTGGATCAGGACTAATTAAAGCTCTTTGTCAAAGGCTCTTTCATAGCTTAATCAATATTTGCCAACGTGATATCTCCCATGTCTTCTACTTATCAGCGTTTTGAATTCATGGAGCTGCCTCCATTATCTGTTGATAGTCGAGAACAATGGATCGACAGCCGAGGGATTCCGATTGAAAGTGGAAAGTTCCGAAGGGGAAAACGGAACCACATCTCGTACTCTGATCACGCACAGAATATCACACATTATTCCGTCCGGACCAAGCTTGGTTTGACTTTTACTGTCAGTCTTAATTTTTGCATCAATTCTTTTTTGATGTTGAGATAATTTACATATCTGTGGCAATGCATGTGGGAAATGCAATTTTCTTTACCACGTAAACCCTTTATAGCTTCAGAAAATTCATAAACACTTTCATAAAAGAGACTTTTTTTTTACTTGGAAACATAAAATCAACACTTTGGCATTTTTACGTTGTGATGAAGGAACAACAAAGTTACAGAAGAAAGATCATTATCCCTGCCAGAGCTGATCGTTTAAATCGATGAGTATAAAATATGGGTTCCTGGATACGGTAAAATTTGAGTGCAATCTGCCGGATTCTCACATATGGATATCAATATGACACAAATATTTAGAACAGGATGTCCTAACATCAAAGCTGAGTTAAACAATGATTTTTTTTTTCATTGGAATAATCAACATTCCAAATAATTTTTTTAAGCCATATATGTTTTTTATTATTTCAAGATTCTTAAATTGTCAAGAAAATTAATTCTTTAATAAACTCGTATCTTACAATGTTATTCAGGTTCACACTCATCTCACGAAAACAAAATTACCTACTTATGTATATCTGTATGTAAATATGCTTCGCAAATTTTCTTCTCATAAAAGAAAAAAATATTTTGTATATAGTTTCAAATTATATATTTTAGTAATTAAATGATATTACTGTCGAAGTAAGAAACTTAAGACATGTAAATTGGTAAATAATTTTTCAAACTACAAGGGTTGATCCAAAAGTAATGTCACACTATGCACCGCACTTCTCATGAACGCTGTATTGTACAAAATGATGCATCAACATTTTCGTAACCAAAATTTTAATTCGAATTAAAAACTTGATTAAATTTCGTTGAATAATTTAAAAGATATTAATTTTTATAACATGATATATACGTGACATCGACGCGTCATGAATTTACGTCTTTTTTTAAGGTTTATATTTCAGAATAAATTTCATGCTTCAAAATTTGAAAAAGCTATATACTACTCCATCTATCACAAAAAGAGTAATTACTTACTTAATGAAAAAAAAATGATAAAAAATGTGAATAGAGTATCATGGCCAGTCTTTTATTTAAGGAATCATTCTTTGATTAATGTTATTTCATATGATGTCTGTGGTTTTTGTAAAGAAAATGTGGAAACAATTCAGCATGTATTTATGACATGTTCAGAAATACTACCTATATGGAATAATCTTAGTATGTATATTTATAGAAAAACTTCAAATAGAGTTGGCTTTAATGTTAATAATGTACTATTTGGTGAACTACCTTTCAGTGGTTACAACAAAGTTGTTAATTTTATAATTTTGTATTCCAAGCAATTCATTTTAATTGTTCAAAACAAAACAAAAAACCTGACATTACTGGGCTGTTACATCATCTATTATTCAAATATAAAGTTGAAAAATATATAGCTATCAAATCATGTGAGATTACAAAATTCTATAAACTCTGGGAAAATTGGAAAAACATATTTGAGATATAATTTTATACATGGTAAACAACTGATCTATTTAATATCTATATGTTTTTGTTTTTTGTTTGCTTTGAAGAAAATGTAGTGTGAAAGGGAGAGAAAGAGTGTGAAGGTGAGAATGCAAAAAAAAAAATCTTATACATTTGTTCTTAAAATCATACATATTATTGTGAAAATGGGAAAAAGAATAAATTTAAAAAAAAAAAGGGAATCATTCTTTGAGTATTATGAGGTGATCAAATACGGTCGGGGTGATCAAATCCAATAAAGCCCGAAGTGCTTTTTGATAGATTTGATCACCCCCGATCGTATTTGATCACCTCATAATATTCGAAGAATGATTCCTTATTACTTATATAATATGCAGCAATTGTAAGATTAAATATAAAAATAGTCATTGATAAAATGTATTGGACTATACATTACACAATCGATTCGTAAGGTTATCACAGACAGCGACACTGGAAAATGTAAATATATGGACTAAATTTTGAATTATGAATTCTACCAGACCGCCAAGGGTCCAGAAATCTTATCTCACGCTCTATAAAATACATGTATACTATCATCAGAAGTAGTTATCATAATGCATTAAAATTTTCAGATCTGAATTGAAATAGGTGGATATCTCAAAGCACGAATTTTGTCACTTTACACCTGATTTTTCACAATTTTATCGCATCTGTGACAGCACTTTTGGATCAACCCTCGTATCATCGAAGAACACTTCTTAAGCTCAAATGTTTACAATGCATGCTCATAAAAAACCCCAATAAAACTACTGTTTATTTTGATGATTTAACATTGGAAAAAAAATTCTCAAGTACCTTTTTTTAATGATTTAATGATGTAGAAATGTGACAGCAGATTCTACAGATATTTTTTTTTTTATTTTTTTTAAAACACGTAATCTTCTTATAAATTCTTGACTTAAACATTTATGTGAATGACAAAATGTCATAATAAATAGTTAAGCGAGAAGAATTCTATTTTCATATGAATCGTAAGCCTGAAATTTATTTTTTTTTACAAAAAACGACACCATGAAAGGTTTGAGAAAATTAGAATTATTTGTGCTTTTTATGATTTAATGCTTATCATTTGATTTTCTTTAATTATACATAACATGATGTATTTTGATGCATAATTCAATAAATTATGATGTTTCATCGTGTTCAAATTTGGATGTTGAATATTTGGACCATGTGAGCTGAAGCTCACTGCAGGGAAAACCAACGTGCAAAGGTTTTAATAGTTTAACCCTTTTAGTAATATTATAAGTTGTTTTAACTGTTAAAATGAAAAAAAAACTTTTGTTTCACACATTGTCAAATTTCTGAAAGGCTGGGTCTACCTTAAACATAATGTTTCTTTTGAAAGTCTTGTTCAAAGTTATCAGTGTCAATTACATGTAGTTATTTAATAATTCACATATAGTTTTGTTTATGAGTTCATGATTTCTTGAATTAGTCATTGCTTTTAAAAGATTGTAAATTATTATCATTACTTCACCTATGTCATTCTAAACAAGAATATATACCTTCTGATCAAATTGAAAGGTACACTGTATTTTTTCTTCAACGCATTGTTAGTCGTCTCTATATTACCTTGTACCATGATTTAAGTGTTATTTCAAAAGTACCGGACCTGTTTATTGAAAAAAAAAATTCAATATTCAAATTAAATCAGCTTAGCGGTAAAGGATGTCTAGGTTACCTAGCGATACAAGGCAGTGCGTTCAGTTTTGGCTGCAAAATTGCTGCGCCAAGAGAATTTTAAATATCCATAAACACACAATTCCTTGTC
The DNA here is from genome assembly GCA_016163765.1 of Magallana hongkongensis. Lineage (NCBI taxonomy): Eukaryota > Metazoa > Mollusca > Bivalvia > Ostreida > Ostreidae > Magallana > Magallana hongkongensis. The sequence continues at coordinate 55,175,486 of WFKH01011581.1, read as the reverse complement.
TCTAAAATCGCCTGAGACTGAGATGTACAACTGCAGAACTGCTTGAACTGGTCGACTGAGGGTCATGACAATTGAGATCGTTTCATAAGGTTGCAGCAGTTGCGCTATAGAACTGTACAAAAAAACTGCATGTTTAACGCGGGACACATCCCGGAAAATCTTCTGAAGGGTATCTCTTTCTTTTGAATCCAACCACTTTGTTGTTTTTTGGGTTTTTTTTTTTGGGCAAAGATGGTACCGTGTACTCTTCAGACGGACGTTAACGTGTTTTACGATGTCATGATGAACTTTATAAACATAGATGCGTAGTAGCATGAGACAGGTTTTGCAATGGTAGCGTCATAGCAAAGGGGGTGTGTAGTGTCAAAAAAAACCAAACCCGCATGGTCATGATTGAAGGCAATTTGACGGCACGGCTAAACATTGACAAAACAAAGTTGAGGCGTTAGCATGTTCGAAATACAGTACTGATCGTTTGCCAATAAAACGTGTGGGATCGACGCATTCGAACGCACCCAAATCATCCCAAGCATATACCCGCTTTGCGTCAAGCACTTCTTGAAGAATGGTAGAATATTCTCAAACCTCAAATAAACCTTGTTACAAATATGTATAGCAGAATTCGACCTCCTACAAGTGATAAAGTGAGACAAACCCATTATTACAGCTGTAAATTTTAAATGACTACCTTATCTTCAGTTTTGACATTTTTCGCAAAATTAATGATGGCTAACTAAATATTTACGATGGTAGCCAATAGAAGAGACGTGGTTCATCTTTTGGTGCTATAATCTAAAACTATATTTATTATTATGATTTATTATAGAAATACTAGTAATTCCGAAAATTAGAGGTTGCGTTTCGTTTCAAATGTACTCAGATTAAAATTTTTTATCAGTACCGCACACTACACTTATTCGGGTCCAGCACTGACATATGTTTAGCACAAAAAGTTATGTCAAGGAAATACTGCTCACGTCACAACTTGGCCACTTAGGAGTCATTGGATCTGTCTAAAGAACGCATCATTTGTTGATTTAAAGCTAAAGAAAATCTTTATTTAAAAAATCATTGTCATATACGCATCAATATCCCTCATTTTACTCATAAATACATCATAAACAACATGTTGAGGTAAAACCTCCACAGAAACGCTCTATATACTATTTTATCTAAAAATATGTCACTGAATATTTTTGTGCACTTTTCCGTGATTTTCTTTTCATTTTCTTTTCTCTGTTGCATTTGTATTGCTTTTAGCGTTTTCTCCAGATGACTATAGAATCCAAGAACATTATTATAAAAAAAATACCGACATGATTTAATTTTGTGGCAATGCACTTCTTTTCTTCCTCTTCCTCACAACATAAGAAAAACGATCAGAGATGATTTAGGACTGTGGTTCCACATTATTAACGACACTTGATCCGCCTCGCATGCAGCTAATTTTAGATACCTTGAGAAAATTTATTGATTGTGAGTTTTATGCCATTTTCTGCACAACTGCATTGGTTAGTCTTCGATAGAGGAAAAAATATTGAACTGGAAAAAAACCCCGCAGACCAATTTCGTAAATTTGAACGATATCCTCTAGAGAATGACAAAATTGTTTGCTCATCATTTTTATTAGGGGTTTTTGCATGAAATCAAGCAATGTCACTGTGGGATTTTGATTTACAAAATGCGCATTATTGATTTGTATTGCAGTGATAAATGTCAGTGGTTTGCTCAGTATCCCTCTCCTTATTCATCTGATTTTCAGACAAAAAAACCCCCCATAAATATGACAGAAAAGAACGGTCCCGTATTGATATCATCTTGGCTGAACATTTTGTTAAAATTAAAATAAATTTGAATATAACAAGATTTTAGATTTAAATCGTTTGCAACAACATGTTGCATTTATATATATATATAGGAATTCGTTCTCATCTGTTAATCCGTGGAATGAACTTTTCCAAATGAACAACTTTGTACTTATTAAAGCAGATCCAGTTAATATCTTTCGTTTCTTAAGAGAGAGAGAGAGAGAGAGAGAGAGAGAGAGATTGGAAAAAGCTATCTGGGACCAATAAAAGAACACTAGGAATCGGCGCCATGTTTACTTTCAGTGTGTGAACACAATATAAAATTGTATTATAAAATCACATCAAATTGTCAAAATCTAAAACTGGAATGGTTTTGATAATTTGGAGAACCGTGTAGTACAAAATATAAGAGACCTTAAAAGGCAATCTTCCTAATTGATAATAAAAGAAATGAAACACTTATCATTAACACTAACGCGCTGCATTAAAACGTCGTTTCTTCATGGCTTCCGGGATTAGCGTTAATTGTTGCTTTGATTTCTGGTATGTGGCAAACTTACGGCAATCAAATAAAAACCATTCGATGGGATGAATGGATAGCAAATGGTCGTATTGACAAATTCTGCGACCCCTTGATAACGTGGAGGTCTGAGATGGTCTTTGCAGTTTGTGCTTGTGTTGGAAGCGTCATGATAACATGGAATATTTAGATTTAAACGTAAAACACGTTTTTATCCGTGATACAATTTAATACATGAACATATAACATGTTATTAGTATTTAGATAACTTTATCAAATTCAATTTGTTCAAAATCTAATTTTTCATTACATCATATCAGATGGATTGGCGTTTTCCATCTTATGGATAACGTAATATTACCAAAACAATTTTTAAAACTTATATTGGAAATGGTCCTTTTTAAATACAATAACGGCTGTGAAATGTCATTTAACTATGCATGGGTCCGTTGGCATTATGCGCTTGTTAAGGTCATATTCAATTTCAGGTTGACACGACAGCAGAATCTCTTTAAAGGAATTAAGATAATTTTTGATTTAAAATTACCATTTCCCTCTTTATCTGTGGATATATAACATTTGTTATCTAACTTAAAATCAAATTAAGAGTCGGTTTTACGTAGATACAAAATGTTGCGGCGCAACGATGTCACTATATGTACATTTTAAAATACACAATAAACGAAGAGGCCAAAAACTTGTCTCCTCGCTACCAATGCATTATCGATGGCGTAGTAAATTTTCTTCCGGCGGAGAGGCACGGCTGGCTCCGGACGCCACATTTCTTCAGCCCTGTTTTTGCGTTCCGTTGCAAACGATATCTGGCTGTAAAAGCAATTCCGCTTCACAGTTCTGTCGTCCATCATAATTATGTGACACGCCGTTCATACAAAAATGGAGAAGACGGTAGTGAAATGCCATTTTGTAGAATTCATTAAATATGACACTAGACAGATCTATCAATCTGCTCTAAAGAGTTATTTGACGATATTCACAGCGATGTCGCCATAGCATACGTCTGCAAGCATTAGTTAGATTTTCTATCAATATCTGGTCGATGTTCCAACGAAGTACTAAAATATCACAGTAGATGCTGGGTCACTGGACGGGTACTCGCTTTAACTTACCATTGGGAATATAGAAGAGTGATTATCAACATTCCAAGTACGAGGCCTTGCAGACTAAATTGAAAGAGTAATGATCAAATGGCGCAGGCTGAGGCGCATTTGATCAAAAATTAGTGTGAAAAATGGACAGAATAATGAACATGGCAATTATTTCGTCTGTAATGAACAATTATACAGTTTTCTTTCCTGAAAACAAAATTGCAACGAAGAACTATGGATATAAAATGTAAATATTTATAATAATGGTCATTTTTCTTTCATGATATTAAATGAAATTACTAAATTTTACATTGATATTATAATATTACATTTATTGTCTGTTCTCGATCCCTGTTGACTATCCTGTCTCAATGTAATCATGATCAACATGTATATTAAACTTCCAATCTCATGAAATACAAGTAAAATGTTCCTTTGACTCACAAGTTCCGACGTCGTGTGTTACCCCGAAACTCACAAAAGAAGACGCATATTCTTCTATATATGTGAGATGAAGCATTTTCAAAAATTTTATCATGAAAATTTGAACATCCTTCACATAAATAAATACAAATAGAAATGCACTTTAGTGAACAAGAGGTTCATAGGGAACATGGGCACTCCTATATTCGAATACTTGCTACACAGAAGCAATCATTCTCATACAAATTAAGTAGTGACACGTGATCTCGGTTTTGAAGTTATGATTTCGTGAACAAAAAAAGCGGATCGAGGGAAAAGTTGGGAAAATTTTTAGCACATTGGCTTTTCATAAAGATTTTACTCAAATACCAAAACATGCAAAATTTTGTTTGTCGCCCTCGTTTTGGGATGATTTTTTTATAAAGTTATATAATTATTTCTTGAAAATGGATAGGTAATATGTATTTTAATTATTTTTCGTAAACTTTCAAGTATTCAAAATAGATAAGGCAAACTAAAGAAAGATAACTCTTTTTTTGAGAGATGTTTCTTCAATTTTGTAAAGATTTCAAAGGCAAGAAACGTAACCAAGGAAAAAATTTAAAAAAAACAAAAAAACCCACCAAATACATCACCAAACAATACAATGATTTCAGAGGAAAATATGTTTTCCTTAAACAAGAATTTCTGCTGTTCAGAATCATCATTGGGGTTTTTTTTCCTCTATTTTTTTTGTATTTTTAATCTTGTTAGCATAGCAACAGGTGTCAATTTTCTCATCTAACATGTATGTTTTTAAAGCAGCCATTAATGTATAATTTTCATTTATGATAACTGCTATTGTATTAAAAAATCGAAAGAACCACTTTTTCGAAAAAATTAAAGGTGTCCATGGTATCATTAATTAGATATTGGTTTGCCCGCCAGTGTTTTTCTTTCATTTGACAATATACCACATTGTTAACTTATTATATTATATTTCATAGATTTAATAAGCTTTAAGTATTTTCTCTATAACATAAAAGTTGCTAAGGTTTGTCATTTTTCTATCTTGAGTTTCCGTTACCATGGCAACAGTTGTCCTTAGCAACAAATTGATGGTATCCTGATACTTTTTACATTAATATGTATGCAATATAAAGAAAATTGGTGACTACGCCTGCCGGAACCCTTATATACAATTTTGGTTTTTACATGGAACGACTGTTAAATAAAAAAGATACCACACCTGTAAGTTGTTTTTCTGAAATATATACATCTCTACTGTTCAAATGAGAGATTGTGTAATTTGCTAAAGCCTACAAAATTATTTCTGATGCTCAATTTGGGTTTAAGTTTGGATATAGAACAACAGATGTAATTTGTATTTTGCTCTGGCTAATCAGCCGTAGTATGGAAAAAGAGAAAAATATTTTGTTTTGTTGGTTATCGAAAGGCTTTTGAAAAAAATTGACAGAAATTCTAATGTTTTTTTCAATTACAGAGAAGTGGTATTGACTGCCAAATGTTAAATAAATCTGTCTGCTACTATAAAATCTTGTAAAAAATTAAAAATCAGATGTTGGGGTTTTTTTTTTTGGTTTTTTTTTTTGGGGGGGGGGGGTGTCAAGAGGGATTTATGCAGGGTAAGTCTCTGTCTCCTTTTTTATTTTCCATGTATGTAAATGATTTCGAAATTGAATTTTAAAAAATGTGTTTATCATTTGAAATTAGAGATACTGCTTTACTTATATTTCTGTTTATGTACGCGGGCGACACTTGACATTTTTATTAAAAAATAGAGCAAGGTTTACAAAATATGTTTGTTTGTTAATGACTATACACATCCAAGTAGAAGTTAAAGTTGATGTAGAAAAAAGCTTTTGTTGTATTCAGAAAGAGCAAAAGGCTAAAAACAATTATTGTTTGAAGTATGACAATAAGTGTATTGATATTGTTGAAAATTATAAATATCTTAGTATAACCTAATTTTAATGACAATTTTCAAAAGTACTTGCATTGGTGTGAATTGTTTATTAACCAAAACGAAGCCATTGTACACGGTCCACTAATTTGAATGTAAACACAAAATTGTCATTGTTTGATACATATATTGGTATTATGGCAAATCATGGATGTGAAGAATGAGGACAACACCAAGCAAATAAATTAGAGAGCATCCATTTAAATTTTTGTAAGAAAGTATTAAGTGTTTAATGAAAGGGTTGCATCTATGATGATATATTTTGAATTTGGATGGAAAACATTACATCGAAACAGAAATATAGACTGTTGAAATACAGGTTGAAATTAAAGAACAGTGATAATTGTATTTTAAGCAATATACATACATGTACCAGGAAATGTTAATGTGATACAGAGGTGTTTCCTAATTGTAGATTGTCTTATATAAAAAGGCTGATTAGCACTTGGGGTGTTTGAAACATATGGAACTGTAAAGAACAATTTAATGAAAATTTGCTTTTGCTGGAGGCGAAACAAGGGTTAACTGACTTGTTCGTACAAAAAGTTCATACTAGATACTCACAAATGTATAATTTATAAAAAAAAAAAAAATAACCACCAACCATCTACCTGTAAACGTGTTCAATTGTTGTCAACAATAATTATCAAAGTGTAATCATGTTTTGGGGGTAAAAACAAGTGTAAAAATTAAGATAGAAAAAATAATATGTTTTTGGAGATCCTCTCTATTAGAATGTTTTCTATTACAATCATTGTTCGGTATTCATTATATCATTACCAGTATAAAATGTATTCTAATTGTAACATCTTTATCCCGCAGACTAATCTAAGATTGTGATTATTTAAATATCTACGCTTTTTTGTTCATTTATTATGTTTATTTATGTATATTTACAATTTCCAGTGTCTTTGTATGTGATAACACTACCAAATGAAAATTGCAACGTTTGACATCATTATTTGAATATTATGAGGTGATCAAATACGGTCGGGCGTGATTAAATCAAAGGGCTTTATTGGACAAAACCAATGAAAAGTTATATGATACAAATAAATATTTTACAATAGAAATGAAATATTTTACAATACAAATGGAAATTATAAAATTATATAAATAGAATTTATACAATAGAAATGAAAAGTTATACAAAACAAATGAAAATTAAGACAATGCGAATGGAAAATTATAAAATACAAATGAGAATTATAAAATACGAATAGAATATTATACTATACAAATGAAAGGTATTTACAATACAAATGGATAAGATCAAATTTTGCAACGTTTGACTTGCCATTATAAACAAAACAATAGAATACTTTAGTTGTTAACCATCTCTTTACAGCTCTTTTCCAATTGTCTTGTTTAGTCTATCAGTTAAAATAATGTCTCCGATGTGTTTATTTGCTCTAATTACATTTTAAGTATTATTTCTTCATTGCATTATTATTTTGTTTAAATAACAAACAAACTTGATTGTGAAATAGCACTGATTCTTTGGAGGAAGCCAGGGTACTTAGTAGTCAAACAGCATCACGTGACATTATTATGCAAGGCATTCGACATCTACCTGTACATATTACATACTTCACGTGAATAACAACGCACAAATAAAATGAATTTCAAACCGTAGAACATAAAGCCACATTACCTCACGTGACTCTGTATCGTGGCTCGTTCACGTTTTCTGTAGCTTTTCAATCAAAGACTGAAAGATGCGTGTTTAAAATAAAAGATTTATAAACATAAACTTTAATATTGTTTTAAAAAAACAAGCAATACATGTCCTCAACCGACACCCCAATTGTCGTTTATTAGCGAAATAAGATTTTTTTGCGAAAATTCTTGAAAGATTTTTTTAAGGACAAACCCTAAACATTTCTTCAGTTTTTTCATTATAAAGCTACACAGCAAGTTTCAAATCAATTCACCAAAACCATAACAAAAAATTGAGGAAAACAAGGTTGGGACATAATGACCGACAGCGATAAAGACTATAGAATTGCAATGTAAATTGCATTTTTGAGACTGTTGCAAAAGGAAATACACACCAATGTGTATATGGTTTAAGACTATATAGATCTCAGTTAAGATTAAGATCGGCTTGACCGTCCTAATCCAATTCATTCTTTAATTTGAAAACAATATTATGCACAAAATGATGGGTATGTCTCTTTTATCTATCACGTGGTTGTTTATCTCACATTTGCAACTTGAAATTTACAAGTTCACTCATATAATTTACACTTGTACATTTACTGTAGTTTTATGCATTGTCATAAGTCAAGTGCATAAAGGTTAATTTCTGAGGCTTTTATTCTAGAAATTAAATGATATTTAGGTCACCTGAGTCACTCAGGTGACCTATTGCAATTTTTTTTGTCCGTCGTCGTGCGTCGTCCGTAGTCTGTCGTCTGTTAACAATTTTAGATTTTTAATTTCTTCTTGAAAACTACGAGGTCATTTAATACCATTTTTTGTTTGAAGCATCTATTGGACAAGAGGATTCTAACTTGTGACATTTATGACCATACCACCTCTGGGGTCTAATGGGCGGGGCCAAATATGCAAAAGAAGGCCAGATTTTAAAAAAATCTTTTTCTCTACTCCAACATATGTGGGGAAAAAAGCTAAATGCATGGTGTTGATGTCCATGAATCCCTCTACCAAAATTGTGAAATTCATGACCCCTGGGTCGGGGTTCAGACCCTAGAGCGGGGGTCAATATCGCCATAATAGTGAACATGTATTAAACTTAGAAAATCTTCTTCTCTACTCCTATTATTATATATTTTAGAAAAACTAAATGCATGATTATGTTGTCCATGAAGCTTCTACCTAAATTGTAACACTCATGGCCCCTGGATCAGGGGTTAAAGCCCTAAGGTGGGGCCAATATGGCAATATAGTGAAATTGCATTAAATCTTAGAAAATCTTATCTACTTCCACAGTAGTTGGAGATAAACTGAATGCATAGTTATGTTGTCAATGATGTTCTCTACTAAAAGTGTGAAATTCATGGCCCCTGGGTCAGGGGACCAAAATGGCCATCTAGTGAAAATTATTTAATCTTTGAAAATCTTTATCTCTACTTCCACATCAGGGGGATATAATTAAACTGAATGCATGGTTATGATGTCTATGAAGCCCTCTAATTATATTGTAAAGTTCATGACCCCTGGGTCAGGGGTTCAGGGCCCTTGGGAAGGGCAATATAGCTACATAGTAAAAATGTATTGATTTAATAATAATAATAAGGCCCTTTTTAAAAGTAGGGCCAATATGGTCATATAGTGAAAATACGTGTGTATAAAAATCTATAAATATTTTCTTCTGTACTTTTATTAGATCCATAATGTCTTCGTTAAAAAGTGCAAAATTCATTGCCCGTGGGGCAGAGGTTCAAATAATAAAAGCGTGGATAACAGTGGAATCTCGGATTTCTTAGAACTTCAATGCCTTTTATTTTATAAAGTGGGTCTGTGCTCCATATTTTTGTCATAGTCTAATAAAGGTCCGATGGAAAACGAACAGATTTCAATTCACAATGTTTGCTCATTTTGACACAATTTTCATAGATGAGATTTCAATAAGACGATTAAACATGGTTTTCAACCCTGAATTTTCTTTAATAATTAACCATAGATAGATCGGCTGCAATTTGCAGTGCATGTTCATATGAATTGACATTACATAATGCTTGCTTCCGTTTCCCTTCCTCTTTTAAAAACACGTTCTTGACTACTTTATTTAAATACCTAGTTTTACAATATCAAGTTAATCATTTAGCAGGTTATATTTAATTGCCTTTTTTGAATAGCTATAGTAACAAGATATTTTATGAATATTTTGTTATAAACATTTGTTTTTCGGCTCTAACCAATCTGCCTAAGAAAAGAAGACGACATTTTGTTTATATAGCCTCCCACTCCCAGTGACCACAGGCCGAGGTTAGATGTACTTGCCAGAGATGGTGAATATTTCGAGAAACCCGATAGAATCGTTGAATATTCGTGTGACTGACCTTACGGAAAAAACGACCTGAACAAACTGGAATCTAGAGAAAAGAAAAAACATTTTGGAGTTATTAACACCCACAGAATTACGTGAACGAATTTTACTTCTTGCGTTTTTACAAACACTTTCTACAAGTCTGCCACTTTTCAAACCAACACGGATGACGTATTCGCAGTTTGGTATGACATTATCTAAAAGTTTCATGTCAAAGTGTACTGAGTTTCTGGAAAGTTTATCAATACTATGGAAGCACTTTTACTCAGATTGTAATGAAATCTCCATTTGTAATCATTTGAATGAATCTCTGCTAGTATATTAACCAATGGTTTCTTCTAAAACATAACAAGCAGGGATAACAATGACCAATTCTAAAACTAAATTGTAAGGGATGTTGGAACACAGAGTTGTCTATCCAGCAATTATTTTCTATATGCGACAAAATTACCTTTTGAAACAATTTACTCAATGCAGATGCAAGTGTTATACCGTATAGCCGGTTTTTTTGGCGGAACACAAATTGAGCGGATTTGACCTAACAAGGTATACCATTAATTTTGGCGGATATAATTTTGGTGAATCCTATTCTCTTCATCAAAATTCTGCTGTCTGTCTACTTTTTACTGTTAAGAAGTTAATACTTAAGCGAAAATCCTAAGTCACTGTTTCAAGGTGATAAAATTTGATGTCCGATCCTGGCCTCACACACGCAGGGACGTAGCATCGGGGGGGGGGGGGGGGG
>WFKH01011581.1:55143199-55164806 GCA_016163765.1 Magallana hongkongensis | reverse complement strand
CCCCCCCCCCCCCCACTTTCAAAAACGATGCTACGTGCCTGACACGTCAATATTTTCAACAGAAATAATTATTAGAAATAGTACTTAATATATGCCTGAAAAAAGTATACCTTATTAACAATCAATTCTAATTTCATGTTAGTGAAGAAACCATTAATCAGACAATTATCTCCACCTGAGTCGATAATGGATCAAGTCTCCTAAAACACCACAAGCTAACACCCCTGCCACTGGGGTTAATTACACATCTAAACAGGGAAAAGTGAAATGGTTGTTTAAACAATCAACCTCTAATTTAAAGTAATGTTTAGTTTTTATTTATTTACATTAGTTTTGTATAGAATGTGAGCAAATGTACATTTGAATCTGTAACACATTGTGCATGTACAAATAATGATTGTCCTTTTTTTTATTATGCACATTGACTTTAAAAGATGTATGAAAAAATAAGCTCCAAATACTACTTGTTTGTCAACAAAATCTACATATATGTACTTAAATTTGGTGATTTTAATTTTGGTGAATTTTCAAAAATCGATCGCCAAAATAGGCCAAAATTATATCCCCGCCAAAAAAAGCTTTACGGTAGCTAAGTGTTATAGCTATGTTATAGCTATGTAGTTTGTTGAATCACTTTTATCTTTGTGTTTACCTTTACAAAAAGACCGGTAATCCCTAATTTCTAAAATGTGAAAAGTACACGTTACTTACTAATACATGATAAATTTCAATCGCATTTTTCATCTTACGTGTACGTGTACTTGTATTTAAGTATTTTCGTACAAGTACGCATACCCAAACATGTATCTCAACCGCTCACATGGGATGGGATATAAATTTAAAATGCAAAAAATGAAAATATTTGCTTTACTTATTTTTTTTTTTAATCCGCATGAATATATATCAAATGCAAGAACTTGTGGTAAGCATGTTTTTCTGTAAAGCTAAAACAATCTATGAGATTGTTCCTCAAGAAACTTTTAGATTTACTGAGGGATCAATATAGCTCCCAAACAGTGGTGCTACAGAAAAACTTGATTACTAAAAGTTGTTACATTTTATATATATGATTTTTTTTTTTAAAACATTTTTGCAAAATAGAAAATTTTGCACTGTAAATACCTATTCCATTTTGGATATTAAATCTCAACAGGCTATTATATCCCATTAAAGCGATTGGTCTCAACCTGTATAAACAAAAGGGTTTTTTTTCACAATCTTTAACATCAACGTGCGTTTCTGTGCGTCAGCATAACAGATTCCCGAGGATTGAGGTCAATAATCTCATTCTCAAAGAAATAGATGCTGAGTCAGGAAAGTTTATATAAGAACACAAAGTTTAATTAATTTGATCTTTTGGGTATATCGGTAGTAAACTAAGATGTTAAAGGACAAACCGCAAGTCGGAGAGGATCGCAAACTAATTTCATCATTGAATTTCAGGTGTTAAGTCAGGCTGATGTGACAGTCCAAATCCAAGATGGTGGCGATATGTACCTTGTACATTATTAGGTAGGGGATATTTATCTTTTATTATGAGAAAAACATATAACGTAGAGTGGCTGTGGTTGCTCTATAAATATTTTTAATGTATTGTGTGCGAATTTTAGGAAAGGTGGTTATTTAAAATTGACGTTTGTTTAACCTCGGACAAAAATGTCGCAACGTCATTGGATAAAATGCGTCACGTAATTACCGATTATATTTCTATAGTCGGCAGGTAGCAACTAATAGACGGCAACATGGCGGTCGTAACGTCATTGTATTTCTTTAACTTAAAATATTATACAAAAAGTTTGGGTCCTCGACAAAACAAAAAACTAACTACGTTAGTTACTGACAGTGACTGTCTACAGAAATATGTCGGGTGGGTTGTTATTTAAGGTGGGTCCCTACTCGAGTAACGTCATCACTGATTGTTCTGTATACACTGTATTGAAAAATATGTAATTATCATTTTTGATTAAGCACAGATTTATTGTATAGACCTTAAATTAATAATATTGCATTAGTAGCAGACCAGTGTGTAATTTTCTGCATGTTTAGAAGGTTTTGATCTTTAAACTACTATACGCTTCAAAAAATTATGTATTTGTACATACATTTCTGCATTTTCACACAGTTTTTACACAAATACTTATCTTAACACAGGGCTTTCTCTTAAACCTAAAGACGTCTACTATTGTCAAAATATACAAACTACTGTAGCTTACTTAGAAAATGTTGGAAGAAAAATTAATGTCATTTTCCTAGGGTCTAGTTGATTGAGCGAAATGGGGTATGCATGTTCTAAAGGTTGTAGAAAAAATTAAGCTTGCTGACCCCTATAATTTTTTTTGCTTTCCAAGTGCAACAGATATAAATTTAATATTCCAAAGAAAAAAATAAGCCAGTTAACCATTTAATTACAAAAATTAAATATGTTAAGATATTTCAATTTTGTAATAACTTTTATTTTCTTTTTTGGTAAACTTTCCATAATAAATGTCTTTTTTATCCGTTTATCAATAAAAATAACCACTGTAATGTGTTTCTCACATAAAACTTGATTTAAAAATATATATTTAAATCTTGGTTTACTTGGAATATGTATTTAAAACTGCAAAAAATGGTTATTAGCTGGAAACGTGTTATGAAAAAGGGGGTATACGAGGTCTGTTCGATATGTAATGTGTATTGTAGCCCAGTGAGTAAACGTTTTGCACGGTTTCGTGGATGATGGTACTCTTTAATAGCTCTGTGCAATACCTTTCAAATGGTATAAACACGAGCCTTCAGCTCAAGAAATAAACGACACCATCAGGATTTAGGCATGTTCGTGTACTTATTGATAATGCTCAATCACATACATCTGAGCTTGTGAAGCAATTTTTGAAGTCGGAGAAGGTTACCGTCTCGCAACACCCACCATACTTTCCAGATCTAGCCTCATGCGACTTTTCCCTTTTTCCAAATCTTAAAAAGTTCTTATCTGGTCGTCGTAACAAGTCCCGACAAGCATCAGTCAGTGCCTCAGAAGTCTACCTAAATCGGCGGACCGTGACGTATTTTAGATTGAAATTATGTATTTCAAACCGCGGAAAATACTTTGAAGGGATGTAATGTTCATTTCACTATTTAAGTCGAATGCTTTTGAGATATCGTACAATACACATTAAAATTCGAACAATCCTCGTACATGTTGAGGAGATTTTGGTAAAAGTAAGTAGTAAAGACATTTACTTTTTTGGATTGTTTAATTACATAAGGTGTCAAACTAATGATTTCAAGAGAGAAAAAAAACATCACTTTAACTAAAATATGCTGAGTGTGGACCCACTTTAAAGTCCAAAGAAGGGTCGACCCCGCCTCGCCACAGACCTTTTTTTAAAATATATATTTCAACATCAGAATGATTTTTAATTCTAATTTATCATACAATATGTTTACTTCTTTCATCGTTATTTGTAAGAAGGATTTTCGGATTTTTAAGAGGGCTGGATGGTCGTGGTCATTTTTTACACTATATTAATATCCTTGAAAAGAAGAGCTCCGTATAGATATATAGCAAAATATTCAAGTTAAAATAAATGATTTTTTTCTTTATTAAATGATAGTTTATAGCTAAAGACATCGTATCTGAAAATTTAAAGACGATCTGATGGTTCGTATGTTTGACCACCCAGCCTCCTTAATCTAAATATAGAATAACTGTGGTCATGTTATGCTAATGAACATTTTTTTCATGAGCATATCCCAATATTATTTTAGAAGATCATATCTAAATTAAAAGACAAAATGTACATGTGTCTTACGAATTAGTTGTATGTCAAATTAAATGCACATTATTGTATATTTTGAGTTACATATCTGATACTTCTAAAGAGTATTCCGAGCTAGCCAAGAAGTATATTTCTCTTTCTTAATATTTTTACTTCAGATGTGACACTTGTTTTTATATTGTTTATTGCGATAATTTATTGAACAGAAAAGTATATCTAACATTAACAATTATCAATATTTCCCCGACTCATACAATAAATTGTGGCTCGCGTGATATACCCACGTTTACCGACTAACCATGTGGATTAGATATAATAGATTATATAATAAATACCATCTTCATATATTCCACGTGACATTATTAGTTATAAACACACAAGAGTCGCGTTAAATTAATTTAATATACTATATATAGTATGCCCCAGGTTACTGTTTCCGTCACTTTTTGACGAATTTTAACGAGAATACACATATACATGTGCCTGTCAAAGAAAAAAAATTGAAATCGATACAAGGGATTTCTTCATTAATACTTCATCTTTTATTTCACTCGGAGAAATTAATATTAACGAAAACAAAATTCTTGCGGAGATTTTTAATGGGAAATGTTGGCATCTTTTCTCCATTCAGAAGTACTCGGGACGCCTCGCACAATTTTTCAACGTTATCATCCGGGTACTTTTCATGTCGTTTGCAATGCAAAATCCCCGAAGACTTTTTAATTTTGGTTGTGTATTGAAACCTGAAGAGGTAGAGGGTGCGTTTCAAAACAGAAAATCTGGACTTTTTTCATTCTAGTGGATGAATGTAGTTTTGGCACAAAGGTGTTTATAATTGTCGAAATATTAAGCCAAAAAAAAATGGTGGAAGCAGAAACTTGGGACAGAGTATAGTATGTGTAATTCTGATTAAGTTAGTATATTATTTCAAAGGATTTTTGAAAATCGTCAAAACCGAATTTATTATAGTGTCATGTTGGTTTTCAATATTTAGCCATCTTATTTCTGTTTTTACAATGAACAATATTTTCTTCGGCTTTTACCATAACTCGTGTCTCACGTGATATAACCACGTTTCCAAGTCATTATGTGCATTACATAATTGTATACAGTATTAGTTCAGGTCTACTCTCTGACTATTTACCACGTGACGTAATGTACGTGGGAACGAAACATGTGAATGAAATGGACTCACGTGAGATCAATTCTTATGATATCGCACATTCATCATATGTAAGGGTGATATAGTGAAGGATTTTCCACGTAGCCAGCTATCCCCCTAAAATTCGGCTCTATAGAACATTCTAACATGATAGAAATTCTCCTAGGATTGTAAAACTAAATAAATATGACATGAATATCAAAAAACAGTAACAACCGGTCATAGAACAATACAAGATGTACTTCGTCTCTAGAAACAAGAATGTACGCGGACACGGTTTGGGTGCACATAAAATTATCACAAGGACAAAATTTGGAAATTGTGCTTTTGTATAACTTAAGGGTGATTTAGAAAGAATTTTTTCCTTGGATCATATCGCATTTTATGACAGTTACTACCAAACAGAGTAGGAAGACCCCCCCCCCCCTTAACGCGCAAAAATGGAGTCTGGAGTGGGTTTTACGTAAATGGAATCCTATCAGATTTTCATTTTTTCGTGGGGAAAATCCAACTCTTCAGCGAATTTTACGGGTGGAAATCTTGAACTAAAGCTTCTTAAAGTTAAAATTTAAGGGGGAAATTTAAGATCAAACTGAAAGGGGTCGAAACGTAAACGTTCACCGGTTCCGACACACATACATGTAGAATTGATGTAGGCCGTAAAATTTGTTCACGTGTCAATCTGCATGTTCACGGGTGTATATATATAGCGTATTTAAATGATCGGCATAATAGAATTACACACGTTTGTACAAAATAAAAGTCACAATGAAAAACATCCCTTTTGATGGTAATATATTACTAATTAACACTACTGAGTTTAAGGTCATTGGCTGTAAGACAAGAACATTTGTTGGTTATCAGGTAATGTCACGTGTGCATACCTACATGTCACTTAATTAGATAAACGTTTATATCAATTATATAAAGAAAAAGTTTTCACGTGCACAAGAGTCAATTCCAGAAATAAATGGCTCTAATCCCTGCTTTTGTATGATCGGATGTTTGCATAGAAGCTGATGTTAGAGGAAGTATCGGATTAATATAAGACGTATTAATGTACACATAAACACAAATTGAAACCAAGATAAATCTGAAAAAGCAATATGTATTGGTCATTTTTGATATTACATGCAGATATGCGTTTAACCATACAGGTGGATATGCGAGTAAGGCGTATCCAAAACACGAAGTTATAA
This sequence comes from Magallana hongkongensis, assembly GCA_016163765.1. Classification (NCBI taxonomy): domain Eukaryota; kingdom Metazoa; phylum Mollusca; class Bivalvia; order Ostreida; family Ostreidae; genus Magallana; species Magallana hongkongensis. Next base: position 55,158,684 of record WFKH01011581.1, on the reverse strand, counting down.
AGGAAGCGTTGTTAAAAAAAATATTAAAAGATATCTAACAATTCTTTTTTCAAAGACTCAAAGAGAATCAAGACTAACCAATCCATTTCGTAAGAAACCATTACACTTTCCAATAATGCCGATGGTGTATTGCAGCTAGGCGACATGTGAGCGGGTGCCTTTATAAACCTTTGATTCCGTGTATAGAAGGTTTTGTGTTCAGACCCTATTTTTGACAGCGTTATTTAAATACGTAGACTCTATTTTCTTTGCAAAATGCAAATCTTTTATTATTCATAGCAATGATCGAAATTTTCATCAACATAGATAAAAGTTTAAATGACAAAATAATTGTAGCAGTTCAAAAAGAAAAAAACAAGAAAGAAAACCGACCGGCTCTCTTTCTTTAAATATATCTGAACGTTGGAAAATAATTTTTGTTCTCTGAAATACCGAGTCATTTTCCATAGCAAAACGTAAGTATAAATTCTGTTTAAATTTACTACTTTCAAAATAGCACTAAAGTTATTTCTTCGAACATTGTTTATCAAATTATATTTAAGAAAATTGGCATACAAAAGTAAGAGAATCTTAAATTCAAATGTAATTCATTTTCTAATGAGGTAGAAAAACTCTGTAATCCGACTAGATTCTTTTAAACAAAGGTCATCTACTAAGTCTTTGTTTTACAAAGAGAATAAAAACGGTGAAAAGTTTTTATCCTACAGGCTATTGGACTCAATTTTACATTACAAAAGAAAAACCGGTTGTCGAACCGTTCAACTTGATTAGTGATTCGTGATTTTACTCCGTGGTATATATTGGTAATATACATGAAGCATAAAAGCAATAAAAACTGCAGTTAAGAAATGAATGTAATCATCCAACGAAATGACGAATATCTTACATGAAACTGGATGATATATATATTTCATAATTCTTTCATTATGTGAGATGGGGGTGGGGGGGGGTGGGGGTGGGGGTGGGGGAGGCACATGTCATATCTTCTATTAGCTATGGTCATAGACAATTCGAGTTTTACAACCTTACTGTATGACTAAAGACATAACATTTGGAATCAGTTGAATCATATTATGTGCTATAAGTATTATTCAACAGAAAACAATGCGGTATGTGCATACAACGATTGTTGTATCACATGTGGTATCACAGCTGTGTCTAATACCTAGTACAGCACTATTAAATGTTTTGACTAGTTCGAGTGCTCAGCAGTCAATCAAATATCATCGTACGAAAAGTTACTGGACAAACATGGACAACAGCACCCCAGCAGGCCGCCGGAGGCTGGCTGTTTCCTCGCTGTCTTTGTTGACTGGGCGTACTTTGAGTCGTCCCAATCGTAGATTTGTAGAAGAGAAACGCGAGTCCCACGTAAGGCGACAACGAGGCGGTTATCTACGACGATGACGTTGGTAGGTTTGACGTCAACGCCGAATTCGTACGTATTCTCCACTGGGGTGGATAGGTATTCCCCTTCCGGTGAGAAAACCTGAACTCTGAAGTTATTAGCGTCTGCCACGTAGATATTGTCGTGCTTGTCTACGAACACACCTTGTGGATAGAAGAACTCTCCATTTTCAGAGCCTTGTTGCCCAATCACGTGAAGAACTGTGCCGTCATTTTTGTGGATTTTGAGCCTATGGTTCCCACTGTCCGAAACAACTATGTCGTCACGGCTATTGACAGCGACGTAATACGGCAATAAGAAATGGTTCGAACCACTACCTCTTGAGCCAAATTTGAACGATGGTTTCTTCCGCTCTGTGAAGATGTGGATATTGTTGTGTTGCAGACTAGAAATAATGACTTTCCCCATTCTGGAAACACAGATACCAAACGGGTTCTCGTACTTGTAGAAAGAGCCGTAAGAGGCGATGACGTTGCCTTCGTACCCATACTCCCTCATTATAGCGGAACCAGCGCGGCTAACAGCCAGCAAGATGGATCCATGAGCAGTGACTGCAATATCCCGAATGGAGCAGTCACACACGAACCCTCCACGATAATCCCCGGATTTTGAGTATGCAAGAACTTTGTTCAGACTACAGTCAGCAACCAATATATCCCCTGTCATTGGAGAGTATGTTAGACCTGATATGTGAACCAAGCCATCTTGGTCCAAACCAAAGTGACCAAACGTATTCAATAACCTTGAGGATCCCAGTTTAGTAAATCGTACTGAGTATTTATCCGGTTGAAGTAAAGGCAGAGACAAGTCTTTGTTTCTTTGATGATGGCTGTATTCAAAACTACCAGATTCAGCGTTTTCGCTACTGGAGTGTGTAACAGTGTCTTGTAAACTGAGGATAAAGTGGTTGTCTGGAAATCCGTACACTCCATTTGGAGGGGTATACACAAGCTAGGAAAAAAATAAAATGTAATCCGTTCAACAAAATCGTTTATAAATAAAAAGTAAACAAAATTAATTTTTAATGAAAGTTACTTTCTTAGCTAGACGACACGTTGAAATGCAGTGTCAATATTATACCGGCCTCTTACATATTCAGCAATCAAAATATTGCAAGAAAAAATCAAAGCTGTCAAACTAGTACTTATACATTCAAGTCTAGTGTATTTTGCAGAAAGCATGGACTGGGTGTACATCGGTACCAGCGAGCATCTTGATTATTATTATTTTTGCCTCTTGCATGGGTATAACTATTTGTACACAAATCAACTTCTTTAATTTCAATTTCAAGCATTCTAAAAAAAACTAGGTGGACGGACAAATTATGATTTATTTTTAAAAAATAATTATATATTCCATTAGTAAAATTGACATGCATGTCTTACATGTGTAAATTACAGGCTCGAAGAACGCAATTTAAGCAGCCCCACCCACCAAATTACCCCACAAAAAACAAAAACAAAAAAACAGCAGTTCTAATGCTTTATTCTTAGTAGTAATATAGGACTTTTTAAAATCATTCTCCCATACAGTGATACACACACGTTTTTATATTTAACTATTCACATGTTTAAAAAATTTACTTATTACGCCTAACCCTCACTTAAGCAGCCCCACCTCCAACCTTCCTCAATAGTATACGGGTCTTTCTCATTCACATATTGATGTATTATCGATATAGAATGTTCAAATAGGTCTGATATATTTAACTGAAAAAGAAAAGAAAAAGAAATTGAATACCTGTCTGCAGATGGGACATGGAAACTGGCCCGCCGACTCAAATCTGCTGACAATATAGTCTCTCAGACAATCCTCGCAGAAGGTGTGCAAACATGGCAGAGCCTTTGGCTTTTTGAAATGTTCCATGCATATTGAACAGGATAGAAATGTCGTTTCTATCTGTCCTGCAACTGAGGAGTTTGCCATTTTTTCTGGATATTACGCATCGTACACTGTTTTGTGTACAGTAGAGAATCATAGGCACATGATCAAAGTGTTCTATTTTTAGATGGGTGCGTTTAGTTACATAGTTGATTTCCGTATGGCCTATGGATCATGAAGGATTATTATTTATTCTAACTCATATTTTCTATAATTGTGTGAAACGTTTTACCTTCAATTTATAATGTATAAATATTTTATTGTCCATTTTTTTATTCATTTAAAGATTTTAATATTCCGGAGTTATCATACCCATTTTGAGTTTTTTAATTAATCGTGGTTTTTCGAGCGTTTTTGTCGTGTTATTCCAAATTTCCTCCAACCAGCCGGTAGACATAATAAACGGGTATTGCTACATGTATATATACACTCACTATATACAATGTATGATAACTTGTCGTAAATGATATTATGAAACTGTAATTTGTTTATTTTATGTAACAACTGCAACTCTATTACACACAGTATCGCCACAGGGGCTTGTGTAGAAAAAAAAAAAACATCGTTAAAATAGTGGGTAGCTCGGAGGAAAAATAACAAAAGAGGACGCCATCTTGGATACCGCCTCGCTTCATCAGCTTATTTCTCATTTAAATTGTTAAACTAGACACATGCGCCGATTCGTATTCCTTCATAAATGATTCATCTTTAAGATCTCACCTCCAGTTTAATTCTTTTTACATCTACATCAACAAATTTTATCTTTTTCTCGCGTAAACATCCGAAATCGAAAACTCCCTGGCTTTTTCCATAACCAATCGTATGAAAGAGATCTCACGTGCCATAATTTCGCTTTTGCAGAAGCCAGGGAGTTGTCGATTTTGAATGTTTACGCGAGAAATCAACAAGTTTGTCAATGTTGGTGTAAAAAAAGAACTAAACCGGATGTTATATCTCAAAGGTACCCACTTTTATAACGATGTTTCTTTTTGTACACAAGCCCCCATTTTTATTATTTGATCTAACGTTTCAATATGGGGATTTTATTTTAGCTTCAGGATGGCTTCAGCATCAGTGCTGCAGCGTTTGACACAGCGCGCTAAACAGGCAGAATCCATGATAACTGCCTTGAAGCAGCAGATTGAAACCATCAGACAGAATGCAGGTTTTTATTATTTTTAATTAGATAGACATAAACATGTGTAGTAGTTGGGGCTATATGGACCGTGAATATCGGCCTGGGTAGCTCAGTGCTAGAGCTCCTGACTAGAGTTGCGGGGGTCCAAGGTTCGATTCCCTGTCCAGCCATATGTTTTCAATGTATGTACACCTATATGCTCATTCTTCCTTTCCTATTACATTTGATGCCATGACCTACCCCTGGAACTGACAGGTTAACTCCTGCCAGGGGAAGAACCTGGGGTGATCTTCGAGGGCGAAGATCATTTAAGGAGGGAGGAATGTAGTAGTTGGGGCTATATGGACCGTGGATATCAGCCTGGGTAGCTCAGTTGTAGAGCTCCTGACTAGAGTTGCGGGGGTCCCGGGTTCGATTCCCGGTCCAGCCATATGTTTTCAATGTATGTACATGTATATGCTCATTCCTCCTTTCCTATTACACATGATAAATGAATGTTTGTGTTATAGTATTAACTTGCAGGTTCAAAAGAGGTTCAATGGATTTGGACCAATCCCCTTAAATGGGTTATAACAGCCCATTTTTTATAAACATTTGTGACATAAATTTGAAGTGCATAAGTCAACAACAATAACAACAACAACTAAAACATTGTTTAATTTTTTTATTAAAATATCTTTTAAAAATCTTCGTAAAAATTATCAAATGCAACAACTTTTTACGAGTTTTCCTACAAGAAAATCCCTAAGAATTTTTTAATCCACTGAAGGGTAAATCTCCTGAACCAATAAAGAGTTCGGTTACAGAAAAAAATGGGTTTTTTTTAGTGTTACATTTTGTATAATTGAATGTGGATTTACCATATTTATTGCATAAATGATGATTTTCATTTCTTGCACTGTAACTTTACATCCCGTTTGGGATTTATATCTCAAAATGGACTATTACAGGTAAACCCCATTTGGGCAATTGGTCCTATCCTGTTGAAGACATTATATTTGTTATAAATGATGTTTCTTGGAGTGAACACAGACTACTGTCTTACTGTACAATGGATTCGTTTTGGTTTTTTTTTTTAAGTTTTATATTAGAAAAAATTGAAATATCAGAATAACCACTATCAAATTGATTATGGTAGAACCCTCTTTAACAATAATGTTATTTAATTTCTGATTTGTAACTTAATTTCATTGTCTTGACCAAATAAGAGTATGTTATTGTTTGGATAATGGAACAATGTTAATATGTACCATGCAATACATGTACATGCAGTTCAAGTGGTAGATGTAATATTTATTAATCATGTACAGTAAAACACGGTTATAGCGAACACGCTTATAATGAATTGACGCTTACAGCGAAGTGACTTTCATTCCCCGTGACTTTAATATATGTTGTAAACTTGACGGATATAACAAATTACGCTTATAACGAAGCAAAATCGCCCGTCCCTGGCACTTCGTTATAAGCGTGTTTTACTGTATACATGTACATTGTGTACTAATTATACTTTCAGCCATCACTGTATCCAAACCCGAGGAAGAGAGACTAAAGTCTGAAAATCAGAAGTTAAGAGCTGAGGTGGAAACACTGAAATCTCAACTGATTTTGGCTGAAATAAGGAATGGAGGTAAGATCTTTTTAAAAATGAATAACTTATTTCATCAAAGGCAATCAGATGGGTTTTTTTTGGTAAGAGTTCAAAGATATGAAATTTTGGTACATTTATAATAAGATTTTAAGATTATGAGAAGAGAACTCGGTGTATATAAATGCTTCTTTGGCTAAGTATTGCATGTAATATTTACATTTTCAGTAAAACAGGTAAACCTACCTACAAATAGAAATGTTGTCAAGGCAGGACCCCCCAAAAAGGAATCGGCAGCTCCCCCAGAGGTCAAACCAGGGGTCAAACAGGCAGCTGCTGCTGTCGACAAGCCAACTCAGAAATCGGAAAAACCCGACAAAAAGGAGAAGAAAGATAAGAAGAAACCTGCAGATGAAGGAGGTAAAGATTTTTATGGACTTAATTATTTGAATTGTTTTGCATTTTATTTGTATGGTTTAAAATATGATACCCAGTTTGCCTCAAAGGTAATGTATAGCAGTAGATTGTTATGTTTTCAAGTGTTGAAATTTTAAGAATTGCCTTTTCTCTTTTTGTTCTTCAAATTTTCTGATCCACATGTCCATGATTTCTTGTTTTTAAGATTTTGGTTTTTACAATGAATATTCTATTAAGAATTTAAGATGAATCATATTATCAAGTTAAAAAATAAATGTGTTCTTCTACTTCTTTTATTTGCTGAATTCTATTTATTTTAGAATGAAGATTTAAATTTATTACTATCATACCTATTAGAACCATTTTAACAAGACCTTGGACTTTCGGTAGAACGTAGCTATCTATTTCTTGCGTCAAACCAAGTTAAAAATGACACTGGATTCAAGCGAAATATGCACCGATTGCGTAGTCTTAGCAGAAAAGCCAGACAAATGGTGTTGATTTCAAAGAGCCATGGCTGAGTGGCCAACGACGAAATAGACTGGCCTACGTCACAGTGATGTTTGACACAACAACCCAAAGTCCAAGCTCTTGTTATCCCCTCGCGCAACTTGTTGCGAAGGGGATAAAGCATCGCTACTGTGCGTGTGTGTGTTCGTATGTGTGTATGTATGTATGTGTGTGTGTGTGTGTGTGTGTGTGTACTCCATTTCAATTTTCTAGTAAATTCCAAGAAAACCCTCTCATGAATATCCATCAAACTTTGTACACTTCTTTGACATGGTAAAAGGACAAACCCTGCTGATTTCAAAATCAATTGATCAAGTATTTTTTTAAATTATCGTAAAAAATGAAGTTAAAAACATGAATTTTATGTACGACTTGACAATAGACATTTCCGGTAATTTTATGTACGACTTGAAGTTAATCGCTACCGTATACAGTTCAAATCAACAACTTGACATTTTTTGGGATTTAATCTAGTAAAGGTAAAAAAAAAAAAGTTTTGTAGCATTGGAGTGTTTGACGAGTGCCCATAGTTAAAAGTTGAAGCGGGCAAGAGATTTAAGTCTGCCGATTTACATCGAAACAAGCAGTCGACTTTCGGACAAATTTCCCCGTATTACTTACAATAGAACTAGTCCAAAATTCAGTAGAGACTTTGACAATGACAGATATTGCACATTTATCACGCGAAAATTGTTCTATATTAATAATAACTGCATATATATCTACTATACTATGGGTTAATTATAATACGACAACTAGCAACTAGAATTTCCATCAGAGCAGACTACAGAGCGCTTGATTTTCAGCTACGTTTCATAATGTATACGGATCGTTTATGTATGCTTATATAAAAATGAATGTCACTAAATGAATCTAAATTATTAAACTTTAAAGTATATGTGTTGAGTTTCTGCTAGGAATAGGAAAACTGTTATGTAAACCCCCTCCCCCAATTTATACACCACAAAGCTTGGGGATTGGGATTAAATAGATATTACATGTATGTATTCAAAGTGGTTTAAGGAAATACTTTCTTTATTTTGATCTGATAAATTTACATGTATTTTCCTAAATAACGTATTCCCCCGTACAATAAGTCATGTCGCGAGGGGATGCTCCGCTTAGCGGTGCCCTTGTTAAAATGGTTCTACATGTATACTAGGTAGTTATCAAGAACTGTATTTTAGACTTTTTTAGAATGGGACACCTCCATTTTGTAATGGGCTTCTTTCAAAATAAACACTGAAATTAACCTTAACTTTACGTTGTTTATTTGTCAGTAATTTCTTTGTCCAACAGTGAAGCACAGTTGGTTTTAAAGCATCCACTTGTTATCTTTGAGTCATGAGTTGGATTGTAAATATTGGAAATTTTAAGATGGTGATTATATTTAAAATTTGAAATACTTCATCCATATTAACAACTCTCGGTCCCATTTCACCTATAAAAGACAACATGTAATATCTAGACTTTTGTAATCCTAAAGAATCCTTTCCTTTTTCATGTAGAGCCAAAAGCCAAGAAAGGTAAGAACGAGCCTGCTGGTGAGGAGAAGCTAGACGTGTCCCGCCTGGACTTCAGGGTGGGGCAGATAGTGGACGTGAAGAAGCACCCCGATGCTGACACCCTGTATGTAGAGGAGGTGGACGTGGGGGAGGGAAGGAACCGCACAGTGGTGTCCGGCCTGGTTAAACACATACCTTTAGAGCAGGTAATGGTATGACTAATGGCAGAAAAAGCAGATACATGTACCATAGAATTATTTTCATTGCTAGTGTGTTGATTACGGTAATCAAATATTTAAAAAAAAAAAAAAAAATTTTACTGTTCAAAAGTAGTAAAGTAACTTTCTGTAACTTTGAACAGCCATTCATTGGCATTTTGAACTATTATTATCATATTTTTTGTAATAGTTTATCTATAATATAAACATTATTCTAAAAATATGTAACAAAGGGACAATGCATAATCTAGTACATGTACTAAAACAACTTATTATTGTTGCCAGATGCAAAACAAGATAGCAGTATTCATGTGTAATTTGAAACCAGCCAAAATGAGGGGGATCCTCTCGGAAGCTATGATCATGTGTGCAAGTACCCCCGAGAAAGTGGAGATTCTGAATGTGCCTGCAGGTGCTGTGATCGGGGACCGGGTCACCTGCAAAGCTTATCCAGGTAGGTCGTCATTGTAACTCTAGATAAATGTGTTGTTGATTAAGGGAAGTAATCTCATTCTATTCACGATTTGCAAAACAAAGTGTGAGAGTTATCTCTCTTATCAAAGGAAGATTTTTGCATGGAATTGCGTCATCTCTCCATTCAATAAAGTACAAATTTGAGAATCCTTTATGAATTAACATACATGAAAAGTGCCTTTTAATCTTCAGTGTGTTCTAATGAACCAATGAATTATCTGTTCAACCGCATTGTCAGTCACATGTGAAAATCTTAATTTTGTACATATATGTAACACTCCCATACTTCATTCCTAGGAAACCCTGATGCTCAGCTGAATCCCAAGAAAAAAGTGTGGGAAACCCTGGCACCTGACCTGAAGGTCAACAAAGCAAAGGTGGCCGAGTTTAGAGGGGAACCGTTACAAATTGAGGGTAAAGGCGTGCTGACATCAACTACTTTGACTGGCGTACAAATTAAATGAGTCATTGACAGTTTTCACGTCAGAAGCATCTCTGATATTTAATTACAATTTTGAGAGGATCATCTCTCTATATGAGAATGTGCAATCAAAAATACACACAACAAATGTTCTGAGTTTTGAAATTTTTATTCCTTTTTTTTTTTTTACTCATGGATGAAATGGTGAATTAATCTCGGTGAAATGTATGCTAAACTCTCATTAATTTCTAACACTAATAAGATATATGATTAATGAGGTATTCGTGATTTGATGTTATATGAGTTTATCATTTCAAAGAACTGCTTTATGAGGCAATGGTCAGTAGGACCTCCAGACAGGCTACGTATTTCCCCTGGTAATGGAGAGTGCCCGTTAGGTTGTAGTCTCCTGTTGGAAATCCAAATGATCCGTACATATTGATGTTGGAAATGCTGTAATTACCCTGTGTATTGTAAAATCAAATTATTAAATCATGACTGGTTAGCCATAGGCCCCAGGGCCATAAAACTTAGACAGGCTCACTTTTGATCTAAGTCTCGCTTTAACAAAAGGAATGTATAGTGTAAAAGTGAGACTGAGATCAAAAGTGAGCTCATCTAAGTTTTATGGCCCCTCGGCCTGGTAGTTTTAATTAAAAAAGTTTTAGTGGCTCCCTTTTATACCTGTTTAAATGGACACTGACAACCAAGTCCGGATGTTTTGATTGGAGGTGGACAGTCTGGTGCCATATCAAGGATTTGACAGAAATCATCATAATCACAAGAACCAAAGTCGCCGATACATGGTATTTTAACCCAAACGCCAGCTGCCTTTTTATGAATCAGAAGTGATGCCTGAAGAGATAGTAAAACTAGCTTTGGTTAAGGAAATCGGCTAATGTGGCTCTAGTTCAATATATTAGATCTATTTGAATGATTACAACACATTGAAATAGTTTGCGGAAAAGTTGCTTGAGAGTATATAAGTGCGACATTTTTTTTAGCTCGGGGCTTTTTCAGAATGTTTCAGATTTTGAAAAATGATAACTGTGGGATAACCTGTAATGGTGAACCGAGAGCCTCTTTGATGTATCCCACAGCCGATACGTTGAAGTTTCCCGGCAGCTTTAGGGGGTCGGGAATTACTTGAAGTTTTGTCAGCCCTGCAAAATCTCCACCACAATTCTTGAAGCTAAATGCTTGCACTTTAGTTGTTTTACCCTTTTATAGATTAAAAAAAGTCTCCTTTAATACCTTTTTGTAGTCTGCACTATAAATCACGCGCCTTTTATCATTTTTAGCTCACCTGAGCTGAAAGCTCAAGTGCGCTTTTCTGATCACATTTTGTCTGTCGTCCGTCTGTCTGTCTGTCCGTAAACTTTTCACATTTTCAACATCTTCTCAAGAACTACTGGGCCGATTTCAACCAAACTTGGCACAAAGCACCCTTAGGCATAGGAGATTCAAAGTTGTGAAAATTAAGGGCCACGCCCTTTTTCAAGGGGAGATAATTAGAAATTATTGAAAATTTTGATAAATTTTCAAAAATCTTCTTCTCAAGAACCATTTGGCCAGCAAAGCTGAAACTTGTGTAGAAGCATCCTCAGGTAGTGTAGATTTAAAGTTATGAAAATCATGACCCCCGGGGGTTGGGTGGGGCCACAATGGGGGGTTGAAGTTTTACATAGGAATATATAGAGTAAATCTTTAAAAATCTTCTTCTTAGAAACTAATCAGCCAGGAAAGCTGAAACTTGTGTGGTAGTATCTTCAGGTAGAGTAGACTCGAAGTTGTGAAAATCAAGATCCTCAGGGGTAGGGTGGGGCCCAAATGGGGGCGGCGAAATTTTACATAGGAATATATAGAGTAAATCTTTAAAAATCTTTTTCTCAGAAACTAATCAGTCAGGAAAGCTGAAACTTGTGTGGAAGCATCCTTAGGTAGTATAGTCTCAAAGTTGTGAAAATCATGACCCCTGGGGGTAGGGTGGGGCCACAATGGGGGTTTGATGTTTTACATAGGAATATATAGAGTAAATCTTTAAAAATCTTCTTCTTAGAAACTAATCAGCCAGGAAAGCTGAAACTTGTGTGAAAGCATTCTCAGGTAGTGTGAATTCAAAGTTGTGAAAATCATGACCCCCGGGAGTAGTATGGGGCCCAAATGGGGTGTCCAAGTTGTACATAGGAATACATAGAGTAAATCTTTAAAAATCTTTTCTCAGAAACTAATCAGCCAGGAAAGCTGAAACTTGTGTGGAAGCATCCTCAGGTAGTGTAAACTCAAAGTTGTGAAAAATCATGACCCCAGGGGGTAGGGAGGGGCTCAAATGGGGGGTCAAAGTTTTACATGGGAATATATAGAGAAAACTTTTAAAATCTTCTTCTCAGAAACTAATCAGCCAGGAAAGCTGAAACTTGTGTGGAAGCATCCTCAGGTAGTGTAGACTCAAAGTTGTGAAAATCATGACCCCTGGGGGTAGGGTGGGGCCACAATGGGGGGTTGAAGTTTTACATAGGAATATATAGAGTAAATCTTTAAAAATCTTCTTCTCAGAAACTAATCAGCTAGGAAAGCTGGAACTTGTGTGGAAGCATCCTCAGGTGGTGTAGACTCAAAGTTGTGAAAATCATGACCCCCGGGGGTAGGGTGGGGCCACAATGGGGGTTTGAAATTTTACATAGGAATATATAGAGTAAATCTTTAAAAATCTTTTTCTTAGAAACTAATCAGCGAGGAAAGCTGAAACTTGTGTGGTAGTATCTTTAGGTAGTGTAGACTCAAAGTTGTGAAAATCATGACCCCCGGGGGTAGGGTGGGGCCACAATGGGGGGGGGGGGCGAAATTTTACATAGGAATATATAGAGTAAATCTTTCAAAATCTTCTTCTTAGAAACTAATCAGCCAGATGATAATCTTTAATTGTTAAGACTTTGGCCCTAGGACGATTCTTCGGCTTCACAAGAGGTTCAGAGTTTGATGTAGGTTTACATCCCATATATAAACAATTGTTAAGGATCTTTTTCAGAACTACAATACTCAACATGTGATATGACTATAAAATCATCCTGTTAGAAAAGGGACTAATGATTATAAACATAAGAATATCCAGGGGGAAAATGGATTTTATTTATATAGGATCTACTTGTATTATTGTACATTGTCCAGATAGTTTGTAGTATGACTCCATTAAACTGATTTTATCATACCTTTTGTTCCTCAGGTGAGCAATGTGGCCCATGGGCCTCTTGTTTACAGGTAGTCTCTAAATCAATACCGTATTTCCGTGTTCTTTTTAAAGGGAAGGTACACTTTAAGGCTTTTTTTAATTTTCAACTTTTTTTTTTTTTTAGTTTTCTTTTTGGTATTTGATATCCTTCTCAAATGTCTAGATTCATTATTGCGAAATATAGTATTATTTTCTAGTGCAACCTACTTAATTTGAAGAGCACCTTACTCTTACTTACAATTTTCTTGAAGTACTCCGGTCCGCGATAGCGTTCCGGTAGAACATCGTTTCTCAGAAAGTTTAAAAATAACTCGGTGTCATCCTCGATTGGTTTTCTAAGATTTGCAGAACCTTGGATTGCTAGAGCAGCAATTAGAACGACAGCTACGCCCGTGACCAAGCGCAGTCCCTGCATTTTGTCAAATGATAACAGTATTGTCGGGGTATGCTCTTAATATCTACCCGATCGACATCACTTCAAACAGATATGAGTAGATTGGGCAGGCAAGTGTGTCTGATATATCTTACTAAAGAAAAAGCTAATCGCAGTAATTATAACGTTGAACAAGTACTATGTTTGTTGGAAATATTCGTTAAAGATCCGATATAAGGATACAATATGACAGATCTATTGAAGTTCAAAATACATGTATTAGAAATGCGCAATTTCGCCATACCACGTTAGCCATTCGTAATTTGTTTTCCTTTTTGTATACTTGTATCAATGACTTGCCATTATAATCATTGTAAATTGTAACTCCTAATTCTGAAACAATACACTTTTTTACAAGCTAAAGGTATATATTTTTGGTGAAAAGTTTATGAAGCCCCGTTTGATTTCATGAAATTAGTCTCTGTATCATTATATTGTCGACGCCTCCAATGTGCTTCTTGAACAATTGCATGTACAATGTACCAGTAAGGTGTATTTGATAACTTTGTTTGGTAAATTTGTCATTTATACGTATATAGACTTTATATTTTTAACACATGCAGTTGGTTTGAATACCAGGATTAAAAAAAACCAAGGAAACAAACAAACAATACTTTATAATAAATCAAGTTTATTATATTAAAATGAAATGATATTAACTGATGGTAATGATAATCTCAACACAGGCTGCCTCTTTTCCTCCTGTCGTCAGAGATCCCCTGATTTTGTAATCTCCGGACGGGAAGGCAGAAGCATCCACATCAAAAGACAGGCCATTTACATCAAAGGTTCCCTGGAATGAAATCAAAATATTGTTTTTCATCGTGTTCAAAATAAGAACGAACAAAAATAAATGGTATCTTAATTAACATAAAAAAAACAAATCACGTCGCAATTATGCTTTATTTTACGTGATTTCGCGCCTATTTTTTTTTTTTGTTTTCAAAAATAATGCAGTTAACAACTATAGAAACCACCAAAGTAATATTTCAAATTTATTCCGCGAGCCATCAAATTACTTGAGCTATCAAAACACGCGAGCTATTAAATCACTTAAGTGATCAACTGACGTAAATTTCACGTGAAGCACGTAAATTTTAATGCATCCCGTTTGCGTCTAGTACTCGTAAGTGATGTCTACTCACGGATTTGAAGGGACACTGGCATCCCAGACCAGAGGAAGTGATCGGGTCAGGACAGTCGCTTACGCTACTCAGGATCTGACACAGGTCGGGGTAGTCACATGACCCAAAGTTGTCGATACAGGGGAGCTTGATCCAAACTCCGGCGGCTTTCTTGGATATCACGAGACTAGCCTACATTAAAATAATTTTTTTCTAATTTGTGGACAATATAAAGAAAGATGTGTAATTCTAAACTTAAATCTTACTTGGCAATCTTTATGTAAGAATTATACAGCGTTATGGCGTAACATCTTACCGGAAGTGGTGCTGCAAACGACGAGTTGAACTGTAGCTTGCCAGCGATGTTGACAGTGCCAGGGAACTGTAAGGGGTCAGGAGTCACGGACAGGCTCATCACAGTGGCGGGGTCGTTATTGCCACAGTTCTGCCACTGAAAAGCCTCCACCCGGGATGACTTCTTCCTACCCTGAAACACATACCAGCGTGCGAAATAGCCTCTAACGTTTACCGAAAGCTATCGAAAAAGGTAATCGCAAGAAAGTTTCAACGTAAAACTTCATTTTTTTATATTTTACCACACATCTTTTCATTCTTTGTGTTGTTGTTTTTTTTTTCGTTAAAAGTTTCGGTTTTTTAACTGCAACTAGCAACATAATTAGCCATACAATTGGACAGCGGATAAATTCAACTAAAACTTTGCCAAGATAGCACTTTATACATACTACTGTTTTGAAGTAATCCTCTCCCCTGAATCTCTCAGGGAGGGCATTGTGGTAGAGAAACTCCATAAGGAGATCAGACTCATCGTTCAATTTCATCTGATGTTCGTCTATCAGATAGGCGTCATGTTCCTCAGGCTCCACGATGGGAAATTCATGTTCCAACTCTTCGCTAAATGCCCCAACAATTAAAGCGAGAACTATCAAAAATTTCATTATGTTTATATTATCAACAAATGTGAAATGGACCTTTTCTCGAACTTGCTCAAAAACACAATGACGATAGGGGCAAAGATTGCGATGGTCAGGCCTTTATCGGTCAATAATCCAAACAACCGTTATCACTTGTTTATCACTTGGAGGGGGTAAAGGGTTAACGTTTCAAAACGCGATTCATAT